>OY747705.1:3477500-4077500 GCA_963556495.2 Valencia hispanica | reverse complement strand
AGTTTTTAAACAGAAACTGATTAGTCAATCACTTCATCTGGATGGCATTAAATTGGCCCCCAGTAATAACGTAAAGAACCTCGGCGTTATTTTTGACCCAGACTTGACATTTAAATCCCATATTAAACAGGTTTCTAGGATTTCTTTCTTTCACCTCTGGAATATTGCTAAAATTAGAAACATCCTGTCCAGGAGTGATGCTGAGAAACTAGTCCATGCATTTGTTACCTCAAGGCTGGACTACTGTAATTCTTTACTATCAGGAAGTCAACTAAATGCCATTAAAAGCCTTCAGTTGATCCAAAATGTGGGAGCAAGAGTTCTGATGAATATTTGAAAGAGGGATCGCATTTCTCCTGTTTTGGCTTCCCTTCATTGGCTCCCTGTTGGGTCCAGGGTAGAATGTTAGATCCTTCTTCTTACATACAAAGCCCTTAATAATCACTTCACTCTCAGACTGCAGGTTTACTTGTAGTTCCTAGGATTTCTAAAAGTAGAATGGGAGGCAGATCTTTTAGTTACCAGGCTCCTCTCCTGCGGAACCAGCTCCCAGCTTTAGTCCGTGAGGCAGACACTCTGTTTACTTTTAAGGCCAGGCTTAAAACTTTCCTTTTTGATAAAGCTTATAGTTAGAATGGCTAAGGTCATCCTGAGCTATTTCTCTAGTTATGCTGCTATAGGCTTAGACTGCTGGAGGACAGACTTAGCAATTTTCTTCACTCTGCTACTTCCTTTTCTCCTACGACTCTCCAGTTGTATTACAGTACATTCTGCTATTTCGACTGTTAACTTACTTTTCTCTGTGTTTTTCTCTCCATAGAAGATATACCTGGTCTGGTATCCTGCTTGGCTACAATGCCCTGTTGGACGGGGGGCATCGACTGGGATGATCCTCCCAGTAACTGAACATCCACTGTGTCCTGTTATCAACTTTTTACTTTCTGTAACATAGAGAGTACTCTTATATCAGATCTTCTGTTCTTTCTGTGTTTCTGTGTTGCTCGGAGGCAGCCTAAGAGTCACATTGCTGTTAGTCAATCAGAGGCAAGATGTTTGCATGTATTGAATATTATTGAGTAGGACTCGTAATCCTGACGTTTTCCCCCCACCCACTCCTCCAACACACTGCAACCTCCTGAAACAGGAGCACCAGAGCATATTTTTCCACAGAAAACGACTCACAAGGCATTCATTCAAACTACAGACCACAGCAAATTTATTGAAAAGACAAGTGAACGAGACCCTTAAAATATTTTTGTCATGGATATGGTTGGTTATTGTATTTTTTTTTACACGTTTCAATGCTGTAGGAGCGAAAGCGTACAATCATGGGGTGCCACGTTTGTACGTTTTGATGTTAAATGTGTTCATCATAACATCTGGTGTCACCAGACAACCTGCATTTTTGCCCACAGAACAATTTCCGAGTGATGTAAACCCGAGCTATCCAGTCCCGTGGCCCGTTATTCTCTTTTTGGATTTTTGACCCAAGCCTAAAACTGAAAAACAAAAGCAAGACCTATTTTCTTACTTTTTTTATTCGGATGTAAAATCAAAACAAAAATCCCAAAAAAATTTTAGTTTTTGGTTTTTGGTTGATAATAGAGAATGGAAAGAATGAATGATACCCAGATTATTGACCATCTGTCTTTGGTTCCTAGACCCAGAAAAACTTTGTAATTAATCCCACTCTCCCTAGAAATGACATTGCCCCACAAAATTATTATCCACTGCATCCGCTCCGCCACGCACTCCGGAGCTGTTCGCTCCACTGCATGTGCTCTACACCCGCTCTGCTCCAGTTCGAAGCCCAGAGGTGCTCAAAGAAGCATGCTTGGAAATTGCGAGATCTCGTGATAAAAGCCAGTAATAAATGTGGGAAAAAGTAAAATCATAAAGTATTTTATGATTTTCCACTTAAAGTATTAGTTTCTCTTCATCCATGTTGTCCTTTTGCTTTTCTATCTTATCTGAATAGCGTATTTGTTGACCCACGCACCTACTACTCAGAATGAATAACCTCATTGACTGATCTTCACCCTTTTGAACAGCCTTTTTCAACTAATGATGCAAGTACACAGAAGTAGCAGCAGACATGTTGGGGCTTTGTGGTTTTTGTTAGTCTATAACGGTGGTTAAAATATCGACCATGTAGTAATATATTTTCTACCAGAAACGGTGACTGAGCTGGTAGATGTTGGTTAGTGTTGTTGGATGTACATCAACGCTTTTTCTTTCTTCCTTTTTTTCTGCCTGGCGTAGAGCATTGCAGCATTGGTGGAGCTGTCTGAAGGGGATCTGAGGAAAGCTATCACGTTTCTTCAGAGCGCAGCACGTCTCAACGCTGACAAGGAAATCACTAATCAAGCTGTTATCGAGATAGCAGGGGTGAGTCCCAGAAGACTGGAGAAATGGTGGACACTTTCATCATGAAAGTTTAAAACTAGTGGTTTCCGGACACATCACTATTTGCTATTTTGTAGGTTGTTCCATCCAAGATGATTGACAATTTGCTCCAAATCTGCTTCAGAGGAACATTTGAGAAACTAGAGGTTGCAGTGAGGGTAAGTTATTTCTTTGTCTTCACATTTCTATCTTAAAACACTCATTGCCTTGTTGACCCAGACATGCACCTCAGTTACTTAAAACAACGTGGCCAGATGGAATGCTTTGTCTTCAAAAGGAACTTTAGGTTCTACAGTTTGGTTTTGTTCTGCTGTGTTAAGGGAATGAGCTTGCTGTGTGTTTTCTGCCATGCATCATATTTCCTTGCTAGAACATGGTGAATGAAGGATATGCAGCCACACAGATCCTGAATCAGCTCCATGACTACGTCTTGGAAAAGGACATTACTGACAAGCAAAAGTCAGCCATTGCAGAAAAGATGGCAGTGAGTATTTTGGAGTTATTCATGTTTAGAGTAATTCATTTTGAATGAAAAGTTAGAACTGCTATAATATGACTGGTGCTGTTTCTTTATTGTAAAAATGAGTTATAATAATTACCGTACTAAAAGAAAAGGAAAAATACAGCAATTAAAGCAAATGTTTGATGCATGAAAATCCAGTTATTTATACACCATACACTCGACATATGTTGAACATTGAATAAAATTAGATCAGCAGGTCAAACATTTAAAACATGTTCATACTTTTTGAAAAATGCTATAAAGTTAGAAAGTATAACTTTTGAACATTAGGAAAAGCTATTTATTTGCATTTAATTGGAAACTAGATGACATAAGTAAATACAAATAACATTTTGAAAGTATGAATTCTCTTGGTGATTCTTCACTTGAACTCTTTTGTGTCCTGTTTTTTGGAACAGAAAGTTCAGAACTGAGGTTGGGAATGGTAAAAAAGACAAGGAGCAGAAGTGCTTTTACAGTCGACCAGAGTTCTGAATAATTCATCAAACCAGCACAATTTGGTCATGATCACAAGATCTTGTAGATACATGCTGCTCCACTTCAATGGTTAAACAGGCCAGAGGAATCATGAGGCAAGAAAAAAGATGAAAGGTTCTATCTGAATAGTCATAACTTCCCTACAGACAGAGGACAGAGTAGGCCATTCTCACTGTCTGGATATTTACTAAGCGGACTAATCAAACTGTTTCATGTATGTTCAATGAATTCCAAAACGCCTTATTTACCGCTGGATTCATTCGTTGGTGTTTGCTCTGTTGCAGGTTGTGGGAAAGTGCCTTGCTGATGGTGCAGATGAATACCTGCAGATGTTAAGTTTGTGTTCTGTGATTATGCAGCAGGCCGGCCAAAGCTAAAACTCAGCTGAACATCTTCTCTAAAAGAAGTAAAACTAATATCTGGTCCCAACAGATCAACAGCTTGAGTTCTCTTCTTTAGTGTCAGTGTTTCAGATGTTGGGCCAGATTTACCAGATGGTGATGGTTAATGTTATAAGTTGTCCCTTTCTACTGGAGAATGTTCAGCTCAGGGGACGGAACGGATGGGACTGCTTCCCAACAATATTGTTGTAGCATTTTGGAAATGAATAAATTTGCATTTGTTAACTTCTCACCTTCATGACCAGAAGAGGCCTTTTTCTGGTTGCTATGTTTCCCCTCCTACTAATTTGGATCCAAAGTAAAGGAGTATTTCATTGTTTTGAGCTTACATTTGATCATCCTTCGATCAAAGTAAGCTCAAGTGAAGCGATCTAGACTGAAATTAAATTCATGAAACCTTTGTTCTAATTTAAAAAAATAAGTAACTGGGTTTTTTATACAGGATCACCTCAGATTGAGATATTTACCAGAAAATTACCATATATAAACTGTAGACCTCTGACTCATTCAACACTAATGAGATTCTTTCAAAGAGTTTTACGGAGACCTTTTTTAAACTCAAAACAGGGATTCTTAATTTTCAAATCCATGCACATATACATAATCTATAAATCAGTATCTTTATGTATGCCGGGATATATATTTATTTATTGTTATGATGCACTTGTTATGATGCACAATCATGGTAACAAGGTGGTTTACAGCTGGGAGCAGCTGATTAACATTGCAAAAGCTTAAATAATACCTCAACTGAAGCCACAAATCCCTGATGAGTTGAGGAGGAAGAGGTGTGGATGCAGGGCAGGGCGCAGGATCACCCCCGACTCCCAACATCTCTGCCAGGCTTCCTGACTATACGAGCAGACAGAGATTTGAAGAGGAACAGGAAAAGAAAGGAGGTGGAGTAGCAGTCCTTGTCAACAACAGATTGTGTCATCTAGGACGTTACTGTGAAGTGTCGCTTCTGCAGCCCAGATATTGAATTCTTGGCAGTAAGTTTTCGTCCATATCATTTACCGAGAGTTCACTACTGTTAATTTGGCAGTTTACATTTCACCTTCACCAGTTGCCGACAATGCATGGGATGTCATCAGTTACATTGCCGCTAAGCTACAGACCCAGCACCCCAATGCATTTGTGGCAATATCTGGTGAGTTTAATCATGCCTCGCTCTCTACTACATTTCCAACATTTCAACAGTTTGTCAGCTGCTCTACAAGAGAAAACAAGACCTTGGATTTGTTTTATGCAAATGTAAAGGATGCATACATGTCAAAACCAAGACCACCTCTGCGACAATGATTACAAACTTGTTTTTCTCTGCTCAGAATATAAACCACTTTTTTAGAGGCAACCTGTGACAAAGAACTGAGAAAAGGGTCACATGAACCTGTAGAAGCCCTGATGGATTGTTTTGAGACCACAAACTGGATGAATCTTTGCCAAGCACATGGAGAGGACATCAATGCCTTGACTGTTTGTGTGACTGACTATATAAACTTCTGTCTGGACAACATCATCCCCACCAGAAAAGTGAGATGCTTCCCTAATAACAAACCCTGGATCACCAGTGACCTGAAGGATCTGCTAAACAAGAAAAAGAGAGGGAGACAGGGAGTCAAGATCAGAGCTGGAGAGCGAAATCCAGAGGAACAATAGAGATGTCAGGAATGAGAAAGATCACAGGTTTTAAGCACAGGAAGAATTGGATAGATGGAAGTCTGGACAGAGCCAATGAACTGAACACATTCTTCAGTAGTTCAGCAACTAGCTCAGCATCTTCCTCTCCTGTCCCCAGCTAAACAGACATCCCATTGTCCTGGCCCACAGCTTTCCTGTCACGGCTCGAATGTCTTATCCTTCACCTCAGTCATGGACTCTTCTGCTTCCACAAGTTTGTCTTCAACCAAATCAGGAGATGCGGCTACCCCGTTTGCCTCCCCCTCCCACTTGTCTGTCTCTAAAGGTCAGGTGAAGAGGCAGCTGGAGAAACTGAACCGGAACAAGGCTGGACCATCACCCATTAGTCATCAATGACTATAGACCTGTTGCCCTGACATCCTACATCATGAAGGTCCTGGAGAGACTCCTGTTGCCCCCCCCCCCCCGAATAAGCAATCAAAAACGTTTCAAGACCACTGCAGTTTGCTTATTGCCATGGAGTCGGAATTGAAGATGCAATCATCCACCAGCTTCAACCAACCCACTGTCACCTGGACAAAGCAGGCAGCACCGTGAGGATGTTTGATTTCTCTAGTGCATTTAACACAATACAGCATAATTTGCTTTGTCAAAATCTCTTGACACAGGTGGAGCCCTCAACAACAGCCTGGATCAATGACTACCTGACAATCAGACCACAGTTTGTGAGACTGAAGGATTGTGTGTCAAACCAGGTGGTCAGGAGCACCACAGGGGACCATCCTCTCGTCATACCTTTTTACTCTTATTTGTACTGGGAGTCAGAGGTGTACAGAGACCTGTCACCTTTGGAAATACTCAGATGACTTTGCAATTGTTGGGTGTATCAGAGATGGACAAGAAGCTGAGTACAAAGAGCTGGTGGACCGCTTTGTGGCATGGTGTAGAAACAATTATCTTACCTTGAATGTGAACAAAACAAAGGAGCTTATTGTAATTTTCAGAAGAAACGGGGATAAGTCGAACACTTTCCATCATGGGAGAAGTGGAGGTGTTTGAGGAGGGTATATACCTCGGAGTTCACCTGGACAACAGACTGAACAGTGAAGCTGTCCACAAGAAGGGACAGAGCAGACTGTAGGCTACATCTTTGGTTTGTATTGACAGGCATTTAACCAAGTGGCTTTTAATCACAACACTCATGGGCGCCATCAGCATGGGATAAGAGGCTGTTTTCACTAACAGACTCTAGCGAAAAGCATTTTTAAAGCACTGGAAAGCAGTAAAAAGTGTGTGAAAGATCAGATTTGAGGTGTTTGGATGCTCTGTTCTGAACAACCTATACAGGAGTTTATCACTTTCTTACTTTGATCCATGTTTAAGTTCTTTGTAAATAAATTTATATTGAGTGAGTTAACAGATGGAAAAGAGTTGAAATAAAATATTGGGTTACCTGACCTTAATTTATTGAGGAGCAAGAAAAGTGCAGCTTTTATTAAAGGTCTGGGAGCATTCAGTATGATCAAGTAAAAAATTTAAGAGGGTTTACACAAACTCATTTTTGCCATGAATGTCAATAATTTGGGTTTATGTTTTTGTGAAGCTGTTTAGTTGAATCTATAGTTGCTTTTGGCACTCTGGGCTGTGAGATACAGCCAGAGTAGCAGTAGAAATTCCTGGTGTGCACAAAGACAGAGAGCTAAGCACCTCACCACTAAGTCAACCGGGTCCTTTTATTCAGATTTTTGTACAAAGATTTGCCATTAAATATGTTTAGCTATTTAGCTAAGATTACGTTTGCCTCATTCTCACTTGACATTTTTCCAAAGTAAGGTAACTTAAGTGCCAACAGTTTGAATGAACAGATGAGCCAAATCCACACCAAGCATCATGAGTAATGGTAAAGTAAGTTAGGTGTATAAAAGCTTTTGAAGAACCTGACCTGAAACACCCAGAGTTTGGACTTCCGAGTGGTCAAACATATGATCATCACCTTGTTGGTGAGATATATCAGAAATGAAGAGAAATTAGGGAAAAAGGCACATACTATAAACCCATATCTGAACAGAGTGAGAGAAAAATGTGCAAAGAGAATGTTGTGGAGAAGAGCAGACGCAGAAAGAAACAGGCTGCTGTTCTTGTTACCCCGCCCTGAGTCCTGACAGTGAAGATCAACCAGTTCCACAACCAGGAAGGTTAGGTTATGTAGAGAGTACCTCAAACAGAAATATCTAGGGAGGCTATGTAGAAAGTATCTGTTCATAGAACAATGTCTCATGAAAAATGACTAGTTAGATTAAAAAGCAAAATTCCATGGTGACAATTCATTTCTAGTGCTAAAAGTGACAACTGCTATGTTAGAAAAATAATTTAAAAATGTCTTCATGTAATTTCAGAAAGAATACAAGGAAGGACTATAAGAAGTCAATACCAAAAAATATACATTGAGAACCAGAAACTCAAGGAAAAGCCTAAAGCTCAAATAAAAACATCACACAAAAACCATAAGCACTATGAATGACTACTGTGCAGTGTCGACTCTCCTAGAAAAAGAACAAAAAGGATGCTCGGAACAAGTTCAGTCAGTAATGATGTGAAGAGAACTCTGGTCTATCATCATGCACTTGTGAAAAGCCTCAAACACAAATTTCAGTGTACAGCAGAAGAAAAGACCGGAATCTAATCACCAGAATTGTATCTGGAAAAATATTGAAAAAATACAGGTTCCAGAAAATCATTCATTACAAACTGGATCTCTCAGCAAAAAGGTTCTGCAAGAATGTGAATACAAAGATGGATGAAATAGCCTGTTTTGCCAGAAAGAAATACAAATCCACACACTCGAAACGCCATGACCAGGTTGTTGCCTTTTACACCAGGGATGACGTAAGTCGTTCAACAGCGGGTAAAAAGCAGACCATAACAAAGGGAAAAGTTAAAAAGCAGAAGCGGTTTATGACTGACACCATGAAAACCCTCCATCGGAAATTCCTGCTGGGAAATCCCTCTGGAAAGCTGTCTTACACACTCTTCTGCCAAATGCACCCATACTGGGTAGTCCATCCAACCATTGTAGATAGAGATACGTGTCTTTGTAAGGTGCATGAAAACTTGGAATTTATTGGGGAGAAACTTTGTGAACTGAAACTTCTGAAGACAACAGACTTGGAGTCTCTTGCTGAGGAAACTTGTAATCCAACATTTAAGCCATGCCTGTATGCAGAATGCAAGAACTGCAAACTACAAGACCTCAAGATTCAGTCTGGCTATGATGGTCAAACCCAAGTCTCTTGTGTGCAGTGGACAACTGAAACTGTCCTCAGAAACAAGAGAAGTGGTGACAGCAAGGAAAAGGTGCCTGTGAATATAACCTTGAAGAGGGTACTGGAGAGTTCTTGGAGGACCTGATTGAGACTTTCCAGAAACGGCTCAAAAACTTCAAAAGGCACTTGTTCAACATCAACACCCAGTTTAACTACTACCAGGAATTGAAAAGACCACTTGTGCTTCACAATAATTATGCCATGCAATGGGTCCACCTGTCATATGGGCACATTTCTCCCCAGTCCTTAACCACCCGAAGGAAACATACCCAACAATGTCAATTATTCACTTTTTCAGTAATGGTCGCTGCTCACAATACATTCAGAATGGCAACTTTTTCATGTTTACAACTGAATTGTACAACCAGGGCTTCACTGCTGCCACTTGGAACTTTTTTGAGGCCAGCTACGGAAAGGGTGTCCCTGATGGGGTAGGAGGCTTTCTGCAGAGAACAGCTGACAGATTGGTGAGCCAAGGTGAACTTTCCACGGCTAACTATACTTTAATAGCATTGGTAAATGCCAATGCAGCTGTCAAGATCTTCTACATTGAAGAGGCTACAGTGGAAAAGGCCATTTAGCAGATGCCACGACTCCCCGCTGTACCCTGCACTATGCGGATTCACCAGTTCATAACACAAGCACCAGGGAAACTGACATACTGTGATGTGAGCTGCCTGTGGTCAACACAGCAGATTCTGCAATGTCAGTGTTACCAACCTCAAGCCTTTGACTTCAAAGTCAACTCTGCTGTTCCTCCATTGCACCAAAAACAACAGACCTTGAAGTACAGTGGGATGATGTTATTGGTCAATGGTCTGTCATCAGATATGACAATGAGGTTTACCCTGGAACTATTCTTGAAGTGAATGAAAGACATATTCATGTTAAGTGCATGCACAGAGTGGGACACAATCGTTACTACTGGCTAATGCGAGAGGATGCACTCTGGTATCCATTTGAGGATGTGCTCAGCTACTTGAAATTTGGACTTTCAGTTGAATAAAATGTGTATTTTCTTGATTCAATGGGGACTTTAATTGAAAAAGTAAATGGACACACATTGTTCCAAGAGTAATGATTTTTTTAAATGTTTGACATTTACTAAAAGTTAAAACTTATAGGTTTTGTCCGTAACATAGTTGACCAAATAATGAGTTAACATCTAGTTTTTAAAACTAAATATCGGAAATCCATTAGGCCTGAGCTTGGCAATGACTAAAACATAATATTTCAGGGATTTTTTTATCAGGAAAGATGATAATGTTTTGTAAATAAAGATATTTTTTCCCAGAATTATTCACTCAAAATCTCCTGAAATTATATATTGACCCTACTGTTTCTTTGTGTCACTGCAGGACCCCTAGACCACTAAAGTCACAGAGTCACTGTCCATAATATAAATCGCTGATTGGGTTAAGAGTTTTCTCTAGCTCAATGCAGGCAAGAGAGAAATAATTGTTTTTGGTCCCCAAAAAATCCAAGGATTGATATCAATGGTCAACTAGACTCACTGAGGCTACATTCTTGACTGCTAATCTTGCTACAGATATGCAAAAAAATTTTCACTAGAACTAGGCAAGTAGAGCACATCACCCCAGTTTTAAAGTCCTTACTCTGGCTCCCTGTAGCTCAGAGAATAGACTTCAAAATACAGTTACTAGTTTATAAATCATTGAATGGCCTAGCACCAAACTGCATTAAGTAATGGTTGTCAGATCAGCCTTCCAGAGCCCTCAGGTACCCTGGTTTTGGTCTACTCTGCATCCCCGAAATCAGAACCAAACATGGCCAGATAGAATTCAGTTTTAATGCTCCTCTTATCTGGAGCAAACGTCCAGACCACTGCAAAACTGCTGAAACACTTAGTTTCTTTAAATCAAACCTAAAAACCATCTTTTTAGAGCTGCTTTTGATTAATTGATTAACACTAACTGGAATGTCAAAACTGTAGTATTTTTAAATGTTCTTTATGTATCTCGATGTTGTGTTTTCTGTTTTCATTGTTGTTCTATTGTTGTTGTTTTTTTTTTATCATGTAAAGCACATTGAATTGCCTTTTTGCTGAAAGTGTGCTACACAGTTACATTTCCCTTGTCTCTTCTGTTTTGGACTCAGATCTCAATTTTAACAATCACTTAAAATCCGTTACCAAATCAGCTTTCTGGCTTTTAATGTCATTGTCAGAATATGGGGTTTCCTGTAAAAACAAGACATTTCAAGAAAAACCAGTGCATGCCTTTATTTTTGCAACAGTGTCTTTACTGGTCTCTGTACAAAATCAGTCACCCAGCTGCAGTTCATCCAAAATAGTACTAGGCCCTGACCAACACCAGGAAAAGGGATCATAACACACCAGTTCTTAAATCCCTGCACTGGCTCCCTGTTTGTCAAAGAATAGATGTTAAAATTCTGCTATTGGCCTACAAAGCACAAGATGGTCTTGTGCTGAAATGAGTTGCTTGTTTTTACAAACCATGTAGATCCCTCAGGTCTTCAGAGAGATCCTTACTTGGTGTACCCAGGTTTGCTGAATGATGCTATATATAGGGTCCCAGTGCTTTCCAACCCTGATCTTAAGGCAGGTGAAATCAGGTGTGCTGAAGCAGGGAAACACCTAATATGCAGGGCAGTGTGCCTTGAGGACCGGGGTTGGGAAACACTGATCTATCCTACTATTAAATAAAGGCTACTAAGTCTTCTGTGTCCAGTTTTGATAGCAAAGTCTTTATTCTGGCAATGTTATAGGGAACAGCAGTTAGTCAGCAAAGTTTTAGTGTTTCGTTGATATGAACAAGTTTCGTTGACAAGTTGTCTGTAGGTTGATCCAGGAAGATTTAAGATGTTTAATGATTTTAAAGATTTAACGTTTTTAAGATTTAAAAAGAACTAATGAGGAACAATCATACAAACAGACCACTAATGAGGCCACTCTTCAGAGTTTAAATGAAGAAAACTGGACTTTTCTTGTTGTCTTGAATATGTTTCGTCTCTCGTCCAGGAGGCTTCTTCAGTTCTGAAAACTGGATTGGGAGTATCAGATTTATAAGTCTATCGTTAAGGCTCACTAATGGGGCTATCGTTATACTCAACAAGGCTATTAGGGTTGCGTTACCTTCTAAGCGCTAAGCAATCTTGGTAATGAGAGAGTTGTTAACAGTGAAACAACCCTGGTGATGTAACAATGCGCGGTTTTGGTCACATGCCTCAATGTGTGAGTTTTGGTGAAACTTCTTGGGTAGGCAATTCAAGGCTGCTTAGTATGCATTTAAAAGGGGGAATCTCAAACCACCTCCTCTGTTCAAGGTTGGTTTCATATGTTTTACATAGATGGCTTCTTTCACTCCTCTCTCAAACCATCTGTCTTCTCTATCTAAAATGTGTACATTATTGTCTTCAAAAGAGGGACCTTTGTCCTTTAGATGTAGATGGACTGCTGAGTCTTGGCCGTGACATGACCCCCAGGACCTACCATCTGTTCAAATTCCTGAGAGGGTTGTCGGCACTGACGATCCCCTAATGATTCTGAGCTATTTTGGTCACATGTTCCAAATCGTGAGTTTCTGTGAAACTTACTTGGGAGCTGAGTTAGGACTGCACTATAGACTAGGAAGCTGCAATCTTAAGCCACCTCCTCTGTTCAAGGTTGGTTGTTTGTCCTCTGTGTTGCTCCCTGAAATGGACTGGTGAGCTGAGTGTACCCTGCCTCTTGTCCAAAAACTGGACATAAGCCCCCCACCCTCACCTCTCTAATCTCTTCTAACCCAGTAAGCCTACAAGGATAAGTGGATTTATAATAAATGGAAGGATGGATGCTTTATGTTGTGGTGTTACTCATACTTCTGTTTTAATTTCCGTTTGGTGCAGTTCACTTTTCGACCACTATATGCAGACAAAGTTATTTAGAATGCTTTCTGGGAGTTTCATACCTTTTCCCATCAGCTGCTATTGTCGGTTTCAGTCCCAGATGTTTTTTTCCAGTACCCCCAGACAGCTTTAGCCCTGGAAGTCTTCTTTCTCATGAAGCCTGCATGTTTCCTGAATAGTCACCTGACCTACAAATGGTACAACATGCTCAGCAGAAAGAAAATAACATTAAAAAACAACCCTTGTGTTCAAACAAGAAGTCTCACTTTAACATGAACTGTAGGAGGGAGTCTGTATTTGATGCATTTTTGGTTAAAATGTTTGTTCTTCATTAACTGAGGTCACTCGCTGTGGGTAGCGAAGTCAAAACTTTCACTCAAGTAGCCATACTTCATAATAATGTTACTCAAGTACAAGTAAAATAGGGTGCATTAAAACTACTCCTAGAAGTATTTTTTCCCAAAAAGTTACTAAAGTAAATGTAACTGAGTAAATGTAACTAGTTACCACCCTCTTCTGGGAACAGTTGACTGGTGACTCACAATAGGCTAATTTTAAGATGTAACTAATCACTTATTCACCCAGCAAGACACCAGGTGAAGGTTTCATCATCAGATTAGTCATGATGAGGGAAAGAGCAGAGGGAATTTTGCCTGAGCTACAGCTACAATCCAGGGTCCTGGGCAAAATTAAAAACCATAGTATCCCTCTATGTGAGCTTCTAGCTGGTCTTGCATCATGGTGTTAAAATATCTGGTCCTTTATTGCATTTATTCCTAAAGTAGATACATTAAGTAAGTAAAGCTTTATTCATATAGCACCTTTCTAGAAATAATCACAAAGTGCTTTACAGTAAAACATTACTACAATCACAGAACATATGAAATCAGAGAGTAAAAAACTAGGCAAAAGCAATTTTAAAAAGATGGGTTTTAAGCTGTTTTTTAAATGAAAACTCTGAATCAGCAGTTCTCATGCTGAGAGGAAGGGAATTCCAGAGAGAGAGAGCCACTGTTGCAAAATCCCCAGTAAAGAGGTGACATGAAAATACTTAGAAGATCTCATTAAAAGCTTTGCTGCAGCGTTCTGGACAGTCTGAAAGCAGCCCGTGGATTTTTCACTGGTGTAAAGAGTTAAAAGAGATAAAAATCTGCATATCATCAGCATAACAGGGATAAGAAATGTCATTAAAAGAACCTAAAATATGATGGAGGGGAAGGAGATGTAAAGTAAACAATAACGACCCCAAAAAGGAACCTTGTGGCACACTGTAAACGAGTAGAGAAGAGGAGGACTGAAATTTAGCAGTAGATACACAAAATGATCTTCCAGATAAATACAGTGGCTTGCAAAAGTATTCGGCCCCCTTGAACTTTTCCACATTTTGTCACATTACAGCCACAAACATGAATCAATTTAATTGGAAATCCACGTGAAAGACCAATACAAAGTGGTGTACACGTGAGAAGTGGAACGAAAATCATACATGATTCCAAACATTTTTTACAAATAAATAACTGAAAAGTGGGGTGTGCGTAATTATTCAGCCCCCTAAATCAAAGCTTTGTAGAACCACCTTTTGCTGCAGTTACAGCTGCCAGTCTTTTAGGGTATGTCTCTACCAGCTTTGCACATCTAGAGACTGAAATTCTTGCCCATTCTTCTTTGCAAAACAGCTCCAGCTCAGTCAGATTAGATGGACAGCGTTTGTGAACAGCAGCTTTCAGATCTTGCCACAGATTCTCGATTGGATTTAGATCTGGACTTTGACTGGGCCATTCTAACACATGGATATGTTTTGTTTTAAACCATTCCATTGTTGCCCTGGCTTTATGTTTAGGGTCGTTGTCCTGCTGGAAGGTGAACCTCCGCCCCAGTCTCAAGTCTTTTGCAGACTCCAAGAGGTTTTCTTCCAAGATTGCTCTGTATTTGGCTCCATCCATCTTCCCATCAACTCTGACCAGCTTCCCTGTCCCTGCTGAAGAGAAGCACCCCCAGAGCATGATGCTGCCACCACCATATTTGACAGTGGGGATGGTGTGTTCAGAGTGATGTGCAGTGTTAGTTTTCCGCCACACATAGCGTTTTGCATTTTGGCCAAAAAGTTCCATTTTGGTCTCATCTGACCAGAGCACCTTCTTCCACATGTTTGCTGTGTCCCCCACATGGCTTGTGGCAAACTGCAAACGGGACTTCTTATGATTTTCTTTTAACAATGGCTTTCTTCTTGCCACTCTTCCATAAAGGCCAACTTTGTGCAGTGCACAACTAATAGTTGTCCTATGGACAGATTCCCCCACCTGAGCTGTAGATCTCTGCAGCTCGTCCAGAGTCACCATGGGCCTCTTGGCTGCATTTCTGATCAGCGCTCTCCTTGTTCGGCCTGTGAGTTTAGGTGGACGGCCTTGTCTTGGTAGGTTTACAGTTGTGCCATACTCCTTCCATTTCTGAATGATCGCTTGAACAGCGCTCCGTGGGATGTTCAAGGCTTGGGAAATCTTTTTGTAGCCTAAGCCTGCTTTAAATTTCTCAATAACTTTATCCCTGACCTGTCTGGTGTGTTCTTTGGACTTCATGGTGTTGTTGCTCCCAACATTCTCTTAGACAACCTCTGAGGCCGTCACAGGGCAGGTGATTTGTACTGACATTAGATTACACACAGGTGCACCCTATTTAGTCATTAGCACTCATCAGGCAATGTCTATGGGCAACTGACTGCACTTAGACCAAAGGGGGCTAAATAATTACGCACACCCCACTTTTCAATTATTTATTTGTAAAAAAAAATTGGAATCATGTATGATTTTCGTTCCACTTCTCACGTGTACACCACTTTGTATTGGTCTTTCACATGGAATTCCAATAAAATTGATTCATGTTTGTGGCTGTAATGTGACAAAATGTGGAAAAGTTGAAGGGGGCCGAATACTTTTGCAAGCCACTGTAAGAGGAAAACTATTTTAAGGCAGAACTTGATGATGATCGACCATCTCGAAGGCTGAGGTCAGGTCAAGCAACAGGAGGACAGAACTGTGATCAGCATCTCTCTGCATTGATGAGGTTAGTTGAAACTCTTAGAAGAACTGTTTCAGTAGAGTGGGCCCTGCAAAACCCAGACTGGTAACGATCAAGTGTTATGTTTATCCAAAGCCACACTAACTTGTTTAACAACAACTTTCTATAAACTCTTTGAGATAAATGAAAATTTTGAGATGGGTCTATTGCTGCAAAGCAGAGAAGGACAAAGATTGGGTCTCTTTAGGAGTGGATGGAAAATTGCATTTTTGAAATAATCAGGAACTTGGCCAGACAGCAGGGAAGAATTAACTATTGTGAGGTGTGGTGGAAGAGTTGAGTTTTAAATATAGACGGTTGAGACAGATCTTTGGTTTTATTTCTTGCATGCAATGAGAGACCGATCAAGCATTTGGTCCTCGTCTGGGTCTGACAAAATCAGACTTACAACCCAGTTTTATACAACTTGGTCACTCCCAGTAATTTTCCAATAACCTAAACCCTAGAGTAAAGCAGGTCCACGGGGTATTTATTCTACAGTTTGAGGAAACCGATCTAAAAAGTACTTTGTTACACCTCATAAACCAATGGCTCTTGACATTCTCTCAGGCCTGGCAGCTGACCTGTAGGGTTGCTGACCTATAAGTGTCCATTCCAGAGAACATCCTTAAATTAAGTTTCTTTCACAAGTTAAAGTTAATCATACCTATAATTGCGTATTTTCCTCCACAATTCCCTCCTTTTGATAAAAATAAACCCATGTTTATATTAATCACTCAAACAAAACATGTCAACAAAATCCAAAAAACATTATGTTCAAATGCAATAAGCAACAGGCAAAAACACATGTAATCAAGTAATTCCTCACAGAGGCTGAACATCAAAACTTTGAACTCTGCAAACATCTAATTTAAGCAAAAATAAACTCCAAAATTGGTATTCAAAGACAGTATCCCATCATATATCATCCAACATTGTCCCTCAAGGTATGCCATGCATATGTGCATGAAAAACGACAACCCTGCTGGGCAGTATTACTTTCATATCTCTTAGCAGGGAAACTTTTCTCACAGTCCTTCTTGCCAAGAGAAGCAACTATCCACATATTCCGTCAACTTTTCAGGAAACATAACGCATCTTGGACATTTTCAGAAATCAGACGCACACAGTGTAAAATTTGCATTACTAATTACCTCAGAAAGACTTCTAGAAAACCCAACATCAGGACAAGAAAAGAAAACCATCAAGTTTTAACTCCGTAAGTAAACATATTTATTAAGAATGGAGACAGTATAAACATTCACAGCAAAGTTTTAACTTTTGTCCTCAAATTTTCCATTTGTTCAAAACTGTTATAAAGCCAGTCAATATTCAAGCCTACAGTAAAAGATCCAGTGTATCCAGATTCCCGACACCAAGTATAATCAACTGCAGTTTAAATGAATGAAAATTGTCAGCGTTCACTGAGCGACATGAGAGACCGCTCCTGAAGACTGCAGCGACACCTCCGCCTCGGCCAGCCATGCGAGGCTGACTGATGAAGGAGTAACCAGCTGTGGAAAGTTCTATGAGGGATGAGTGGTCTAAAATGCGCTGCCAAGTTTCTGTAAGGTACAGGAAATTCTGACCTTTAGAGACAGTAAAGTCATTCAGCAGAAATGTTTTATTGGCCACAAATCAGGAGTTAAAAAGAGCTGTACTCCAATGGGCAGAGGCCCAATGTGTAGTGGAGATGGCCCGAACCAGTGGATGCAGAAACTGAGAATTTGATCCTCGATCATCAGAAATCCATTCAGCACGAGGAAGAAACACTAAGTGACAGAGGAACTTGGGTGAACATGTTTAAGTTCGCACGGTCTCGGAGATCTGGGCCCTGCGAATCCAAGCCAGGGTGCAGGTGAAACACAGTTAGGACACCAGCTGGAGATCGAGCAGCCATGAACGGAGAGTAGGGGAAGCCAGCACAAGGAGATGAGGTATTGTTTCTGATCACAGATAATCTAATTGACAATGTGATAATTATATTTTAATCACCCTATTCTTTTACTTTATCATTAATAATTAATGATTGTGTAACTGTTTTGCTGTGTTGTTTTAAACATAGAAAGATATGTTAAAGGTTAAGAGGAACTTGGATACAGGTTAGGGAGAAGTGGAAAAGAACAAGTTGTGTCTCCAGGATGTGTTATGGCTAAGATAGGCCCAATATGTTATGAGAAACTTGTAGCATGTTGCATGACCTGGGGTGGGGTCATGGGCGGATCTACTGGGGTGGCATAGCGTGGCAGTTGCCACCCTAAAAGAAAGCCTTGTCACCCCTGCTGCCACCCTAGCAGCTATGAATTCAAACCCGTTAACGTTCCGTGGGCCCGCAGGTGGGCCCAACCCATTTTCTAGTTTAAATCCATCGTTGTTCTGACTTCTAAATTCAATGAACCTATACATATTTTATATCATTGGAAAGCTAAGAGTCTTGTGATTCCAATTATGGATGGCGATCAAGGATACAATCATAACTGTAGACACAGTGAGCGCATTTGCCAACACAAACGTTCTCATGACGGAGGTATAAAAATATGGAACTCACCACTTTGTAGTCTAATAAACGTGACAAAACCGATCCATTTCGAACAAAAAATTTCTTTTTCATCAATAAGGGTCCGATTAAAGTCCTACAATAGAGTGATTAGACCAGGACAACAGCAAAACCGATAAAAAATGTAAAACAAACAGTGAAAACGTGCTTCCGAAATGTCTATGGCCATTTTTGTAGTCTTTACGGCTTTGTTTCCAATTCCTTTGCTTCTTCTTCCACCTACAAAGGTCACCGAGCATGCCCAGAAGAAGAAAAAAAAAATTTCATCCGGTTTATTTCATCCATCCGCCAATCAATGGCGCATGGATGAAAAGTCACGTTATGGTAACTAACTCAAACCAATCGCGGTCCAGAACTCTGATGATTGACGCATCGAATAGCCAATGTAATGTTGCAAACGCAGATATATAACTTGACCGGGCGGACTTATTCGCTGCCACAGTATATGATGTGCGTAAAATGTCTTATTCATGAAGATATTACGCACAGTGCATACCCGTAACATACTGTTTCAGCACCATGTCCAAACACCCTTTATAATTAAAATACAACATTGAAGGAAGCCGTGGAGCTTTATATGGTAGGATGCAGTTATGATTCTGATGATATTTTTAATTCAGTGAGGACTACGGCATTTACCCAGGAGATGGCGCATATGGCATACTTTTGACCACCTTTGACCTGTAGTTAGAAAAATGTGTGCAGAATACTCATTTTTAGGTTTATTGCTGTCAAAATTGGTGTGGATGAAGGTAATACTTTAGGCTTTAGACCCACAGTGTGTTTTAAGTCCCAACCTATTTTTAAAGCTATTTTTACACCATGTATTTATATAAAATAAATAATCGGACATAAAAAAATTATTTTTCAGTGTATTAAAATTCATATTGCTTGGTAACAATCGCACTCGGAGATATTAACACAGTTCTGGGATAAATTTTAGAGTGTTTGCTTTCCAAAGAGATCCCAGCCATGTCTCTACTCAAAATGGTTCAAGAACAGCTTTAAGTAAATTTTGGGTATGCGTTTTAAGAAAATGTAGGGCGGAAATTGCAGGAATGTTAAGGGGGTAAAATTGGACATTAGGAGTTTGAAGCTCATGAAAATAGTTGCATTATATTCTCTTGTGAACCTTTAAAGCTGCTAGTTTGATGAAAGTGCCGCAGAGAGTGCACCATGTGGCCGTTAGACAAACTGCAATCAGCAAAATGCGCACTCCTATGACTTTCAGGCGTGTGCTCATTATTCCGAGCTCTGCGACGGCAGAGGCAATTTTTGCTCTTTTTGTAATCCTGGATAAAATTATTTTCTTCTTTGACTTACGGGGAGCTTGTGTAGGTGTCGTGGCTGGCTAGTTACACTTATCTAAGCTAGTTTAGACTGCGTACATGGGTACGTACGTGCATCATTACGTCACGCTACGCGCTCTCACAAGCCCACACGCGCACCCTGAACCACCTCAAAATAAATGGAATTGCTGCCTCTACATGCAACCGCGGTAGAATCAAACTACAGCAAACTACAGCACTTGATTCAATTGTATCGTCAGGAGATGAAAAAACTGACTATAGATAATAAAATAGTTTTATTTTAACAAAAATATTGCGCAATGCAGCTTTAATGTGCTTAAATAACCTGAAGCAAAACAAAGACATGTATGTATCTATCATATATGTAAATACTGGGGAGTGAAGAGGTGAAGCATGTGTTTGACTGATCAATAAAACTAATATGTATATAAAATTCTGGCATATGGTGCCACCCCTGAAAAATTCTTGCCCCTTTCTTGCCACCCCATAAATACTTTTCTAGATCCGCCCCTGGGTGGGGTGAATATGTACATTAGCAACTGCAGAAGGTTTAGACCTCAGACACAAAGTTGTTAAACTGAACTTCTGTCTCCTGTAGAACCAACTAGGGGAGGCTGAAAACGTGCCTCAACAACAACCATGTCAGACGATCATAAACAACAGTAGCAGAGACACCACAAAAAGTCAGTAGAAAGAGAAGTGCGGAGAAAAGCAGGACTATAAGTTTACATGACAGACTGCTGCCGGCAGCGGCTATGCCAAACACAAGCGCCATCATTCACCAGAAGCTTAAAAGGTCTTTCAGATCACTACACTGCATTTAAATTGCAGCTCAGTCCAGTTCTACAGGTAGACAGAAAAAAGCTAGGCCAATTAACTGGGTAATATAAGATATTTACTGGTACCAATAGGAAAATAATAGTAAGTGCAAAGGTGTGCCAAATTTAAAGGTTTGAAGTGATAAAATTACTTTTAACATTTGTGAACATCGAAAGTGCATGTAGTGACCCGGTTCTAAGGCCACAAGACAAGGTGAGGAAAACCCATGTTTAAAAGTGTATTTAATTCAATTTATGGTAAAATCAAAGTTTTTAAAGTAAAATCAGTGGTGTCAGGTCAATGAGGCACAGGCCAAGATGCAAGCTGTCAACACAGCCACACAAGCATATCTTATCATGCAAGTGAAGCCAATGACCCAGGCAGGGAGGGTCATGGGCTTAGATTATAGACTATAGATTCAGGGCCCATAACTTAAATGATTTCAAGTATTTAGTTGTTTATTTGTATATAACCCTCAGAAACAGGATTTTTTTAAAATAGAATACCGTGAAGAAATCAGCCCAAATTTGAGAGGCCATTAATGTTTTAAACTGTGTGTCATAGACTACTCATCTACTAAACTCAAAGCACCTGCAGAGGCTTTCCCAGGTGTCATTTAATTGCTTCACTTTGGTTAAATTGTCTCAGTTAGGTTCAATATGGGGAAGACTGCAGACTTAACAACTGGCCAGAAGACCATCATTGATCCCCTCCATAGGATGGGTAAGCCACAAAGGAGAAGGACTACAGCTGTTAGACCAGGGGCGAAGTTAGGGGGTGGCTACTTGGGCTTAAGCCCCGAATGTTTTCTGAGTAGCCCCGAATCTGAATTTTACTTTTGAAGTGGGAGGAAAAGCCTTATGGAAATAAGTTGCAGTCCCGGAGTCCAACAGAGAGGCAGCAGCAGTGAAAATAGCCTAGATAGAGCATCCCTGAGCCCCCTGAGGAACAAGCGTTTCAGCAGCCTGCCAGCCGGCTTTCTGGGAAGGCTATGCAATGTGCATTAAACTCATGCAGGAGAAGACGGTTGCGGATATGGATATTAGGATTTTCTTTTTTGGCAAAAAGTACAGATTGACAGCAATAGCAGTGATGATTCAAATCATGCAAATCATGATTCAGGTTTGTTAATCTTATTTTAAAAGTGCTGGTAAATGTCCATTTAATTTCACGTTTTGGTACAAAGAAAATGAATGGTAACAATATAATGTTACGTATGTGGTTACATGGGAAGAAAACATGCTTGGATTATAACCATAAAACAACTAACAAAGAGGTGGATGTTCTCTGGATGACTGAGAAAGGTAGTTAGTCCTGTAGCGACGAGTTGATGACGTCGACTACTCGGTTCTGAAAAATCGTCGACCACAAATCTGGTAGTCGAGGCACCAAGCCCACTCGCCACACGCAGAAGACTCACCAAATCAAAGCAGCACGGAGAACAAAACTCCATCTCCAACCACCTCTCAGGCTCAGCAGCCTGCACTCCCAAGCTCTACATGTCACCAGAACACAACCCGCCGCCCTACCTCAAAGGTGTGGGAATACTTTAAACACAGACATTATTAATTATATAGTCAAACTTAGTAGCCCTCTTGCTTTATGTTATCTGCTCTTAATGGATGTAAGCTGTATTCCCTGGACCCGTGATCTGAGGTGACTTCAGTCAGCAGCTGACTGTTTGCGATATTGATGATAGTTATTGTTGATTGATAGCGTTGTTTTGCTTTATTAAACCATAGTAAGTGTAATCCAGTGCTTTTTGTCTGCTTTAAGGTGATCAAAATTCGACAGCTGAGATGCCGCATCATTTAAAGCAACAATTGTTTGCACATGAAAAAAGAAATCCATGTCATCTGGGCTAAGCCCCAGATATTCTTCATACCTAAATCCGCACCTGTGTTAGACTCTAGAACCATCACTGCTCCCAACAAACCCAGTAAACAGTTTTATACCCCTACTGCACATGTCATTTGGACACTTTTATTATTTTATTTGCATTGGATCCATATTTATTTGAGGGACTTTTTTCTTAGGCACAAATATAGAACTGGAATGAGTGGGTTGCTCTAAGTACTTACTACCCTTTTTTAAAAATTTCTATAATTTCTATTCTTACATTTTTTTAATTTACTATACAGCTTCATTAATCTTGTGTGTATCAACTTTGCCGCAATCCATAAATGACATTTCTTGGACTGGACAATGCCCAATCAAAACTTGGGACAATGGAATGAAAGTGGAGTAGAAGGGTGTGTGATATTTTGTATGTATGTGAGAATGAGTTTGGGTGTGAATGTGGAAGAGAGATGTGCTTATTTTTTACAATCATGTTCTAGCTTACAAATAGCTTATGTTGTGTATGAAAAGGCACCAGGTAGCAACTAATTCCTTAAAACTCCATAATGTCAATCTGCAATAAGAAAAATAGTTTAGTTTCATGGAATGTTAAGGGGACTTGGTAACAATATTAAAACTGGAAAGGTTTTTTCACACCTAAAGTCATTAAAAGCTGATGTCTTGTTCTTACAAGAAACCCATCTTTGTAAAGATAAGGAAAATAAACTTAAGCCTAGCTGGATATCTCAGGTGTATCACGCACCCTTCACCTCTCATGCCCGGGGAGTTGCCATCCTATTTAACAAAAATGTACCTTTTATACTCTCATCTAAAGTGATAGAGCCTAATGGAAGATTCGTTTTACTAACTGGTCACATAACATCCTACCCGGTTATATTTTTAAATATCTATGGACCTAACACTGATGACCCCAACTTCTTTCCTAAACTCTTTAGGCTACTTCCAGATGATAGATCCTCACATATTTACATTGGTGGGGAATTGCTACCTGGATCCTAATTTAGATAGGCTTTCATCAACACTACCTGCAATTGTTAACTCTACTAGAGCATTGCATAACCTCATGAGATCTAGAAATATTATTGATGTATGGAGAACAAAACATGTGGACAAAAAGGAGTATTCTTTTTACTCCCCGGTACATAATTCTTACACTAGAATCGATTTTTTCCTAGTGGAGGCTTAAGCCCTCGCCCATATCAGTAACCCTGAGTATCACACTAGAGTCATCTTAGATCACAGTCCTGTGAGTCTACAAATTCAAACTGATCTTCCTAAAATCAAACAGAAATGGAAATTCAATCCGCAACTATTATTATCTTCAGAGTTTAAGGTCTATATGGATAAAAACATTCAAGATTTTCTTGAGGTGAATGATAATGGAGAAGTCTCAGACTTATGGTGGCCCTAAAGGCCACCATAAGAGGATATTTCATCTCATTTGAAAGTTTTAAGATAAGAGAAACAAAAAAAAAGGCAGAAAGAATTAGATAAGTAAATTAAACGGATGGAAGAAACCCATACAAAGTCTCAATTGTAGTCTGATTACAATAAAATTTTGAAATTAAAAAATGAATACAACTCTCTTCTTTTTGAGGAGGTCTCAAAACTTATTCTACAAAACAAACAGAAATATTTTGAAATATCAGATTAAGCCACAAAAACTTCTGGTAAGACAGCTTAAAGGGGAGCAAGCAAAAGCTGCAATACATAAGATTAATTCAAAAACAGGAGAAATCTGTACGTATTTACAGGACATTAATAATGTTTTTAAAGATTTTTTCTCAGAATTGTATAAATCCAACTCGGCTGCATCAGTCAGCGATTTCTGTGAATTTTTTACTTCACTATCCTTACCTCAGTTGAATAAAAAACAGCAAGATCTCTTGGATAATAACATTTCCATAGAGGAACTTGTAAGAGCACTAAGATCTTTCCCTGCAAATAAAAGTCCTGGGGTCTCATTTATAAACGTTGCGTACGCACAAAACGGGGCCTGAAACTGGCGTATGCCACTTTCAAAGCAAAAGTTGTGATTTATAAAAAACAGACTTGACGGGAAAATGTGCGCACCTGTACGCCAACTCTGACCCGTGCGTACGGACATTTTGGAGACGGGGGGAATCGACGACGCAGTTGGTGAACTGCAGCCAGACTGCATTTTACTCCTCTCACACATCATTTCACCTCACACCAAACATTAATTATGGATTCATGTTATTATAAACATCCAAACCAGCAATGATATCTATATTGTAGCTTTGCATTGAGCTATAGCTCCTCTAAAAACATTTTTCAATATTAAAATAAATACATAAAATTTATCCCAAAACCTTAAACACAGATAAAAGGGTCGGGACTGTATGCCAATTAATACATTTAATCATCTGTACCATATATCATTGATTGACAGGTTCATTGTGCCAAGGAAGGAAGCAATCAGTCATATTGCTGCCAATAGAAATACCCCAACTACTTTCAAGCGTAATATTTGAGATGGATGCACAGGCGTTGCTAGAAGATTTTGCAAATGGAAGGATAAGGAGAGAACGCGTGTTCAGGGATCATGCGGACCTCCTTGCCCATGATGATGACTGGCTAATAAGCAGATTCAGATTCCCTAGAGCTGTGCTCTTGGATCTCTGTGCTGAATTGGGCCTGGTTTTGGAGAGACCGTCCAGGCGGAACCGTGCCATTCCGGTCCAGCTGCAGGTGCTCACCACTCTGGGGTTTCTTGCAACTGGTTGTTACCAGCGGGAATTAGCCGACAGGTATGTGTCTGAGTGACACGATTCTTACTATTCTGCCCAAAGTCCCTTTTTGGAAATAATGCCTTCAAATATGTTATATTTATTTACTAGGTCTGGGATATCACAGCCGTCCCTGAGCGCAATAATGCCTGCAGTCTTGGATGGGATCATTAAAATGAGCAGACGGTACATCACGTTTCCATATACTGTGGGGGAGCAGGCCGAAATTAAGATGCAATTTGCAGCAATGTCCGGTTTCCCAAACATAATCGGCGCAATTGACTGCACCCATATTCCAGAATTGCGCCGCTCAAGGTGGCAGCATGTTGGAGTAGCTCTGTTACTTTGGTTCATCTTTTTTTCTTTTTTAAAACTTTAATTCTTCCATTTTTGTTAGAAACATTGTTTTTGTGGACAACTGTTCTCTCTGGTTTTGAATGCTGTGCAGCTGGAAGGATTTATGCTGATACTTTTTATTTTTGGACATTTGTTATGATGCATAACCATGGCAACATGGTGGTTTACAACTGGCAGCAGCTGATTAACATCACAAAAGCTCAAATAATACCTCAACTACAGCCACAAAACCCTGATGAGTTGAAAAGAAGACGCCATAGATCCAGAGCATCCTCTACATCAGACTGTCCTACAACTACAGAGCGTCTTCAGTCAGAGGCTTCTTCAGATCTGCAGAGCACTACAGGAGATCATCCCTACCCACAGCCATCAGCATCTACAACAAATCTTTGAAGGAACTTGCATAATGAGTTACAACAACGTTTAATTTCCCTTTGGGATTAATAAAGTAATTTTGAATTTGAATTGAATTTGAATATTGCTATAAAGGCCCCGTCCGAGGATGAATTTGTTTTCGTCAATCGGAAACATGTACACAGTATTAATGTGCAAATCATATGTGATTCACACATGATGATCACTAATATGGTGGCACGATGGCCTGGGTCAACACACGACTCCTTTATCTTGACACACAGCAGTGTAGAGAACAGACTGCAGGCAGGCGCTGTGCGTGATGGCTGGCTGCTCGGTGAGTCCTCACCGTCATTAGAAATGCTGGTTGTTGACGCCTGAATTAAACGTGTTATTACTTGCAGGTGATAGTGGCTACCCTCTCAGGAGCTGGCTTCTGACCCCGTTCCCAGACCCACAGACAGCAGAGGAAATGCGCAACAACTCCTGTCACGCGCCTGCACGCTCAGTCGTGGAGCATGCCATAGGCCTGTTAAAATGTAGGTCATTGGATGCCTCGGGTGGCAGAATATTATACCACCCTACAAAGGTCTGCAAGATCGTGAGGGCATGTGGAATTCTTCATAACATGGCACTGAGAATTGGAATTCCCCTCCCTCCTGGCCTACCCCCTCCCTGCTGGCCTACCCCCTCCCTCCTGGCCTACCCCCTCCCCAGCATGAGAACCCCGACCCACAGCCGCCTCCTCCTCGACAGGAAGCCTTCACCCAGGGAGCAAGGATCCGCCAGGATGTAATGCGGCGTTTGAGATAACAACGACAAGGTTCATTTATTAAAAATTTTTATTGTATCATTTAAGGTACCAATGGCTGTCACTATGTCGCACAGCACACTCTTTATTTCCTTTAACTTGTTTGTCACAGAATTGATGGCGCTGATGGTGTCTCTCTGTGTCTGCATCACAGCTTCAGTCAGAACCCGACCACTGCTGGATGCACCGGCAGCACTGGTGCTGGGGGCAGCCGGACGCTGGGCAACCTCATCTTCCTCAGCCTCCTCATCCTCGCCACCTACCGACTGTGGAAGAGCTGAAAAGACGCAACATATTAGTCTGTCTCCTTAAAATATGCTCAAATTTGTTAACGTAGCCACGTAATAAAATATATTCAAAAGGTGCTTTACCGGGTTCATCTGTCGTTTCTGCCAGGTCGGTGTCGCCCTCCTTCTCTGACACAATACCGTACACGCTTGATGTTCCCATGATACTTGCCATCTTCCTGTCCAGTGGTGTCAGCTCAGGTGTACACATACCCCCTCCAGTAGCAGACCCACTCTGGCGGTGGGAGGCAAGTTTTTTTTTTTTCCAGACTTTGAGGTCCGACCACTTTTTTTAAATTTCGGGTACCGTCCTGTCAGTTGCACTGACAGTCTGCACTGCAGACGCCACATGCTGCCACTCGCAGTTCTTCTTTTTATTTGTGACACTACTGCTGTGTCCACCAAATAAAATGTCTCTTCTAGCCTCCACTTCACCCACTAGCACTTCAATCTCCATCTCCGTAAAGTTTCTCTTCTTGTTTTTTTTTGTTGTTGCCATATTTCCCCTCTTCTTCATTTGCATCAATATTCATGTCCTGCTTTGCATTGACCTTTTATAGCTGGATTTGGGCGTGTTCAGGGCGGGATATGAGCCAAATTCACGTGCGCAAACTTCCAAGAAGACTGTGATTTATAAAGGGGAAATTGCTTACACCTGTGCGTAGGCATGGTTTTATAAATCAGAAATCTTTTTGTTTTGGTCGTACGTACACTTTTAGTAGGGATTCTACGCAATGTTTTTTTTTATTTTTTATGAATTGTTGGGGCTTTTATTTCCTGATGTTATGGACACAGAGACGGAAAATTAAGGAGAAGAAAGAAGGAAGATGAAGAAGAGAGGTAGGAAACAAAAAGTCAAGAGAGAGGGTGAGTTGAAAATACAAGAGAGGAAGGGGAACAAAGAAAACACAGGAAGACATTGAAGTCTGCCTCCATACCCACAGGACGGCAGAGAGACGGAAAAAACAAAACAAAACACGAAAAAGGAACATCGACAAAATAAACCAAACATTGTGAACTAAGAACTACCCAACCACATCACACAAAAAAGATATAAAAATACAACAACAATGTCACAGAAAAACTCATGGTACCGATTAATCAAGCTCTAGTAATGATAACCTCAGCCCAAGAATATATCCTTAAACACCAGAGACCCCACATCTATGTGTGTGTGTTAGCATGCTGGTGCATATAAGGTTTCTCCATAAGAGTGTTCGATAGCTGGTGTGAGCAGACATCAATCCGTCTCCCAGGAATCGATGCAGACATGAAGGAGATCGGAGCAAAGACGTCCAAAGGACCCCCAGAGCCCCAGGCGGACCCGGGCGGGGCCGACCGCATCCCCCAAGAGTGGAGCAAAGGAGAACCCCAGGGGAACATCCAGTGGCCACTATGCAGGGGCCCGGGGGGCAGCAGTGACGAGCCCACGGGTCAATGGACTGGGAGAGCCAGGGCCCAGGGGCACCCCAACCCCCAGCAGGGACCCGACAAGGGACCGGCAATGTTTTATAAATGAGACCCCTGGTCCTGATGGATTTGGAGCAGAATTTTATCAAGCTTTTAGTGAAACTCTGACTCCCGTATTACTTAGAATGTTAAATGACTCTCAAATAATCAATTACCAAACTCTTTTTATGAAGCTCATATTTGTGTAATACCAAAAAAAGGGAAAAATCCACTAGAGCCAGCTAACTACAGGCCTATTTCATTACTTAACTTGGACCATAAAATTTTAACTAAGGTTCTTGCCACAAGGTTAAATGAGCACATTGCAGAAATCATTCACCCAGATCAGGTTTGCTTTATCCCAGGCAAGCCCTCTTTTGGTAACGTACGGAGACTAATTAACTTATTGTATTCAGACTCCACGCAAAATAAAAAAGCAGCTGTCCTTACACTGGATGCTCACAAGGCTTTTGATACGATAGAATGGGATTATTTATTTCATGTTCCTAAAATTTTTGGTTTTGGAGGAAATTTCATAAAATGGACCAAAATGATCTATCAACCACCAAAATCACACGTAATGACCAACGATATGGTATCAAATAGCTTTGATTTGCATCGTGGTGTAAGACAGGGCGATTGTCTTTCCCCTTTACTTTTCAATATTGCCTTGGAACCACTTGGTACTGGGTTAAGAATGCATCCCAACATTGAAGGACTTCAAGTAGGTCCGTCCAAAAGTCTCATTTCACTTTATGCAGATGATGTACTTCTTACACTTACTAATCCAGAAAGGGGAATACCACATCTTTTAAAATATCTCAAATCATTTGGCAAAATTATAAGATCAACTGGTCCAAAAGTGAGCTCATTTTTATAGGAGAAAATAGGAAAATAAGTCAAAGTCCTTTTGAAGTTGTGGACAACTATATATCATACCTTGGGTTAAAAATACTAAAAAAATATGATTCATTGTTAAAACTGAACTTTACCGAGGGTCTAGATAAACTCAAAAACTACATTGATTTTTGGAAGAACCTACCACTTTCTATGCTGGGAAATGTGAATGCTATTAAAATGATTACCCTGCTAAAGTTTATTTATCTCTTTCAAAACCTACCAATAATTATCCCTACAGATTTTTTCAAAAAACTTGAATCAATAATCTTAAACATTGGGATTGGGTCTCCCAATGTTTAAAAATTATTAATTGGCATCAAATATGAAAGCACTGACCTATTGGCAAATGGGGTTTCCAAACGGTGAGTCACTCGAGTCTGCTTCACTGTGGCTGAAACTGTAATTGCAGTCTTTAATCAAACCATATACATCGTTATTATCTCTATTGTTTTGTAAACCAGTCTCTGCTATCAAAGCCATAAGTCACAGTATCGCAGTGAGGAATTCATTAAAAATTCTTAATCAAATTTGAAAACTATACAATATCCCCAAGTTAACTATTTATTCACCTAGATGTCATAACCATGCATTTATCCCATCTTCATTAGATAAAACATTCTCTAACTGGCACTCCAATGGCATTAAATGCATAAAAGATGTTTATTTAGAGGGTAATCTTGCTACATTTGAGCAATTGCAACTTAAATATAATCTGTCCCAGTCCAGTTGGTTTCAGTATTTGCAATTAAGACAATTCATTAAAGGAAATGTAGTTAACTTACAGTTATTAAACAAAGGCGATTCTTCTGTATGGTGTTAGAAATGGTTATTGCTATTGTGGTTCTGTTATTGTTCTGATCATTGTGTTTACTGTGGTTTCTACCAATGATGATGCTAGTGGGGATGACAAAGATTTCATTGATATAAATCTTATTTTCATTTTAATATTGTCCTTGATGTGAAATTTTGATTTAGAAATCCTTCTAGGCTGGTAGGGCATTCAGGAAGTAGACTATGGTCTGCTTCCTTGGAGCCCCTCCATCTAATTGACACGGATGCGGCCTACAGTGCTTCAGAGAACAGTCTGGACCATGGTGAGCCACACCAGTGAGGTGGTATAGTACACCATGTAATCTTGTCATGTGAGCTTTTTTAGTTTAAGATTGAGATAGGCACCTCTCTTCGCCGGGTATGAATGTGTGTATGTGAATGAATGTAGGTGTGAATGAGTTAATGTTGTATGGTGTTGTTTTTCTTTGCTTACAAAATCCCCCCCCCCCCCCCCCAAAAAAAAAAAAAAAAACTTGGGACAATTATTTGCTCTGTGTTATTCTTGTTGACAAAGCAAAAACAGCAAACATGGTTACAAGTGGTGGCTTTGGATTTAATGCAGCATTTGTCTTGTTTCCTTATCTGTTAGTAACTAATAGATAATAATTCACTGAATTACTAATTTTCAGGATTAATCCTGTACAGCTAAGTGAAAAATGCTACAAACAAAGTATAGTTCTCTACTGAAACAAACTCCTTTCACATTTGGTGTTTTATAATAAGTTGAAAACACAGTCAGTCGTACACCAACACTGCAAGGAATTTGGTGGACAGACGAGTTACATTACCTTGCTAACTATGATAAACAAGAGCGATGAAAATGAAACAAATTACAGCCAATTCCAACTTTCTAATGAACCCTCACCAGATGCTGCAGTTAACTAAACCCTGGACCTCATGTATCTGGTCAGATCCATTTTCCATCTTTGGTTTGTAATTCAGCAGAAAGGAATCGGACAGTTTTGAAATTCTCGGTGTATGTGTTGGAAGAGCTGCCCACAGCTCTGGGCCACCCTAACCATATCTCATGCTGTGTAATTTGTTCAGAAATTCAAAGCATTCTAGCCTCTAGTGACTCCAGGCTTATCAGTCAGTGTCAAATTGTGTTCACTTTAATAAATAGATTACAGCCAGAGCACAGCAGCACTGTGGTTGTACAGCTTATGTAAACACCTCGTTATCTTCCACACAAGGAAGCAGAATAAACATCACCCATATCCCATAAATTACTGTTTGTTTGTATGTTATACAGGATTGTTGGTAGGTCTGCAGCTAAGGCTGTTTGCTCTCTGACTTTGCATTTGGAGTATGCACCACCAAATGTCAACATTCATGTTTTTAAGAGCAGGCTCAAGAGTCACCTTTTTAGCCTAGATTTTAATTGATTATTACTTATTATAGTGTGTTTCATTGCTTTGCATGTTTTATTTGCTTATATTTTAACAGAGGTTTATTAGCTATCTTTGCTACTATATGGTTAACTGTTTTTACTATTATATTCATTACTTCTTATTTTACTTATATTAGCTCTGGTTATTTTACATTTTTACTTCTTAATCCTTCTTCCAGTGTTTCCTCTGTGGGAGCCCTCTGCCTCGGGGGCGGTGTTCGGCTGCGGTGGCCTGGGTGCTCACCAGGTAGTGCTCAGGTGGAGGCGGGGGTCTCTACCCTCCCTCCTCTGGGCGCCCTGTGTCGGTGCCGTGGCTGCTGCAGTGGACCTGCTGCTGTCGGGGCAGACGGTTCTCCTGATGCTGTTTTCCTTACGTACCTGACTCATCTGAGCTCAGCCCAGTGTCTACCAATGATCTTACGTGTTTTGGGAAGAGGTCTGTGTGTGTTTGTGGGTGGATGTGTGCCAGTGTGTGTCTGTGTATGTCTGGGAAATGGGTTTGGAAAGGGGGAATAACTGTCTTTTCGTTTTTATATCTGTGGGGAATGGATGGGAATCTGGGTTATGTGGGGTCATTTTAATCTGTAAAGCACTTTGAGCTGCATTTTTTGTATGAAAGGTGCTTTATAAATAAAGTTTGATTGATTGAACATGTTAACCATATGCAAAGCAATGCATTAATGCATTCAAAGAGCTGGTAGCTCTAATGAGAGCAAAACAGACTGAGGAGCATCAGTAGGAAAGATCTTTTCCCTCTTAGGACAATGTCAGGATCAGAGATTGGGTTGCTCCAAACGACTGAAATGCAACCAGGACCCTTTTCTTCAGCCTTTGTTTCAGTCAAGCTCATTTGAAAATAAAGATCTTACTCTCCCTAATTAAAAGAAATAATGGACATGTTTATGAGGTTAAACGGTTCATGGTTTCAGTGCTGACCTGTAGATTCGGCTTCTCCACCTGCTTTGTGTGAACCAACCACAAATTCTCCGTTGATTTAAGACCATAGCAGTTTCCTGTCCACAGGCTAAAAGTCCCATTGTTCTGTCCTTGAACCATTTTGTTATCACTTTTCCATCACTTTGGAAAATATGCATTTGTGCATATATGGTAAGGCAACGGGGCTGCACAGTGGTGCAGTTGGTAGCACCGTGGCATTGCAGCAAGAAGGCCCAGGTTCAAATCCCAGCCTGCATGAAGTTTGCATGTACTCCCTGTGCATGTGGGTTCTCTCCAGGTACTCCAGCTTCCTACCACAGTCCAAAAACACAACTGTCAGGTGGATTGGTCTATCTAAATTGCCCTTAGGTATGAGTGTGTGTGTGGATGGTTGTTTGTCCCACGTCTCTCTGTGTTGCCCTGCGATGGACTGGCGACCTGTCCAGGGTGTACCCCGCCTCTCGCCCATTGACTGCTGGAGATGGGTACCAGCCCCCCTGCAACCCTACATAGGATAGAAAGGTACCAAAAATAGATGAAGGGATGTTGCAAGGCAAGGCAATTTTATTTGTATAGCACACTTTCAACAACAGGGTAATTCAAGGTGCTTTATATGATTTGGTGATAAAGAAAAACATAGAATTGGAACAATTGGAAATCAAACATAGCAATTTAGCATGAAACACACACGACACATGATACAGAATAAAGCATGAAAAACAGCAATAAAGCAAGAGTACATATGATACATAAGACATTAATCGTTTACTGAAAGGCAATTCTAAACAGATGAGTTTTTAGTTTTGATTTAAAGCAGCTCTGCAGTCTCCAGGAAGTCTCTTCCAGATAAGGAGAGCATAGAAACTGAAAGCTGCTTCTCCATGTTTGGTTTTGAGTCTGGGATGTTTAGTAGGCTAGAGTTGGAGGACCTGAGTGGTCTGGGTGGTTGGTACCATGACAACAGGTCTTCAACATATTTTGGCGCTAAGCCAATCAATGATTTATAAACTAGTAGGAGTATTTTGAAGGCTATTCTCTGAGCTACATGGAGCCAGTGTAAGGACTTTAGAACTGGGGTGATGTTCTCTACTTTCCTGGTTCTAGTGAGGAACACGAGCAGCAGCGTTCTGGATCACCTGCAGCTGTCTGATTAACTTTTTAGGCAGACCTGTGAGGACGCTGTTGCAGTAATCAATCCAACTGAAGATAAATCCATGGATGAGTTTTTTCAAGGTCCCATTGCGACATCAGTCTTTTAATCTTAGAAATGTTCTTCAGGTGATTGATGGCCGACCTTGTGATTGTCTTTATGTGACCCTGGAGGTTCATGTCTGAGTCCATTACTACACCTAGGCCTGATCAGTAGTTTCCAGCTGTATTAACTGAAGCTGTGTGCTGACTATTGATCGTTCCTTTTAAGGTCAAAAAATAATCACTTCAGTTTTGTTTCTGTTCAGCTGGAGGAAGTTACGGCACATCCATCCATTGATTTGCTTGATGCATTTACTTTGTGTTTGGATGGGGTCAGAGTCACCTGGTGATATCGCAATGTAAAGCTGAGTATCATCTGCGTAGTCATGGTAGCTAATCTTATTGGTTGTTATGATCTTGCCTATTGGGAGCATGTAGATATTAAATAGGAGAGGCCCCATGATGGAGCCCTGGGGCACCCCACATGTGTTTTCTGTTTGTTCTGATGAAAAATTGCCTATTGACACGAAGAAGTTCCTGTTCTTAAGGTAAGACTCAAACCAGCCAAGTACTGTGCCAGAGTCCGACCCAGCTCTTTAGTCGTTCCAATAATATATCATGGTCAACAGTGTCAAATGCTGCACTGGGATCCAACAGAACCAGGACTGTGGTTCTACCACAGTCTGTATTTATGCAGATGTCATTGAACACTTTCACGAGGGCAGTCTTAGTGTTTTGGTGAGCACGGAAATAAGACTGAAACATATCGAAACAGTTGGTTATTGTTAAGAAGCTATTTAGCTGTTAAAACACAGCTTTTCCAATAATCTTACTAATAAATGGAAGATCAGAGATTGGCCTGTAGTTCTGTATTAACATGTTGTCTAGGTTGTTCTTCTTAAGTAGGGGTTTAATGACTGGAAAAACTTTATTTAGAAAAACTGTGGGTCAGGACATTGAGGCAACAAAAGGAGGAGGTTAATTGGTTAATGATTTCTTCACGGTTTGTTTGGTTAAGTTTTTAAAATTCAGACATTTTCTCTACATTGGTATTCAATTCAATTTAGTTTATGTATATAGAGCCAATTCACAACAGATGTCACGTACTGAGTGCGGATGACATTGGTAGTTTTTTTGGTACAGATATACAGATCGATCCTCTAATTTTCAAAACCTTTTCAGTAAAAAAAGCTGGCAAATTCATTGCAGGCCCTGGTGGAGTTTAGTTCAGGGTCTACTGTCGCAGGAGGATTTGTTAGTGTCTCAACTGTTGCAAATAAAGTCTGCACATTATTAATGTCTCTGTTAATAATTTCAGAAAAGAACGATTCCCGTGAGTCTTTCAAAATTAAAGACCTCATGAGACGAAATTGACATTTTTAAACATAACTATGTCAAAGTCATAAACACGCCTTGTATAGTCCTACTGAGAGCAAAAAACTGCTGCGGTGACTAGCATTTTACCACTGTATCACCGCGTACTGAACGAGCAGAAAGCCGGAAGTGACGATAGCGAGAGAACGCATTCTCTTTGTTGACACATTTGACAGCGGCTTTTCAGCTGTGACCGCTATTTTCTATTTTTGACATAGACAAGTGATCACAATGCCTTCGTGTTGTTGGGGGATTTTGCTAATATAGACACCAGGACGGTGTCAGTTTATTTAAGTTTCCCAACGACCCAGAGTTACTGTCGAAGTGGGTGAAACAGGTTAGAGTAGTGGGCTCCCTCCTCCTCCTCCTCTCTTTTCTGTTCGGAACATTTTGAGCAGAATTGTTTTTATTACTATGATAAAGGAATCCCTGGGTTGTTTAGTGTGTTGTTGCTGCTGACAGCTGTACCTGCAGTGTTCCTCAGGAGTGTGACAGACAGCGTGTGGCGGCGGTGGTGGTGCTTGTGGACTGCGCAACACTAACAGCGTCAGCATCCCTACTCCTACAAGCTCCACTTCCACTGATCCCCCAGTTAGATCTCGTGTTTCCAGAAGCATAGAGACACCATGGACACCATGTCTCCACCACTTTTCTAAACCTGATGAATTTCTTACCAGATCTAACATCCACTTGTGCTCCCAGCACAATTTCCACATAATTAGTATCTGAACGGACGATTATTTAAATGACTCCATTGCACTTTCTCATACAGTCATGGTTTCTTTCTGCGCAGATGCTGCAGCATTCTTAGCAGTGGATACATCAAGGTTTTAGTCCATATGCAAACACGTTCAGAGCTCAGAGTCCTGCAGTGCCGCTGGTTCCCGTTTCAAGATGGAAAACTACATCAATTACATGGGTCAGGCTGAAGTTTCTTTACTGCAGGTTAAAAATATTAATTTAATACTTTTGTTTGTTTACGACTCCCAAAGAGATGGTGTTGATATATTGTGTTTGTGGAGAGAGCATGCCAGAATATTCCCCCAGCTTTGCGCTGACAGCAGAATATTCCCGCTATCCTGCGCTGCAGAGAGATTTTTCTGCGACTGAATTTGTGATTCAGGAATGAAGAGCGCAGATAAAGCCGGGGACTGTGGACAATATTTGGTTTTTGCACAGAGATCTCTGCATTAAATTTATTTCAGATGTAGCCAACAATGTTTCGAAGAATTAAAAGGGACATGATTCATTGTAATATATAGGCTAATTTACAATCAATTGGGGATTGTGTTATTTTCTGTCTTTGATCGGTTTTTTAAAACTGTAGCCTAATGGAAAAATGTAAAGGCCGTTGTTAGCAGGGCTCCTTACTGTGTGGAAAATCGAGTGAGAAAATGAAGCAGGACATCACATAAAAGTTCACTTTCTGACGGGCGGCTCAACCACTCCACCACTCCATCAGGTAGTGAGTGCGTTCACAGAAAGGAATAGGAACACCATCTGAAGAGTGTTTGTGTGATGAGCTTTAGCCGTCAGTTTATTATGACACAACATCTATTCATCAGTCAGTACAATAATCAGAAACACCTGTGGACCCGAACTAACGGCCGTCCTTCATTGTGAAAGTTTACAATTTACCCCACTGACCACTTGATGCAGACGCACAGTTATTTTCAACTTTACGCACAGAGTTCAGGAAACTGAATCAATCAAAAAAGATTCTAATGAGAGCATCTGAGCATCATCATCTCAGACCTGGACACTGTACTTAATGCAATGCTATTTCATCCGGCTGAGGCAATAAGAAAGTTGAGAAAGAAGTGGCGCTTGTTATCCCAGTGTGTGACCGGAGCGGATTCAGCCTCTCTTACGCACAAGCAGGTGAACAATTCACGTCTATAGACCATGAGAAAGTTGTGAGACTGCAGGTAAAATGTTCATATTTAGTAGCCTACATGTTTTCATCTGCTCCATGTGTGATGGCACGATGGAGATTCTTTGTTCAGATTGTTCGGGCTGAATATTAACTAAAATGAATGAAGGATTAAATAATATTGAATATGTTTCAGATTTTTTTCAAAATCAAAGACAGAAAATAACGGGATCCCTGATTAAATGTAAATTATAGTAGAATTAATAATTTCTCTTTTATTGCTTTGAATTATTCCATCTGCGGGTACCCGCCCTGTTGCAGGACTCTGAACTGTTAAAGTTTCCCCGCACAGCGACAAGGGTTGTAAAGGGAACAAGTTTTATTACTGCGCATATAGCCTATAGCCGACGGCTGAATAATTATAGGCTTTATGAATAATCAATAACTGTCTCCAGCAGTTTTAAAAACAAACTGATGCCCTTGTCCAGAAGAGACAGGTACATATTCAAAGCAGTTTTGCTATAATTATGAATAATTCAAACTCTATTTAGTGAGTCTGACAAATAAATTAAATAACAAACGTGTTTCACCAGAAACTAATAATTTGGTACGATAATCTTAAAGAAGAATTGTAATGAAGTAAGTCTTAGGCTACTTGCTTGTTTTTAGCCTTGAATGTCTACCTACAATAGGATTTTACTTTTCCGATATCAGTCTCAGACCTTATAAATAAGTAGGCTACGTCTAGATTAGTTGATTATTTTTAGTTTTAAAACTGATTTACCATATTTACATTATGTAGGCTAATGTTTATTTTTCAGGTCACTACTAAAATCACTACACATTAATATTATTATGCTCATTTATATCATGTTGTTAATTTTCTTTTTTTTAAAGAAGCCACTATTAAGTTTCCCTGACGTCACTTCTCCCGCTAGCTTCTCTGACCCGCTTTCTATCCATCTCAGTCATTGTGTTCGGCTGGTATCTGTATGGTTCTATGCCTCTAGAAGAACCAGAACCGGCTGCATTTTCCATCTCAAAAACCATCTCAAGGCTAAAACTGGAGGAAGAATCTTCCAAGCCTTCAAATATGAGCCTCCATCAGGCCTGACAGCTGAGTTTTCAGACTGTCCAGCCTGAGCGGTTCTGTCGCTGACGTCACACAGAGACGTAGCTTTGAAGCCACAATTAAGCTAATATTTTTGAAACGCTAATTATCTCGTAAAATCAAGTCTGTTCAGCTCATAAATTTACACAACCACATACTTTGACAAGATGCATTATGTCATTATACATTTACATTAAAACAGCTTGGTGTCATGAGATCTTTAAGTGATATCTGTTCAGTTCTCTCTGTAGATCTGATAGTGAACCTGAAGTAGAGTTTTCCGCCATTTTTCCTCTGCTCGTCTTGACACTCCTTTTTTTTCACTACGTACCAATGGTTCGCTAGTCCACAGAGACTTCTTTCTACCCTAGACTATTTTCACTTTGATTGGATCAATGGTATTAATGTCTGACCTTTTAGAGGGGGGAGAGTACATTTGAGTACAAGGTTTCAAGTGAACTGTCTCCAAGAAATCACTTTTTTACAGTGGTCTCACGTTGGCCTGATAGTTTGTAGAGATAGTGCTTTAAAAGAAAACACAGAAAGTGTCAGATAATGCAATATTCACTACAGAGATGTTCGAGATATTTAAACCTTTGTTGATGATGAAGTCCAGAGTGTGTCCTCGATTGTGTTTTGGTTGTTTGACATGCTGGGTCAGGCCAAAGCTATGAAGAGTGTCATGTAACGTTTTTGCTCGTCTATCTTGGAGCTTGTCAATATGGATTTTGAAATCCCCCACAATGATTAGGTGGTCATAATCCATACATATTACAGAAAGAAGGTCGCTAAAATTATTGAAGGAGTTGGAGTTAGGTTTTAGGCTGTTTATATAAAGTTAAAAATAAAGCTTTGTTAGGGTATTTTATGGCTACGTATGCAAAATAGTCAAATGTGCCCAGTAGTATTTTTTTAAATGTTTTTGAGTTATGAAAACTTTGGCGACTCCACCTCATCTGTGTTTCCTGCCCGCACTTAGAAAGTTGTAATTTGACGGTGTCGATTCTATCTGTGCAGAAGATTCATTATTACTGTCTAACCAGGTTTCAGATAGGAATAGGGGATTTAGATTGCACTCACTGATGAAGTCATTAATAAGAAGGGACTTACCTAACAGAGATCTAATGTTTAATAATGCAAATTTAAGAGGTTTGGTGATCAATCGCCCATTCTTTTGATAGATGGTAAGTTTGTTAGTTAGTCTAATATGGCAGTGTTTGGTTTTAATATAATGGTTTCTTGTGGTTATAATTACAGGAAGGCTAGTTTCAGGGTTGCCAGACTCATCCTGGTGGGTGATGGGTCTAGAGTTGATGTCTGATTCCCTTCTATATCAGATGTCTGTTATTACCAGTGGTGGTAGAGGAGATAAACATGTAGCATCAGTCCCAGAGGCTCAGTTTAGAACAAACCTTGGTGTTAGCTGGGTTCCAAGTCTAACTTTAGCATTCAGGCTTTCAGAGAAGGTTTTGAAAGGAAAAGGTGACAAAGAGGGAAGGAGCATCACCCTCCCCCTCCTCTTGTTGTGCTGGAGGAGATACTTCATTTACCAGCTTTATCTTTGCTTGTGCTCCCTCTGTGAGCTGTGCGTCTGTCCTTGAATCCAGGGCTTTCTGATTTAAATAGCAACATAGATTTGATATCAGAAGTTTCTGTCCACTTCTGTTTAAATAGTGTTCGCTTCTTGTGAATAAGTGCTTTGCCCCAGAAAATATCTTGATTTTTTTTATAGATCTCATTGAAAGTGGGGGCACGGTGGCACAGCTGGTAGAGCAGCTCACCTCACAGCTAGAAGGTCCTGGGTTCAATTACCGCCGGGGACGCTGTGGGTGTGTTTGTTACCCTGCATCATCGGCACCCACACCCTGGATGGGGTTGGCGAAAGCGCCTTTCTGTGTGGAGTTTGCATTTTCTCCCCGTGTTCCCTTGAGCAGCTAATGTGAGCTACTCCCACAAAAACATATACTAGTCCTGGGGCTATATACTGCCTCTTCCTGGCCGGCCGGGGCGCCTGAAGGGTTGGGGAGGATCTGGCTGGAATAACGTGATCCTTCCACGCGCTACGTCCAGCCAGGGAAACACCGCCCCATCAGGTGAAAAGAAGGGCCTGCTCACTGCCCAAGCATGAAGGAGGCTTGGGTTTTAGTGCGGGGCCCTCCTGGGGCTGGCAGAGGGAGAGTGGAACCCCAGGACTGGAACTAGGTAGGAGCACTGGGTGATTAATAATGGGAGAAAACCCTGGGATAAAAAAATAAAAAAATAAATCCCATTGAAAGGTCCGCACAGGTGTTTTTCAGAAATCTGTGGAGCATGCGGAGTCTACTGAATCTTTCGTCATTCCCTGTAGGCAATGGTCCCGCTGATAAAAATGTTGATTTTCAGTCTCTTCGGCTTTTGTAAAGAGTCTAAGAAGTCCCTTTTTTAGAATTTCTGACTTCTTTCTGGCAATATCAGTAGTTCCTGCAGGTATAACAAGCTTTTCCAGTTTAGGGTGTTGGTTTGTAATTGTGAGGATCTTTTCTGATATCTCTCTCACTGTATTTTTGTAGCAATTATACACTTTCGTATTATTGCTACAGAAGATTTGGATCCCATTAATTGATCTGTCATGTATGATGAGAACTGGGAGGGTTCTTACTTTCTCATGTGTCCGCTTCATGTGGTGTGGGAAGGGATTTTATCAATCTAATTAAAAGCCTCTCTTAAAGTAACAGACACTCATTTAATTTTCTGACTCCTAGGCTCTCTTGGGCTCTTGTTTCACCTTCCAGTGTGCTCGTTCATTTCTGTAAAAAGGAGCAATAAGAAACAACAGAGAACAGTTACAGATTTTAACAGCGAGACGTCGTTCACTGGGCTCAGTTCCCCTCAACTAAGGGTTGAACTAGATCAGCACACAGCTTTTATTGAACCACGAGTTGTATGAAACCCCTTCCCTCATACATATTTGTTCACAGAATAATGGTCAAAGCTTGTTAACAAAAGGCAACGCGTGATTTGCTACACTCTTCTTGATTGATCACTGTTGGTAAGTGTTTCTACATGCAAGCAGAGGTTTTTTCCGTTACCCCTGTTAGGCAAGAAATGTAGTTTTACACCCAAAATAAGTGTACGCCCTCATACAACATTTACAGAATTTTTATCTCTTCATCTCCCTCTTTTGACCTCTTATTGTAATAAGAGGTAATTATATATATATAAAGAAAAACGTTAGGCATCACACTTATACACATCTAATGCACTCATTATCTCCTCAACAAATATAAAATATAAGGTCCATAAAAACACTCTGGTTTTTGGTAGTTGTTACATAACTCACACCTTTGTTAAGCTGGTAATAGCTTGTACTGGGGGCAGTGGCGGTCCTTCCTACAGGTGACATAGGCGCTTGCCTAGGGCGCCATCTAGTGGGGGGCGCCAAATATGCGACGAGAATGAACCACTAGCTGCAGCAATCAGGCAAACTCACAATATTAAAGGCATAAAATGCAAAAACATAGAACATAAAATCAGTCTTTATGCAGATGATGTATTACTTTTTCTTCAGCATTCACAAACCTCTTTCTCTCAGGTAATCGGGTTGATAAACTCTTACTCAAATGTTTCAGATTATTCTATAAATTGGTTAAAATCTACAGTTCTTCCAATCAATTGTTCTGTCCAGAATCCAACTAATACACAACTGCAGTCAGGGAATATTACCTATTTAGGTATCAATGTCTCACCAAGACTGGCAGATTTAAAAACGTCAAACTACATCCCACTTTTAAAAAAAGTGGAAGATGATCTTGCCAGATGGAAATCTCTACCCATATCACTTATGGGAAGGGTTGCTTCAATAAAAATGATGGTTTTGCCCAGAATCAACTACTTATTCTCAATGATCCCAAGTAAACCATCACTAGACTGGTTTAGAACTCTGGACTCCTCTATCTCTAAATTTCTTTGAAAAGATAAACCCCCACGTATCAGCTTAAAAACACTGCAGAAGACCAAAGAAAAAGGAGGTCTAGATCTACCAAACTTCCATCATTATTTCTTAGCCAACAGGCTCCAATACATATCAAGATGGTTAAAACATAGCTACCTAGACGAGTCCTGGATAGACGTCGAACAGACACTATGTAATAAGATAAAACTTTCAGACCTACCATTTATTAGCTCAAATATAAAACAATATGAATGCTTTAAAAGCATGAATATCAGCTCCGCTCTGACAGCATTGTGGGAGTTTCTAAAAATGACAGAGTCCACAATAATCCCATGCAGACATACACCCATCTGGAATAACCCCGACATCTTGCAAAAAAAATGTATGATAAGTTTCCCAGTCTGGAGGTGCAATGGAATTGAATACCTGGAACATATATTTGAAGGAACAGACTTTATCCCATTTAATACATTAATTACACAATATGGAATTGATAAAAACAAATTCTTAGAATATCAACAAATTAAATCTATTATTAAAGGTAAATTTAGGCTCAATACAGCTGAATTACAAATTCCAGCAAGAGTTTTAGATTTTCTTAATCTCAACCCCCCCAAATTGCTCTCTAAAATATACAAAACTTTATCTACATTAGATGAATCAATAGCCATCCCTATTTCAAAATGGGAGGTGGATTTATCAGCCAGCTTTGACCAAAACGTCTGGTCTCAGATATGTTTAAGAACCTTTAAAATAGCAATTAATACAATACAAAATCCTTCATAGAGTAAACTATACACGTCAACGAATGTTTAGGATGGGTTTTACATCGTCTAATACCTGCTTACAATGCACAAGCAATATACCAGATACTTATGTTCATGCGCTTTGGTTCTGTCCACCTGTTAAGAAATTTTGGTGCCTGACATGTGAAGACTTATCAAAGTGTCTGAAATGTAACATCCCACCATCTCCCTCAATTTGCCTGTTAGGAAATTTAAATGATGTCACCATGGACACAAAGTCAGTTCTAATGGTTCACATTGCCTTATGCGTCGCTAAGAAAACTATCCTCCTGAACTGGAAAAATAAAAAAGCTCTTAATATTAATCAGTATAGAAATCTCTTGTTGGACCATATTGGTCTTGAGACGGCCTCTGGCTCCATATCTGATCAATCTCTCTGGGCTCCTTTGATCGGCTCCATCACCTAGTGGGGGTGGGGGGCACTTGGTTTTGTCGTTTGGGACACTGTTGCTGATGTGGGGATTTTGGGGTTGGAGGCGTCTGGGGGGGACCCCAGGGGGTGGGATCACTGGGCAGATGGGGCGCTGGACGTCGTGGCCGGCCTGGGGTTGGGCTTTGGGTGGTGACTCCTGATGGCTGCATGCGGTGCCTTGGGGGGGTTGCACTGGCGGACATGGGTTACTGGCCTGGTGGCCGTGCTGCGCCTGGGTAGGGTCTGGGGTGGGCCTGGGGATTCGGGGCTCGGGGGCGTCGCGCCCCCTAGCTGTGGTCCTGGCAGGGGGTCGACCGGCGTGGGGTCTCTGTTGGCTGTGGGGGTCGTGGCCGGCCAGTGGCCGGCATGTGCAGCCGCCTCTCTTTTTTTTCCCTGGGCCGATTGTCATCGCCAGTCCCTGTATGGCGTCTCGCCTTGTTTGCTGGTTGGGGTGCCTGGCTGCTGGTCGCGGCGGCTGGGTGGCGTTTCTGGGCCGGATCAGTCCTTTTTTGCACTGGACTTGGCTCCTGGGTCTTGGTCTTTGTGTGGGGCGCTGGGGTTGGGCATTTGGCCGGGATCGGTCGGACTTGCGGGTAGACTGGCCGGGTGGTGGGCGTGCAGGGCAGGTGGGTGGGGCGCTGGGTTTGGTCTCCTGCCGAGCCGTTGAGCAACAGTGGTCGCTCCACAAAGAATGAGGCTGGTGGATGTCAGCCTGGTGGGTCGGCCGCCCGGCTCATCGGTTTGCTCCTGGTCTGGGCAGGTACGTCAACGTCGTTCGGGCTACGGGGGCCTCCGGTGTGCGGGTGGCGCTGGGGGGCTCCTTTGCCGGCGGGGAGGCTGCTGCTGTGTGGCAACAGGTGCTCTCCCCCTACGAGGGCACTTGGACGGGGGCAGGGGTGTGCGGGAGGGGGGGGGGGGGCGAACTCAACCTGGGTGTCTAGTGTCTTTTGTGTTTTGAGAGTAGAGCGAATGTCAGGGTGGGTTTAGTTTCCCTTCTGGGATGGGGCTGGGGGGACTGTCTTGGGGTCCGTGGGGCTTTGTGGTGCTGTGGCCGTGGGCCCCGGGTCGGACGTGCCATGGCCTCCCTCCCCTGGTGGATCCCGGTGAACAGCGGTGCCTATTGGGGTCAGTCGGGGAGCTGGCTCCCTGGGAAGACATTTTGTCTCCCAGTCCTTCCTTCCCCATCCCTGGACACCTCTGTCCACCCGCTCCATCAATTTACCACTCATATAGGGTCTTGGGGCATGGGCACATCACTGGGGTGCGAAGAGGGGCTTCCCTCCTCGCTGTCCCGTGGTGTCCTGGGTCCCAATTTTAATATACAACTTAGACACTCCCACTTATAACATTTTCACACGACACATATGTAGGGACTTTGGGGTGGGCACACTTTTCGGCATCCAGAGGGGGAGCGGTACAATCAGCTTCACCTCTGGTGCCAGTGCCCACTGTTAAACCACATATAGACACTGAGGGCTCGGGGTGGGGGTTGGGGAATGTGTGGCTGCCTCCCCCACATCCCACCCCTCTGTTTTAAATGCACATTATAACAACACGCATCAACACCATACTCGAGCGGGAGGATGGAGGCTAGGGGTCTTTTTCCACCCCTGTTCGCTACGGGCCATCAGGGGTTGGGGTCCGGAGGAGGATAGGCGGTCTGGTCGGGGTCCTGGGCTGTCGGGCTGCTTTGCCACTGTGGGGCCCTTGGCGGTCTGATTGTCTCCATCCTAGAAGGTAGGGGGTCCACCTCCCGGGTCCGGGGGCTGGTGGCTCTACTGGGGCATCGGTACCTGGACCTGGGAGCATAAAGTGTGCATGGGGTGTGTGACTGAGGGTACAGCGTCATTTTTTTGGGTGTCTTGGTGAGTCAGTGAGAATGTATATGTTTAAGAGGGAGGGAACGTATGACTGTGTCTGTATGTCTTTGTCTACCTGTCAGGTTGGATCTTGGTCTGCCCCCTCGCCTGGCGCACCTCAGGCCTTACACTTAACGGGGGGCCTATTTCCCCTCCGCCACTCCCCGCCGGTGACGGGGGTCCCTGCCTGCCGGTGCGCCGGTGGTCAATCCGGTTCGGACATGGTGCGTGCCTGGCCGGGCCTGGGGGGGCCGGTTTGTCGGTCGGCCGATGCGCTGGGCCGATATCTTCCTTTGGTTGGTTGGGGCACCTCTTTTAGAGGTGCCACGTTTGGGATTGTTGGGTGGTGCCTGCTCGGTGGCTCGGCGGGATGCGGATCCGGCGTCTCTGCTCGTTTGATCACCTGTTCTGTGCGCACCGTGCGTGGCCGGTTCATTGGCGGGTTGGACCGGCCCTGGCCCTCGTTGGATGCCTGGTCTTGGCGCCCTGCGTTGCGCCGGATCAGGACCCGGGAGCTGGTACAATTTGGCATCCAGATGCTGACTGAGCCCGGCCTGGGGATGCTGTCCGTCCCCTGCTGCTATTGGTGGGGCGCTGGGATGTTGGCGGTGGGGATTGGCCTAGGGTGGAGGCGTCGTGCCGGGGGCCCCTCGTCGGCCGGTCCCTTGTCGGGTCCCTGCTGGGGGGTGGGGTGCCCCTGGGCCCGTGGGCTCGTCACTGCTGCCCCCCGGGCCCCTGCATAGTGGCCGCTGGATGTTCCCCTGGGGTTCTCCTTTTCTCCTCTCTTGGGGGATGCGGTCGGCCCCGCCCGGGTCCGCCTGGGGCTCTGGCGGTCCTTTGGATGTCTTTGCTCCGATCTCCTTCATGTCTGCATCGATTCCTGGGGGACGGATTGATGTCTTCTCACACCAACTATCGAACACTCTTATTGAGAAACCTTATATGCACCAGCATTCCAACACACACACATAGATGTGGGGTCTCTGGTGTTTAAGGATATATTCTTGGGCTGAGGTTATCATTACTAGAGCTTGATTAATCGGTACCATGAGTTTTTCTGTGACATTGTTGTTGTATTTTTATAGCTATTTTTGTGTGATGTGGTTGTGTAATTCTTAGTTCACAATGTTTGGTTGGTTTTGTCGATGTTCCTTTTTCGTGTTTTGTTTTTCCCCCTCTCTTCCGTCCTGTGGGTATGGAGGCAGACTTCAATGTCTACCTGTGTTTTCTTTGTTCCCCTTCCTCTCTTGAATTTTCAACTCACCCTCTCTCATGACATTCTGTTTCCTACCTCTCTTCTTCATCTTCCTTCTTTCTTCTCCTTAATTTTCCATCTCCGTGTCCATAACATCAGGAAATAAAAACCCCAACAATTCATAATAAAGATTTTTCACACATAAATCAAGTGGAGTACTATAGCAAAAGCTGTACTGCTCCGCTTGTGAAAGTAAATCTGTTGGGCTTCTACTTGGTACTCAGACACCAATTCTGAGCTCCACACTGCCAAACAGGACACGTAAAAAATAAATAAATAAATTAAATAAATAAAAAATAGTTGAAATCTAAGTTCCTCTTGTGCCTTACATCAGTGAGGATCTCCCCCTTTTTCTGAAAAATAACTCCGTGTACCAACCAATCTGTTTCAGAAACATCCAATTATAAATGTTTTCTCTTTTTTTTAATCAGGTGTGACTAGATTTGCAGCCTGTTACGGAGAGATTTTTTAGTTCAATAAACGCCTGTATTGTAGATTAATCTCCATCTATATTTGTAGAGTTGTTAGTCTCAATTCCTGCATCTCATCTGCTATGCCTTTTAGACCTGCAAGGGAAGAATTAACAAAACCACTGAATCTATAATTTAATGTGTCCAATCATAACATGACCTTACCCACCCCGGTCCATGGGTAAAAGAGATAATACAACCTTATGTCCATCACTCCATAATTTGTTTTCAGGGGGTACATTGGAGCCCCAGATGGGATCATGAGGGGCTGAAACAGCACGCCTCCTCCTTCTGCTGTGTCGGATCTCCACTGAAGATACAAGGAAAGAATGCTCTTTAGGTACAACAAAGGCCCATCTACCCTTCCAATTTGGAGGGAGATGGGAGTAGAGGCAAGATCTGCAGAGAATCAGCAGGTCGTCCATAGGAAAAGTTCCCATCACATTCACGGTCTCAAAGTATGGAGCACATACGATATCTCTTGTAGATTGAGTACGATTCAAAATACTACAATCATTAAACACATAGGTACATGGTACATATGAACGTGTACAAAACCTATTTGATATTTTTCCCATGTACCGAGATCGGTATGGAAGTGTGGTCAGATTTTTATCATTTTCAAAACAAATAAATCATTGGTCAGGCCTTAAGTGTACTGGTCCTGTTTTAATAATCACTGAACTATTTAGATTAATCCCATGTCGTCCCAGTCTCCCATTTACCTTTATTTTGTTGTGGAAGTATACATTTTTATACAGCTTCCCGTTCGGTCATCAACTTCACGCTCAAAATTTGTCCAAATCCTGGAGAGGAGTGAAATATCTGGAAACAGATCATTAAGATTAGTGAAAGCTTCTACATATATGGGTAAATGTCCTACAGAGTATGGCATTTGAGAACAAACAAAACAGTTAGTAATGTTTCGTTTATTGGCTAAATATCTTGCATATTGGTACCATACATTAGTTTCAAATAGGTTTTTGGGTGTCCTTCTCTGAGTGAACCAAGACAATAAATCAGTATTCCCATGTGCTATATGTCGTTTTTCTGTGAGTCCTAACGTTTCTATTGAATAACACCACCAAAAAGCTGTAAGAATAAAAGTACTAGGTAGCAGGAAAACCTTCATAGTTACTATCTCTCCCTTCAAGCAGTCTCTGTAGGAAAGTGGATCTCCTGGTTCTCTTCACTGAGGTTGAGACAGGTGAAATCTATTGTATCCACCTTCCTTTGTAATCAGTCTGAAACAACACTTTTCTTAGACTGCTTTCTCTATATCCAGTGATGGTCTCTGCTTTTTACAATGGGTTAAATATATCCAACTCTTTCTTTCTGTTATCCTTACAGCCGTTGGTGTGGTCATAAGTACCTGGAAAGGCCCCTCCCACCTGGATGATGACCAGTTTTCTTTTTAGAGCTTTAATCAGGATCCAATCCCCTACTTTCAGCTCACTTCTTCCTTTAGGAATATAGGATCATCTGGCATATAAGTTTGCATTTATAATTGATTTACTTTTCAGTTTTTTGATCATGAAAACCACTAGATCTTAATCACATTGTTTTTCAGGAGAGAGTATACCACACTAAGGAATTCTATATCTACCTCCATAGATTATTTCAAATATAATGAGGCCAATATTCAAATTTGGTGTTATATGCATGTATAATTTACTAGATCAAGACAATATCCCATTTTGTCCTGTTTATTCTATTGCCTTTTTCAATTTGCAACATCTTTGTCATAAAATCATAAATCAGTTTGTAATTGTTCCTGTCAGAACCCCGCAGAGACTGAAAGCAGCTCTTGTAATTTATTGAGAAGTAGGCTTTCAACGCAGAACCTGGAGAAGGCAAAGGACGTGGCAGGAGGACCAGGCAGGTCAGGTCTGTCAGGAGCAGGACTGGCTGGAGCAGGAGAGAGCTGGACTGAGGTTTGGCTGGTTCGGCAGGCGAGACGACCACATGGAAGGAGTTCAGGGCCAGTGGACCAGATGACTGAACAGGTTGGAGGTAAGTGAGGGCTTCTTATATATGGATCAGAGACCAATGGTTGCAGAGCAGCACAGGTGGGCCTGAATGGAGGTGATGATTGCCTGACAGTTCCTCTTGTTTTAATATACCAAACCCTATTTCCCATTGTTGGCCAAAAACATGCAAGGTTGAATTTGGATTTTCTATTAGCAATAATATAATTATCTTATCTTTACCTAATTTACATAACTCAGTTAGAACTTTAATTTTTTCTCCCCGAGTAGAACAGTTCTTTGGTAGCTGTCCCGTTTCAAGAGTTTTATGAAAATCTACAATTTGGATTATTAATTTATCTCCTATAAATAACATGCCCAACTTCAAGTAAAGTAGGAACTATATTCCTAATAGATTTAGAAAACAATCTGGAGATAATATTGCCACTACAGATTCTTCCTGTAGCTGGATTTATTATTTTATTTCATTTTTTAACAACTCAATCTCAGGTTTTGTCTCTGTGAAAAACAAAATTCCTCTAAATTCAACACTTTCCTCTCCATCTGGCTTCATTCACTTCCCCTACTTCTTTCTTTTCATTCTCTATGCCCTTCAGCGCAATCACATAATGAGTAACAGATTCTTCCTCAATAAAACATTTATCACATTCTTTATTCCTTGCTCTCTGCTTATCTTCTCCTTCATAAAGATTCTACAAACTAGCTTATTATTATGATTATATGTGAAGTAGTCTGTTGCTGGATGTCCAAAAACGTGGTCCCATTATTCAACTCAGATTGGGCCAGGGCCGGCAACCTTTCCCAATCTCAGGTGTAGGTCCAGACATTTTTCCTGCTTAATCAGACCCTTTCCTCTCAACACATAACCGGAATTTTATCCAATTAGCAACAACTCCATTGAGTGTAAATATTGAAATGCGCTTATACTCAGTGTGTTACTGTAACTAAAGTTGAATTTTGGAATGCGTTACTAAATTCTGTACTACGATAATCCCATAACGAAAAATTCCCTCTGCATTCCTTTCGTTTACTGGCAAGTTTGGGTAACTTTTAAGAATGCTTGAAACGCATTGTGGATCTGGTCTTAGTGCAGGAGGAGTGCAAGGAAAGCAATAAAAATTGAAAACAAATCTTTTCTCTCAGGAAGCGCATTTACCGGTGCTGACGCACCCCCACCACAGTTTGTTTGTTTATTATGTAAATGTCTCTTTGTTGAGGGAAAGAGGGAAGGGGGTCGCTTGTTTGAAATAATTCATTAAGATCAGGGTAAAGTGATTTTCGATCCTCTTCAGAGGATTTTTTTAAAATATGGAAGTGAGAGTTTTATCTTTTACTTTCTTTTGCGGAACTTTGGGAGAGAACAGACAGTAAAAACATTTGTCATCCTCCTGGGTGTTAAAAGCTCATCTGCCTCTTTCTCAGTCGTTTATTATGCTACATATACCCGTCACGACTCCTTTTTTCTCCTTTTGCTTTGCTTCCTCTAGTTTAGAGGAACATGTCGGGAATACTTTGTTTGAGACTGCCAATGCTTTTTCTTCAATTTTTGATCTTTTTAGTTTTATTTTAGATTGCAACTACCAAGAAGTGCGCAAAATTCCTCAGTTAATCGTCTTTCAAATTCATAATCTTTTATTCATTTTTAAAGAAGTGTTGTGTTGTCCTTTCTTTTACAATATATAAATTTAGCATCTCGTTTAAATCTTCTTTGCTATTAAGTCACATTTTGCTGTTTTTATTTTTATTTTTATATTTATCATTCCCATGTTAATGAATCAAATTCAGCTATTATTTCTCTTTTATCTGATCTATTTATCTTATTGTAGTGCTATTTACTCAATTTTCTAACCATGAGACTCTTCTCAGCCTACTTCAACAGTCAACAGAGCTTTGTTAACACCAGCTAGGTTTCCACCCCGTCCTGCTGCTTCAGAAGGAAGAAATCTCCATTCACACATATTTTATTATCATGTTTTCTCTCTTTTTCATTACTAGTGTTATTATTATTATATATTATTTATTATTATTTCTAATTGATCTGAGGTCCCAGACCTCTGCGCACTTTGCTGGAGTCCAACCCGAGTCCTATTCTGTTTTACCATGTATTTTCATTGTGAGGTCCCCGACCATCACTCAAAGATCCTCGATCTTTTTCTTTATTTGCAAAATTCAAGACTTGCATTAAAGGTCCCGGACCTAGTAGGCTTATTTCTCTCTTTTATTTTATTTGATTTTTTTTTACTCTTTCACGCATCAAATTTTGTACTCACTGGCTGGTGTCCTTGTGAAGGAAGAATCCCGTCAACAACTGTTGCTCCGGGAAGGATATCGGTGGGTCTGCAGGCCTCCTTTTTAGACCCAACGCTGAGGTGGAGGGCTTTCATCCAGGTCCCATAGCAGGCCGTGCATGGGCTCTTTGCAACCTGCGGTTCCTCCCGGAGATCTAGTCAGATTTGGGATCTGTTGACATTTTGTGGATCTCAACCACTAGCTATCCGAACTCAGCCTTCCTGCAGTTCCCAACATGCAGGCTCTCAGTAAGGGATGTCTCATCTTACCTAGGGCAGGCCAGACCCTGAGAATACCAACCCGGTCAGCGTCTATTTATCTCCGTAAATACAGAAATCAACATTTACTGGAGAACTACAGACAGAACACAATTTTAGATTAGTCAATTTGCGCCTTGTGTGGCAGCGCTTACCAAATGACTTCAGACCCGGGTCAATTCCGTCCTTTGGGCTCCAGTACCTGTTGATCACAACAATTTCAACAAAAACCTATTACCGTATTGGCCCGAATATAGGATGAGGTTTTTTATCATTGAAAGTAATGTAAAAATGTGGGGTCATCTTATAATCGGGGTCTAACGATTGACACATGCTGATAGTTGTCTGGCGTCGTTACACGACCGCAACAGCAGAGGACGCCAAGTTTCTGTAAAGTCAGTGACCTTGCTGCGGCCGGGGTCATCAACGAAGAAAAATGGAGAGTCGCGGACCAGAGCAGAGTGGATCCAAAGTGGGACAAATGAATAGACAGCTGAGGCAGAGTTACGACGCTAGCTTCAAGTTGATCGTTGTAAATGCTGCAGAGGCGTCTAACAACTTTCAGGCCGCAAAGAAATTTGCAGAGTGTAACGTCCGAAGATGGCGCGTTCAAAAACATCGTCTTACTATCTCCCTGTTGGAAGAATAAAACCGTGTTAACATTAAAACGTCTGCGTCTTTTGTCAGAGTGGCTGACATGTTAAAGTAATTACGTCATAATCGATGTAGTAAGGAATATAATTTAATATTTGATTAAATAAATGTGCATTTGATACTATGATACTGACCTCAAAAATTAAATTACCTGTAGTTCTTTCTAAAGGTACATTATGTCATTTTCACATCCGCAGACAGCACCGGAAAATCCGAGTCAACAGAAAATAGAAAGAATTGGATACAGGCTTATCGGTGTCAGTATGCTCATCAGGAGATGTTTGAGTCATAAATGGTCAAATAAAAAGGCTATTTTTACGTTTATTTTGGGTAAAAAGTTGCATATAGCCTCTTTAAAGCCTCTCTTAAAGGGACAGACACCCATTTAATTTTCTGACTCCTAGGCTCTCTCGGGCTCTTGTTTCACCTTCCAGTGTGCTCGTTCATTTCTGTAAAAAGGAGCAATAAGAAACAACAGACAACAGTTACAGATTTTAACAGTGAGACGTCGTTCGCCGGGCTAAGTTCTCCTCAACTGAGCGTCGAACTGCATCAGCACACAGCTTTTATTGAACCACGGCATGAAACCCCTCCCCTCATAAATCTTTGTTCACAGAATAATGGTCAGCTTCTTCATATAAAGCAACACGTGACTTACTAGATAGACAAGCAAAAACGTTAGATGATACTCTCCACAACTTCGGACTGATCCAGCATGTCAAACAACCAACACACAATAGAGGACACACTCTGGACTTAATTATCAGCAAAGGTTTAAATATTTCTGACATCTCTGTAATTAATATTGCATTATCTGACCATTTCTGTATTTTCTTTCAAAGTACCATCTCTGCTAAATTATCCAGCCACAGTAAGACCACTATAAAAAAGCGTTTTCTAGGGGACAGTTCAGTAGAAACCTTTAAACGTATTTATCCTTCCACCACATCCCCCTCATCTCCCAACTCAAACTCAGTAAATAAGTTGGTAGATAATTTCCTTGCGAAAATCTCAGACATCATGGATTCCATTGCTCCAACTAAAGTGAAAGTAGTCTCAGGTAGAAAGAAGTCTCCGTGGACACGTAATCCACTGGTACGTAGTGAAAAAAGAGAGTGTCGACGAGCCGAGAGAAAATGGCGGAAAACTCGACTCCAGGTTCACTGTGAGATCTACAAAGACAGACTGAATAGATATCAGCTAACTATAAAAGATGCTAGGGAATCGTTCTTTTCTGAAATCATCAACAGAAACATTAATAAGGCACGGACTCTATTTGCAACAGTGGAAAGACTAACTAATCCTTTAGTGACAGTAGCCCCTGAACTAAACTCTACCAGGGCCTGCAATGAATTTGCCAGCTTTTTCACTGAAAAGATTCTAACAATTAGACGGTCAATCTGTACCTCAATATCAAACCCACAACCAGTGCCATCCCCAATCAACAACAATGTAGAGAAAATGTCTGAATTCCACGGATTAAACCAGAACAGCCTTGAAAAAATCATTATCCAATTAAGCTCCTCCTCCTGCTGTCTTGATATCCTACCCACAGCTTTTCTAAAGAAGGTTCTTCCTGTTATTGGTTCTGATCTTGTTCAAATAGTAAACTCATCACTGCTATCAGGTGTCTTCCCTCAGGCTTTAAAAACAGCAGTTATTAAACCACTGCTAGAGAAGAAAAATCTGGACAACACGTTAATGCAGAACTACAGGCCAATCTCTAATCTCCCATTCATCAGTAAGATTATTGAAAAAGCTGTGTTTCAGCAGTTAAATGGCTTCATAACAATGACAAACCGTTTTGATGCTTTTGAGTCTGGTTTCCGCGCTCACCACAGCACCGAGACTGTCCTCGTCAAAGTATTTAATGACATCCGCATAAATACAGACTGTGGAAGAACCACAGTGCTGGTTCTGTTGGACCTCAGTGCAGCATTTGACACTGTTGATCATGATATTTTATTGGAACGACTGGAGAGCTGGGTTGGACTCTCTGGTACACTACTTGGCTGGTTCGAGTCTTACCTAAAGAACAGGGACTTCTATGTTTCAATAGGAAACTTTTCATCAGAACGAACAGAAATCACATGTGGGGTGCCCCAGGGCTCGATCCTGGGGCCCCTCTTATTTAATATCTACATGCTCCCACTAGGCAAGATTATAGCGACCAATAACATTAGCTACCATAACTACGCAGATGACACTCAGCTCTACATTACAATGTCACCAGGTGACTCTGAACCCATTCAAACCCTAAATCAATGCATTGACCAAATAAATGGATGGATGTGCCATAACTTTCTCCAGCTGAATAGAAACAAAACTGAAGTGATTGTTTTTGGACCCAAGGAGGAACGATCAAGAGTCAGCACACAGCTTCAATTAATACAGCTAGAAACTACTGATCAGGTTCGTAACCTAGGTGTAGTAATGGAGTCAGACCTGAACCTCCAGGGTCACATAAAGGCAATAACAAGGTCAGCGTTCTATCACCTGAAGAACATCTCTAGGATTAAAGGACTGATTTTGCAACACGACCTAGAAAAACTCATCCATGCGTTTATCTTTAGTCGGATTGATTACTGCAACAGCATCTTCACAGGTCTGCCTAAAAAGTCAATCAGACAGCTGCAGCTGATCCAGAACGCTGCCGCTCGCGTCCTCACTAGAACCAGGAAAGTAGAGAACATCACCCCAGTTCTAAAGTCCTTACACTGGCTCCCTGTAGCTCAGAGAATAGACTTCAAAATACTCCTACTAGTTTATAAATCATTACATGGCTTAGCACCAAAATATGTTGAAGACCTGTTGTCATGGTACCAACCACCAAGACCACTCAGGTCCTCCAACTCTAGCCTACTAAACATCCCTAGACTCAGAACTAAACATGGAGAAGCAGCTTTCAGTTTTTATGCTCCCCTTATCTGGAACAGACTTCCTGACGAGTGTAGAGCTGCTGAAACTCTGAACTGCTTTAAATCGAGACTAAAAACCCATCTGTTTAGAATTGCCTTTGAGTAAATGCTTGATGTTATATGTATGAAATGTGTTCATGCTCTCATGCTTTTTTTCTTTTTTTTTCTCTTGCTTTATTGTGTATCATGTGTAATGTGTGTTTCTTTTATGTGTTTCTTTTAAATCACCAAATCATGTAAAGCACCTTGAATTACCCTGCTGTTGAAAGTGTGCTATACAAATAAAATTGCCTTGCCTTGCCTTGCCTTACTATACTCTTCTCGATTGATCACTGTTGCTAAGTGTTTCCACATGGAAGCAGATGTTTTTTCCATTACCCCTGTTAGGCAAGAAACTTAGTTTTACACCCAAAAAAAGTGTACGCCCTCATACAACATTTATAGAATTTTTATCTTTTCACAGGCTACAGGATGACAGAACTTCAGAGTATTGGACTTGTGTGACTAATCTCAACCTGCGTAAGTGGATAATGAAGCTAGAACAGTCAGCTCCTGGTGTTTTTTGGGTGTGTAGGGATGGGCAGTTAAGATCAAAACTCCCCACCGGATAGTCAGGGATTTGTGCTCATGTGATGATGGCCTTTGATGTTTCTATTGCAAGTTCCGGATGAATTTAAGGCCAGGAATCAGGTTCTGGCAGGGTTAGAATACAATTTTCTGTGGCCTACCATTAATAAAAATGTTGACTGTGTTGTGACACAGAGTGAGTGAGTTTTTGTCTGGTTTACATAACCATCAATAATTATAATCAATAATTTAATATTGATCTAATTATTGATGAGGTTCAAGTTTAATTTATTAATATTAGGGGCACCACTTCTGTCTTAGAAGAGCAGACATCCAGTCCCTTCTTGAAGGTGTAAATGCGCACGCCATAGACAATAATTGTACACATACACTCCGTTTATTTATTTATTTATTTTACGTGTCCTATTTGGCAGTGTGGAGCTCAGAATTGGTGTCTGAGTACCAAGTAGAAGCCCAACAAATTGACTTTCACAAGCGGAGCACTACAGGTTTTGCTATAGTCCACTTGATATATATGTGTGAAATTTTTTTATTATGAATTGCTGGGGTTTTTATTTCCTGATGTTTTGGACACGGAGACGGAAAATTAAGGGGAAGAAAGAAAGAAGATGAAGAATAGAGGTAGGAAACAAAAAGTCAAGAGAGAGGGTGAGTTGAAAATACAAGAAATGAAAGGGAACAAAGAAAACACAGGAAAACATCGAAGTCTGCCTCCATACCCACAGGACGGCAGAGAGAGGGGAAAAAATGAAACAACCCGAAAAAGGAACATCGACAAAACGAACCAAACATTGTGAACTGAGAACTACACAACCACATCACACAAAAATGGATATAAAAATACAACATCAATGTCACAGAAAAACTCATGGTACCGATTAATCAGGATCTAGAAATGATAACTTCAGCCCAAGAATATAACTGTAAACACCAGAGACCCCACACCTAGGTGTGTGTGTGAGCATGCTGGTGCATATAAGGTTTCTCAATAAGAGTGTTCGATAGCTGGTGTGAGCAAGCATCAATCAGTCTCCCAGGAATCGATGAAGACATGAAGGAGATCGGAGCCAAATGACCCCCCAGAGCCCCAGGCATACCAGGGCGGGGCCAGCCGCATCTCCCAAGAGAGCACCAGAGGAGAACCCCCGGGAAACGTCCAGCGGCTACAATGCAGGGGCCCGGGGGGCAGCAGTGACGAGCCGATGGGCCCCGCCAGCAACCGGCTGCACCAGGACGGGCCAGTCCATGGACCGGGAGAGCCGGGGCCCAGGGGCACCCCACCCCCCAGTAGGGACCTGACAAGGGACAGGCCGACGAGGGGCCCCCGCCACTACAGGGGCTGCGGCAAGCCGCCACGTGCCGGCGCCACCCTAGACCAATCCCCACCGCCAACATCCCAGGGCCCCACTCCTGCCCCATGTCGGGACGCCCCACCGATAGCTGCAGTGGATGGATGGCATCCCCAGGTCAAGCTCAGCCAGCACCTGGAAACCAAGTTGTACCAGGTCCCGAGTCCTGATCCCGCGCAACGCAGAGCGCTGAGACCAGGCATCCAACAAAGGCCAGGACCGGCCATGAACCGACCACGCATGGTGCGCACAGAACAGGTGATTGAACGAGCAGAGACGCTGGATCCGTATCCTGCCGAGCCACCGAGCAGGCACCACCCAACAATCCCAAACCTGGCACCCCAAACCGAGGTGCCCCAACCAACCAAAGGAAGATATCGGCCCAGCGCAACGGCCAACTGACACACTGGCCCCCCCCCAGGCCCGGCCAGGCACGCACCAGGTCCGAACCGGATTGACCACCGATGCACCAGTAGGCAGGGGCATCCGTTACCGGCGGGGAGTAACGGAGGGGAAATAGGCCCCCCATTAAATGTAAGGCCTGAGGTGCGCCAGGCGAGAGGGCAGCCCAAGACCCCACCTGACAGGCAGACAATGACATACAAACACAGTCATACGTTCCCTCCCTCTTAAACACATACATTCTCACTAACTCACCAAGACACCAAAGAAATGACGCTGTACCCTCACTCACACACCCCATACACACTTCATGCTCCCAGGTCCAGGTACCGATGCCCCAGTAGAGCCACCAGCCCCCGGACCCGGGAGATGGACCCCCTACCTTCTAGGACGGAGACAAGCAGACCGCCAAGGGCCCCACAGTGGCGAGGCAGCCCGACAGCCCAGGACCCCGACCAGACCACCTGTTCCTCCTCCGGACCCCAACCCCTGATGGCCCATAGCGAACTGGGGTGTAAGAAGACCCCTAGCATCTATCCTCCCGCTCAAGTATGGTGTTGATGCGTGTTGTTATGTGCATTTAAAATAGAGGGGTGGGATGTGGGGAAGGCAGTCACACATCCCCCAACCCCCACCCTGAGCCCTCAGTGTCTATATGTGGTTTAAATGTGGGCACCGGCACTAGAGGTGAAGCTGATTGAACCGCTCCCCCTCTGGGTGCTGAAAAGTGTGCCCACCCCAAAGTCCCTAAATGTGTGTCACATGAAAATTTTATAAGTGGGAGTGTCTAAGTTGTATATTAAAATTGGGACCCAGGGCGCCACGGGATAGCAAGGAGGGAAACCCCACCTCGCACCCCAGTGATGTACCCATGCCCAAAGACCCTATATGAGTGGTAAAGTGATGGAGCGGGTGGACAGAGGTGTTTGGTGATGGGGAGGGAAGGACTGGGAGACAAAATGTCTTCCCAGGGCGCCAGCTCCCCCACTGACCCCAATAGGCACCGCTGTTCACCGGGATCCACCAGGGGAGGGAGGCCATGGCACGTTCAACCTGGGGCCCACGGCCACAGCACCACCAAGCCCAACGGACCCCAAGGCAGTACCCCCAGCCCCATCCCAGAAGAACTAAACCCACACTGACATTCGCTCTACTATCAGAACATAAAAAGACACTAGACACCCAGTTTGAGTTCGCCCCCCCCCCTACCCCCTCCCCCCGTCCAAGTGCCCTCGTAGGGGGAGAGCACCTGTCGCTAGTTAGCAATAGCCTCCCCACCTGCGCATCGGAGGTCCCCGCAGCCCAAACGTCTGTCTGTCTGTCTGTCTGTCTGTCTGTCTGTCTGTCTGTCTGTCTGTCTGTCCATGGCCAGCGAAGAGCCCGGATCTCAATCCTATTGAGCATGTCTGGGACCTGTTGGATCGCAGAGTGAGGGCTAGGGCCATTCCCCTCTGAAATGACCAGGAACTTGCAAGTGCCTTGGTGGAAGAGTGGGGTAACATCTCACAACAAGAACTGACAAATCTGGTCCAGTCCATGAGGAGGAGATGCACTGCAGTACTTCAAGCAGCTGGTGGCCACACCATATACTGACTGGTACTTTTGATTTTGAGCCTCCCTTCATTTAAGGACACATTATTCTATTTCTGTTAGTCACATGTCTGTGAAACATTTGTAGTTTATGTCTTATGGTGTCGACTCTTTTAGTGTTCATACAAATATTTACACACATTAAGTTTACTGACAGAAAAAAACTGTTGAAAGTCAGAAGAGAGAGCGAGAGAGAGCGAGAGAGCGAGAGAGCGAGAGAGCGAGAGAGAGATAGATAGATAGATAGATAGATAGATAGATAGATAGATAGATAGATAGATAGATAGATAGATAGATAGATAGATAGACAGACAGACAGACAGACAGACAGACAGACAGACAGACAGACAGACAGACAGACAGATAGATAGATAGATAGATAGATAGATAGATAGGGGGGTAAGCCGTATTGCGTCATTTCCTGTTGTCACTGCTGTGCTCCGTGGAGCTGTTTTGGTGTTCAAACGCTCTTGAATTGATCTTATTTTCTCTGTGCTGAGGCTTTTCTAAGTTATTTTAACACACAATCACACTAAAACACACATTTTGTGGTGGTGTACTTTACGTTTTGGGAACTCCTCGTGTTTCACACAGTTTTTCTTTGGGTGGAAGGTCTCGCTAGCTCAGTTAGCTTAGCTTCATTGCGGCTATGGCTACACTTCTCTCTCCTGTCTCTAACTCTTCTCTTCTCTCTTGCTTTCTCTGTCAGATGTTTAGTTACTTCTCTGCCTCCTTTAGTGATAATGGTAACTGTAATAAATGTAATATTTTTGTAGCTTTGGATGCGAGGGTATCAGAATTAGAAGCACGGCTCCGCGCTGTTGAAAAACCAGCAGATAGCCGAAGCCCATTAGCCAGCGCGGAGCCAACAAGGATAGAACCCCCTAGCTGTCCTCCGGTAGAGCCCGCGCAGCCGGGACCTAAAGGCGGCTGGGTGACTGTACGTAGGAAGCATAGTTCTAGGACCCAGCCCCCGGGCCACCACCAACCGGTCCACGTTTCTAACAGATTTTCCCCGCTCAGCGACACACCCGCTGAGAAGCCGGCCCTGGTAATTGGCAGCTCCATAGTCAGAAACGTGGCATTAGAGACACCATTGACCATAGTCAAATGTTTGCCAGGGGCCAGAACGGGCGACATCAAATCCTACCTGAAACTGCTGGCTAAAGATAAGCGTAAATACAGTAAGATTGTTATTCACGCTGGCGGTAATGACACCCGGTTACGGCAATCGGAGGTCACTAAAATTAGTGTTGCTTCGGTGTGTAAGTTTGCCAAAACAATGTCAGACTCGGTAATCTTCTCTGGTCCCCTGCCTGATCGGACCAGTGACGACATGTTTAGCCGCATGCTGTCATTCCATCAATGGTTGTCTAGGTGGTGTCCTGCAAACGATGTGGGCTACATTGATAACTGGAGAACTTTTTGGGGAAAACCTGGTCTGATCCGGAGAGACGGCATCCATCCCACTTTGGATGGAGCAGCTCTTCTTTCTAGGAATATGGCCGAATTTATTAATCCTCCAAAACACTGACAACCCAGGGTCCAGACCAGGAAGCAGAGTCGTAGTTTAACCCACCTCTCTGCTGCTTCTGTACTGTTACCTACCCATTACCCTATAGAAACAGTGTCTTGCCCACGGCCAAAATTAAATGGATTAAAAGTTAAGCCAACAAAAGCAAATTATGGAAATCTCATAAAAATAAATACAACTTTGACTGAAAATAAATCTATTAAATGTGGTTTATTAAACATAAGATCTCTCTCCTCAAAGACTTTGTTAGTAAATGACTTGGTTTGTGATAATCACATTGATTTCCTTTGTCTCACAGAAACCTGGTAGCAGCAGGAGGATTATGTCAGTATAAATGAGTCAACTCCTTCCAGTCATTTAAATTTTCACATTCCTAGAAATACTGGGCGAGGAGGAGGAGTTGCAACCATTTTCCGTTCTGATTTACTAATTAGTCCCAGACCAATTGATAGCTACAGTTCTTTTGAACATCTAACCCTTAATTTTCCTCATCCAAGTTGCACAACATTGAGACCATTTTTGTTTGTGGTTTTGTATCGTCCACCAGGCCCTTACTCTCAATTCATTGGATCAGATCTCACATTTTTTATCTGATTTAGTATTAAAAACTGATAGGGTTATTATAGTGGGGGACTTCAATATTCATGTGGATACTGAAAGTGATAGCCAAAATGCAGCCTTTAATGTTATTTTAGACTCAATTGGCTTTACTCAAAAAGTACAGGGATCGACCCACTTAGGTAAACACACTTTGGACCTTGTACTGACATACGGTATTGAGTGTGAGGAAATAACAGTCCACCCACATAACCCGGTCCTGTCTGACCACTTCTTGATAACTTTTGAATTTACTTTAACTGATCATCTTAAATCTGAAAGAAAATTTCATTATAGTAGAGCTTCATCAGACAATGCTGTAACAATTTTTAAAGAATCTGTTCCATTCTTACTTTCCTCAGTGTCTCAGAGTAACACAGTGGATGGCAGCAATTCTATCTCTAACCCTTCAGAAATTGATGGTCTGGTTCACAGCGTTACGTCCTCATTGCGTTTGGCATTAGATAGTGTAGCCCCATTAAAAAAGAAAGTGGCTAGCCATAGGAGGCTGACTCCTTGGTTTAACGCAGAGTTGCGTACTTTAAAGCAGAATACTAGGAAGTTGGAGAGAAAATGGCGCTCTACACATCTAGAGGATTCCTATTTAACCTGGAATAAAAGTCTACTGCTGTATAAAAAGACCCTTCGACAAGCTAGAACAGCATATTTTTCATCATTAATAGAGGCGAATAAAAACAATCCTAGGTTTCTTTTTAGTACAGTTGCCAAACTAACACAGAGTCATAGCTCTGTTGAGCAAACTATTCCCCCAGCTCTTAGCAGTGATGATTTTATGAGATTCTTCATAAATAAAATACATTTTATTAAAAATAAAATCATTGGCACCCTCCCAAACATGATTACTTCTTCCTCAGTAAATGAGTCAGTATCGGAAAGAACTGTAGAACCTCAGTTGTGCTTAGGCTGTTTTGATTCAGTCGAGCTTTCAGAATTATCAAAAATATTAGCCTCATCTAAACCTTCAACTTGTATGTTGGACCCAATCCCAACCAAATTATTTAAAGAAGTGTTCCATTTGGTTCCTGGCCCCATTTTGGATATGATGAATCTATCCTTAGTAAACGGATACGTACCACAGGAATTTAAAATAGCTGTAATTAAACCTTCACTCAAGAAACCTTCCCTTGATCAAGATGACTTAGTGAATTACAGACCTATATCTAACCTTCCTTTCTTATCCAAAGTCCTTGAGAAAATTGTTGCTAATCAAGTCTGTGAACATCTAAACAGTAACGAGCTGTTTGAAGAGTTTCAGTCAGGTTTTAGAGCTCATCATAGCACTGAAACAGCACTGGTGAAGGTTACTGATGATATTCTCATGGCCTCAGATAATGGACTGGTGTCTGTTCTGGTTTTGTTAGATCTCAGTGCTGCTTTTGACACAGTCGATCATAATATTCTCTTAGAAAGGCTTGAACATGTTGCAGGGATCAAAGGAACAGCACTAGGCTGGTTTAAATCATATTTGTCTGATAGATTCCAGTTTGTTCATCTAAATGATAAATCATCTTCACTCTCAAGGGTTACTTGTGGAGTTCCACAGGGTTCTGTCCTTGGACCAATTCTTTTCACCATATATATGCTTCCAATTGGTAGAATCATTAGACAGCATGGGATAAATTTCCACAGCTATGCCGATGATACACAACTATATTTATCCATAAATCCTGATGAACCCAGTCAGTTAGGTAGATTACAGGCATGTCTGGAAGACATAAAAGCATGGATGACCCTAAACTTTTTGCTTTTAAATTCTGACAAGACAGAAGTTGCTGTCTTTGGACCAGAAGTTCTTAAACAGAAACTGATTAGTCAATCACTTCATCTGGATGGCATTAAATTGGCCCCCAGTAATAACGTAAAGAACCTCGGCGTTATTTTTGACCAAGACTTGACATTTAAATCCCATATTAAACAGGTTTCTAGGATTTCTTTCTTTCACCTCCGCAATATTGCTAAAATTAAAAACATCCTGTCCAGGAGTGATGCTGAGAAACTAGTCCATGCATTTGTTACCTCAAGGCTGGACTACTGTAATTCTTTACTATCAGGAAGTCCACAAAATGCCATTAAAAGCCTTCAGTTGATCCAAAATGCGGCAGCAAGAGTTCTGATGAATATTAAAAAGAGAGATCACATTTCTCCTGTTTTAGCTTCCCTTCATTGGCTCCCTGTTAAATCCAGAATAGAATTTAAGATCCTTCTTCTTATATACAAAGCCCTTAATAATCAAGCTCCATCATACATCAGAGATCTAATTGTTCCATATGTTCCTAAAAGAGCACTTCCCTCTCAGACTGCAGGTTTACTTGTAGTTCCTAGGATCTCTAAAAGTAGAATGGGACGCAGATCTTTTAGTTATCAGGCTCCTCTCCTGTGGAACCAGCTCCCAGCTTTAGTCTGTGAGGCAGACACACTGTTTACTTTTAAGGCCAGGCTTAAAACTTTCCTTTTTGATAAAGCTTATAGTTAGAGTGGCTTAGGTCATCCTGAGCTATCTCTGTAGTTATGCTGCTATAGGCTTAGACTGCTGGAGGACAGACTTACCAATTTTCTTCACTCTGCTACTTCCTTTTCTCCTACTACTCTCCAGTTGTATTACAGTGCATTCTGTTATTTCGACTGTTAACTTTGTTTTCTCTCAGTTTTTTTCTCACCATAGAAGATATACCTGGTCTGGTATCCTGCTTGGCTGCAATGCCCTGTTGGACGGGGGGCATCGAGTGGGATGATCCTCTCAGTAACTGAACATCCACTGTGTCCTGTTATCAACTTTTTACTTTCTGTAACATAGAAAGTTATCTTATATCAGATCTTCTGTTCCTTCTGTGTTTTGCTCTGTCTACTCAAACCCCCAGACGGTCGTGGCAGATGGCCGCTCCTACTGAGCCTGGTTCTGTTGGAGGTTTCTTCCTGTTAAAGGGGAGTTTTTCCTCTCCACTGTCGCTACATGCTTGCTCAGTATGAGGGATTGCTGAAGGATTGCTGTGGTTGAAATCTGCCCAACCTCACGCCAATGACTGACGCAATCTGCTGGGATTCCTTAAATAGGAAACTTTTTAACTGATTGGAATGTTTGTATAATTGTATTGAAATAACTTCTTGTTAAGTGCCTTGAGATGACATCTGTTGTGAATTGGCGCTATATAAATAAACTGAATTGAAACTGAATAGATAGATAGATAGATAGATAGATAGATAGATAGATAGATAGATAGATAGATAGATAGATAGATAGATAGATAGATAGATAGATAGATAGATAGATAGATAGATAGATAGATAGATAGATAGATAGATAGATAGATAGATAGATAGATAGATAGATAGATAGATAGATAGATAGATAGATAGATATTAGGGGTGTGCCAAAAAAGCGATTCACAGAAGAATCTAGATTGTCATTTGTCAATCAGTAGCACAGTTTACAGTTCTATTGTTGCAAGAGACACTGTCATGAACATTTCAGAGACAGGTAGCTTAGGGGTACTACTTTTCTTTTTTTCTTTTTTTAAACGTGTCCTGTTTGGCAGTGTGGAGCTCAGAATTGGTGTCTGAGTACCAAGTAGAATCCCAACAGATTTACTTTCACAAGCGGAGCAGTACAGCTTTTGCTATAGTACTCCACTTGATTTATGTTTGAAAAATCTTTATTATCAATTGTTGGGGTTTTTATTTCCTGATGTTATGGACACGGAGACGGAAAATTAAGGAGAAGAAAGAAGGAAGATGAAGAAGAGAGGTAGGAAACAAAATGTCATGAGAGAGGGTGAGTTGAAAATACAAGAGAGGAAGGGGAACAAAGAAAACACCTGTTGCCACACAGCAGCAGCCTCCCCGGCAGCAAAGGAGGCCCCCAGCGCCACCCGCACACCGGAGGCCCCCGTAGCCCGAACCACGTCGACGTACCTGCCCAGACCAGGAGCAAACCGATGAGCCGGGCGGCCGACCCACCAGGCCGACATCCACCAGCCTCATTCTTTGTGGAGCGACCACTGTTGCTCAACGGCCCGGCAGGAGACCAAACCCAGCGCCCCACCCTCCTGCCCTGCACGCCCACCACCCGGCCAGTCCACCCGGCCAGTCCACCCGCAAGTCCGACCAATCCCGGCCAAATGCCCAACCCCAGCGCCCCACACAAAGACCAAGACCCAGGAGCCAAGTCCAGTGCAAAAAAGGACTGATCCGGCCCAGAAACGCCACCCAGCAGCCGCGACCAGCAGCCAGGCACCCCAACCAGCAAACAAGGCGAGACGCCATACAGGGACTGGCGATGACAATCGGCCCAGAGAAAAAAAAAGAGAGGCGGCTGCACATGCCGGCCACCGGCCGGCCACGACCCCCAGCCAGGACCACAGCTAGGGGGCCCCCGAGCCCCGAATCCCCAGGCCCCGAATCCCCAGGCCCACCCCAGACCCCACCCAGACACAGCACGGCCACCAGGCCAGCAACCCATGTCCGCCAGTGCAACCCTCCCAAGGCACCGCATGCAGCCATCAGGAGTCACCACCCAAAGCCCAACCCCAGGCCGGCCACGACGTCAAGCGCCCCATCCGCCCAGTGATCCCACCCCCCGGGGTCCCCCCCAGACGCCAATGTGAACCATTAGAACTGACTTTGTGTCCATGGTGACATCATTTAAATTTCCTAACAGGCAAATTGAGGGAGATTGTGGGATGTTACATTTCAGACACTTTGATAAGTCCTCACATATCTGGCACCAAAATTTCTTAACAGGTGGACAGAACCAAAGCGCATGAACATAAGTATCTGGTATATTGCTTGTGCATTGTAAGCAGGTATTAGACGATGTAAAACCCATCCTAAACATTCGTTGACCTGTATAGTGTACTCTATGAAGGATTTTGTTTTGTATTAATTGCAAATTAGGATTTTTTGTTATATTAAAGGTTCTTAAACATATCTGAGACCAGACGTTTTGGTCAAAGCTGGCTGATAAATCCACCTCCCATTTTGAAATATGGATGGCTATTGATTCATCTAATGTAGATAAAGTTTTGTATATTTTACACAGCAATTTGGGGGGATTGAGATTAAGAAAATCTAAAACTCTTGCTGGAATTTGTAATTCAGCTGTATTGAGCCTAAATTTACCTTTAATAATAGATTTAATTTGTTGATATTCTAAGAATTTGTTTTTATCAATTCCATATTGTGTAATTAATGTATTAAATGGGATAAAGTCTGTTCCTTCAAATATATGTTCCAGGTATTCAATTCCATTGTACCTCCAGACTGGGAAATTTATCATACATTTTTTTTGCAAGATGTCGGGGTTATTCCAGATGGGTGTACGTCTGCATGGGATTATTGTGGACTCTGTCATTTTTAGAAACTCCCACCATGCTGTCAGAGAGGAGCTGATATTTATGCTTTTAAAGCATTCATATTGTTTTATATTTGAGCTAATAAATGGTAGGTCTGAAAGTTTTATCTTATTACATAGTGTCTGTTCTACGTCTATCCAGGACTCGTCTAGGTAGCTATGTTTTAACCATCTTGATATGTATTGGAGCCTGTTGGCTAAGAAATAATGATGGAAGTTTGGTAGATCTAGACCTCCTTTTTCTTTGGTCTTCTACAGTGTTTTTGAGCTGATACGTGGGGGTTTATCTTTCCAAAGAAATTTAGAGATAGAGGAGTCCAGAGATCTAAACCAGTCTAGTGATGGTTTACTTGGGATCATTGAGAATAAGTAGTTGATTCTGGGCAAAACCATCATTTTTATTTGAGCAACCCTTCCCATAAGTGATATGGGTAGAGATTTCCATCTGGCAAGATCATCTTCCACTTTTTTTAAAAGTGGGATGTAGTTTAACGTTATTAAATCTGCCAGTCTTGGTGAGACATTGATACCTAAATAGGTAATTTTCCCTGACTGCAGTTGTGTATTAGTTGGATTCTGGACAGAACAATTGATTGGAAGAACTGTAGATTTTAACCAATTTATAGAATAATCTGAAACATTTGAGTAAGAGTTTATCAACCCGATTACCTGAGAGAAAGAGGTTTGTGAATGCTGGAGAAAAAGTAATACATCATCTGCATAAAGACTGATTTTATGTTCTATGTTATTGCATTTTATGCCTTTAATATTGTGAGTTTGCCTGATCGCTGCAGCTAGTGGTTCAATAAAAATAGCAAACAGGGAGGGAGAGAGAGGACATCCCTGCCTGGTACCTCTCTGAAGATAAAACCTAGATGATGTTTGGTTATTTGTTCTGATACACGCTGTTGGTGAACTGTATAATATTTTCAACCAGTTTATAAAATAATTTCCAAAGCCAAATTTATGTAAGGTTACAAATAAGAATTTCCAGTTAACTCTATCAAATGCTTTTTCTGCATCTAAAGATAATATATTAGTTTTAATGTTTTTACAGTTAGAAAAATCTATAAAATCTATTAATCTACGTGAATTTGTGGATGAATGTCTCCCTTTAATAAAACCAGTTTGATCAGGATGTATTATAAGAGGGGTTACTTTCTCTATCCTTTTTGCAAGGGCTTTGCAGATTATTTTAAGATCAACATTAATGAGGGATATGGGACGATAGCTGGTAGGAAACAAAGGGTCTTTACCTGATTTTAGTAGAAGACTAATGTAGGCAGAATTCATATTTGGTGGGAGTCGGCCATTTTCCTTGGTTTCCTGCAGCATTCTGTGGAATGTTGGTGCCAGAATATTCCAGAATTCTTTATAGAACTCTGCTGGAAATCCATCTGGGCCTGGAGCCTTATTATTGGGCATGCCTTGGAGGGCCTCCTGGAGTTCAGCCGCTGTTAGTGGTGAATCCAGGGCCATCGCTTGACTTTCAGATAATTTAGGTAGTGTTATGTTATCAAAAAAATTTTCAATTTCATGATCCGATGGATTTATCTCTGGTGAGTATAAAGCCTTGTAAAATTCTTTAAATGTGTTGTTTATTCTTCCAGGATCATATACTGTATTCCCGGTCTGATCTTTAATAGCAGATATAGTTGTTTTTTCTTTATTAATTTTTAGCTGGTTAGCCAAAAATCTACCTGATTTATTACCTTGTTCAAAGTTTTCTATCCTATGTCTTTGAATTAAGAACTGGGTCTGTTTATTAATAATTTGATTTAATTCTAGCTTTGCTTTACGGATTTTGCCTAGTCTCTCCTCATCTAGAGAAGCTTCTAATGAATTAATAGTTTCTTCTAATTCCTGAATACGTTTTTTTTCCATTTTCTTTTTATTTGATGAGAATGAGATTATTTTACCTCTAATCACAGCTTTTCCTGCCTCCCAAAGAATGGATGGCGACGTACCAGGGAGGTCATTATATTCTAAATAAGAAGCCCACTCTTTTTCAAAATATTTAATAAATTCTTTATCCTTAAGTAAGGATATATTAAATCTCCAATTTTTGCTTTGAGGTGTTTCTGTTTTATTTACTAAAGTTAGAGAAACAGGAGCATGATCGCTAACAGCTATAGGGTGTATCTCAGTGTCTGAAATGTCAGTCAACAGTGAGCTGCTGACTAACAAATAATCCAGTCGAGAATACGAATGGTGGACATTTGAGAAGAAAGTATATTTTTTGTCATTGGGGTGAAGTGATCGCCATGCATCACAAAGTCCATAATCGCTCATGTACTGTTTGACTATATCTATAGATATCCAGCTGCGCTGAGTCCCTGCTGTGCTGAGCCTGTCTATTTCTTCATTTAAACCAAAGTTGAGGTCGCCCCCAAGAAGAAGTGAGCAATCCATGTGTTCAAGGAGCACAGAGAAGAAGGAATGAAAGAATGAGGGGTCATCAACATTTGGACCATATATACTGACAATACATAACTTTTGGTTATGTATAGATAGTTTTACTATAATAAATCTACCCTCTGGATCTGTAACTGTATAAAGTGTAAAGTGATAAAAGTTGTAAAGTCCATATCACCATAGAAACAGATAAACACAGGTGTATTATTAGTTTGTGCCTGGGGTTGCCTGATTGAAAATCCAAAAGCCGAGATATAAGAAAGAGAAAAATAGAAGAAAGTTGTGAAGGTGTGAAGGGTGAGAGAGAGAGAGAAAGAAATAGTTATGTTATGTTATGTTTCATTTTGAAAGAAGCACTTTGTTTTCATAACTTGTTTTACTTTAAGTTACTGAGTCTGTAAATAAATATAGATGTTTTTTTGTCTTCCCCGGTTGTGTTCTACATGATATTTGTGGTAAACTGCAACTTTCCTGGGAAATGCATCTATTTTAAACCATTTTGTATTATGTAGAAGCACTTTATTTTTGTTCCAACTTATTTTATAGCTAGTAAAAAGCTAATAAAAAACGTAGCAAATGCAACCCTAATAATCTCAAACAGTTACCAAAAGTCCTACCCCCAGTAAATCACACCGTCACTTCATCTCCAACCACTATTAATATGGCCCTTTTAAATGTTCGCTCCCTGCTGAATAAAACTTTTATAATAAATGATCTGATTTTAGACCATAATATACATTGTTTATTTTTAACAGAAACATTTCTGAGTACAGATGCCCCCGTTGTTCTTACAGAGGCCTCCCCACCAAATTTTGACTTCACTTATTCCACGAGGAGTTGCAAAAAGGGGAGGTGGAACTGCTTTTATTAGTTCATCAATGCTTTCGGCCAAACCTGTTTTATTTGATGATTTTAGTACTTTTGAATATACTGCGTCTGTTTTTAGCACTCCTCAGATTTTGTGTGTCACAGTTTATAGGCCTCCAAAAAAGAGTGCACTGTTTATTCAAGAATTTTCAGAGTTTTTATCAATTTTGTACAACTCCTTTGAAAGGATAATTTTAGCTGGTGATTTTAATCTACACATGGATAACCTTTTAGATTCTTCATCAACAGAATTTTTAAAAATTTTGAATTATATAGATTTTAGTCAGCATGTCGTGCAGCCAACTCACAACAGAGGACACACCCTGGACTTGTTCATCACATATGGCCTGTCCGACCGTGTGTCCTCTGTTGTTGACTTGGCTGTCTCTGACCACTACTGTGTGGTTTTTAACATCACCAGTTTTATCCAGCAGGAGACCTCTGTGAGAACTGTCAGGAAGCGCCATCCTGAAGTGGCTGCAGGTTTTCTAGAAGTTTTTCAAAAGTTTCCTCCTACTCTCTTACCTGCCCCCTGTGATTTCATCGTCAGTGATTTTAACAGAAGACTTCAGTCCGCTCTGGACCTGCTGGCACAACTTAAAGTGAAACGCTCACACTCAAAACCTGGAACGCCATGGAGAAATAACAATCTTAAAAAACTTGGGACTGCAGGGCGGTAGAGAGAAAATTGAGAAAAAATAAAACCACGATAAACTCAATAATCTCAAATCCTACGATAATGCTGTAAGAATTTCAAGAAATGCTTACTTTGCAAAAATCATATCAGACAATAAAAAGAATCCTAAAATAATTTTTTCCACTATTGATCACATTTTTAACCGTACTACTACTGCATTTCAGAAAACCCCCTCAAACACTCTGTGAGGAGTTCGCAGACCACTTCAGAGTGAAGGTAGACACCATCAGATGTAATATTTTATCTTCTCAGAGTAACATGGTTTTAGACAAATCTGAGTGTGTGTCTCTACCAGAGGAAACACGGGACAGTTTTGTCCTGGTAGAGGCTGAGACTCTTGCTAAAGTTTTCTCCTCAGTGAGGCCCACCACATGTGTTTTGGACCCAATTCCCACTTCATTTTTTAAGCCATTTTATGAATCTTTTAGAGACGAGATTTTTATCTTGATGAATTGCTCCCTTCAGACGGGGGTCTTTCCTGCTGCCTTGGGGCGGTAGTGAGGCCCCTGCTGAAGAAGAGCAATTTAGATTTTAATGATTTTAATAATTTTAGACCAGTATCTAACTTACCATTTTTAAGCAAGGTTTTAGAAAAGCTTGTTTTAATTCAACTTAATGATTTTATTAATGAGTACAATGTCCTGGAGAAATTTTAATCTGGCTTTAAGGTGAACCACAGCACAGAGACGGCCCTTCTGAAGATTTTAAATGATTTTAGATTAAAGTATGATGCACAGAAGGTGACAGTGTTGGTTCTACTGGATCTAAGCACCGCCTTTGATACAGTAGACCACACTATTCATTTAACCCGTTTAAAACAGATTGGCCTCTCTAGTGCTGTTCACAAATGGTTTACATCCTATCTCACAGACAGGACTTTTATGGTAAGTTTAGATACCTGCTCTTCTAGGGTCCACACGATTACATGTGGTGTGCCCCAGTATTCGATTATAGGCCCAGTGCTTTTTAACCTTTATATGCTCCCTCTTGGCAGCGTCATCAGAAGACATGGAGTTAACTTTCACAGTTATGCTGATGATACACAGTTGTACATCTCCATGTCTCCCGATGACACACGGCCAATGGATGCACTTTTTAGTGGCATTTTAGACAATCAAATCCTGGATGGCAGAAAACTTTCTCCAGCTCAACCAGGACAAAAAGTTTTAGTCATCGGTCCTGAGGCTCAGAGAGAGAAACTTTTATCAAAACTACAATCCATGTCTTATAATCCAGGCTTAAAACTTTCCTTTTTGATAAAGCTTATAGTTAGAGTGGCTTAGGTCATCCTGAGCTATCTCTGTAGTTATGCTGCTATAGGCTTAGACTGCTGGAGGACAGACTTACCAATTTTCTTCACCCTGCTACTTCCTTTTCTCCTACGACTCTCCAGTTGTATTACAGTACATTCGGTTATTTCAACTGTTAAGTTTGTTTTCTCTCAGTGTTTATCTCTCCATAGAAGATATACCTGGTCTGGTATCCTGCTTGGCTGCAATGCCCTGTTGGACGGGGGGCATCGACTGGGATGATCCTCCCAGTAACTGAACATCCACTTTGTCCTGTTATCAACTTTTTACTTTCTGTAACATAGAAAGTTCTCTTATATCAGATCTTCTGTTCCTTCTGTGTTTCTGCTCTGTCTTCTCAAACCCCCAGACGGTCGTGGCAGATGGCCGCTCCTACTGAGCCTGGTTCTGTTGGAGGTTTCTTCCTGTTAAAGGGGAGTTTTTCCTCTCCACCGTCGCTACATGCTTGCTCAGTTTGAGGGATTGCTGAAGGATTGCTGTGGTTGGAAAGTCTGCATCAACGGGGCTCAACCTCACGCCAATGACTGACGCAATCTGCTGGGATTCCTTAAATAGGAAACTTTTTAACTGATTGGAATGTTTGTATAAATGTATTGAAATGACTTCTTGTTAAGTGCCTTGAGATGACATCTGTTGTGAATTGGTGCTATATAAATAAACTGAATTGAAATTGAAAATAATCCTTCTTTACAAGTGAAGAACTTGGGCATTATTTTTGACTCTGAGGTGACTTTTATCCCTCACATTAAAAATATTACTAAAATAGGTTTTTATCACCTTAACAACATTGCCAGAGTCCGCCCCATTCTCTCTCGGGCCAATACGGAGACGCTGATGCATGCTTTTATCACCAGTAGGATTGATTACTGTAATGCCCTGCTTTCTGGTCTTCCCAAAAAGAGTATATCAGGTTTACAACTCCTACAAAATTTAGCAGCACGTGTCCTGACGAAGACCAGGAGGCGGGAACACATTACACCTGTCTTAGACTCACTGCATTGGCTCCCCTTGTGTCTTAGGATAGATTTTAAGGTTCTTTTAATGGTTTTTAAGTGTCTTAATGGTCTTGGGCCTTCCTATCTTTCAGAACGGCTTTTACCATATGAACCTTCGCGGTCTGTGCGCTCCTCTGGCAGCCGTCTCCTTGTCATCCGAAAAGTCAGGACACACACTCATGGTGAGGCGTCTTTCCTGCAGGGATTAAGGACTTATATTTGACTTTATATTTGTCGTCTGTCCTTCTCACAAATCCAGTGGTTGTATACACTGTTGATGGCCTCATCTGCTTGCAGCTTTAACTTTATGCGCATCAGCTGATCCAAATGGTCCACTTCAAGACGATTTCTCGATGGTGTTTTGATACGATTCATTAAATGAAAATCTTTCACAGTCTGCGCTGGATGCTTGAAATGTAGCACAAATAAAGATTGATTAGCTGCATAAATACGTATGTGAATCGCATCATTGGCTGGTGCAGCCAGCCACTGGTCACTCAGTGATATAAAAGTTATTGTCTTGAAGTGAAATCTTTTAACCCAAATGCAGAATCAAACGGCGAGATCAAACACGTTTCTGAGAGGAATAAAACGAAAACTTCAGATGTTTTCAGAACATTCCATAATCCCCTTTTCGTTAAAGAAATTTCCATCAAAAACACTACAGACTTTCTACATAAATCAAGCACATTTCACAGCGAAAGAACTCTGAGCTCTGTGCATAGACGAAAGCGCTCCGCTCCTATATAAACAGGAGGATCTGAGTTTTTACCTGGATTATTATTTTTTTTACCTTAGTCTTATTTGCATACCCGTGTCTAGTTTTAATCTGTGTTGTGTCAGTGTGCGGGTCTCTGCTGCATTGATATGGCAATAACCATGTATAACGGGTTCGGGCGAGTGTGTGTTTTTCTAATTGGACCGATGCAGGGCCACCGCTGGAACTGTAAATCGGTGCATATGCTCATTGATTCATACTGCAAAATAGCACAGAATTAATTATTTGTTTGTTGTTCTTTTTTTCAATTCCGGTTAGATTATTTTTTGTACAGAGAGCAGATTTTCTGTGCGGGAAGACTGTGCGCAATTGCGCAGGCACGCAGCTTAGAGGGAACATTGAGCCTCCATGGTGTGTAAAAAAATTTCCCCCAGTTTTCATGGGATGTAGCAAGTCTTCTCAGGTCAAAAGGCGCAAGTCCAAGTAAAGTCACGAGTAATTGATGTTAAAGTCTAAGTCGAGTTGCAAGTCTTTGTACATTTTATCAAGTCGAGTTTGAAGTCATCAAATTCATGACTCGAGTCTGACTCAAGTCCAAGTCACATGACTCGAGTCCACACCTCTGCTAAAACCCCACCACTATGATAAGGTGGCAGCCAAAATAGAGTTCAGTCTTATGTAAATATACTGGGAACGGTGAATAGGATCCCAGATAGGATGGTTAAAAGAAACCTGAATTCTTGGCCATTTTAGTTAACTAACCAAATCAGGTCCAATCTGATGGCCCAGAGGTGGGCATTCATATTCAATTTAAAACACACTAAACAGTTTGTAATTATTGACAGAACAAGAAACACTATGATATAATAGAGACTGAATTTTTCTGTGCTGTTTTGTGTTTGACATGCTTCTTGTGTAAACAAGGTGTTTTCATTGTTGGCATCAAACAGAGGATGTCAGTTCCTTTCTGTCTAATTAGATGTTTTTCTTCTTTTGTGTCAAGAACCTTGAATGTAAATTGGAAGTCGCAGTCTTCAGTCACAGAATGTGTTTGATCATGTTGGGGATGTGACAAATACACGCCTGGCTGACAAATACAAAGGAAACCAAAAAAAACCCTCTGTTCTGTTTAGTCTTTGTCCTTTTTAAATATTAGTGAAATTCGGGTTTGAGCTTTACATCTTATCCCCAGCATGGATAGCAAAAACAGGTTAATAGAGATGTTGTGAATTACACAATATCAATATTTAAGCTCTTTGGAACTTTTCTTTTAAAAGTAGGATGTGTTTGAAGATGCAGAACGCTGCAGGGCATGTCAGCAGCTTGTCTGTTCAGGCGAGTTACAATGATCTTAGGTGACAGGCACTTCATGACCAAACTGTTCATCGTCACCAGACTTTTCTCAGGGCTCTTCTGGGAAGTTGTTCAATAAAAACTGGCTGATTTAAAGCACATACAAGTTTGATCAAATTACTGTAAAATGGATGGTGTATGGGTGCATTTAACAGGGAAGAGAATTCCGTTGTGTTTGATCATTTAACAACACCATATTTAAAGTATCTGCTGTTCAATATAACTATGATTATACTAAGGCCATAAAGCTAAGATTACTATTGTATTTTGCTGTATTTTACAGTACTGCTTCCTTTATCAAATAATGGATATTGGTTATTACAAGAACTGCTCACAAAATCCACAGGAAATGTTTGCTGTTTACTTTGGGATATTTTACAATGTTTATGAACATACTAAAAATGCATACCCCAACACTTGATAATCCACTATTCTCCATTTTTTTAGACTGGTATTTTCTCAAACATTTCATATAATCTTGTGAACACTGAATGAATGAATTAATGAATGAATGAATGAAAAAATCCATTCATAAAATCTTAAGTAAAAGAAAATATTTACTTGATATTGTACTGTAGTATAACAGTCATCTTTATATTTGTGGATGTTCTATACAAAAAGACGAAACTGACAGAAATGTATGGTCTGCATTATATATGTTAGGCAATGTTGCAGGAATATTTTAATGTAATTAGGATTTATTACATATTCTCTGTCTAGTGAATGTATCTAGGGCAGGATGACAAGTTAGGGAAAACAAGCAATTGTTCCAGCATAATGTTCCTGATAAAGATGTGTCAGATCACCGCAGTGACAGACACCAGAGCAACAGGATGTCTACGGGATGTTCTGACCTGGATGGGCTGCTTCATGCTTTACCATCAGACTGGCATGAACCAGTTCTCCAGGAGCTGGACAAGGGGATTGAAGGGGACATGCTGGAGAGATAAACAGTGATATCTGAATACTACACTACTCACAATAAGTTAGGGATATAGTGAGAGACTCAGTGGATGCCATACATATGGTGTTTGTTTCACTTCAGAGATTTTTGGGTTAGGGAGGCAATTGTATTGGGGTGATAGACACACCTCATTTTGTGTTTTCCACGTAATGGTCTCACTGTGTACAGTGTGGCTTACTTATTTTGGCCAAAACCAAAAAATACAAAAGACAACCCTTTTCAATGTGGCATCAATTTCAACATTTTGTCGGTTTAAAAAGCTGATATTGTCAGCAAGTCATTCCAACTACATCCTTCAAACAGCCATGAACACACGACATCACTTAATGGATGAGCAGCGCCACCTGGCCATAGCCTTTGTAGCCTTTTTGTCGGTGGCAGGGAGTCAGATGTTGCACATGAACTTGGTGTGTATTAATGTGTCATCAGCAGACTTGCATCAAAACACAGAACTACTGGCAGAGTTTGTGACAGACCCAGGAGTGGAGCCCCACGAGTGACACACCGCAAAAATGACCAGCACCTAAGGACATATGCACTCAGACATCATCATGCAACTGCCACACACCTGCAGGCCTGTTTACGAGATGTGAGGTGTCCTAGGGTTTCCAGACAAACCATTCACAACCGATTACACCGCTTTGGCTTGAATGCCAGACGACCATTGCAGGTGACTCCACTGACACCAAGACACCGCCGTGAACGTTTGGAGTGGGCACAAGACCATGTGACCTGGACAATGCCGCAGTGGTCTACCGTCCTGTTCACTGACAAATGTCGGGTTATCTTGCACAGAAATGATGGTCTTCAGAGTTGCTGGAGAAGGCGAGGTGAGCGATACTCCGAGGTCAACATGGTCCCAGGGTTAGCTTTGGTGGAGGAGGTGTAACAGTCTGGGCAGGCATCAACAGTCAGCGCAAAACTGTTTTGGTTATTGTAGATGGCTCAGTCACTGCAAGTTCTTACCTCAGAGACATCATAGAACTCATCATCCTCCCCCAATCCCGCCAGCACAACCCAAACATTCTGTTCATGGATGATAATTAGTTATTTTAACACACAAGCACGCTAAAACACACGTTTTGTGGTGGTGTACTTTACGTTTTGTGAACTCCTTGTGTTTCACACAGTTTTTCTTGGGGTGGTAAGGTCTCGCTAGCTCAGTTAGCTTAGCTTCATTGCCCTATGGCTACTCTTCTCTCTCCTGTCTCTAACTCTTCTCTTCTCTCTTGCTCTCTCTGTCAGATGTTTAGTTACTTCCCTGCCTCCTTTAGTGATAATGGTAACTGTAATAAATGTAATATTTTTGTAGCTCTGGAGGCGAGGGTATCAGAATTAGAAGCACGGCTCCGCGCTGTTGAAAAACCAGCAGATAGAGAAGCCGACCCTGGTAATTGGCAGCTCCATAGTCAGAAACGTGGCATTAGAGACACCATTGACCATAGTCAAATGCTTGCCAGGGGCCAGAACGGGCGACATCAAATCCTACCTGAAACTGCTGGCTAAAGATAAGCGTAAATACAGTAAGATTGTTATTCATGCTAGCGGTAATGACACCTGGTTGCGCCAAGGTCACTAAAATTAGTGTTGCTTCGGTGTGTAAGTTTGCTAAAACAATGTCAGACTCGGTAATCTTTTCTGGTCCCCTGCCTGATCGGACCAGTGACGACATGTTTAGCCGCATGCTGTCATTCCATCAATGGTTGTCTAGGTGGTGTCCTGCAAACGATGTGGGTTACATTGATAACTGGTGAACATTTTGGGGAAAACCTGGTCTGATCCGGAGAGACGGCATCCATCCCACTTTGGATGGAGCAGCTCTTCTTTCTAGGAATATGGCCGAATTTATTAGTCCTCCAAAACACTGACAACCCAGGGTCCAGACCAGGAAGCAGAGTTGTAGTTTAACCCACCTCTCTGCTGCTTCTGTACTGTTACCCACCCATTACCCTATAGAAACAGTGTCTTACCCACGGCCAAAATTAAATGGATTAAAAGTTAAGCCAACAAAAGCAAATTATGGAAATCTCATAAAGATAAATACGACTTTGACTGAACAGAAAAATAAATATATTAAATGTGGTTTATTAAACATAAGATCTCTCTCCTCAAAGACTTTGTTAGTAAATGACTTGATTTGAGATAATCAGATTGATTTGCTTTGTCTCACAGAAACCTGGTTGCAGTGGGAGGAATATGTCAGTATAAATGAGTCAACTCTTTCCAGTCATTTAAATTTTCACATTCCTAGAAGTACTGGGCGAGGAGGAGGAGTTGCAACCATTTTTCATTCTGATTTAATAATTAGTCCCAGACCAATTAATAGCTACATTTCTTTTGAACATCTAACCCTTAATTTTCCTCATCCAAGTTGCAAAACATTAAGACCATTTTTGTTTGTGGTTTTGTATCGTCCACCAGGCCCTTACTCTCAATTCTTGGATCAGATTTCACAATATTTATCTGATTTAGTTTTAAATACTGATAGGGTCATTATAGTGGGGGACTTCAATATTCATGTGGATACTGAAAGTGATAGCCTAAATGCAGCCTTTAATGCTATTTTAGACTCAATTGGCTTTACTCAAAAAGTACAGGGATCGACCCACTCGGGTAAATACACTTTGGACCTTGTACTGACATACGGTATTGAGTGTGAGAAAATAACAGTCCACCCACATAACCCGGTCCTGTCTGACCACTTCTTGATAACTTTTGAATTTACTTTAACTGACCATCTTAAATCTGAAAGAAAATTCCATTATAGTAGAGCTTTATCAGACAATGCTGTAACAACTTTTAAAGACTCTGTTCCATTCTTACTTTCCTCAGTGTCTCAGAGTAACACAGTGGATGGCAGCAATTATATCTCTAACCCTTCAGAAATTGATGCTCTGGTTAACAGCGTTACGTCCTCATTGCGTTTGGCATTAGATAGTGTAGCCCCCTTAAAAAAGAAAGTGGCTAGCCATAGCAGGCTGACTCCTTGGTTTAATGCAGAGTTGCATACTTTAAAGCAGAATACTAGGAAGTTGGAGAGAAAAGGGTGATCTACACATCTAGAGGATTCCTATTTAACCTGGAATAACAGTCTACAGCAGTATAAAAAGACCCTTCGACAAGCTAGAACAGCATATTTTTCATCATTCATAGAGGCGAATAAAAACAATCCTAGGTTTCTTTTTAGTACAGTTGCCAAACTTACACAGAGTCATAGCTCTGTTGAGCCAACTATTCCCCCAGCTCTTAGCAGTGATGATTTTATGGGATTCTTCATAAATAAAATTAATTCTATTAAAAGTAAAATCATTGGCATCCTCCCAAACATGATTACTACTTCCTCAGTAAATGAGGCAGCATCGGAAAGAACTGTAGAACCTCAGTTGTGCTTAGGCTGTTTTGATTCAGTCGAGCTTTCGGAATTCTCAAAAATATTAGCCTATTCAAAACCTTCAACTTGTATGTTGGACCCAATCCCAACCAAATTATTTAAAGAAGTTATCCATTTGGTTCCTGGCCCCATTTTGGATATGATGAATCTATCCTTAGTAAACGGATACGTACCACAAGAATTTAAAATAGCTGTAATTAAACCTTTACTCAAGAAACCTTCCCTTGATCAAGATGACTTAGTGAATTACAGACCTATACCTAACCTTCCTTTCTTATCCAAAGTCCTTGAGAAAATTGTTGCTAATCAAGTCTGTGAGCATCTAAACAGTAACGAGCTGTTTGAAGAGTTTCAGTCAGGTTTTAGAGCTCATCATAGCACTGAAACAGCACTGGTGAAGGTTACTAATGATATTCTCATGGCCTCAGATAATGGACTGGTGTCTGTTCTGGTTTTGTTAGATCTCAGTGCTGCTTTTGACACAGTCGATCATAATATTCTCTTAGAAAGGCTTGAACATGTTGCAGGGATCAAAGGAACAGCAATAGGCTGGTTTAAATCATATTTGTCTGATAGATTCCAGTTTGTTCATCTAAATGAAAAATCTTCTTCACTCTCAAGGGTTACTTGTGGAGTTCTACAGGGTTCTGTGCTTGGACCAATTCTTTTCACCATATATATGCTTCCAATTGGTAGAATCATTAGACAGCATGGGATAAATTTCCACAGCTATGCTGATGATACACAACTATATTTATCCATAAATCCTGATGAACCCAGTCAGTTAGGTAAATTACAGGCATGTCTGGAAGACATAAAACCATGGATGAATCTAAACGTTTTGCTTTTAAATTCTGACAAAACAAAAGTTGCTGTCTTTGGACCAGAAGTTCTAAAAAAGAAACTGATTAGTCAATCACTTCATCTGGATGGTATTAAATTGGCCCCCAGTAATAACGTAAAGAACCTCGGCGTTATTTTTGACCAAGACTTGACATTTAAATCCCATATGAAACAGGTTTCTAGGATTTCCTTCTTTCACCTCCGGAATATTGCTAAAATTAGAAACATCCTTTCCAGGAGTGATGCTGAGAAACTAGTCCATGCATTTGTTACCTCAAGGCTGGACTACTGTAATTCTTTACTATCAGGTAGTCTACAAAATGCCATTAAAAGCCTTCAGTTGATCCAAAATGCGGCAGCAAGAGTTCTGATGATTATTAAAAAGAGAGATCACATTCCTCCTGTCTTAGCTTCCCTTCATTGGCTCCCTGTTAAATCCAGAATAGAGTTTAAGATCCTTCTTCTTACATGCAAAGCCCTTAATAATCAAGCTCCATCATACATCAGAGATCTAATTGTTCCTTATGTTCCTAACAGAGCCCTTCGCTCTCAGACTGCAGGTTTACTTGTAGTTCATAGGATTTCTAAAAGTAGAATGGGAGGCAGATCTTTTAGTTATCAGGCTCCTCTCCTGTGGAACCAGCTCCCAGCTTTAGTCCATGAGGCAGACACTCTGTTTACTTTTAAGGCCAGGCTTAAAACTTTCCTTTTTGATAAAGCTTATAGTTAGAGTGGCTTAGGTCATCCTGAGGTATCTCTGTAGTTATGCTGCTATAGGCTTAGACTGCTGGAGGACAGACTTACCAATTTTCTTCACTTTGCTACTTCCTTTTCTCCTACGACTCTCCAGTTGTATTACAGTACATTCTGTTATTTCGACTGTTAACTTTGTTTTCTCTGTGTTTTTCTCTCCATAGAAGATATACCTGGTCTGGTATCCTGCTTGGCTGCAATGCCCTGTTGGACGGGGGGCATCGACTGGGATGATCCTCCCAGTAACTGAACATCCACTGTGTCCTGTTATTAACTTTTTACTTTCTGTAACATAGAAAGTTCTCTTATATCAGATCTTCTGTTCCTTCTGTGTTTCTGCTCTGTCTTCTCAAACCCCCAGACGGTTGTGACAGATGGCCGCTCCTACTGAGCCTGGTTCTGTTGGAGGTTTCTTCCTGTTAAAGGGGAGTTTTTCCTCTCCATCGTCGCAACATGCAGGGATTGCTGAAGGATTGCTGTGGTTGGAAAGTCTGCCCAACCTCACGCCAATGACTGACGCAATCTGCTGGGATTCCTTAAATAGGAAACTTTTTAACTGATTGGAATGTTTGTATAAATGTATGACTTCTTGTTAAGTGCCTTGAGATGACATCTGTTGTGAATTGGCGCTATATAAATAAACTGAATTGAAATTGAATTGAAAATAATGCTCCACCACATCGTGCCAGAATTGTCACAGGTCGACTTCAGGAAGTCGGAGTGCCTCATATGGTATGGCCAGCAATGTCCCCTGACCTGAACCTCATAGAGCACGTTTGGGACCAGCTGAAGCAGAGACTGGATGTTCGTACCCCACCCCCACATGACCTGGCAGAACTGCGTGTAGCACTTGTAGAAGAGTGGAACGCATTGCCTCGGGACATCATGAGGCTAGTGAGGAGCATGAGACGTCGCTGTCAAGCTGTTATTGCGACAAATGCTGGAAAAACCCGCTACTGACATAGTCAATTTGTGTTATTTGGAGCTACCCTTGTTATTGTCTACATTTTTGGTGCGATAAATATTACACTAATGAAAATGTTGTTCTCATTCCTTATTAGAAATATACTTTTATTTATTTCATTAAAATTCAGTAAATACCGTAAATACAGTTTAAATAGTGTATTTAAACGGTTAGTCAGAAAAGTTGGGGAGGGCGATGTAATAGTAATCTCCGTCCCCTCCATGTTCTGCCCAGACATGTTGAATTAAATACTTGAAACGCTTTCTGGGACTCAGTTTCATCTTTGTTTGGAAAGAGCTCCATTTTCAGCTATAACAACAACTCTTGGACAACTCGTTTATGTGTCTCTTCATAAGGCTTGGGAGTTACAGTATAGCAGAAAGGTCTGTATGTAGAAATATTTACCAGCTACTCTTGTCCTTTCATCATTATGTTTCAACTGAATTGTTTTTGCTGCAGCAAGGTGCAGATAGAACATTACAAGGCCATTCCACGCATCAGGTTGCTATAACAACCTGTTATCTTGCAGGCGCTACAGTCAGATGGGACAGAAGAGATATTTATTTAAATAATCCTTATACAATCCTTATTTCTTACATATATATATATATATATATATATATATATATATATATATACTGCTCAAAAAATAAAGGGAGCACTAAAATAACATCCTAGATCTGAATGACTGAAATATGCTTATTAAATACTTTGTTCTTTACATAGTTGAATGTGCTGACAACAAAATCACACAATATATATATATATATATATATATATATATATATATATATATATATATATATATATATATATATATATATATATATATATATATATATATATATATATATATATATGTATATGTATATGTATATATATCATCTTGGTTTTATTTTGACAGTCTCCCCATCACCCAGCCACCTCCAGCACTCCACCATTCCACTTACCAACTTATGTATCACTCCATCACTGACAAAACTGGGAAGTTCCACCAACCTGGTCACTGATCAGCTTTCCGCTCAGCAACTCATCTGAAAACAGGAAGATGTACATGAAAGCAATGCAGTGTTACCTGTAATAGTTCAATAAGACTTTTTTAGTTTCTCTTCTACAGTTATTTATTTAGGCTGATGTTATTGTTAATTCTTCAGTTCTTGTCTGTTAAAAAAGAGAGATTGTAATCTCTACTTAATCACAATTACAAATGATAATTTTATAAAACAAGTGCAAATGAACAGTTCTCCAGCAAATATCAACTTTATAAAGGTTATGGTGTTCAAGTACTGTTCTTCAAATGTCTTGAATCAGCTCTTATTATTTTGGAGAACACAAAACAAGAAAACTTCTTGTTACCTTGGTAATCCTGCGTGCCATGTGCTTCATTGCAGTCAGTTCTTATGTGGTTTATCTGAAAAATAAAGAAATAATTTCTCATCTTTATGATCACATTTTTCTTTACTGATAGTATCTCAATTTATGCTTCCATCTCTAATGCAATAAAGTCAGTTAAAGACTGTTGATACAGCGACCAGCAACTCATTAAATATATTTTAAACAACAGAAAATCACCATTAAAATTAGTAAGAGATTTCACTAGCAAGGACCACACTACAGATTCAGGATTTAACGGTTTTTTGAAGGCATGGGGCATGCTGATTTAAACACAGGCGTGACCATGGCAATTTTCAACACATCTTGGAAATTACCTTCTAAAATTGACTGATTTATATTTTTAGTGAGGACTGAGGCTAAGACAATCTTGTGTCGTTTTAAAAAAAGCTGCCCATCCTGTGCACATCTTTAGCCTTACTGTTGTTCAGTTTTGTAATTACTTTTTCCACTATATCACTATTTACAGCGACGAGTCTTAAAAAAGAATTATCACAATGAGAAGGTTCAGGAGGAACAGATGGTGATAGAGGTTGTACTAATTTACAAACTGAATCTATGAAGTAGTCATTAAATTTCATAGCAATATCAAAACCATTATTTATGACAACGCCATCAATTTTAAGCTGTGAGTCAAGCGATATTTTTCTCTTTTCCAAGTAATTTGTCCATAGTATTCCATAGTGTTTTATTATTTCCTTTTGTATCTTTGTTGACATTTAAAAAAAATCTTACTTTTGAACTTCTGAGCTCGGCCGTGACTTTATTTCTCAGGTTTTTATATATTTGATTATCTGTCATTAACCCAGATCTAACTAATCTTTTCAATGCTGCATCCCGTCTTTAATCAATTTCCTTAATTCCTTATTAAGCCATGGTAAAGTCTGCCTTTTTGTTTGTTTCTTTTTTTCTTTTTGTGATTTTTAATAGAACACTTTTTAAAGTTAATATTCAGTGTTGGTAATAACGCTGTTTAAGTTTCCGGCGTCATTTAACGGGCTAATCTAACTAATTACTTTTTTTGTTGTTACAACGCCGTTTCTGTTATTGTACATCGAATGCGATGCGTTACAATAATGAATTGATTCACTGACTATCTGCATAACCCGAGAGCGCCGGAGTTTTTAATATGTGAGACCCAACAAAGAGATACGCGATTATGATTTGCTAAGGCAGTCATGTGTTTCTTGGTAGCCAATCGGAGCAAATGATTTCACACACAGGCCAGGACACACGACTCCTGCAAATGCACAAACATCAAACAGAAGCAACAGCAATGTTGAGTCCGGACCAGTCGGATGAAAAGCTTGCGTTTTCAAAGTGGAGATATAAACTTACTTTAAATTCATGGAGGTCTAAGGCAAGAACGTCCCTGTCAAGTGTACATTGTGTCCAGGAACAAATACCTTGTCAACATCTGCTGTTAGCAATTCGAATTTAATGAAGCATCTCACAACAGAACACGCGTCTACTAAATTAGTGGCCAAAAACACAGACACCCCGACTGCAGATGATGGCAGCGCACCACCAACCAGCAAAGAAGGACTCGGAGAAAAGTCGGCCAAGCAGCATAAACTAGACTTTTCTGCCTCACAACAAAAACCTTTGACACAGACCGAAGTCAAAAATTTGATCAGCAGGTTTGTAGTTAAATGCATGTTGCCATTATCAACGGTGGAGGATGATTTATTCCAAGAAATTATTTTGAAAACACCCAGGAAAGCAGGGGCCTGTGCACCATGCAGAAAGACGTTTGTTAAACACCTAGAAGCAGAATATGACCGAATGAATGTGTGTGTGTCATTTCAGGCAGTCAAAACCAGATTTGAGGGAGTATGAGGGATTGCTGAAGGATTGCTGTGGTTGGAAAGTCTGCATCAACGGGGCCCAACCTCACGCCAATGACTGATGCAATCTGCTGGGATTCCTTAAATAGGAAAATTTTTAACTGATTGGAATGTTTGTATAAATGTATTAAAATGACTTCTTGTTACGTGCCTTGAGATGTTAACATCTGTTGTGAATTGGCGCTATATAAATAAACTGAATTGAATTAAAATTAAGAGAAAATACTTGGAAAAACTATAAGCCTATGTCTTCCAGACTATTTGTCTCAAGTTGAGAGTTTGATTTATTTAATTTACTACAGTTATTGCTAACCCACTTTATACTGTTCAACTGTTTATGTTTGAAGAAAATACTTGAAGCACAGAATGACTAAAAGACCAGTTGTCTGTAAGTTTGATTTACTGTAGACTACAGTCTCAGAGTAAAAAAACCCCTGATGTTTATACAGTCACTTTTGATGTGACCAAAATATAGTACTTAAAGGTACAGGTTCTTAACTGGACCAGTTATCTCAGGTTGTGAGTTTGATTTATTTATTGTAAACACCCTTCATGCTATGAACTGTTCACTTTTGAAGACAATACTCAAAAAGATTCTACCAGACTACTTTGAGTTAAAGATGTTTTATAATAATAATAATAATAGTAATAATAATAATAATAATAATAATAATAATAATAATAATAATAATAATAATAATAATAATAATAATAATAATAATAATATTTAATAACTTTGCAGTGTGAGTGCATTTTTTGTTGTTACTGTCTAATTAAGATACCATTTACTTTTTTGAACAAGTAGTGAGTTACTACAACTAATAACTTTTTTAAAGTAACATTCAAAACACTGTTAAAGAGTAGGATAAACCTCCTGTTGTCTGTTTATGTGCAATAAATATAGAAAGTTACGTTTATGTACCTGTCTGTTTTACTTATTTCAACTGATTTCTTAAAACTGTTCAGAAATATCTAAAATCTTTGTCATAAAGAAGCAAAGAAAAATCATTAACGCAAATAGTTACTTCCCATGGTAGCTAGTTACTTTTAATATAAATTAATTCAGTTACTAACCTAGTTACTTTTTTGAAAAAGTAGTGAGTAACTATAACTAATTACTTTTTTTAAGTAACGTTCCTAACACTGTTGATATTATATCATTGCACATTTGTTCACTTCCTTCGTTATGTGTTATTTCATTCCAGTTGGTTTGCTTTATGTAATTTTCCAGCAAGGCTAAATGTCTTTTCGGGATACATTATATATTGTTAACTTTTATTAGTTGATGTGGACTTTTAAAGCGCACTTTGCTGAGCTTTCTAGAGACTAGGGTAAATTTATGATCAGATGGTCCTGTTAGCAGATTGTACTTCTGCACTATTCTCTTTGGTTTATTTGTGAAGATCAGGTCTGTTAGTGTTTGCAAATTTTGTGTAATCCGTGTGGGATTCCCAATTATTTTATCCATTTAAAATGAATGAGCAATTTCCTTTAATTTCTTTCTTCGTAATTTATCTAACCACTGCAATAGAAGGAAATACTCCAGGGTCCCAAAAATAAAAGAAGTCTGAGTACCAGAAGGCGTTGAAGTATTTGATTCAAACATGTCTGGCCAGAACATGGAGGGGACAGAGATTACTCATGCATCGCCCTCCCCAACCTTTCTGAGTTACAGTTTAAATAGTATTCAGCAATCACTGTTTATCTCTACAGGACGTCTTCTCCAATCTTCATGTCCAGCTTCTGGAGAGCTGGTTCATGCCAGTCTGATAGTAAAGCATGAACCAGCACATTCCAGATCAGACTGCTCTGTAGTTATCTTGCTGCACTGGCGTCTGTCTCTCTGGTAATCTGACATATCTCTATGAGGAAAATAACCTTGCTTCCCCTAACTTTGTCATCTCGCCCTAGATACATTCACTGGACAGAGAATATGTACTTAAATCTTGTCCTGTTTGGCAGTATGTACTTAAATCTTAATTACATAGGAATATTCCCACCACACCAGTTTAAATTAAAATCCCCTATTAGCAGTACTTCCTTTCCTTTAAACATTTTAAGTATCCTAACCAATTCTGAATAAAATACATTTGTAGCATTTGGTTGTCGGTAAATGCCAACAATCATAAAAGACATTTGGCGAGAAAGGGTAATTTTGACCCCCACACATTCCAGTAGATTGCTCTTAAGGTCAACTTCTTGGCTTTGAAGAGTCTCCTTAATATAGATCAAAACCCTGCCTCCCTTTCATTGTTCCCTATCCCTTCTATAGACTTTATAACCAAGAACAACATAAACAGATAGGGGAGTAGTAACACACAACTACGTCTCTGTAAGGCATAAATAATCAAGATTAGAATCTTGTGTCTAGTGTTCAATCTGTTCAATTTTTGACACAATGCTTCGTATATTCAGATGTTCCCCAAAAATCCCTTTAGGTTTTGTGTCCGGATGCCACAGTAGGCGCGCATGGTTTACAGTCTGAAAGTTTTTTTACTTTGTTGTTAAAGGGTCACAGCATATTGTAGTGTTTTTCGCTTTGGTGTGCTGGCACGTTACTTTGTTGTAGGTAAACGGTTTGTTGAGATTTTTCCTTGTATCTCTAAAAGACGAGCTGTTAGAGAAGCGTTTGTGTTAGCGCTCACCTGTGGGTGATCTTGCCCCAGTCCCCAGGAGATGCCACAGGTCCCGGATTTCAGTGCACATCTCCACATAGGAGCAGCATTAAGCACAGCAGTTATATGTGTATGTGCGTGTACGACAGCGAGAGAGAAGAGTGTGTTTGGGGGGACGAGTATAAAGTCTTTGCTCTTATCGGTCCCGTGCTCCACTATGTGAAACAATGAAACACAGGCTGGGAAGCATGGGCTTCAAAGGTCAGACTCCCCCCACAGTGGAAATGATGTGGAAGCAAAGGGACAATTAACACTAGTTTTAACAGACAAATTGACACCCTGCGACCTGGTCTAGGACGGGCCGTCGGCCCAGACAGGTGGTGGTGGTACAGCTACAATCGACTAACGTTAAAAGAATAAAAGGAAAAGAAAGACACAAGATATATAGCACTGTTTCAAGCGACAACCAGTTTACAACGCAGAGCATACAACACTCAAGGCCAGCATGTGGCGACGCTAATTGTCGATAAGTAAACAGTGGTTTACAAGTTCACAAACATATATCAATGAACAGAAAGACGGGCTCTAACCCGTCTGACCTAACTCCTCTACCCAGACGCAGCAGAAATATACCAGGTTTATCCTAATTGGCAATGATTCTCCACAGCAGTCCACAACGAACGATGGAGAAAAGGGAACGAAAATGTTCAAACGATGTTACAAGCGGCCGTGCATGGCCGAGGTCAGAGATGAACATGTCCAAATGCAGGCAATCACTGGAATCGGGCCTGTCTTCAGAGAGCTATCATGGTATAGCTCAGATGCCAGCAGACTTCCTAGATACATAAACGGGAAGTCGGATAGTTGGGCAGGTAATACTTCTTAGTTTTCAGGGGAGTTCTTTACTGGTCCAGCAAGTGGGAACAAAAGAGGGGAAGTTGCTAGCAATTCAATTGAGCATCTCCATTCAGCTCAGCGATGAGCAGGGGAAAGACAATGATTTCATGTCCCGCGCCATTTTTTATCAACTCTGTGATGTCATCACTGGCCACAGACCAATGAGAATGCTTTGAGGGCAACGCAAGGGATGTTGGGAGATGCAGTCCCTTCAGTTTGTGGAAAATGAATTCCAACATTCCCCCTTTTAGTTCCGAAGAGTGCACACTATTCAGTCTTTGGAGCTAGAACCAGGTTTATTTTCCATGAAGTCCAAGAACGTCACTGTCCTTCAACATGGCGAGGTGTAACAGTTCAGTCCATTTGAAGAATGGCGAAATGAACAATTCAGTCCATTTGGAGAATGGCGTAACAAACAGTTCAGTCCATTTGGAGAATAGCAAAACAAACCCTTCAGTCCATTTGAAGAATGGTGAAACAAACAGTTCAGTCCATTTGGAGAGTGGTGGAACGATATGGACGGCGAAAAAAACTATATGGGTCCAACGATCTGGGTCCCAGCATTAGATTCAATTTAAGCAATGCAAAATTAAATAAAACATTTTCAAAATCAGTTTTTAATGGCTGAAAGTTTCACCCCTAGATTAGTCTGTTAGATAAGAAGTATAAACTGTGGCTTGTTACAAAGCTTTTCTTTATGCAATACTGTGATTATTTATCAAGGTGTACTCATCTCTTCTGCTAGGAATGTAAAGTTGTACAAGAAGAGGTCCAGAAGATGGAGGCTATACACTCTGGTAGAAAAGAAATACAGCTACTTATCAGACCTACAGAGTGCCATCCCATATCAAAGACTTACTCCTCTGAGGCGGATGCCGCAGAGCAGACCGTCAAGACAGAGAATTCAAGACGACTGGGAGTTCTATTTGGTCTGCCAGCCCCAACAACCCAAGAGATGTTTTAGAAGCAAATCAGATGTTTGGTTGTGATTATGTTATTTCACTGCACTGACTCAGTCACCTACAGACTAGGCTCTGGTGTGTTGCAGCATGGGCACTACCTTCCATCCACCACTGCCCAAATTGTTCAGCTATGAGCAAATTGTTCATAGTTATGTTCATAATTGGTGGACCAGAATCGCTTTGAAGCCGTACGGAAGTCGTTCTTCATGGCCTCTCCAAACTCCTCCCACGCCCGAGTTTTTGCCTCCGCAACAATCCGAGCCGCACTCCGCTTGGCCTGCCGGTACCTATCAGCTGCTTCAGGGGTCCCACAAGTCAAAAAGACCCGATAGAACTCCTTCTTCACCCTGACAGCATCCCTTACCGCTGGTGTCCACCAGCGGGTTCGGGGGTTGCCGCCACGACAGGCACCGACCACCTTGCGGCCACAGCTCCGGTCAGCTGCCTCGACAATGGAGGCGTGGAACATGGTCCACTCGGACTCAATGTCCCCCACCTCCCCCGGGACGTGTTAGAAGTTCTGCCGGAGGTGTGAGTTGAAGCTCCTTCTGACAGGAGACTCTGCTAGGCATTCCCAGCAGACCCTCACAACACGTTTGGGACTTCCAGGTCTGTCCGGCGTCCTCCCCCACCATCGGAGCCAACTCATCACCAGGTAGTGGTCAGTGGACAGCTCGGCCCTGCTCTTCACCCGAGTGTCCAAAACATGCAGATCATGTGAAACGAAAACCAAGTCGATCATCCATCTGCGGCCTAGGGTGTCCTGGTGCCAAGTGCACATATGGACACCTTTATACTTGAACATGGTGTTTGTTATGGACAATCCATGACGAGCACAGAAGTCCAACAACAAGACACCACTCGGGTTCAGATCGGGGGGGCCATTCCGCCCAACCACACCGCTCTAGGTCTCACTGTCACTGCCCACGTGAGCGTTGAAGTCCCCCAGCAGAACAAGGGAGTCCCCGGGAGGAGCACTCTCCAGACTCCAAAAAGGGTGGGTAATCTGATCTGCCGTTTGGCGCGTAAACACAAACAACAGTCAGGACCCGTCCCCCCACCCATAGGCGGAGGGAGGCTACCCTCTCGTTCACCGGGGTGAACCCCAACGTACAGGCGCCGAGATGGGGGGCAACAAGTATGCCCACCCCAGCTCGGCGCCTCTCAGCGGGGGCAACTCCAGAGTGGAAGAGAGTCCAACCCCTCTCGAGGAGACGGGTTCCAGAGCCAGAGCCGTGCATCGAGGTGAGTCCGACGATGTCCAGTCGAAACCTCTCAACCTCGCACACCAGCTACTGCTCCTTCCCCACCAGAGAGGTGACGTTCCATGTCCCGAGAGCCCGCTTCTGCAGCCGAGGATCGAACCGCCAAGATCCCCGCCTTTGGCCGCCGCCCATCCTGCACAGCACCCGACCCCTATGGCCCCTCCCACAGGTGGTGAGCTCATTGGAAGGGGGACCCATGTAACCTCTTCGGGCTAAGCCACCAGGCGCTCGCCAACGTGCCCCGCCTCCAGGCCTGGCTCCAGAGGGGGGCCCCGGTGACCTGCGTCCGAGCATGGGAACACTGAATCCATTTGTCTTGTTCATCATAGGGGTCTTTTGGGCTGCACTTTGTCTGATCCCTCACCTAGAACCAAATTGCCATGGGTGACTCTACCAGGAGCAAAAAGCCCCTGACAACATAGCTCCTAGGATCATTGGGACACTCAAACCCCTCCAACACGATAAGGTGGCAGCCCAGGGAGGGGCAGTTAATTTCCACTATCGGAACATCAGGGTAATTTGACCGGACCTTCCCAGTATGCACGTGTCCCCACTTCATCGGGACATTTCAGGAATCAACAAAGTACCTTTATGGGAGTACTTGGAATGGCAGATCGAGTCACTAAGTGGGAGCTGTGGTCGAGTCACGCTGATTGGTTGTAATTCTAAGGGAAATGAGCAGACGTCGCCAAACAACCTGCTTTTCAAAATAATAAATGTTGCTGGCGAAGCAGTTTATAACAACAAATACTTACAAATATAGGTCGCCTCGGCACCAGCAAGTTTGAGATATTCATGGGAAAAAACTTGTCTAATTCTTATCCACGACCCATCGAAGGTAAAGAAACTTCCGAGCTCCCAGGCTGAATTCCAACACGATCCTATCCCTGCTTGTGATTCAAATGATGTATGCCAATCAATGATACAATCATAGCTGTAGAAACAGTACACACTTTTGTCAAACCACTCAGAAAGCAAATAAATGACAGCTTACTATTGGAAGATAAATTTCAGAACCCAGAACAGAGCCACCTCGAAGAAAAACTGTCTTTTTACATTTTAATTTTACAAATTAGTGCATTACTGCCAACGACTAGTATGAAGTGTGGACCAGAGTCAATAGATTGTATGGTTGGAACTTAGGGCATTGTAATCTGTCCGGGAAGAGCCCAATTCCTGAATAGACAGGCCTGCCCATGGCGCCGGCCCTGTGCCCCCGTAACTTGACCTCAGATAAGCGGAAGAAAATGGATGGATGGATGGATTTGACACTTTTAGAGAGTATCTAACTCTCTAAAAGGACTCTAACAAAGCTTTATATAAATCCAAAAAAACCTCTACGCTAATTTCTTCAATGACTTTAGCATCCTTTTTTCCATAATATGCATCGACTAAGACCAATTAATCATTGTGGGGGATCTCAACATCCATACTGACAACCCCCAAAATAGACGAGCAAAAACATTAAGTGACACGCTTCATGACTTCGGCCTGACACAGTATGTCTAACAACCAATCAATCAAACAAACAATTGTAATGGCAAAAAATACCTCAGGGTTTCGATAATAAAGAAGGCGTTTAAGTATTTAATGCAAACATGTTTGGCCAAAAACATGGAGGGGACAGAGAATAACTCGTGCATCACCCTAACCGAACCTTGAATAGCTTAAATAGTATTCAGCAATCACGGTTTATCTCTGCAGACGTCTTCTCCAACCTTCATGCCCAGCTTCTAGAGAACTGGTTCATGCGAGTCTGCCAGCGATAGCGACGCATGAAGCAGCACATCCGATGGCCAAACTGTTATCTTGCTGCCCTGGCGTCTGTCTCTCTGGTGACCTGACACATCTTTATCATAACATTAAGTTGGAACAATAACCTTGTCATCTTACCCTAGATGCATTCACTAACCAGAGAATATACTTAAATCCTAATTACATAAGAATTTTCCACCACACAATCAAACACACTCTGGACCTAATTATCTGCAATGGTTCAAAAGTATCAATTGAACTGTCCCTGAGAAAATGCTTTTTTTTATAGTGGTCTCACCGTGGCTAGATAGTTTAGCAGAGGTGGTGCTTTCAAACAAAACACAGAAATGGTCAGATGATGCAATATCAATTACAGAGATGTTAGAGATATTTAACCTCTTAAGCCCCAGATTCCTATCGAATCAAGCTAACATCAGAACTTTGAAGCAGATTGGACAAAGCAAATGTTTGCATGGGGAAAGTTAAAAATCCGCATGACAGACAAGGTTGAGCCTCCTCAAATCAAATGTAAAAAATAATGGCAAAGGATTATGGTTTTTTCACTTTTTTTTTTTCTAAATGCACACTGGGTATTTTAGTTATTCTGGAAATACAGTTATATCACAGTGGATTATTCTTTTCAGCAAGGAAAAAACAAAGGTAAGTAAGAATTTAATGCTCTTGTTTTTCAAAAGCTGTACGTGTTTGGGGCTTATTTTGCTGCTCATTTGCTGAAATTTGCACGTAGTATGAGGAAACTTGCAACTATACAATCTGTGAGATCCTGGCTTTCAGGGAAGGCAAAATCTTCCCGGTTCTGTTTGGCAGGGTGACTGACAGGTTCGTTTGAACATGTTCATGTAAAAATCACAAAATAGTACAACTCTTCGTTTGATTGCTTGTTATTTTTTCTGGGTTTGGAGGTCTAAGAAAAGATTTATATGAGTCTTTAAATGAGATTCTGAGATTTATAATGATAGGACATGCTTAGTAATCAGTGACCACAGGTCAACTAAATTCAGACATTCTCCCCACCCTTCCCCCACAGTGACCCGGCTGCAGGAGCTGTGGGGTGGAACAGGTTAAATAGTACAGGAATAAGTTGGAAATCTTTTCAGGATGAAACCTGTCCTGTAAAGAGAGGCATCATTGTTTGATACTTTATAACTCTTCATCTTCATTTTTCAGCTTGATGCCATGTCAGAGGTACATGTATATTATGTTTGAGCAATTTTAGGACAATTGTATGCTAAAGGTCCTTGGAGGCAGAGGATGGACAAACCCGCTCCTAATCCTGTGAGTCCTTTGGGTCGATGGCACTTGTGTTTTGCTTTTGAACCCCACTCGTAAGGGAGTAATACGTTTGACATTACCAGGGTAAGGATCTCAGCACTGAATTGCAGGGGATTTTCAGGTAAAAGCCATTAAGCATTTTAGAATTAGACATATTTAAAGATGCTCCTGGAGCTGCTCCTGAAGCTGACTTGTTGCAGGTTGTTTAGAGAGTTAAATGTTAGGATGTAAGCCCATCTGTTAGGATGTAATTCAGAACGACAGGAGCTGAGATGAGCTGCTGCTGAGATCTCGCGAGAGCTGTGCGTAAGTAATATGGCGGTAAACTGGTAAAACAAACAAACTCGGGTAAAAACAAACCATAACATTTGAGCCAAATATAGCAAACGTTTAATAATAATAACCATTATTTTGTATTTCTCCATAAACAAACTGGACGAGGAAACCTTGCACAGCCTGGAAAGCTACTTGGACGAGTGCTTTGACATTATTATGGGCAAGCCACAGAAATCCACCTCTGCTGTGCCGACAAGCACACCATCACAAAAACGCACTCGTTCTGAGGCCAGCACCTCCACCATCTCTCCAGAGAAAAGCTACAGCGATGTCCTGGACTCAATAGATAAGAAGCTAACCAGCCTAGACGCCCGTCTGGGCCTGGTTGAGGTTCTCCATAAAGAATTTCAAGCTCTAAGGGAATCTCTAGAGTTCAGCCAACAACAGGTAGCCTCGCTCGCTGCAGAAAACCAAACGCTTAGCGTTTAGGGGATGACGCAGCTGTCCGGAGAAAGGAAGAGGATGAAAGAAACTATCTTGGATATACAGGCCAGGGGAATGCGGGACAATCTTGTTTTTTCCGGGATCCCAGAACAGGCTGAGGATGACGCTGAATCCACCGTCCGAGATTTTCTCCAACATCAGTTAAAGCTCCCAAGCGACAAGGTAAAAAACATCACTTTTCACCGCGTCCACCGGCTCGGAGGTAAGAAGCCCAACAACAGCCGGCCGCAACCTATTGTTGCTAAATTTGAGCATTACAAGCAAAAAGAGCAGGTCAGAGGTCAGGGCAGAGAGCTGCGGGGAACGAATTAGAGCGTTAACGATCAATATCCGAAGGAAATCCTGGATAGAAGGCGCGTTTTGTTCCCAATCAGGAAGAAATATATCAGTGAAGGCACCAGAGCTACAGTAGCGGTAGATAAACTGTATGTTAATGGGCAGCTGTTCAGGGACCCCCAGCTTACTCCTTGGCTTTATTAGTCATGTAACACTGGTCAGATAAGAGTTGTTTTATCAGTCAACTATAATCTAATGTTAGCACAGCTCTGTAAAGTTGTTTACATCACTCAATGTGGGCGGGGCCAGGGCTAAGGACTGGGTTACTGGCTCTTTTTTCTTTTCTCATCTTCACATGTCTATCACCAAATGTCTTTGTCACTCATTTTTCCTTCTTTTATCACTCACACACACACAGAATTTTTTTAATAACATAACTATTTCATTCTCTCTCACCCTCACCCTTCACACCTTCACAACTTTCTTCTATTTTTCTCTTTCTTATATCTCGGCTTTTGGATTTTCAATCAGGCAACCCCAGGCACAAACTAATAATACACCTGTGTTTATCTGTTTCTATGGTGATATGGACTTTACAACTTTTATCTCAAAACTATGACTACTCTAAGGTTTGTCACGTGGAATATTCATGGAGCTGGCACCAGAGAGAAAAGAGTTAAGATTCTTAACCAGCTTAAAAGATTGAAGGCAGATGTCGTCTTATTACAAGAAACCCATAAATCTACCTCAGCTGCAGATGATCTTAAATCCCCTGAGTTTCATAATGTGTTTTCTGCATGCTATAACTCCAGACAAAGGGGAGTAGCAATAATAATAAATAAAAATGTAAATTTTACAGTAATAGATACAGTTACAGATCCAGAGGGTAGACTTATTATAGTAAAACTATCTATACATAACCAAAAGTTATGTATTGTCAGTATATATGGTCCAAATGTTGATGACCCCTCATTCTTTCATTCCTTCTTCTCTGTGCTCCTTGAACACATGGATTGCTCACTTCTTCTTGGGGGCGACCTCAACTTTGGTTTAAATGAAGAAATAGACAGGCTCAGCACAGCAGGGACTCAGCGCAGCTGGAAATCTATAGATATAGTCAAACAGTACATGAGCGATTATGGACTTTGTGATGCATGGCGATCACTTCACCCCAATGACAAAAAATATACTTTCTTCTCAAATGTCCACCATTCGTATTCTCGACTGGATTATTTGTTAGTCAGCAGCTCACTGTTGACTGACATTTCAGACACTGAGATACACCCTATAGCTGTTAGCGATCATGCTCCTGTTTCTCTAACTTTAGTAAATAAAACAGAAACACCTCAAAGCAAAAATTGGAGATTTAATATATCCTTACTTAAGGATAAAGAATTTATTAAATATTTTGAAAAAGAGTGGGCTTCTTATTTAGAATATAATGACCTCCCTGGTACGTCGCCATCCATTCTTTGGGAGGCAGGAAAAGCTGTGATTAGAGGTAAAATAATCTCATTCTCATCAAATAAAAAGAAAATGGAAAAAAAACGTATTCAGGAATTAGAAGAAACTATTAATTCATTAGAAGCTTCTCTAGATGAGGAGAGACTAGGCAAAATCCGTAAAGCAAAGCTAAAATTAAATCAAATTATTAATAAACAGACCCAGTTCTTAATTCAAAGACTTAGGATAGAAAACTTTGAACAAGGTAATAAATCAGGTAGATTTTTGGCTAACCAGCTTAAAATTAATAACGAAAAAAACAACTATATCTGCTATTAAATATCAGACCGGGAATACAGTATATGATCCTGGAAGAATAAACAACACATTTAAAGAATTTTACAAGGCTTTATACTCACCAGAGATAAATCCATCATTTTATTGAACCACTAGCTGCAGCGATCAGGCAAACTCACAATATTAAAGGCATAAAATGCAATAACATAGAACATAAAATCAGTCTTTATGCAGATGATGTATTACTTTTTCTCCAGCATTCACAAACCTCTTTCTCTCAGGTAATCGGGTTGATAAACTCTTACTCAAATGTTTCAGATTATTCTATAAATTGGTTAAAATCTACAGTTCTTCCAATCAATTGTTCTGTCCAGAATCCAACTAATACACAACTGCAGTCAGGGAATATTACCTATTTAGGTATCAATGTCTCACCAAGACTGGCAGATTTAATAACGCTAAACTACATCCCACTTTTAAAAAAAGTGGAAGATGATCTTGCTAGATGGAAATCTCTACCCATATCACTTATGGGAAGGGTTGCTTCAATAAAAATGATGGTTTTGCCCAGAATCAACTACTTATTCTCAATGATCCCAAGTAAACCATCACTAGACTGGTTTAGATATCTGGACTCCTCTATCTCTAAATTTCTTTGGAAAGATAAACCCCCACGTATCAGCTTAAAAACACTGCAGAAGACCAAAGAAAAAGGTCTAGATCTACCAAACTTCCATCATTATTTCTTAGCCAACAGGCTCCAATACATATCAAGATGGTTAAAACATTGCTACCTAGACGAGTCCTGGATAGACGTAGAACAGACACTATGTAATAAGATAAAACTTTCAGACCTACCATTTATTAGCTCAAATATAAAACAATATGAATGCTTTAAAAGCATAAATATCAGCTCCTCTCTGACAGCATGGTGGGAGTTTCTTAAAATGACAGACTCCACAATAATCCCATGCAGACGTACACCCATCTGGAATAACCCAGACATCTTGCAAAAAAAATGTATGATAAGTTTCCCAGTCTGGAGGTGCAATGGAATTGAATACCTGGAACATTTATTTGAAGGAACAGACTTTATCCCATTTAATACATTAATTACACAATATGGAATTGATAAAAACAAATTCTTAGAATATCAACAAATTAAATCTATTATTAAAGGTAAATCTAGGCTCAATACAGTTGAATTACAAATTCATTTGTAATTCAGCTTTTCTTAATCTCAGCCCCCCCAATTTGCTGTCTAAAATATACAAAACTTTATCTACATTAGATGAATCAAGAGCCATCCCTATTTCAAAATGGGAGGTGGATTTATCAGCCAGCTTTGACTAAAACGTCTGGTCTCAGATATGTTTAAGAACCTTTAAAATAACAAAAAATCGTAATTTGCAATTAATACAATACAAAATCCTTCATAGAGTACACTATAAAGGTCAACGAATGTTTAGGATGGGTTTTACATCGTCTAATACCTGCTTACAATGCACAAGCAATATACCAGATACTTATGTTCATGCGCTTTGGTTCTATCCACCTGTTAAGAAATTTTGGTGCCAGATATGTGAGGACTTATCAAAATGTCTGAAATGTAACATCCCACCATCTCCCTCAATTTGCCTGTTAGGAAATTTAAATGATGTCACCATGGACACAAAGTCAGTTCTAATGGCTCACATTGCCTTATGCATCGCTAAGAAAACTATCCTCCTGAACTGGAAAAATAAAAAAGCTCTTAATATTAATCAGTATAGAAATCTCTTGTTGGACCATATTGGTCTTGAGACGGCCTCTGGCTCCATATCTGATCAATCTCTCTGGGCTCCTTTGATCGGCTCCATCACCCAGTGGGGGTGGGGGGCCCTTGGTTTTCTCGTTTGGGACACTGTTGCTGATGTGGGGGTTTTGAGGTTGGAGGCGTCTGGGGGGGACCCCAGGGGGTGGGATCACTGGGCGGATGGGGCGCTGGACGTCTTGGCCGGCCTGGGGTTGGGCTTTGGGGGGTGACTCCTGATGGCTGCATGCGGTGCCTTGGGGGGGTTGCACTGGCGGACATGGGTTACTGGCCTGGTGGCCGTGCTGCGCCTGGGTAGGGTCTGGGGTGGGCCTGGGGATTCGGGGCTCGGGGGCGCCGCGCCCCCTAGCTGTGGTCCTGGCTTGGGGTCGGCCGGCGTGGGGTCTCTGTTGGCTGTGGGGGTCGTGGCCGGCCGGCGGCCGGCATGTGCAGCCGCCTATCTCCTTTTTCTGGGCGGATTGTCATCGCCAGTCCCTGTATGGCGTCTCGCCTTGTTTGCTGGTTGGGGTGCCTGGCTGCTGGTCGCCGCGGCTGGGTGGCGTTTCTGGGCCGGATCAGTCCTTTTTTGCACTGGACTTGGCTCCTGGGTCTTGGTCTTTGTGTGGGGCGCTGGGGTTGGGCATTTGGCCGGGATCGGTCGGACTTGCGGGTGGACTGGCCGGGTGGTGGGCGTGCAGGGCAGGTGGGTGGGGCGCTGGGTTTGGTCTCCTGCCGGGCCGTTGAGCAGCATTGGTTGCTCCACAAAGAATGAGGCTGGTGGATGTCGGCCTGGTGGGTCGTTGGGGTGGGGGTTGGGGGATGTGTGGCTGCCTCCCCCACATCCCACCCCTCTGTTTTAAATGCACATTATAACAACATGCATCAACACCATACTCGAGCGGGAGGATGGAGGATAGGGGTCTTTTCCCACCCCTGTTCGCTACGGGCCATCAGGGGTTGGGGTCCGGAGGAGGACAGGCGGTCTGGGCGGGGTCCTGGGCTGTTGGTTGCTTTGCCACTGTGGGGCCCTTGCCGGTTTGCTTGTCTCCATCCTAGAAGGTAGGGGGTCCACCTCCCGGGTCCGGGGGCTGGTGGCTCTACTGGGGCATCTGTACCTGGACCTGCGAGCATAAAGTGTGCATGGGGTGTGTGAGTGAGGGTACAGCGTCATTTTTTTGGGTGTCTTGGTGAGTCAGTGAGAATGTATGGGTTTAAGAGGGAGGGAACGTATGACTGTGTCTGTATGTCTTTGTCTACCTGTCAGGTTGGATCTTGGTCTGCCCCCTCGCCTGGCGCACCTCAGGCCTTACACTTAATGGGGGGCCTATTTCCCCTCGTCACTCCCCGCCGGTGACGGGGGCCCTTGCCTGCCGGTGCGCGGGTGGTCAATCCGGTTCGGACCTGGTGCGTGCCTGGCCGGGCCTGGGGGGGCCGGTGTGTCGGTCGGCCGATGCGCTGGGCCGGTATCTTCCTTTGGTTGGTTGGGGCACCTCTTTTAGAGATGCCAGGTTTGGGATTGTTGGGTGGTGCCTGCTCGGTGGCTCGGCGGGATGCGGATCCGGCGTCTCTGCTCGTTTGATCACCTGTTCTGTGCGCACCGTGTGTGGCTGGTTCATTGGCGGGTTGGACCGGCCCTGGCCCTCGTTGGATGCCTGGTCTCGGCGCCCTACGTTGCGCGGGATCAGGACCCGGGAGCTGGTACAACTTGGCGTCCAGATGCTGGCTGAGCCCGGCCTGGGGATGCTGTCCGTCCCCTGCGGCTATTGGTGGGGCGCTGGGATGTTGGCGGTGGGGATTGGCCTAGGGCGGAGGCGTCGCGTGCCGGGGGCCCCTCGTCGGCCGGTCCCTTGTCGGGTCCCTGCTGGGGGGTGGGGTGCCCCTGGGCCCCGGCTCCCCCGGTCCGTTGACCAGTCCGTTGACCGGCCCGCCCCGGCGCGGCCGGTTGCCAGCGGAGCCCGTGGGCTCGTCACTGCTGCCCCCCGGGCCCCTGCATAGTGGCCGCTGGATGTTCCCCTGGGGTTCTCCTTTGCTCCTCTCTTGGGGGATGCGGTCGGCCCCGCCCGGGTCCGCCCGGGGCTCTGGCGGTCCTTTGGACGTCTTTGCTCCGATCTCCTTCATGTCTGCATCGATTCCTGGGAGACGGATTGATGTCTGCTCACACCAACTATCGAACACTCTTATGGAGAAACCTTATATGCACCAGCATGCTAACACACACACATAGATGTGGGGTCTCTGGTGTTTAAGGATAAATTCTTGGGCTGAGGTTATCATTACTAGAGCTTGATTAATCGGTACCATGAGTTTTTCTGTGACATTGTTGTTGTATTTTTATATCTATTTTTGTGTGATGTGGTTGTGTAATTCTTAGTTCACAATGTTTGGTTGGTTTTGTCGATGTTCCTTTTTCGTGTTTTGTTTTGTTTTTCCCCCTCTCTTGGGGAAAAACTGTGGGTATGGAGGCAGACTTCAATGTCTTCCTGTGTTTTCTTTGTTCCCCTTCCTCTCTTGTATTTTCAACTCACCCTCTCTCATGACATTTTGTTTCCTACCTCTCTTCTTCATCTTCCTTCTTTCTTCTCCTTAATTTTCCGTCTCCGTGTCCATAACATCAGGAAATAAAAACCCCAATAAAGATTTTTCACACATAAATCAAGTGGAGTACTATAGCAAAAGCTGTACTGCTCCGCTTGTGAAAGTAAATCTGTTGGGCTTCTACTTGGTACTCAGACACCAATTCTGAGGTCCACACTGCCAAACAGGACACGTAAAAAAAAAAAAAAGTCATATTTAAAGAAAAGTGTGAGAGAGGAAGAGAAGTTTACTTTTTTGCTGAATCTTTTATGCTTTACATAACTACTGAAAACAAAACAGGGAAAAGATCCACCAATGGCACCACAGTCTTGCCAAGTAGATAAATCCCAATTTCCTTAATGTGCAACACAAGGAGTATGTATAAAGTGAAGCCTGCATTTCATTGATTATATTCTTTAAGATCCACAGCAAACATCATACGCTATTCACAATGCCCAACCTTAAGGAAGAGATTTTCAAGAAGTTACAATACTAAAAGCAAATTCACAAGAAGTTGTGCCGTATTATGATCCGACTTTTCCTAAATAATTTCTTAAATAGTACAGGAATAAGTTGGAAATCTTTTCAGGAATCAACCTGTCTTGTAAAGAGAGACATCTTTGTTTGATCCTTTTTGTTCTCTTCATCTTCATTTTTCTGCTTGATGGCTTGTCAGAGGTACATGTATTTTAGGTCTGAGAAATTTTAGGACCATTTTATGTTAAAGGTGCTTGGAGGCAGAGGAGGGAAGAATCGGCTCCTCATCCTGTGAGTCCATTGGGTCGATGACACTTGTGTTTTGCTTTTTAACCCCACTTGTAAGGGAGGTGTTTTGGTGATATTACTGAAAGTGTGAATAAGTTTGATGTTACCAGGGTAAGGATATCAGCACTGAATTGCGAAGGATTTTCAGGTAAAAGGCATTAAGCATTTTAGAATTAGACAGATTTAAAGAAAAGTGTGAGAGAGGAAGAGAAGTTTACTTTTGTGCTGAATCTTTTATGCTTTATATAACTACTGAAAACAAGACAGTGAAAAGATCCACCAATGGCAAAACAGTCTTACCAAGAAGCAAAATCTCAATTTCCTTAATGTGCAACTCACGGAGTATGTATAAAGTGAAGCCTGCATTTCATTGATTACATTTGTTGGGGGACACACAGCCATTGGGTGGCGCTAACCCACATTCTACCTCCGACAGGAGAAGAAGAGGACCAGAGGTTATATAAGGGCTGGAGTCATTGGCGCAAACCCTCTCCCGTTCGGGCTTTCAGCCAAACGGCGCCAGGGGAGATCCAATCCTTCTTTCGCGGGCGAGGGAAGGACACGAGTTTCTGGGAGAAACTCACTTCAAGGATGACAATACTGCTAATCACTCAGGTGAATCGCAACCCAGTTTGTTTTGAGATAAACCCCACTGTTCCACCCTTAGCTCATCTTTCTAAACAGACGCTGGAGTGTGGAGCGAACCGCAGAACCGCGTCCAGACTGGAGCATTACCCCACCGCGACAAAGCCTGGGACAATGCTATCTTGAACCTGCAGAGAAGGTACTGTGTCAGTAAAATGAGGTGCAGCTGATCGCTGTTTAGCAAGCCGGAGAGGACGACACGCCGTCCCACTGCTAACAGACCGTAGCTGTGGTTAGCCTGGAGGCTAATGTTTTTTTAGCTTTGCCCATCATCCACGAAGCAAGTTGGAGAACTTTAACCATTCAATAAGGTCTGTCTGGGCAGAGGCGAGATTAGTTTAATTTAAACAAGATATAAGGGTTGTTTATTTTCACTGTGATTTGTTACTTTGTGTAAGATTTCATTTAAAACCGGGTACATCATCAGATTTGGATTAGCATCGTTCTTCAAGAAACAGCTTGTTGATGGCATCAACAAGGCTGGGCCATTCGTGTTGATGTTTGATGAGAGCCTCAATCAGGCGTCAAAGAAAAAGCTTGACATTCATGTTCGATACTGGGAGGATGACCGTGTCCAATCCAGATACTTTGTATCTCAGTTTTTGGGACATGGAAGGGCCGAAGATTTGTTGCATCACATAAAGGTAAGTTCTTTTTTATATAGGCCTACTTACACAGTATCCTGTGATCACTCATTTGAAGAGTTATTTATTCACAAAGATTTTGTATATTATAGGATGATGTTGGCTAATTTACTGTTGGTTGCACAAAATAATAAAATTGGCCAAAGTCCTGCAGTTGAATGAAACCTGTAGGCCCACCTGCATTTATTGACCTGTGGGGTATAGCTTCAAGGTACAAGAAAACTATGTTTTTAGTATTTTGTTAAATCCAACAACTTATCACAGTTATAGAAATGTAATATTTGGCAAAAGTTTTGTTGTTGGGGAAAAAAACACTAAATAATTTAATTGTTAAATTAACAATTATAAATTGAAATCAAATGTGTACTATGCAGTACAGGGATGCAAACAGCGCGCTTTTTGGCGCCTCCCGCTTTTTTCACGTCAGTTTGGGTGACAGTCATCTGAAGGCATTCCATGCCTGTTAGATCACACACACAAGGACTATTAATCGGCATCAAATGCACTATAACTGGAATTTAAAACTCTTGAAGAAACAAATGATAAACTGTTGGACAGATATACACTAGGATTTGTGTGCTCGACATTTCTTCGCTTTGTGCCGTGAACTTTTAAATGCGCACTTGCTATGACTCCATGTTGCTTTGAGCACATCATTCTGCACCCACGATGCGCAAACATCGCTTTGTGCGCTCTGTTTTGAAGCATTTCATATTATCATGGTTTTGCGCACTGAAAGATTATTAAAAGCCAATATTTTTTATACTTACCCTGCTCAATACATTTAAAATAAGCATAATTTAATTGTGTATTATTTCTGTGTAGTGTAGCGTAGGCTATATAAATATATACACTTCTGAATTCTTTATATTCATATATAAATATAAAATTGTTAAATGTATGATTGCCTGATTGAATTTTATAAGAGTACTAATACTAATATTATTTGTTTTTATTAACATGTTTAGATTTTTATAAAATTACTGTGCAGATTTTTTCAAGAATTACTTTTTGCTGCTGATTTATACTCACTAAGTTAAATAAAAATACATAATACATTTATGTAATTTTTAAAGGTGTTAACTGTAATCTTACACTGCAAAATAATAACTTAAAAAGGAATAAATTCATCACAATTATGTAAGTATCTGGATATTTGCCGTGGGACGAGGGCTTCGATAACCTCTCTCTTTTTTGACCATACATGTGTTTGCATCCCTGGCAGTAATGCTTCTCCTTAACCAACCTTTGTGAATGTTGAGATCTATTTCACTGTGTCTAAATGATAACTTATAACAGATTTCCTCCTGATGTCGATTCACAGTTGGTGGATCTACTCCAGAAAAAACATGCAGAGCACTATGGAGTTTCCCAGGTTGTCACTGTTGGAAGCTGTGGACTTCACTCCGTCCACAATGCTGTAATGGCAGGCTTTTACTATGTGGCAGTTGGCAAAAACTTCTGCGAGCCATGCACATCCTCTTTCATAATGTTCCTGCCAGGAGAGAAGATTTCACTAGCCTGACGGGGTCCTCCTGCTTTCCCTTACCATTTTGTGGCCATAGATGGGTGGAAAACGTTCCTGTGGCGGAAAGGACAGTTGAAGTTTGGCCAGTGCTGAAGACGTATGTGGATGCTGCAGAGAAAAAGAAGGTTCCAGTCCCCTGCACAGCTTCATATGACACCATTGTAGCTGCACAAAAGGATCATTTCATTATTGCAAAACATTCTTAGCTCTACTTAGATGTTATAACATGATGTTGTGATGTATGTATTGGCAAATGGTCTGATAGGCCAACTGGGACTACTAAATTTATATGACCTAATAATTAACTTAATTTCTTTGTCTATGTTGTAGGTGTTTTAATCATTCAGCAGTTTACATCATTGCTGTCTCTTGAGGGCAGAAGTGAACAATTCTACTGTTTCCAGCCTTTCAAGCAACATGTGGATGTGTTTCTACACTTGACCCTCAGCCCATCCTACATGGACCTGTTGAGATTCTGCCAGAGCGTTTTACTTCTTTCACATGGACAAGCCACCGTGGAGAGGGGCTTCTCCATTAACAAGGAGGTGGAAACCTGTAACCTTCTAGGTGAATCCTTGGAGACACTGAGGTTAATCTGTGACAATGTCAGTAGCTGTGGTGGTGTCCTCAAGGTGCCTTTAACCAAGGACCTGCTGGCTTCTGTGGCTTCAGCAAGGTCCAGTACAGGCTCTACCTGGGGCAAGAGCGTAAAAAGAGGGAGAGTGATGCTCAAACGCAGAAAAGGAAGGCAGCAGTAGACGAACTACAGGAGCTCAAGCAGCAACGCAGAGTCCTGGACAAAGTCTGTGCCATCCTTGAAAATGATGCCAACAAATTGGCCGAGCAGGCAGAGGCATTACATTGCATTACTATTGCCTTATGTGGTATAATTTTTTTCAGCACAACCTGGACTGGCTAAAGTTATACTGTTTTCTTTTATTTGGACATACTATGATTGTATATTGGACCTAAAGCCACTCAAAAACATAAAATCCGAGTTGGAAATAATAAATTTTTTTACTGGGAAACTCACAAGCGTGTATGACGGAAGGTTTTTTATAATTAAGAATGTACTGTAAATTTATAAAAATTATAAACAAATATAGCAAACAACATATTTTTATAAAATTATTTGCATGAAAATTAAAGAAAAGGATCAGGCTTTTTTTCAAGATAACACAAAGATTATTTGTACCACTCCAAGAAGCAGTTTCTGTCCACAACTAAGCAGAGAGACACATTGCAGGCCTGGCACTTCCATGGAGTTTCATTCCGTCCACTCCTCTCTTTTGATCTCCAAGCAGTTGACTCTGTGCCTGCCAGGACCTCATCTTCCTCTTCATGACCCGGCTCCTCTTTCTCAGTGTCTAAGAGGAAGGATCGATTTGCCACATCATCATCAAAAACCTCGCTATCTGCCTCAGACTGCCTGTCTCCCTTTTTGTTTTCTAGCTTAAAGAACAGCCGAGCTGCCTGCTGGACATTCATCCGTTGTGTCATCTTTTTACATGAAAAAAACCCACTTAACTACAGAGAAATTACAATTTAAATGTCACAGATCGATCCAATTGCTTAAGTTTGCCGTCAATGTTTATCTCACTGCTTATTGTCATTCCATTCGCGGCGCTACTCCGTTTCCACATTACACCTAAACGTCACTTTTTCGCGCTGTTACTCGCGCAGCCTTTTGTCCATCAACAACAAAATCTTACACTTTGTTCTTGGTTGAACATGTGAGATTTCCACCAACAGCAAAGAGATCTCATGTTGTTTTGTTTTATTTTTCATGTTCACAAGCGCATTCCCTCTCACATTCTCATAGTTCACAGAATAACCGTCTCTCTACTATTCTGAAAAAGATGGTTTAATTAGTTTGGCATAACTCTGGTTTTACTTGAGGAAAAAGCCAATATTCAAGAAAATACATATTTTTACAAATTCAATTCAATTCAGTTTATTTATATAGCGCCGATTCACAACAGATGTCATCTTAAGGCACTTAACAAGAAGTAATTTCAATACATTTATACAAACATTCCAATCAGTTAAAAAGTTTCCTATTTAAGGAATCCCAGCAAATTGCGTCAGTCATTGGCATGAGGTTGGGTCCCGTTGATGCAGACTTTCCAACCACAGCAATCCTTCAGCAATCCCTCATACTGAGCAAGCATGTAGCGAAGGTGGAGAGGAAGAAACCTCCAACAGAACCAGGCGACCATCTGCCACGACCGTCTGGGGGTTTGAGAAGACAGAGCAGAGACACAGAAGGAACAGAAGATCTGATATAAGAGTACTTTCTATGTTACAGAAAGTAAAAAGTTGATAGCATGACACTGTGGATGTTCAGTTACTGGGAGCATCATCCCAGTCGATGCCCCCGGTCCAACAGGGCATTCCACCCAAGCAGAATACCAGACAAGGTATATCTTCTATGGAGAAAAAAAACACTGAGAGAAAACAAAGTTAACAGTCGAGAAAGGTACTGGAAAAGTTTTAATATGGGAATGATGTCTCAGGGGAACTGGGATTTCACAATGATGAATGTAACCTTTTCAAGTTACGTTCATAACGTTTGTCTTTGATCGATTTTTTCCCCAGGTACGGGAGAAGCAGATGTAGCTTATTTTACCTTTGAGGTTTCCTTTATTGTGTATTAACTTTTATCTCCACAGCTCTACTCAAACAGCGATCACTTTATGAAAGTTTCCACACTGGCAAATAGCAATCCTGAGACAGGGGATCAATATTTTCAAGAAAAAGAGGGGATTGGATTGCTAATAACCAATTGGGAGATAGTTGGGAGATAATTGGATAATTGAATTTTTGGGTTAATTTGGGGTTTTGGTCAAATTTGAATATAATCACAATTTTGAAGAGCAGTTTAGTATAATTGCATTATACTAGAAGGAGAGGAGAATAGGGGTTTTCAATTTAATTTGAATTTAAAAAAGAAAAGAAAAAAGAAAAAAAAGAATAAGGGTTAAAATTCAATTTGAAACACAGTCACCAAGATAAAAGGGCTCTATGGGTAAAGCACGGCAAGGCTAGACAATTTTATTTGTATAGCACACTTTCAACAAGGTAATTCAAGGTGCTTTACATGATTAAGGAGTAAAATAAAAATAGCAGTAAAACACAAAGTATATAAAGTAAAAGCAGCAATAAAGCAGGAAGCATACACATACATCAAGGCATTACAATTCAATTCAGTTTTATTTATATAGCGCCAATTCACAACAGATGTCATCAAGGCACTTAACAAGAAGTTAACAAAGCATATAATGTAAAAACAGCAATAAAGCAAGAAGCACACACAAAACATGATACATCAAAGCATTACTCAAAGGCAGCCCTAAACAGATACATTTTTAGTTGTGATTTAAAAGAGCTCAGTGTTTCAGCAGCTTTGCAGTTTTCTGGAAGTTTGTTCCAGATTAGAGGAGCATAGAAACTGAAAGGTGCTTCTTCATGTTTTGTTCTAATTCTAGGGATGTTGATTAGACTGGAAATTGAGGACCTGAGTGTTCTAGCGGGTTGGTGTAGTAACAGTAGATCTTCAATATACTTTGGTCCTAAGCCATTCAATTATTTATAAACTAGTAAGAGTGTTTTGAAGTCTATTCTCTGAGATACAGGGAGTCAGTGTAAGGACTTTAGAACTGGGGTGATGTGCTCTACCTTCCTGGTTCTAGTGAGGACAGGGGCAGCAGCGTTCTGGATCAGCTACAGCTGTCCAAGTGACTTTTTAGGCAGACTTGTGAGAACGCTGTTGCAGTAATCAGTCCGACTAAAGATAAACGCATGGATGAGTTTTTCGAGGTCCTGTTGTGACATCAGTCCTTTAATCCTAGAAATGTTCTTTAGGTGATAAAAGGCTGACCTTGTTATTGCCTTTATGTGACCCTGAAGGTTCAGGTCTGAGTCCATAACTGCACCTAGATTTCGGGCCTTGATCAGTAGTTTCTAGCTGTATTAACTGAAGCTGTGTACTCACTCTTTATTGTGCCTCTTTAGATCCAAAAGTAATTACTTATGTTTTGTTTCTGTTCAGCTGGAGAAAGTTATGGCACATCCATCCATTTATTTGTTCTATGCATTTACATAGGGTTTGGATGGGTTCAAAGTCACCTGGTGACATCGTAATGTAGAGCTGAATATCATCCACATAGTTATGGTAGCTAATCTTATTGGTTGTTATAATCTGGGCTAGTGGGAGCATATAGATATTAAATAAGAGGGGTCCCAGGATGGAGCCCTGGGGCACCCCACATGTGATTTCTGTTCATTCTGATTAAAAGTTACCTTTTGAAACAAAGAAGTTCCTGTTGTTAAAGGGATAGTTTGCATTTTTAGACATGAAGTTGTATCCCATTCTCACCATCAGCATAGTGAATATACACCGACCCATATCTGTGGTCACCTCCTGGTCAGAGCTCTGGCCGTTAGAAGTGCTTCAAGAAAGTAGTCCCGGCTAGTTTCAGGGGCCAACAAACTGTGCCGTTTTGCTGGAGAAAACTATATGCATTTGAAAACATGATTCATTTGCATCACAAAAAAGACGACGGTCAAAATTCGCAACTCACTATTACTCTGCACTATTTTCTTTCCATTCCAATCAATCCGCGCTGTGGCCAGCATCAACTGTTGCGCTCCTCCCGTCAGCTGTTCATAGGGCTGACACACTCAAATCGACTACGAAAGACAGCTAACAATGGTGATCACTAGTAAACAGAAATGTTCCGGGATCACCTTTCGTGTTCCCTCACTTTCCTGTAACAGACCTTGCTATTAGGCAACTTTGGCTTATTGCCATCGGCTACTCTGTGGTAGCTAAAGTTACACTGAGTAAAGATATCATAAAGTTACTCCTTCAGAGGTGTGTGGGTGTGTGTGTCTTTTCTGGCAAAACCGCTCGCTGTGTCTACAGTTACAATTGTATCTGTGATTAGCATGTTATTAGAATCACAAGTCTCTTAGCTTTCTAAGATGTAAAACATGTATAAGTTCATAGAAGTTAGAAGTCAGAATATCGGTGGTTTTCAACATGGAAGTGGGTGGGACCCGGTTACAGGCCATCATAACTGTAACAGGTTAAGAGAATCGGCTAGTGATGTGTTCAGCAACTCGGCAAATGTTATTACGTTAAATTATATGAGAAAAAAATGAAAAGGTTTATAGGGATATAGTACCAGTCTGCTCAGAAAACTATTTGAAACACAATTTAGCTTTTTTCTTCAAATCAAAAACATTTGATCTCATGTTTATAAAGGTACGCACCTGCTGAAACAGCACCGACAGAGACTAGCAGTTCAAATCCAGAACACAAAGTTCTTTCTGGACTCCCACAGTCAACACTTTGGAAGTGTTCTGAGGGGCTGTTTACACGCCAACGTTTTTCAGCAAAACGGAGGTTTTTCTCTCCAATTCGGCCTCTCGTTTACACGACAACGGGAAAACGGGGGGCGAAAACGCAGCTTTTGGGAAACGGCTTCCAGAGTGGAGAGTTTTGAAAACGCTGGGGGATTCGTTGTCATGTAAACGCAAGCCGGAGACTTTTGAAAACGATGACGTCACTGCCAGCCACCTACGGACATGTTGCACTTGCGCACTCCGCCTTTCTACAGAAAAACAACAACAATGGCGGATCCAGGTATGCGGTTACTGCTGATGCAGCTTCTGAAGTTATTTGGTCTCTCTGTAAGCAAAACTTAGAGATCATCAGGCTTCTATGCGATCTGCAACGGAAACGCACACAATACGTGCGCCAAATAATCAATATGCCTTTATTTAAGCGGAGGAGAACTACAAGAAGACCGCCATTGTTAGTTATCATGAAATGTTTCTTTTCCGGGTTGTGACGGGGAAAACTTGGAACACTGCATACACGGGGCCCACTGCCATCTAAAGGCCAGTCATATGTACTACATCATTTTCCGTCGCGCGCCCTGTCGTGTAAATGCAGTGCGTTTTCACCCGCATATTCAAACAAAAACGGCAACGTTGTCGTGTGAACAGCCCCTGAGAAAAGAGAACACTTGAAGATGATTCTCACAAGCCCTACTGAAACCATTCGAGGAACAAGGCCATCAACCTCTGAGACCTACACAGCCCTACCCCCCACCTGGGAAGAGTCACAGGTAAGGACACATTTCCATTTTTTTTAGATACATATTGTCAGAATCCTCACATTTCACAATGCACACAATATGTATAACAAACCCGGTGCATGCACCTATCAGCCTTGTTTATAACCAACATAAATCAACACAAACACTTGAATTACACTTTTCTAATGTTTTCTACATTCAAAGGCAATGTACATAAGCTCAGCGGTTGAATCTGAAAAATTGGATACCAGTTTGAGTTCCATAGAAGCAGCTGGTGAAAATGATGACAGCATATTTCTTCCATTGAGTGCCTCCACATCGTCTTCCCCTGATGTGAGTGTGGTCATAGCAGAACAGCAAGGCAACTGGTCAGAGAGGAAGTGGACTGTGAATGAGTCAGCCCTTATGGGACTTTTTGCAACTTGTCACACTTGTGGTGTAGCCATTGATGAAAAGACCATAGTGAGTAATGGATCCATGGTCGAAATAGAATGGATATGCCTAAATCACCATAAGGGAGTTTGGAGATCTTGTCCTGAGGTCCGCGGAATGCCAAAGAACAACCTGGTATCTTCAGCAGCAATTCTTTTTACTGGAACTACACAAACTGAAATTCAAGAGTGGGCTGATCTTCTCAACTTGCAATTACCAAAGAAGACATCATATTATTCACTGCAATCAACCTATTTGATACCCGTGGTTCATCAGGCCTACGCTGACATGCAAGAGACAATTTTGTCCGAACTCCAGGAAATTGCATGTGCAGGTGGACAGACAGACATTGGTGGTGATGCAAGGTACATATTTTTTTAGTGTAAGATTGAGATTGAGCTCTTATGTTTTTACACAATTAAATCATGTTTTCCAGCATCTTTTAAGTCACTTCCCTTTCTTTAAATCTCCAGATCTGATTCTCCAGGCTACAGTGCTAAGTACACTACATGTCCTTTCTCCATGTTTTTTCTTCTTCTTCTGTGCCTCAATAAATAACAAAGGTATCAGAGGCTTCAAGTTCACCTGCGATGGAGGCTGTTGGTTTCCAGAGGGGACTGGATCGTCTGCTGGACTCTGGAGTTAGTGTTGACGTTGTTACCACTGACGACATCCTTCAATACGGAAGATCATGAGGGAGTCCTACCCAAACCTCAGACATCAATTTAACCCTTGGCATTTTTCAAAAGGTAATAGTTGTTGTACTGTACAATGTGTGTTATGTGTTACCTCAGTTATTGTGTAAAATTGTAAGTTTTGCATATAGAATTTGAAGTAAATGAAGCTGTTGTAAACTTCCCTGTCAATAGCACGTGTGTAAAACACTCATCAGGGTCCCCCCCCCCCCTTTTTTTTAAATAAATTTCCCAAAAATCTAGCTGTGAAGAAGAAGGTAACTGCAGCTGCGAGAAAAAAAGAAAACCTGGACCTACAGCCGTGGATCAAGTCTCTAGCAAATCACTTCTGGTGGTCGTGCAGCTCTTGTGGTGGAGATGAGAAGGTGAAGTTTACAGAAGTATATTTTAAAACTCCAAATAGGTTCATTTTAATTTATAATGCAATCTTTCACCTATAAATTAGATGTTTTCCACCTCTCAACATCTGTTCTACATTTCTAAATCACAGCTGCTGCTTGCTAAGCATAAGCTTGCCATGCTGTGTCATTGTGATGATTTAACATCTAAAACATATTCAGAATAGCAGTTCTATGGCTCTTATATTATAGAGGGTGCTAAATTTGTTTGATCCTTAGCAGGTGACCGTAATCTAATTGCTGGTGTTCATCATTAGATGAATGGATATGGGAGAAATTGCCTTGTGTAATTAACTAAAAAGTGTCTAAATTTCCTCAAACAATAGGAACTGAAGCGCCGGTGGAGCTCTATCCTGCATCATGTGTGTAGTGTCCACCGCTGGGAAGACGATGGCCAGGAGTACCATTGCTACCATGAAGACCTCAATGACAACCAACAAAAAAGAAAGAAATGGCTGGCAAAGGACTGTAGCACCTACAACGCTCTCAAGGCTGTTGTACTAGATAAATATCTCTTGAAAGACCTCAAACAACTGACTCTGTTCAAACTCACAGGTATGTTTGGCTACCCCTATGAGCATTTGGTTAATCATGCTTATCCCTACATTACAAACTCGTGTATTACGGCTCAGTGACTTTTGACAGGGAATCAGGAACACAATAGAAGAAAAATCCATAATATCATGCCGGTACTTTGGGAAAACTAATTTGAATTAGCAAATGTACAAGTTAGACAAATGTGTACTTTTTCCATCATAGCATTAGAAATGAATTTGCAGATGTATAAAGTCCGATCTTAGACATTTGAAGTAGAAAATGTCTAATAAAATATTTTTCTTCGTTAGGTGATCTTGAGGTTTTCCACAGCTCTATGGTGAAAGTATGCAGACAAGAGGTGACACTACTCATAGCTAACATAGCTCATAGCCCAGCATGCAGGCTAGGATCCATCTGAGTATTTTGGACCACAACCACAATGTTGGCCGTCAGCATGGCAGTACCGAGTATGGCAAACACAGCACATCATCGCCATTACCATTCTTCAGAACTGGTACCTTTCCATTGATTCAGCAAAATACCACTTCAGTGGGGGTAAATTTCCAGGTGGCCAAGTGTAATGGTCGCCCCCCCATCCAAATTTAGACCTCCAGTCATTCAACCTGCACCACAGGGGGTAGGTCACACTGGCACCCCCATTGTTTCCCACAATTGACACATCAACACCTTCAAAGGTTTCTAGACTGGAGTTTTATCCAGTTTATCAAAAGATAGCACTTCAGCTCATTGACAGGGACATGACCAGGTCCTTCTACAGGTCCTCCCCAAAAAATTAGCATATTGTGATAAAGTTCATTTTTTTCCATAATGTAATGATAAAAATTAAACTTTCATATATTTTAGATTCATTGCACACCAACTGAAATATTTCAGGTCTTTTATTGTTTTTAAACTGATGATTTTGGCATACAGCTCATGAAAACCCAAAATTCCTATCTCAAAAAATTAGCATATCATGAAAAGGTTCTCTAAACGAGCTATTAACCTAATCATCTGAATCAACTAATTAACTCTAAACACCTGCAAAAGATTCCTGAGGCTTTTAAAAACTCCCAGCCTGGTTCATTACTCAAAACCGCAATCATGGGTAAGACTGCCGACCTGACTGATGCCCAGAAGGCCATCATTGACACCCTCAAGCAAGAGGGTAAGACACAGAAAGACATTTCTGAATGAATAGGCTGTTCCCAGAGTGCTGTATCAAGGCACCTCAGTGGGAAGTCTGTGGGAAGGAAAAAGTGTGGCAGAAAACGCTGCACAACGAGAAGAGCTGACCGGACCCTGAGGAAGATTGTGGAGAAGGACCGATTCCAGACCTTGGGGGACCTGCGGAAGCAGTGGACTGAGTCTGCAGTAGAGACATCCAGAGCCACCGTGCACAGGCGTGTGCAGGAAATGTTTTGAACCAGAAACAGCGGCAGAAGCGCCTGACCTGGGCTACAGAGAAGCAGCACTGGACTGTTGCTCAGTGGTCCAAAGTACTTGCATGTCATTCGGAAATCAAGGTGCCAGAGTCTGGAGGAAGACTGGGGAGAAGGAAATGCCAAAATGCCTGAAGTCCAGTGTCAAGTACCCACAGTCAGTGATGGTCTGGGGTGCCATGTCATCTGCTGGTGTTGGTCCACTGTGTTTTATCAAGGGCAGGGTCAATGCAGCTAGCTATCAGGAGATTTTGGAGCACTTCATGCTTCCATCTGCTGAAAAGCTTTATGGAGATGAAGATTTCATTTTTCAGCATGACCTGGCACCTGCTCACAGTGCCAAAACCACTGGTAAATGGTTTACTGACCATGGTATTACTGTGCTCAATTGGCCTGCCAACTCCCCTGACCTGAACCCCATAAAGAATCTGTGGGATATTGTGAAGAGGAAGTTGAGAGACCCAAGACCCAACACTCTGGATGAGCTTAAGGCCGCTATCGAAGCATCCTGGGCCTCCATAACACCTCAGCAGTGCCACAGGCTGATTGCCTCCATGCCACGCCGCACTGAAGCAGTCATTTCTGCAAAAGGATTCCCAAATACTCACTCAATACTTTTTTGCGGAAGTATTGAGTGCATAACTGAAAATAATTTGAAGGTTGACTTTTTTTGTATTAAAAACACTTGTCTTTTATTGGTCGGATGAAATATGCTAATTTTTTGAGATAGGAATTTTGGGTTTTCATGAGCTGTATGCCAAAATCATCAGTTTTAAAACAAAGACCTGAAATATTTCAGTTGGTGTGCAATGAATCTAAAATATGAAAGTTTAATTTTTATCTTTATGGAAAAGAATGAACTTTATCACAATATACTAATTTTTTGAGAAGGACCTGTATATTCATGTGCTGAGCGTTGCTTTCGGAATTCACCCCAGCTTTGCAAGCATGTCCCTTGGAGATGACTTTCTGAAAAAACTTTATCAAGTGTAGCTTCCGTTTTTCTCCCTTGATAGAAGTAAATATAGTTATTGGCTACATCTTGGCCATCACTGTTCTGAACAGACAACCTGTGGCAAGTGTCACCTCTACACAAGTACCCCTTCTCCCTTTCAACTTATTACAGAACACAACTTAAAATATAACCGACACAGCTGTAAGTCACTGATTTTTATATTCAAAAATTTCTAGTCAGCAACATCTAGCACTACTGTAAATGAAATCTATTACTACTGAACAACATTCTGCACTTGAATCAAATTACTATATGCACAAATGAAACAATATTGCCTGAAATCATAATATCTGTAATAGCAGTTTCAAAACAGCTATTATCTGTGTATTTAGGGCTAATGTATAAATCTGTCATGTTTGCAGGGTTTTATGACTCAAAAGGCAGCAACAAACTCAGAACACCAGACAGTAATTTTGGATATGATAAAAGATGTTTATTGTGTAAATAATAAATGTGAAAGTCTCTGGTAGAATGCCGGGAAACGGGGTCCATGATGGCAGGCGGAGGAACTGCAGCAGAAAGTGAATATAAGACGATGTTAACATGATTGTGAGGCAGAGAGTGAATGGTTACTCACAGGATGATCGTGACTTCTGTTCTTTGGGGAAGGTAAGTTGGATCCTGTACCGGAGGTAGGTGGAGGCTGATGTCGTGCAAGGCTATGTGTGTTTGTTGGTGGAGCGGGCAGATGGATGGAGAACAGGCAGACCAGCGGACGTAACGGTGCAGAAGCTGACCAGGAGGGAATCCAGAGTAGTCGGTGACTTGTTTCCAGAAAATATCATCGATGGAACGGAGATCAGAGGAGGAAACCAACTTCGGAGAACAAAGGAGTCTGGATCAGGATCTGTGAGGAAACCAGGAAGAGGAAGCGCACAGAGGTATTCGAAGGAGTAACTTTCTGGAACGAATGTTGGCAGTGTTTACCACGCTAGAAGCGAGAACAATCTGGCGTCAGCTTGCAGCCTCCGTCCCTCTTTTGAAGCTGGAGATGATGAGCCTAAACGAGCTGCACCTGCCACCAATCAGCCACGCCCCTGCAGAGAAGGTAGGAGAGCACACACACACACACAGCAGAACACCAGCAAAACCCAGGATCTTAACAAAATCACCCATGTCATGTCATGCTTTCACTGCTTAAATCATTACTTTTCAACCTTGAGAGGTTTTGAGTTCACAAGAGAAAACCAAAGAATTCCCTTACCCTTTCCAACCAGTGGACATTATTTCAGGAAAACATTATATTAGATTACCATGTCTTTCACACCTTTACACTATCTTGACCGTGCCGTAGAGCATTAACTTTTGTTGGTCATGCTGTTTTAGTGCCTATTAATTTCAAGACAGCTGTAGATGTCAGAAATTTGCCATTTGAGCTTTGTGAAACATTTATAAAACTTGCACTTCTATTATAAGTATGACTTCATGATTCCTGACATTTATTTATGAACCACAAGTTCAGAAGGCCAGGAAAATAGATCAGTGTATTTATTTAGCAAAGTAATGCACATGCATCATCTTCATCATTATGATCTATTTACTTTTCTAATTTACAGGAAAAGAAAAATACAATGTCATCTATTCCAGGCAATCCAATCAGTGGGTTGTAAGGAAATTGTATGAGCCAACAAAACAAGAATTTCGGAAAGACTTGGTGAAGCAGGTAATTTTACGACAGCTTGATGAAAACATCATGCTTGGAGACAAGGATATCCATATAAATTCTTTGAATAATACAATGTTCAATAAAACATTTCTCTTTGGCACATCTAAAACAAAAGGTGTGCTTCTTGAACCCAGCATATTGTCCGTTTGGTGATGGGTATTTTCTTCTGATGAGGTCCACCACACATGATGGAAGAACTCTTCTGTGGCCTTTGCTAAGCTTATTTCCTTTTAGGGCCCATTCTGTCACCATGCGATAGGCAACAAGCCTGTACTGTCTGGAAAAGCTAACAACACAATATAACTTAGTACATATTTTATACAAACTAGGAAACAATAGTTTGTAGGTAATTTGTAGTTAATTTTTCAAATATGGAATATAGCATAAAGTGTTTTATGTAGAACCAACGAAATGACAAGCTGAAGAGCATCAGTCAGAGTGGAGCAAAAGAAGCTTCCATACTGATCAGGAGGTAAGATTTAAAGGCATAGGCTGTGTAAATAATAGAAATAACTCATCTAGTATGCATCAAACACTGACCAGCAATTATGAAAGAAATTCCCAGATAAATTTGGTGATCAAGGCTGTATTTGGATAGTTCATAATGTAGCCCATTTGGTGTATTATCAGTAATAATGAACGCAGTCAAATATTGAATAGCCTGCTGATCAAGGTAAAAGTTGCCTAATTCTGATATCAAAAATTGCACAACATGAGATTGTCCACACTTACTCTGCAGACATCTGACCATTAAGTCCAGCTGGCCTGGGTCGCTTTGTCCAGTTGATTTTTGGAATGTAGAAGCATGTCTCCGGGACACCAGCATTCAGCATTGCGGGGAAAACATCATTGTATGTATTGCAGACAGACGCTGCGCTGCCCTCATCAATTGAGAGGTTTTGCATCTGTGACATGATAAGTTCCCATTCGTGGCAGCAATAGCTTTCCACCTCTGTAGGCATAACTTGACAGTTAGAACAAGTGCACCACCATTTGTCATTCACCCTATCTACAGCGGTGGGCTCAGCTTCAGTTTGGAGCACTTCTATGTCCTCTTGCTCTCTCTCTGCCCATTCTAGCTCCATCTGCTGAAATTCGGCATCTGTATACTCCGGTTCATAAAGGTATCCCTTTGGCGTTGTGCTAAAAAAAGTTTCTTCTTCATCCGATCCATCTGGCATTGTGCTAAAATGAGTTTCATCTTCAGATGTTTCATAATCAGACATGTCGGCATTTAACAGTGGAACAGCTGATGGGAGGAGGGCGCGAGTTGATGCTGGGCGCAGCGCGGATTGATTGGAATGGAAAGAAAATAGTGCCGAGTAATAGTGAGTTTTTGGCCTGCGTCTTTTTTGTGATGCAAATGAATCATGCTTTCAAACGCATATAGTTTTCTGAAGCAAAACGGCACAGTTTGTTGACCCCCAAAACTAGTCGGGACTACCTTCTTGAAAGACTTCTAACGGCCAGAGCTCTGACCAGGAGGTGACCACAGATGTGGGTCGGTGTATATGCACTATGCTGATGGTGAGGATGGGATCAACTTCATGTCTAAAAATGTGAACTATCCCTTTAACAACAGGAACTTCTTTGTTTCAAAAGGTAACATCAAACATCAAAGCGGTTGGCCATTGTAATGAGGCTATTTAACTGCTGAAACACAGCTTTTTTAATAATATTACTGATGATTGGAAGAGTAGAAAGTGGCCTGTAGTTCTGCATTAACGTGTTGTTCAGATTATTCTTTTTTTAGCTGTGGTTTAATAACTGCTGTTTTTAAAGCCTGGGGGAAGAGACCTGACAGGAGGGATGAGTTTACTATTTTAATCAGATCAGACCCAATGACAAGGAAAACTTTCTTAAGGAAAGCTGTGGGTAGGATATCAAGACAGTAGGAGGAGGAGCTTAATTGGTTAAAGATTTCTTTTAGGTTTTTTGGTTTAATTCATGGAATTCTGACATTTTTTCTAAAATTGGTGTTGGTTGGGTATAACATTGGTAGTCGGTTCGGTGCTGCGGTAGAGACCGACCATTTAATTGTAAGAATCTTTTCAGTGAAAAAGCTGGGAAATTCATTGCAGGCCCTGGTCGAGTTTAGTTCAGGGGCTACTATTCACTGGAGGATTAGTTAGTCTTTTCACTGTTGCAAATAGAGTCCATGCATTATTAATGTTCCTCTTAATGACTTCAGAGAAGAAAGATTCCCTAGGTTCTTTTAAAGATAATTGATATCTATTCAGTCTCTCTTTGTAGATCTCAAAGTGAACCTGGAGTCGAGTTTTCTGCCATTTTCTGTAAGCAAGGAAGATCTAGGAAGTAGGAAGATCTTTTGGTTCTTGGGCATAAAAATCAAAGACTTTAGGTGATGATAATCTAAACATGGATTCTTGATTGAGTTCCTCTTGCATAAAGAGTTAATGAAGCATGGCTCATTGACCTAAGTTGTGATGTTTGTTTAGGATTGTTTGATGCAGCAGCCGCATCAAGGTAATCTCAACCAAACTCCCAATCTGCTAATTCTATCTAACCTAATCTCTGACCTAATCACTTTCAGTTAGTCAACTAACTAATCATTTGAATTAGCTCACATATGTTGGGAATAACATGTTCCAGCACTTAATAATTCAGCTGGAGATGATATCATGGGCTTCTTGATTGGTGATCCTTTCCTTCTGGGGGGACGCAGAGGCTGAGGAGAACCAGAGGTGGACCTTGGGAGTCACAACATGGAGCAGCTATAAGGGAAGTGTGCACAGTTCAAAACTGAGTCCTGATTTAATATTTCATTGAGACGGTCTAAAAGAGGCTACATAACATCTCTCTTTTTTCTAGAGTCCTGACAGATGACGAGACGAAGTGTGGGCATCCTTGGGGGCAGGAGGTCGTCAGAATCTTTCCCCACCAATATGAATGAAGTGGTGAAAAAAAGAAAACCACAACTGGCGTAACAAAGTTTTTTTGATTCTGACAACAAGTGATGTCTCAACAAGGTCATCTGAATGGACGATCCCTGGTTACTTTGAGCTAATTCCATGGCCAGCATGATTCATGTCTGATTATAAATTGATTGATCATTGTCCTTTTTTTCTGTTGGCTCTCTTCACACCCATTAGAAATTGCATCAACATCTTGAAATATATCTGTATGTTTTGGGCATTATTGTGGGGATCAAAAAATGGAGTAATGTTACATAAACATTTCAAGGTTATGTAAATTATTTAATTATTAGTAAAGGCATCTGGGGAACATGGCATACTTATTAGTCTGGGAAGAGACCTTTCACCTACTCTGATCTAACCGCGTGACTCCTAAGCTGTGAGGAGTGTTTTGGTTAACCTTGCAATGAAGCCATAATATTAAGAGACTAAAGGCAGAAGCTCCTTACAGAGGGCAGACATAATCTGGGGTGCGAGAGAGTTTGAGCGTTCGCCCAGACAGGCTCATGTACAAGACTGGCCAGCATAAAATATGAGAAACGCCAGTCCAGACTCCTTCCTCATCTATATGGAAGGAAGTTGATATTTTCTTCCCACAACAGTATCTCGCAATCACAGCATGGAATTGAAGCCAGATGATGTCTTGACGATTCATAAAAAGGCCAAGGGGCAGTTGGCTGAGGGACAGAAAGTCTGTTTTTACCAGGTGCCTCCCGGATCATGCTTGGCAACAAATCGAGTTTGAGCTGCCGCGACGGCAGAAGCGCCGGTGCGTCAGCTGCTGCCCCTGTGGGAAATAGGATCCCGGTTGACATGTGGTGAAGGTCGGAAGTGGCTGAGTCTCCACTCCTCGGCTGCTGCTGCATCATCCATTCTGCGGGTGCTGCTGAAGAAGAAAAAAACAAAGAAGCTGATCGTCTGGCTCTCATATTCTTATATACTAGACCGGGGTGAGGAAGAGGGGTCTGGGTGATGAGGAAGAGTCTGGAGGAGGAGGACAAGGGGGAGGGAGAGGGGGTTGTACCTCGAAGCAGCAGCAGCGGTGGTGGACGGTGCCTCACACCACAAATACAGCGGCGGCGCTCCTCCTAATGCTTGTTGACTCATCTCTGTCTTTTTCCGATGGTTTGCTTTTTGGGTTTTTGTTTATTTTTCTCCTATAACCAAGACCCCCACCCACCCTACCACTCCTCCCTTCTCCTCCTTGCTCTTTTATGTCGTTTAGCGTTGGAGGTATTGCAGAAGGTAGTCTTTGATTATCAACTAGTACTGTATATAATTAATGTTTAGCCTTGGGGTAGTAGACCAGCTTATGCAACGCTCTGTATGCTGTCTCCTTGTTGAACAACCTAAATTAAAACTCTTAAATTGTAGAAGGAATCAGCTCATCTTTGTTAAGAGAAATATTTTCCCAAAATACTGGTTATTGCCCAATCTGGACTGTCTAGTGAAGCTTCTTGGTGTTTGGGTTCTTTCTTGTTCACTCTCTTGACTCTCCTGTCTACATCAAACCATTCTTACTCCTCTTTTCCCTTTTATAACATTCCTGAATAGCTTTCCATCCTTGAACCTTCCTGCTACTGTTCTTAATCAGTTCAGTATCGTTTCTTAGAAGCTATCATCCACACCTGATCGTCCTCACCTCCTGCCTTTAAAACCCGTCACTGCCCTTCACTCAGCGCCAGATCATTGTGTATTGATTTCTCGTGTCTACCTTATTGTCCTCCTTTCTGATCGTCCATGTCCTGTCTCTCCATTCCCGGCATCATCATCCTCATAATCATCACTTCCTCCACCAGCAGCACTTTAATAAACATCCTTGCACCTTTCCACAGTGTCTGCATTTGGGTCCTCCTGCTTAACACCACATTCATGACACAGGGAAGTGGTCCAGAAGCTGACCAGGTGGGAACCCAAACTGATGGAGTTTAACTGCTGAAGGTTCCGGAGAGAGGTCACTGGAGTTCCAGGGAGGATTTATGAGGAGAGCAAAGGTGAGTACAAGAATAGACTTGATCCTGAGAATGTGTCTGACAAAGATCTTCTGTAGTAGGTTTGGCCAAATACCACGCTTAGGAGGGAGAATCAACTGGCACCAGCCTCCAGGATCCACTCCCCTTTTAAGCTGGAGAGCTGATGAGGTGCTGATTGGAAACACCTGGAGCTGCTGCCTGACACACCCTGAAGAGAAGGTAGGAGGAAAAACACAAACACACCCACTCTCCAGCACACAGTCACAGAATCCTATCACGCTGTCTGTTAGGAAGCAGCTCCATTCATGACTGGATGTAAACGTTTTAGACAAGCAGAGCGCCGTTTAGCTGGTATTTTGAGAAATTTCATCTAAAATAAACTCCCCATTTGTATACTCATTAAAAGCGTGATCAGCCCGTTTCTAATATTTGAGGGACTCAAGTGGTTCATATATTTTGTCCTGTCATTGTCATCACACTTGTGAACATTTAAAACACAGACTGTATCACTAAACAATAGCTGGAACAAAAATGATTAAACACAGGACATGAAGGTCCAGAAATTAAACATGTTGGTATTGTTGGAAGGTATTTTTCACTCTAATTTAAAGCTTCTCTTAAAGGAACAGACACCCATTTAATTTTATGACCCCTAGGCTCTCTCAGGCTCTTGTTTCACCTTCCAGCGTGCTCGTTCATTTCTGTAAAAAGGAGCAATAAAGAAAGAACAGACAACAGTTATAGATTTTAACAGCGAGACGTAGTTTGCCGGTCTCAGTTCTCCTTAACTGAGCGCAGTTCTACGTCAGCATAGAGTTTTTATTGAAACACGAGTTGCATGAAACCCCTCCCACATCAATCTTTGTTCACAGAATAATGATCTAAGCTTCTTCACATAAGGTGATGTACTACATTCTTCTTGATTGTTCACTGTTTCTAAGTGTTTCCACTTGCACTACAGAATTAATGTGCCCCTGGCATGAAATGTGCATTTTTTGATCATATTTGTTAGTTTCCCCAGCCTGCCTATGTCCCCTAAGGGGTTAAAACTACTGATTAGTGTTTCCTTTGTCCCCGGGTATGTCTGCCTACATAGTGAAATTAGCACTCAGAAACGGGCTGTTTTGCAGTTGGGCATATGACCTCACGTTTCAGCATATGTCGCCACTGATCTCCAGCCAATTACCCCCTTCTCTGAACCACACTCTCCAAGTCCCTCCCCCCGCGGCACGTATTACAACCTAAACAACGAGAGCTACGGTAAAAGGCAAACAACAAACCGACAACATGGAGTCCAAACCACATCGACACTGTCCTCCCCACTTCCTCCCCACTGAAAAGCTTGTGGATGGACTTTATTTATGCAGGGAATGTACCCAACCGACTCCCGAACCGCGTGGTCGTTTGTGGCAAACATTTCTCTGACAAATTTAACTCGGGACAATACAGCAGTGGATTCGCAGATTGTCTTAAACTTTAACCAGGATCAATACCAACCCTCCATGAACCAGCAAATATCCCTATACAAGTAAGTAGCCTATATTTCCGCAATAATGTCCTTCAGCTGTTTTATACCAGTGTTTCCCAAACATGACGAATCTGTGGCAGTGCGCCACAGATTAAACTCCGACCGCCACAGATTCAACAACGACCAAAAAAAAAACAACACCGACTGTCACATATTGCGTTTCGTTTTTCTTTTTTATGCTGTTAAAAACACGCAGCGCATTCATTCCCTGCTCTCTTTTCATCTCTGTCACTCACGCGTCTCTCGCGCACACACACACGCCAGAAAAGGTCCTAAATAGGAAAGCAATACAAGAACACACATATACACACACACACACACACACACATACAGCCTCTCCCCTCCGTGCACAGCACGTCTGTCTGGATCACCTGTGGAAGACATGCTATACCTTTCTGGTTCCTCCTCATGGTGCCTCACCGTCTGGATCAGATTCCGGATCAAATTGAAACGCCATAACAGTACCTGATAACTGAGCCATTACTGTCAGGGTGAAGCTAGAGACGTAATGAGGACGGATGGATGTGTGGAAGGATGATCAAATATTTTATTAGGCCTGTAATTTGTAAACAGATTATTGTTAAACACACTATATAATTAGGCCTAAACCAAATTACATTTCATACATAGGGTAATATTGGAATTTGGGCAATTTGTGGTGCGCAAATGCATGTCTGTCAATGTTTCGTCAGATGCGGACGTTAGAAACTCAATTGACAATAGAGGCGCATGGCTTGGGCCCCGCCCACCAAAACTCAGTCGTTCTCTGCTAATGTTAAAAAAAGGACCACCTAGTAGGGGCTGCAATTCTACAACAAGGCTGAGCTATGGCTAACAATCCTTTGATACAGTATTAAAGTACTTAGAGTGTGACTAAAAATAACCCAGACGTCGCAGGGAATTTCATGCCAGGGGCACTTTAAACCCTCATACAACATTTACAGATTTTTTTCATCTCTTCATCTCCCTCTTTTGACCTCTTATAATAATAAGAGGTCATCATATATAAAGAAAAACGTCAGGCATCACACTTATAGAATCATATCAATTTTGAGTCCTTCTTCTCTGGAACTTTTCGGATCAGCAGTCAAGTCATCTTGTTCTGGCCGGGGATTGTGCTCGTCCAGCCCGCTCTTCTATGACCTAGGGTGAGAGGTTACTAGCACATCACCCATATGCAGCTAACAGTGTATGTCTTCAGTAACCTCAAGTTTGACAACTCTCAGGACTCGCAGACCAGAGGATTGTTCTGCCCCTTTTGGCAGGGGTCTGAGCTTCTTTTCCTTCGAACCCTGCTGCCCCAGCTGGGCAGCTCTGCGCTTCAAGCTGCCCTGCCACCTGATGGTGCAGGTGTGCTGAAGTTGGAAACCTCTCAGCAGAGGGTTCAAGTAGGTTGTGTGGTCTGCTCGTCACTGTTCTACACCCGCTCTGGCTTGCTGCTCCGGAAGTCCTCTCAGGTGCGTCTTGGCTCCTCAGTGGGAGTGCATTGGCTCCAGGCTTTTTCTTTAGTCTGACGACCTGAGAGATCCTGGTCTGGTTGGCTGCTGATCTCTCACCGGGTCAACAAAGCCAAAAAGAACAGCTCGCAACTAATTTGCCTTTTCTGTTTGCTTTATCCATAATTGTATCTAATTTGTGATTAATTTCCTATGCTTTTGTCCTTTTTCTTAAAAATCCCTCACTCACCCCATAGTTCTAAGTAGTGCCGCAATGATCAGCCGCACTAACACAAAATCAAACTATTATCCAGACTGCTACAAACATTATATCTATCTGTAGAAAAAGCTATTACTTTTGCTTTATGTCACAGAAATCATCATTGACGGTAAGCGAAAAATGAACACTAGAACAACTGTTGGAAAGGTGTTTTTACTCTAATTTAAAGCCTATCTTAAAGGAACAGACACACATTTAATTTATGACCCTGGGCTTTCTCTGAGCTCCCATTTTACCTTCCCGTGTGCTCGTTCATTTCTGTAAAAAGGAGCAATAAGAACAACAAACAACAATTATATATTTTAACAGCGAGACGTCGTTCGCTGGACTCAGTTCTAGTAACTGAGCCCAGATCTATGTCAGCTCAAAGTCTTTATTGAAACAAGAGTTTGCAGGAAACTCCTCCCACATCTTCGTTCACAGAATGGTCACAGCTTCTTCACATAAGGAACACATGGTGTACCACATTCTTCTTGATTGTTCACTGTTTCTAAGTGTTGCCACATGCACTACAGAATTAAACCCTCATACAACATTTACAGAATTTTTATCTCGTCACAGCCTAGACCATAAAGAACTTTTCTTCAAAATATATAGTGGGGCTTATAATGTAAATAAAAACTTCCAAACAAACACTAAATGCATAAACATGCCACAAGGTAAGATTGTGTGGTAAGGGTTGTGTGCTAAAACAAGCAACCGCACAAAGGTGCCAAAACAGGATGAAAAAACAGAAAACGTCTGGTGTTTGAATTGTGCACATGGTATGATGAGCGTGTGAGACCGCTCCAAAGAGAAAATGCTCCACTCCTTAAAGCTCAACCCCCCACAGAAGGACCACAGTATAATTTTATTCATTGACACTGCTAACAGCCTAAGTTCATTAAACCTATAATTTTAAAAGATTTTACCACATCACTGACTATTTTTATTCATTTTCTGAGCTGATGAAGCCTAATACTTTATAAAAGAAAACTATAATTTCAACTTATTTAACCAAAAGACTGTTGAACCCTAAACAAATGCTGTTTTTTCTTTATTTATTTGAAATGCTTCGAAGCGACCAATTGAAAGGCCAAAATTAGTTGAAATCTAAGTTCCTCTTGTGCCTAAGGATCTCCCCCTCTTTCTGAAACAGAACTCCATGTGCCAACCAATCTGTTTCAGAAACATCCAATTATAAAAGTCTCCTTTTAATCAGGTGTGACTAGATTTGCAGCCTGTTACGGAAAGATTTGTTTTAGTTCAATAAACACCTGTATTGTAGATTAATCTCCATGTATATTTATAGTCGTTAAGCTCAATTCCTGCATCTCAGTTGCTATACCTTTTAGACCTGCCAGGGAAGAACTAACAAAACAACTGAATCTATAATTTAATGTGTCCAATTTTAACATGACCTTACCCACCCCGGTCCATGGGGAAAGAGATAATACAACCTTATTTCCATCACTCCATAATTTGTGTTCAGGGGGTATATTGGAGCCCCATATGGGATCATGAGGGGCTGAAACATCACGCCTCCTCCTTCTGCTGTGTCGGATCTCCACTGCAGATACAAGGAAAGAATGCTCTATAAGTCTCAACAGAAGCACATCTTCCCTTCCAATTTGGAGGGTAATGGGAGTTAGAGCCAAGATCCGCAGAGAATCAGCAGGTTGTCCATAAAAAAAGTTCCCATCACATTCACAGTCTCAAAGTCTGGAGCACATACGGTATATTTTTCTCATGTACCCAGACTGGTATTAAAGTGTGGTAAGATTTTTATCATTTTCAAAACAAATAAATCTTTGGTCAGGTCCTAAGTGTACTGGTTCTGCTTTAACTATTTAGATTAATCCCATGTCGTCCCAGTCTCCCATTTACCCTTACTTTTGTCATGGAAGTATATTCAATTCAATTCAGTTCAATTCAGTTTATTTATATAGCGCCAATTCACAACAGATGTCATCTCAAGGCACTTAACAAGAAGTCATTTCAATACAATTATACAAACATTCCAATCAGTTAAAAAGTTTCCTATTTAAGGAATCCCAGCAGATTGCGTCAGTCATTGGCGTGAGGTTGGGCAGATTTCCAACCACAGCAATCCTTCAGCAATCCCTCATACTGAGCAAGCATGTAGCGACAGTGGAGAGGAAAAACTCCCCTTTAACAGGAAGAAACCTCCAACAGAACCAGGCTCAGTAGGAGCGGCCATCTGCCACGACCGTCTGGGGGTTTGAGAAGACAGAGCAGAACACAGAAGGAACAGAAGATCCGATATAAGAGAACTTTCTATGTTACAGAAAGTAAAAAGTTGATAACAGGACACAGTGGATGTTCAGTTACTGAGAGGATCATCCCAGTCGATGACCCCCGTCCAACAGGGCATTGCAGCCAAGCAGGATACCAGACCAGGTGTATCTTCGATGGGGAGAAAAACACAGAGAAAACAAAGTTAACAGTCGAAATAACAGAATGTACTGTAATACAACTGGAGAGTCGTAGGAGAAAAGGAAGTAGCAGAGTGAAGAAAATTGGTAAGTCTGTCCTCCAGCAGTCTAAGCCTATAGCAGCATAACTACAGAGATAGCTCAGGATGACCTAAGCCACTCTAACTATAAGCTTTATCAAAAAGGAAAGTTTTAAGCCTGGCCTTAAAAGTAAACAGAGTGTCTGCCTCACGGACTAAAGCTGGGAGCTGGTTCCACAGGAGAGGAGCCTGATAACTAAAAGATCTGCCTCCCATTCTACTTTTAGAGATCCTAGGAACTACAAGTAAACCTGCAGTCTGAGAGCGAAGTGCTCTTTTAGGAACATATGGAACAATTAGATCTCTGATGTATGATGGAGCTTGATTATTAAGGGCTTTGTATGTAAGAAGAAGGATCTTAAATTCTATTCTGGATTTAACAGGGAGCCAATGAAGGGAAGCTAAAACAGGAGAAATGTGATCTCTCTTTTTAATATTCATCAGAACTCTTGCTGCCGCATTTTGGATCAACTGAAGGCTTTTAATGGCATTTTGTGGACTTCCTGATAGTAAAGAATTACAGTAGTCCAGCCTTGAGGTAACAAATGCATGGACTAGTTTTTCAGCATCACTCCTGGACAGGATGTTTCTAATTTTAGCAATATTCCGGAGGTGAAAGAAAGAAATCCTAGAAACCTGTTTAATATGGGATTTAAATGTCAAGTCTTGGTCAAAAATAACGCCGAGGTTCTTTACGTTATTACTGGGGGACAATTTAATGCCATCCAGATGAAGTGATTGACTAATCAATTTCTGTTTAAGAACTTCTGGTCCAAAGACAGCAACTTCTGTCTTGTCAGAATTTAAAAGCAAAAAGTTTAGGGTCATCCATGCTTTTATGTCTTCCAGACATGCCTGTAATCTACCTAACTGACTGGGTTCATCAGGATTTATGGATAAATATAGTTGTGTATCATCGGCATAGCTGTGGAAATTTATCCCATGCTGCCTAATGATTCTACCAATTGGAAGCATATATATGGTGAAAAGAATTGGTCCAAGGACAGAACCCTGTGGAACTCCACAAGTAACCCTTGAGAGTGAAGATGATTTATCATTTAGATGAACAAACTGGAATCTATCAGACAAATATGATTTAAACCAGCCTAGTGCTGTTCCTTTGATCCCTGCAACATGTTCAAGCCTTTCTAAGAGAATATTATGATCGACTGTGTCAAAAGCAGCACTGAGATCTAACAAAACCAGAACAGACACCAGTCCATTATCTGAGGCCATGAGAATATCATTAGTAACCTTCACCAGTGCTGTTTCAGTGCTATGATGAGCTCTAAAACCTGACTGAAACTCTTCAAACAGCTCGTTACTGTTTAGATGTTCACAGACTTGATTAGCAACTATTTTCTCAAGGACTTTGGATAAGAAAGGAAGGTTAGATATAGGTCTGTAATTCACTAAGTCATCTTGATCAAGGGAAGGTTTCTTGAGTAAAGGTTTAATTACAGCTATTTTAAATTCCTGTGGTACGTATCCGTTTACTAAGGATAGATTCATCATATCCAAAATGGGGCCAGGAACCAAATGGAACACTTCTTTAAATAATTTGGTTGAGATTGGGTCCAAAATACAAGTTGAAGATTTAGATGAGGCTAATATTTTTGATAATTCTGAAAGCTCGACTGAATCAAAACAGCCTAAGCAATACTGAGGTTCTACAGTTCTTTCCGATACTGACTCATTTACTGAGGAAGAAGTAATCATGTTTGGGAGGGTGCCAATGATTTTATTTTTAATAAAATTTATTTTATTTATGAAGAATCTCATAAAATCATCACTGCTAAGAGCCGGGGGAATAGTTTGCTCAACAGAGCTATGACTCTGTGTAAGTTTGGCAACTGTACTAAAAAGAAACCTAGGATTGTTTTTATTCGCCTCTATTAATGATGAAAAATATGCTGTTCTAGCTTGTCGAAGGGTCTTTTTATACAGCAGTAGACTGTTATTCCAGGTTAAATAGGAATCCTCTAGGTGTGTAGAGCGCCATTTTCTCTCCAACTTCCTAGTATTCTGCTTTAAAGTACGCAACTCTGTGTTAAACCAAGGAGTCAGCCTCCTATGGCTAGCCACTTTCTTTTTTAAAGGGGCTACACTATCTAATGCCAAACGCAATGAGGACGTAACGCTGTATCAGTATTTAATACTATATCAGATAAAAAATGTGAGATCTGATCCAAGAATTGAGAGTAAGGGCCTGGTGGACGATACAAAACCACAAACAAAAATGGTCTTAATGTTTTGCAACTTGGATGAGGAAAATTAAGGGTTAGATGCTCAAAAGAACTGTAGCTATCAATTGGTCTGGGACTAATTAGTAAATCAGAACGGAAAATGGCTGCAACTCCTCCTCCTCGCCCAGTATTTCTAGGAATGTGAAAATTTAAATGACTGGAAGGAGTTGACTCATTTATACTGACATAATCCTCCTGCTGCAACCAGGTTTCTGTGAGACAAAGGAAATCAATGTGATTATCACAAATCAAGTCATTTACTAACAAAGTCTTTGAGGAGAGAGATCTTATGTTTAATAAACCAAATTTAATAGATTTATTTTTCTGTTCAGTCAAAGTTGTATTTATTTTTATGAGACTTCCATAATTTGCTTTTGTTGGCTTAACTTTTAATCCATTTAATTTTGGCCGTGGGCAAGACACTGTTTCTATAGGGTAATGGGTAGGTAACAGTACAGAAGCAGCAGAGAGGTGGGTTAAACTACGACTCTGCTTCCTGGTCTGGACCCTGGGTTGTCAGTGTTTTGGAGGATTAATAAATTCGGCCATATTCCTAGAAAGAAGAGCTGCTCCATCCAAAGTGGGATGGATGCCGTCTCTCCGGATCAGACCAGGTTTTCCCCAAAATGTTCTCCAGTTATCAATGTAGCCCACATCGTTTGCAGGACACCACCTAGACAACCATTGATGGAATGACAGCATGCGGCTAAACATGTCGTCACTGGTCCGATCAGGCAGGGGACCAGAAAAGATTACCGAGTCTGACATTGTTTTGGCAAACTTACACACCGAAGCAACACTAATTTTAGTGACCTCCGATTGGCGTAACCGGGTGTCATTACCGCCAGCGTGAATAACAATCTTACTGTATTTCTATACATTTGTACCCATATAACTTCCCGTTCGTTCATGTACTTCAGGCTCAAAATTTGTCCAAATCCTGGAGAGGAGTGTAACATCTGGAAACAGATCATTAAGATTAGTGAAAGCTTCTACATATATGGGTAAATGTCCTACAGAGTATGGCATTTGAGAACAAACAAAACAGTTAATAATGCTTCATTTATGTGCTAGATATCTTGCATATTGGTACCATATGCTAGTTTCAAATGGGTTTCTGTGTGTCCTTCTGTGAGTGAACCAAGACAATAAATCAGTATTCACATGTGCTATATATCATTCTTCTGTGAGTCCTAATGTTCCTATTGAATAACACCACCAAAAAGCTGTAAAAATAAAAGTACTAGGTAGCAGGAAAACCTTCATAGTTACTATCTCTCCCTTCAAGCAGTCTCTATAGAAAAGTGGATCTCCTGGTTCTCTTCACTGAAGTTGAGACAGGTGAAACCTATTGTATTCACCTCCCTTTGTAATCAGTCTGAAACACCACTTTTCTTAGACAACTTTCTCTATATCTAATGATGGTCTCTGCTTTTTGCATAGGGTTAAATGTATCCAACTGTGTGTGGTCATAAGTACCTGGAATGGCCCCTCCCATCTGGATGATGAACAGTTTTCTGTTTAGAGCTTTAATCAGGATCCAGTCACTAACTTCCAGCTCACTTCTTCCTGTAAGAATATAGGATCATCTGGCATATGATTAGTTTGCATTTATTATTTACTTTTCAGTATTTTGATCATGAAAACCACCAGATCTTAATCACATTGTTTTTCAGAAGAGAGTATACCAAATAAGGAATTCTATATCTACACCCATAAATTATTTCAAATATAATTAGGCCAGGGCTGCACAGTGGCGCAGTTGGTAGCACTGTTGCCTTGCAGCAAGAAGGTCCTGGGTTCAAATCCCAGCCTGGGGTCTTTCTGCATGGAGTTTGCATGTTCTCCCTGTGCATGCGTGGGTTCTCTCCGGGTACTCCGGCTTCCTCCCACAGTCCAAAAACATGACTGTTAGGTGAATTGGTTGCTCTAAATTGCCCTTAGGTATGAGTGTGTGCGTACATGGTTGTTTGTCCTGTATGTCTCTGTGTTGCCCTGCGATGGACTGGCGACCTGTCCAGGGTGTACCCCACCTCTCGCCCCTTGACTGCTGGAGATAGGCACCAGCCGCCCCGCAACCCTACATAGGATGGACGGGTATGGAAAATGGATGGATGGATAATTAGGCCAATATTCAAATTTGGTGTTATATGCATGTAGAATTGACTAAATCAAGAAAAATATCAAATTTTGTCCTGTTTCTTCCATTGCTTTTTTCAATTTGCAACATCTTTGTCATAAAATCATAACTCAGTTTGTAATTGTTCCTCTTTTTTTAATATACCAAACTGTAGGAGAGTGTAAGGTCACCCATAGATTGTTTCAAATGGTGTCAGGCCTGTTCCACTACTTGGTGCGATATGCATATATAGCTTAACCCTAACCAAACAGTAGATCCAATTCTGTTTAGTCTCATCCATGGCCATTCTTAGTCTGCTTTTAGAATCCCATTGTCTCTTAAAAATAATCCATAATCTTTGTCCTATTTTATCAATTATTTAATTCACAAAATGTCTTCTGTTATCACTATAGATCATTTGTGGATCCCAAATCTAGGCATTATTTCTCTAAACAACATTTCTGCAACAGTTAGTGTATCAGAATGTTTAACTCGTAACATTTCAATCCATTTGGAGAAATTATCTTTTCTTACTAAACAGAACTTCTTCTCTTCGCATTGATTTAGTTCTATGTATAGGATTTTTAGCAAAACACATTTCCCCTCGGTTCAGACAGTGAGACCATCTTCAGTACAGCCTTTGTTTGCTCAAAGCTGTTTCTTAATTTTATATGAGAAGCTTTTTTTGTTTTGTTTTCATGTCTGACACACTTCTATGTCCACATACTAATCAGTTTGGGAATCGAATTGTCTGTAATAAATGCTCTAATTAGTTTGGCACTAGAGGTCACCATACCCCTATTCGACATTGTTGGCCAAAAACATGCAAGGTTGAATTTGGATTTTCTGGTAGCAATAATATAATTATTTTATCTTTACTTAATCACAAACTTCATTTAGAACTTTTATTTTTTCTCCCCAAGTAGAACAGTTCTTTGGTAGCTGTCCCGTTTCAAGAGTTTTATGAAAATCTACAGTTTGGATTATTAATTTATGCCCTACAAATAACATGCCCAACTTTTAGTGAAATAGGAAATCTCTTCCTAACAAATTAGAAAACAATCTGAAGATAATATAATTACCACTACAGATTCTTCCTGTAGCTTATTATTATGATTATATGTGGAAGGGTCTGTTGATGGATGTCCAAAAATGTGGTCCCATTATTCAACTCAGATTGACCCAGGGCCGGCAACCTTTCCCAATCTCAGGTGTAGATCCAGACATCTTTCCTGCTTAATCAGACCCTTAATTTTATCCAATTAGCAACAACTCCATTGAGTGTATATATTGAAGTGCGCTTATACTCAGTGTGTTACAGTAACTAAAGTTGAATTTCGGAGTGCGTTACTAAATTCTGTACTACGGTAATCCCGTAATGAAAAATTCCTCTCTTCTTTGCAGTCTCTAACCCAGTGCATTCTGAGATTGTTTCCTTTCAACAGGTATCTATCTGTCATTACAATGTTAGAAGCAAGCAATTGAAGTTGCCACTTGTTACAAAGAGTAAATCCACGTAGCCACCCAGCTGTCGCTACCCCACAGGACCTGTAGACATCCGCCTGAATTTCAAAATAAAATCACTCTGCTCATATTTCGTCATTGTTAAACCATTTCTTTTCTACTATACAAGAGATCTCCCAGACATCCCCTGAATATCGTTCAAAATATTAGCTAAGTTCTTTTTTATTATTATTATAGAGTAACAGTTGTTCCTGGTGAATTACAGACCTATATCTAACCTTCCTTTCTTATCCAAAATCCTTGAGAAAATTGTTGCTAATCAAGTCTGTGAGCATCTAAACAGTAACAAGCTGTTTGAAGAGTTTCAGTCAGGTTTTAGAGCTCATCATAGCACCGAAAAAGCAGTGGTGAAGATTACTAATGATATTCCCATGACCTCAGATAATGGACTGGGGTCTGTTCTGGTTTTGTTAAATCTCAGTGCTGCTTTTGACACAGTCGATCACAATATTCTCTTAGAAAGGCTTGGACATTTTGCAGGGATCAAAGGAACAGCACTAGGCTGGTTTAAATCAGATTTTTCTGACAGATTCCAGTTTGTTCATCTAAATGATCAATCTTATTCACTCTCAAGGGTTACTTGTGGAGTTCCACAGGGTTCTGTGCTTGGACCAATTATTTTCACCACATATATGCTCCCAATTGGTAGAATCATTAGACAGCATGGGATAAATTTCCACAGCTATGCCGATGATACACAACTATATTTATCCATAAATCCTGATGAACCCAGTCAGTTAGGTAGATTACAGGCATGTCTGGAAGACATAAAAACATGGATGAATCTAAACTTTTTGCTTTTAAATTCTGACAAGACAGAAGTTGCTGTCTTTGGACCAGAAGTTCTAAAAAAGAAACTGATTAGTCAATCCCTTTATCTGGATGGTATTAAATTAGCCTTCAGTAATAACGTAAAGAACCTCGGCGTTATTTTTGACCAAGACTTGACATTTAAATCCCTTATTAAACAGGTTTCTAGGATTTCTTTCTTTCACCTCCAGAATATTGCTAAAATTAGAAACATCCTGTCCAGGAGTGATGCTGAGAAACTAGTCCATGCATTTGTTACCTCAAGGCTGGACTACTGTAATTCTTTACTATCAGGTAGTCCACAAGATGCCATTAAAAGCCTTCAGTTGATCCAAAATGCAGCAGCAAGAGTTCTGATGAATATTAAAAAGAGAGATCACATTTCTCCTGTTTTAGCTTTCCTTCATTGGCTCCCTGTTAAATCCAGAATAGAATTTAAGATCCTTCTTCTTACATACAAATCAAATCAAACTTTATTTATAAAGCGGTTTTCATACAAGAAGTTGCATCACAAAGTGCTTTACAGATTAAAAGGACCCCACATAAAACCACCTTCCCTTCCCTCCCCCACAGATTTAAAAGCATGGTCACAGTTATACCCCCCTCCCCCCAACCCAACTCCCATGCACACACACAGTTAAGAGAAAAAGTAAAAAAGGACATTGGGCCGAGTGTAGATGAACCATGCAAGGACACGCCATCAGAGGAGCCATCTGCCCCGGCAGCAGTAGACTAACAGCAGCAGCCGAGGCACCGACACAGGGCACCCAGTGGAGGCAAGGCCAAGACCCCCACCTCCACCCAAGCTCCACCTGGAGAACACCCAGGGAGCCACAGCCGACCACCGCTCCCGGGGCAGAGGGCTCCCACAGAGGAAACACTGGAACGGGGATTAAGATAAATTAAAGTATAAAAATAAACAGTAAATTAATGTGCTAAGATTAAATAGTAAAACTGATAAAAATATAATCATATAAAACATGCAGAGCAATTAAACAAACAGTAATAAATAATAATCAGTTAAAAGCTAAGCTAAAAAGGTGAGTCTTGACCCTGCTCTTAAAAACAAAGAAAGCCCTTAATAATCAAGCTCCATCATACATCAGAGATCTAATTGTTTCATATGTTCCCAACACAGCACTTCGCTCTCAGATTGCAGGTTTACTTGTAGTTCTTAGGATTTCTAAAAGTAGAATGGGAGGCAGATCTTCTAGTTATCAGGCTCCTCTCCTGTGGAACCAGCTCCCAGTTTTAGTCAGTGAGGCAGGCACTGTTTACTTTTAAGGCCAGGCTTAAAACTTTCCTTTTTGATAAAGCTTATAGTTAGAGTGGCTTAGGTCATCCTGAGCTAGCTCTGTAGTTATGCTGCTATAGGCTTAGACTGCTGGAGGACAGACTTACCAATTTTCTTCAATCTGCTACTTCCTTTTCTACTACTACTCTCCAGTTGTATTACAGTAGATTCTGTTTTTTCGACTGTTAACTTTGTGTTCTCTCAGTGTTTTTCTGTCCATAGAAGATATACCTGGTCTGGTATCCTGCTTGGCTGCAATGCCCTGTTGGACGGGGGGCATCGACTGGGATGATGCTCCCAGTAACTGAACATCCACTGTGTCCTGTTATCAACTTTTTACTTTCTGTAACATAGAAAGTTCTCTTATATCAGATCTTCTGTTCCTTCTGTGTTTCTGCTCTGTCTTCTCAAACCCCCAGATGGTCGTGGCAGATGGCCGCTCCTACTGAGCCTGGTTCTGTTGGAGGTTTCTTCCTGTTAAAGGAGAGTTTTTCCTCTCCACCGTCGCTACATGCTTGCTCAGTATGAGGGATTGCTGAAGGATTGCTGTGGTTGGAAAGTCTGCATCAACAGGGCACAATCTCACGCCAATGACTGACGCAATCTGCTGGGATTCCTTAAATAGGAAACTTTTTAACTGATTGGAATGTTTGTATAACTGTATTGAAATGACTTCTTGTTAAGTGCCTTGAGATGACATCTGTTGTGAATTGGCGCTACATAAATAAACTGTCAATCTGACTTCAGAGTGTACTTAGGAAATCCCAACCTTTTGGAAACAGCGCTGCATGCAGCTCATAAAACCTCATCCTCATTATCAGCTAACGGGGGAGGTGTGTTGTATCAACTCTGCATTTCTGCCGTTAACTGGCAAGTTTGGATAACCATTAACAATTTTGAAACGCATGGTAGATCTGGTTTTAGTGCAGGAATGCTCGGAAAGCATTAAAATTCAAACAAGTCTTTTCTCTCAGGAAGCGCATTTACCGGTGCTGCACCCCACCACAGTTGGTTTGTTTATTAAGCCAGTCTTTAAACACCGGGTCATTGAGCCACAATGCAGAAAACTTAATCTACCCATTTTGTGAAAATGACGTTTGAGTTTCCGGCCGGTGTTCTGACTATCTGTGCTACCATAGACATATAAAGAAGAGACCCTGCATTGGCTGCTCTGAGGCAAGAAATGCGGCCGCCATCTTGGGCCGGTATTCCCATTCGCAGACTTCCACCATAACAGCAGCAGTTATTACCAGATGCCTGAATACTGTGTGGCGTACTCGTGTTCAAATCAGCGGGCTGTTGAGAGTAGGGCTCGGGGGATAACTTTTCACAACTAAGATTGAACATTTTTATTGTTTGTATTTTGTAAATATAATATTACTGTACTGAATTTATGTCCACCAGCGAAATCTTGGCTAGCTAACGTTAAGTACAGCAAGAAGGCTGAGACTTTATAAATTGTGTATTTTTAAACCACTGAGTTAGATTACATCTTACAGAAGAATGCTAATGTAGAAATAAATATTATTCACCCATCCAACCGTTGAATAGATTGCAAACAAGCTTAATGATCATTTTAGCAGCTTTGCGTCATCAACAGAAATGCTTTCTTTTTTTTTAAAGAAAGGTTCAAAGAAATCTGAGAGAAGTAGGGTGATATCAGCTAAATTGGGCCACTTTTTGGTAAATTGCTTGGGACAATAATACAATACCATATATGCCTTTTCCATGTGTTTTGTATGATTAATAATCACCGTTTTTGATATTTTTGTGTTGAAATTATGTAATAAAATATAATTATTTAGGTCCTACAGTTCTTGAAGCATCAGTTTAAGGTAAAATGGGCCAGCTGTTTCAGGTACAATGAGCCAGTCAAACTGCAAAGGGAAATAGTAATTACCAATAGTAAAATATGAATAAAATGGGAAGAGATATATAGTAATACAATTGAAGAATGTCATGATGTAGATATATATAATGTAATATAGTATAAATATAGATATATATATAATCTGTATATTATATATTACCTATATCTTTATTTTATATATTTATAATTTGTATATTAGCCTATATATCATCTATATCCAGGGGCGGATCTAGAAAAGTATTTATGGGGTGGCAAGAAAGGGGCAAGAATTTTTCAGGGGTGGCACCATATGCCAGAATTTTATATATATATTAGTTTTATTGATCAGTCAAACACATGCTTCACCTCTTCACTCCCCAGTATTTACATATATGATAGATACATACATGTATTTGTTTTGCTTCAGGTTATTTAAGCACATTAAAGCTGCATTGCGCAATATTTTTGTTAAAATAAAAATATTTCTTTTAATCTATAGTCAGTTTTTTCATCTCCTGACGATACAATTGAATCAAGTGCTGTAGTTTGCTGTAGTTTGATTCTACCGCGGTTGCATGTAGAGGCAGCAATTCCATTTATTTTGAGGTGATTCAGGGTGTGCGTGTGGGCTTGTGAGAGCGCGTAGCGTGATGTAATGATGCACGTACATACCCATGTACGCGGTCTAAACTAGCTTAGATAAGTGTAACTAGTCAGCCACGACACCTACACAAGCTCCCCGTAAGTCAAAGAAGAAAATAATTTTATCTAGCATTACAAAAAGAGCAAAAATGGCCTCTGCCGTCGCAGAGCTCGGAATAATGCCTTAAAGTCATGGGAGTTCGCATTTTGCTGATTGCAGTTTGTCTAACGGCCACATGGTGCACTCTCTGCAGCACTTTCAGCAAACTAGCAGCTTTAAAGGTTCCCCAAAGAGAATATAACACAACTATTTTCATGAGCTTCAAGCTCCTAATGTCCATTTATACCCCCTTAACATTCCTGCAATTTCCGCCCTACTTTTTTTAAAACGCATAGCCAAAATTAACTTAAAGCTGTTCTTAAACCATTTTGAGTAGAGACATGGCTGGGATCTCTTTGGAAAGCAAACACTCTAAAATTTATCCCAGAACTGTGTTAATATCTCCGAGTGCGATTGTTACCAAGCAATATGAATTTTAATACACTGAAAAATAATTTTTTTATGTCCGATTATTTATTTTATATAAATACATGGTGTAAAAATAGCTTTAAAAATAGGTTGGGACCTAAAACACACTGTGGGTCTAAAGCCTAAAGTATTACCTTCATCCACACCAATTTTGACAGCAATAAACCTAAAAATGAGTATTCTGCACACATTTTTCTAACTACAGGTCAAAGGTGGTCAAAAGTATGCCATATGCGCCATCTCCTGGGTAAATGCCGTAGTCCTCACTGAATTAAAAATATCGTCAGAATCATAACTGCATCCTACCATATAAAGCTCTACGGCTTCCCTCAATGTTGTATTTTAATTATAAAGGGTGTTTAGACACAGTGCTGAAACAGTATTTTACTGGTACGCACTGTGCATACTCTCTTCATGAATAAGACATTTTACGCACATCATATACTGTGGCAGCGAATAAGTCCGCCCGGTCAAGTTATATATCTGCGTTTGCAGCATTACATTGGCTATTTGATGCGTCAATCATCAGAGTTCTGGACCGCGATTGGTTCGAGTTGCTTACCATAACGTGACTTTTCATCCATGCGCCATTGATTGGCGGATGGATGAAATAAACCGAATGAAATTTTTTTTTTCTTCTGGGCATGCTCAGTGACCTTTGTAGGCGGAAGAAGAAGCGAAGGAATCGGAAACAAAGCCGTAAAGACTACAAAAATGGCCATAGACATTTCGGAAGCACGTTTTCACTGTTTTACATTTTTTATCGGTTTTGCTGTTGTCCTGGTCTAATCACTTTATTGGAGGACTTTAATCAGACCCTTATTGATGTAAAAAGACAATTTTTGTTCGAAATGGATCGGTTTTGTCACGTTTATTGGACTAAAAAGTGGTGAGTTCCATATTTTTATACCTCCGTCAGGAGAACGTTTGTGTTGGCAAATGCGCTCACTCTGTCTACAGTTAGGATTGTATCCTTGATCGCCATCCATAATTGGAATCACAAGACTCTTAGCTTTCCAATGATATAAAATATGTATAGGTTCATTGAATTTAGAAGTCCGAAAATCGATGGATTTAAACTACAAAATGGGCTGGGCCCGCCTGCGGGCCCACGGAACGTTAACGGGTTTGAATTCATAGCTGCTAGGGTGGCAGCAGGGGTGGCAAGGCTTTCTTTTAGGGTGGCAACTGCCACCCTATGCCACCCCAGTAGATCCGCCCATGTCTATATCTAATATATTATCTATATTATACATGTGTATATTAATCATGAATTATATTGTGTATATATTATTAAAATGACTGAGTCATACCTTCTGCTTCTCTATCGTATAGCATTGTGTGTTTTGCATACATTTTATGAGTACTTCATGAGTAAATCAGAATATTCTATTACTGTTAAGCCAATGAATATAGAAACAGGCCGAACCATTTGTCCTGTATCATAGCAAACTGTTTGCAGTTAGCAGACAATAAAAACGGCATGAAAATCAGTTTAGTATTTAGTGAGTTTAGTTACGCTCCATTGCATCTGCCAAACAGATTACAAAGTGGAGCGGGGGATACTTGCCCAAGATGGCGGCCTCACGGCTCATCGGCACCAAAAGGCAGTAGCAGTCAAAGCGGTGTCTATTCTTTTTATATATGTCTATGTGTGCTACCCATTGACGTGCTACCCCTCAATCCGTGCTACCCTGTAGCACTGCGGACGCACATTTCGATGTTACGTCACAATTCGCTTACTCAGCAAATCTGTCATCGAGAATTCCAAATCTGTCATTGAGAATTCCTACCTGAAAGTTCCATTTTGGCTTATTTTATCAGTCATCTACAGCACTCTCAGTTTGTTTTTGTAGTAATTAACAGTCACTCTGCTGGCCCACAGTCATGAAGCACTGGGTTTTAATTGATGATCGGCAGGTGTAAGCAATTGTGATGTTCTGCACGCTGCTTTTAGGACACTGAATGGAAATAACTGCCACTCCGACGAGGTAATGGGAAAATAATATATGTGCTTTATGTGCTAGTTTTAGCTTTATATTAAACGGGTAGCATGTTCTGTGGATTGAAAGAAAAGTTTTTGTTATTCATATAAATTGTTGCTATGTTAGGTATGCGAATGGCTAGTGGCTACGTCATCGTAGCCGAAAACGTCACTTCCGTGTCCAAACCAAATCGCGGTAGCAATGGTGCAGTGCTGTGTCCCGTGTTGCAATAAAATTAATTATGCCAATAAAACGATATGTTACTGCCGCTTTCCTCTGGACGAAAACAAGAGGAGGAGATGGCTCAAACTGATACAATAAGCTGGATCTCTTTAAAAGTGTGGACTAGCGCCAGTATTTGCACTAAGCGTTAGCCGAAATAACGTTACCTGTTGCTGTTCTGATGGAGTGGGGCCACATAAAATAAAAGAGACTAAAGCCAATATTAATGAGAATAAAGTTGTCATTTACTAGTTTAATCTGTCAATTTATTTATAAAGTCCTTTAAGATGACCAAAAGTCAAAAACAAGGCGCTGTACAATCAAGACAAAATGAGACATTAAAATCCAAAAATAAAAATAATAAAAACAGAAAACATTTCCATATAGCACAGACCTCCGCCAGGGCCACTCATCCCCCCCATCACCATGGTGTTATATTTCTAATATTCGGTACTTTACCAATAAAATGTCTGTTAATGAGATGCATGGCTTTGCTTTTCCAGCGGAGAGCAGAGATTCGGGGCTGCTGCGCGAGGGATGCCGCTTGTGAGCTCTTTGACACGGGAGAGGAGTGGAGTTTAGCACAGCTGGTCGGTGGGTGAATAGGCGCTTCATGTCGGATCAACCCCAAGATGGAATCACTTGTTCCTATTCCCATTGCTGACATTTCCTTAAAATCTTATCAAAATCCATCCATAACTTCCTAAGTTATGTTGCTAACAGACAGATAATTGGGCACGAAAACATTACGTCCTGGCGGAGGTAATAAAAAAAGACATCTTCCATCTACCGTCTTTCTGTGTAAATATCTCACGTTACAACATGAAAACATCTGGTTTACATTCAGTGCGGCATATATATGAACAAAATGTACTTTCTTTTAAAATGTAGCTGGTGCGGCTCATTCAGGTGTGCTCAACAGTCCAAAAATTATGGTAGTTATTTATGAAAAGTCATATTTTACGAAAATAAACTCATTTACGAAAATAAACTCATTTACGAAAATTTGTTATAATTTAGAAGATTAAAATAATTTAAGAGATTTAAGTAATAATTTAGATGATTAAGTCATTTAAAAGAATCAACCTTGGCAACCGCCATTGTGTTTACATTAGGAGCAGCGGCGGGTTGGACCCGGAAGTGATGTCGTGATGTCACGCTAGCCATCCCCATTACTGGTAAACTGCCACTTCAATCCGGTCACTTGAAAAATATTTTCTGATGATTATCAAAGCCAACAGTTGTTGTTTTCGGCATGTAAACATACCGGTAGCACTTTTCTTCTTTTTTTTTTAAACGTGTCCTGTTTGGCAGTGTGGAGCTCAGAATTGGTGTCTGAGTACCAAGTAGAAGCCCAACAGATTTACTTTCACAAGCGGAGCAGTACAGCTTTTGCTATAGTACTCCACTTGATTTATGTGTGAAAAATCTTTATTATGAATTGTTGGGGTTTTTATTTCCTGATGTTATGGACACGGAGACGGAAAATTAAGGAGAAGAAAGAAGGAAGATGAAGAAGAGAGGTAGGAAACAAAATGTCATGAGAGAGGGTGAGTTGAAAATACAAGAGAGGAAGGGGAACAAAGAAAACACAGGAAGACATTGAAGTCTGCCTCCATACCCACAGGATGGCAGAGAGAGGGGGAAAAACAAAACAAAACACAAAAAAGGAACATCGACAAAACCAACCAAACATTGTGAACTAAGAATTACACAACCACATCACACAAAAATAGATATAAAAATACAACAACAATGTCACAGAAAAACTCATGGTACTGATTAATCAAGATCTAGTAATGATAACCTCAGCCCAAGAATATATCCTTAAACACCAGAGACCCCACATCTATGTGTGTGTGTTAGCATGCTGGTGCATATAAGGTTTCTCCATAAGAGTGTTCGATAGTTGGTGTGAGAAGACATCAATCCGTCCCCCAGGAATCGATGCAGACATGAAGGAGATCGGAGCAAAGACGTCCAAAGGACCGCCAGAGCCCAGGCGGACCCGGGCGGGGCCGACCGCATCCCCCAAGAGAGGAGCAAAGGAGAACCCCAGGGGAACATCCAGCGGCCACTATGCAGGGGCCCGGGGGGCACCAGTGACGAGCCCACAGGCTCCGCCGGCAACGGACCGGGGGAGCCGGGGCCCAGGGGCACCCCACCCCCCAGCAGGGACCCGACAAGGGACCGGCCGACGAGGGGCCCCCGGCACTGCAGGGGCCGCGGCTGGCTGCCGGCCGCCACGTGACGCCTCCACCCTAGGCCAATCCCCACCGCCAACATCCCAGCGCCCCACCAATAGCCGCAGGGGACGGACAGCATCCCCAGGCCGGGCTCAGTCAGCATCTGGACGCCAAGTTGTACCAGCTCCCGGGTCCTGATCCCGCGCAACGCAGGGCGCCGAGACCAGGCATCCAACGAGGGCCAGGGCCGGTCCAACCCACCAATGAACCGGCCACGCACAGTGCGCACAGAACAGGTGATCAAACGAGCAGGGATCCGCATCCCGCCGAGCCACCGAGCAGGCACCTCCCAACAATCCCAAACCTGGCACCTCTAAAAGAGGTGCCCCAACCAACCAAAGGAAGATATCGGCCCAGCGCATCGGCCGACCGACACACCGGCCCCCCCAGGCCCGGCCAGGCACGCACCAGGTCCGAACCGGATTGACCACCGGCGCACCGGTAGGCAGGGGCCCCTGTCACCGGCGGGGAGTGACGGAGGGGAAATAGGCCCCCATTAAGTGTAAGGCCTGAGGTGCGACAGGCGAGGGGGCAGACCAAGATCCAACCTGACAGGTAGACAAAGACATACAGACACAGTCATACGTTCCCTCCCTCTTAAACCCATACATTCTCACTGACTCCCCAAGACATCCAAAGAAAAAACGCTGTACCCTCACTCACACACCCCATGCACACTTTATGCTCCCAGGTCCAGGTACCGATGCCCCAGTAGAGCCACCAGCCCCCGGACCCGGGAGGTGGACCCCCTACCTTCTAGGATGGAGACAAGCAGACCGCCCAGGGCCCCACAGTGGCAAAGCAGCCCGACAGCCCAGGACCCCGACCAGACCGCCTGTCCTCTGGACCCCGGTAGCACTTTTCGAGGGGTAGCATCGACAGATAAACATAGCCATCTATGCGCGCTACGGTAGGACATTCTGAGGAGGTAGCACAGATCATCAGAACAGCGGTCCAAGCGATCCCAACACTACGCATGCGCACAACAAAATACATCACCTGAACCAATCGAGATCAGAGGATTGGACACCGGCCCAGCTCCTGTCCGTACATTAGTAATAAATACCTGAACAAAAAATATGCATCAACTGAAAAGTTACAATATATTGAAGAAATAACCAAAGAATAAGAACAAATTTACTACCATGTCAGGTTGTGCTCATTACCTTTTATTAACTTTTAAGGGCCTTAATTTGAAGTCATTTAATTTACTACCTTTTACTACCCCGCGGCAACCCTGTAAAAATTCCATCATATTTTTATCTAGGTTGGCAGTCATAAAACTGAATTTCACTTGAAGTATGAGACATTCTTACCAGTTGTTTTTTAAGCTCAGGGTTGTCCCTCAATCGCACCTCCATTTCCTCTACTGTCTGCAGATCATTTATAGGGAGAATATTCTGTGTCAAATCGTCTTCTGCTGCAGCTTGTAATCCTTGTATAGATTTATAAATTATTTTGATCTGGTCCATTAAAATTTCCTGATTCGTCAAAATATTTTTCAAGAGAGCTGTGAAATAAAAAAGGTAATTACTTAAACCACAAAGACATTTTTGTTACTCAAAATATTAACATAGTTTAACACTCACTTAAAGTAAGATCGGAAGGTTGATTCTGCATTGAGGGTGATGGTCCAGAGCGCTGGTGCCTAGAGGCTGATGGTCCAGAGCGCTGGTGCCTAGAGGGTGATGGTCCAGAGCGGTGGTGCCTAGAGGGTGATGGTCCAGAGCGCTGGTGCCTAGAGGGTGATGGTCCAGAGCGCTGGTGCCTAGAGGGTGATGGTCCAGAGTGCTGGTGCTGGTGCCTAGAGGGTGATGGTCCAGAGTGCTGGTGCCTAGAGGGTGATGGTCCAGAGCGCTGGTGCCTAGAGGGTGATGGTCCAGAGCGCTGGTGCCTAGAGGGTGATGGTCCAGAGCGCTGGTGCCTAGAGGGTGATGGTCCAGAGCGCTGGTGCCTAGAGGGTGATGGTCCAGAGTGCTGGTGCCTAAAGGGCGATGGTCCAGAGTGATGACCTGGCAAAACAGAGATTGATATTACAGCACAAATTATATTAGGACAGTAATATTTATATGGATAGATGGAAAGGGCCTTATTTAAAGGGCGGGTTTTTACTAGGAGGGTCTTGCGACCCCCCATAAAGCCGCTGTTTATGTGTGGGGCTCCCCGCTTACATCTATGCTCCCCTGTTTACAAAACTGTGTCACTCAAAAACTTAAGTCACCGTAAAAATAAGTGAACATTATTTAATGAAGTGGACCGAACCGAGCAGGCTGACCTGAAACAGCTCTATACATCCACTGCAAGTTTTATGAATTTAGCAGGCTACTTCTCTTGCTTTTCTGTAACTAAGATCCTAAAAATTGACCCCAGAAGTTGTGATGTGGTTGTAAAGTCATCTGTTAAGAAATTGGATTTTAGAAATGTATAAAGAAATTTAGGATTGAGTTTGGACAACAACTATTAATTTAATGTAGTCACTCCCATTTTCATTGTAATAAAAAAAAAATCAGGTATAGTTTCGATTAAATTGAAATTGCTGTCGGCTATGTAAAACCCACATACTTACGGCGACATGATTTGTCTGAAACAACTGTGGATCAAAGCCCTAACATATCAGCTCAGGCCTTCCAAGATGGATTATATTGAGAAAAAAAATTCCAATCTGGTTGCAATCCAGTTTGCGGTGCAGGATTACCAGAGATGCGCTGCATTGAAGGAGATGGTCCAAACTGGTGCTGCCTGGAGGGAGATGGGCTAGAAACATGCAGTCTGCGGTATCCAAGATTGTCCTGGCCAACAGCAAAAAGTCTTGGTGCATGTGGTAATTCAGTATGTCTGCAAAGAAAGTTCAAACTTAAACCTTTATCAAAATTTTTGTTCTGATTTAACCCTAGTCTCCTATATTTACTGTGAATGTAAATGAATAATTTATGGAACTTGTCAGGGTGTATATGGGGTGTATGGAAAAATGAAGACCCATTTCTGCATTCATCAATCCAGACATGGGTGTATACGACAAGTCAGGAGGTGGTATGTAAACACCATTTAAATGCCATGCAGCCTCCAGCGTACGATCAAAATGCACCAAAAATATATACCATTGTATGTGCAAATTTGACTAACGAAGCCTGGTCCATACTATCCCCTCGTACTCATTTCGTACAGAGGGTCTGGAGAGGTGAACTCCTTTGAAACGATTGGACCTGATCTTCGCTAGCGTTTGGTCGTGACGAATGTAATGCACCCAAGTGAGTGAAGCAGCTATCAGAACTCTAGGGGGCATTCCTGTCGCACTCCAAGGCTTCAATTTCAATTTCTGGATATTTCAGAGTCGAGCCAGAACGGATGAAGAGCTTCCATTACTTTCGTATCCGCCGCCATTGCCAAACTAAAACCAGCAAAACGGGCGCAAATGCTGGATGTCACCTACAACACCCGCCTCCTCCGCTCACTGAATGGTAGGTTGAAATTCAAAACTATGTAATGAGGCCACTGAAATCAGACCCAGACGTACATGTAGGGAAATGATAATTGACCAGAGTTTATGGATGACTAAGACCATGCTAGTACTGTGGACAAACTCCAGATTAGATCAGTAATACAAGGACTTTACCAGTCCAGTATACGGATCCTAAATAGCTTAAAGGCCTCAGGGGCATGTTTAAAGAGTTGCATGTAGACATAAAACCATAGGTTGCAAGTTTAATCCTCACTTTAAATTGTACATTACAGTACAATTTCATGTCTTACTTCTTTTTTTTGATGGGACTTTAGCCACTCCATAATCCTCATCATCATCCTCATCTTCTCCTGGGAAAAGTCTGTTCCTCGGTCTAAATTCCAAACCATCAGAAAACATCAATGGCAAATGTACAAATATAAACAAAATCAAACATATACTCACATTCGTTTTTGTTTTGGTTTAATGGGAGAATCCTCATCAGCTGCAAGATCTGTATGGTCGACCGTTTCAGGAAGTTTAAGCCTTGCCTCATTGTAATCATCTTAAAATAATAAAAGACCAAACACAACCTGACTTAACTTATTTAAAAAAAATTATAGAAAAATAATCAACTTTTTAATTTAGCACAGTAGTTCACTGTATCACTAGTGACAACACAAACACACATAAAAGTACTTACTGGATGTGAAGATCACCCTTACATCGTAAGAGGTCCAGTTCGCTCCAGGATCTTCTAGCGCTTTGATTGCTTTAACCACGTCAGTTTTATGTGAGGGCCACATGCACCTTCCCTCCTCAACCCACTTTGCAGGTACCACCGCGACCTCATTGGTTTTTTAAAAATTATAATATGGTACATTGTCTGAAGAATTAATAAAAATAATTATTAATGGGGAAAAATTAACTGAATGGACATATTATGAACAATATGCGAAGAACATTTATTATATTAAATCAATCAATCATCACTCATAAAGTGCTTTACAGCTTAGAAACAATTGCCTACAACCACCCAACCCCTGAACCTCACTAGTGTTCACCATATACACGGAGTCATTCTCCTTTACCTATCCAACCACCGACCCAACAGACAAGAACGTGTATACATTCCATACAAGGACATGTCCCACTTGGACGAACAGGACCTTGACGCTCATCATGCTGCTTATATGTAGACCCAGGCCAACCACAACCATTTATTCTCACTAGGAATAAATGGGATTTACTCAACGTTTAACATGTCGCTCAGATGGAGACCTAGGTCCCATTATGCAGACTCTAGGTCAACCATAAGGCCATTGGGCCCTAGTCCCACTTACGATAAAAAGGATTCACTTGACGTTAAATTTGCCATTCTAATGTAGACCTAGAGCTGTATGCACAGAGAATCATCACCAAACCCACACTTCACCTGAAGGCACAAAGAATGATCAGACATACCCAAAATCCCTCTGTGAAGCACATGCACACACACAAAAATGGAAAAAAGAAAAAAAAGAAAAGAAATATACAGCACAAAAACTTACCTCACATAAGAGCTTTGATGGTGAGGTAAGTTTTTGTGAGGTATATTCCTTTACTTTTTCTACCATTCACATTATTAGCAACGCTGTAATGCAAAACTAAGCAGCTGTAACAAGAATTTGTCCCACCGTATGCTGTTCTACGCTGTTCTAACTGCCAAATCCAACTGGAAACCATGGCAAACAAGCTAATTCAGAAATTGGATATTGCATCTCCATCATTAATATACACTCCATGGTCATGAGTCTCAACATTCATTTCCATGAAGCAAAGGCACAACAACAAAATGATTGTGATAAGGGAGCCTGACATATTTATGTACATGCTCATCCATCACAAAGTACTTCAGAGTGGTGGCCAGGTGAGAAACTTTAAATATTCCCACCTCTCTGGAATCCAAAGCGTAAAAAAGAATGCATCTTTGCATGGAAACTCCCTCCCTGCAACAGTCTCGTTTTGAAGGTTTGACAATTAAACCATCCTTTGACAAAGTTTTGTAATGCTCTATGCCACCATTTGAGTGTGGCACAGGCCCATCACTATGCTCCACCCGATATCCCTCTTCATTTTGAGAAGAAAGATCCTGATGGGCATTCTCCACTTCTGACAACCTCCGGACAACTTGCGTTAAGGGATTGCATGGACTCCTCACCATTTTCTTAAGGTACCCCAGATAATTCTCAAAAGGGAAGCCAGAAATCACGTCCAAAGGGCCATGTGCCTTCACATCCTGACTGAGGTGGACCAGACCATGTACATTGTACACTAAAAACTCTGGTCCATAAAGGCACCCGAAATGTTGAACAAACAAACGCAAGAAGGTCTCAGCCCTGTCATTCATACTCACACAGTACTTTGGACTTGCCAAAATGAAGACACCAACAGACAACAAAATAAAATTATCATATATCTGGGATCTCAGCACATCTTTTAAGACAACAGGGCCCGTATACAATATGAACTGCCGGACTTCTGTTGCTTTCCATCTTTTCCTCTCCAGCAGAGCTCGTGGTCTCCTGGCAAACTCAGAAGGAACATGGTCCTTCAAAGACAGAAGTGTGTCAGACAATAAACACACCTGGTTAGCTGACAAACGGCAACACAAAGGACCAGGAGGACCTAACCATAAGTCCAGCAAGCTCCTCATGACCCCTAGACACACAAAGTGCATATAGTCATGAGGAAAGGTGGTAACCATATCAATCCCAAGTTGGCAGAGTGGCGAGTCACCATGGTGGTGGTCTTCATCACGACAATCCCTAAAGCATCGGTCAGTCCTAAGCCTAGCATTGACCTCTGGGCAAGTCATTCTACTACCAATTCGAAGCCCAGTTTGAACACACCTTTCACAACCATGGTATGCCGTGTGTGACTTGACTGCTCTAATAAAAGCCCTGGCCGGTGCATCACAAAGAACAGAGCAAACATTCAAAACAAAGGATTGTCCTTTAAACACAAATCCACAACCAAGAGCCTTCAATTCAGCAACCAGGTCCTGCAAGTATTCCGTTAAAGAGGATGGTTTTGCATTGCCACAAAAAATGCCGATCACAGCTGGTTTCTTACAGTGCCCCTGCAGGATCCCAAGTATTGGCCAAAACTGGGTAGACGAGCTCTTAAAGAGAGGAAGACCATCAAAGTTTAACTGGAGCTTGAAAGCATGTCCATCTGGAAGGAGCCGATACACTTCGTCCAAGATACATTGGAAGGCATTCAATATGCCAAAATAGTGGAATGTTCCGCCTGCAATATGTTGAATTTTGTACATTGTTTTTGTTTTTAAGAGTTCTCCCATCTTTAGGAAGACAGGGATGATGACACCTCGGGATGGAGAGCAGGGCTGACAAAGCAATGAGAGAAATGCCAAACTCTATAGCCCAGTCTACAAGGGAAGAGTGTAAATCAGGGGTCCTCACATGATCACCTTGGTGATTGTCCTCTTCATCGGAACCCTCAAACCTACTACTGTTGTCTGTTTCAGACATTCCACAAAACTCCACATCTTCTTCATCATCCCCAACGGAAACCTCTGCATCAAGTGATGCCTCCATGTTTACATTACCTGCTTCCTGTTCATTTTGTAATGATTCTACAAGTTTATCAACCCTTTTCAGTGCTTTTCTTCACATATTGCCCCACTCATTGTAAGCCCAGCCCCCCTCCATACCTTTTTGTGTCAAAACTTGCCAATAACAGTCCTGAAAAAAAACAAAAAAAACCCAACAAAAACAAGTAAGACACAACAAGTGTGTTGTGTTCAAAATTAAGTTAAATTACTCCAGGTTGGGACACATCATAGGAGTTCATAACATGTAGTTAACAGAATTACTTACCACTTTCAAACTCCTGATTTCACCACAAACGAATGTTCTAGCTAGCCAATTGTAGATTTAGCCTATAAAATCAATGTGAAAACAAACCAATAGACAGGATCAACATGAGTTCATAGCATATAATGAACAGTTAAATATAGTAAATGATAATGGTAAGTTACTGTGCAGTGGTTCCCAAACATAGACTAATTTGTGGCGTAGCGCCACAGAATCAACATCGGCTGCCACATATTGCATTTCGTTATTAATTTTCTTTTTTGCGTTTTGTTTTTAAATTTCTTTTTTTTAAACGCTGTTTAACCTTTTAACCCCCACCTAAACCGGTCGCATTTTCTCCTGTTTGGCTTTACCCAGATTTAAAAGCTTAAAAAATGTTGTTAGCATTTAGCCTCTCCCTTCATAGGTATAGCTCCAAATGGGGGTGAAGTTAGAAGCTACCAAGCTGTTCCACGTTTTCCCTATTTAAATACAGTTATGTGAAACATTACACAATCCAAGTATAATTATACAAAATTAAACATGTTGATTTTCTAAGCGGATAAAAAGCGTTACTATATTGTATGGAATAATAATACCTTAGAAGCCCTTCCACGTTCGCACAGTAAAGTCAAATTGCTCCTAATATTATTACGCTTTAACGTTTCACGTAACTGCATTTAAATTCAAATTCAAAAATACTTTATTGATCCCAGAGGGAAATGAAGTTTTGTTGTAGCTCATATAATTAATTCTTTAATGGGTTGTTGTAGATGATGATGGCTGTGGGCAGGAAGGATTTCCTGTAGCGGTCTGTATTGCAGCGAAACTGAAGAAGCCTCCGACTGAAGACGCTCTGTTGTTGTATGACTGTCTCATGAAGAGGATGCTCAGGGTTGCTGCTACCCCAACAGTTGATGGCTGAAGAGATTATACTCTCCACAACAGACTTGTAGAAAATATGCAGAATCTTGCTACAAACCTTGAAGGACCTAAGCTTCCTCAAGAAGTCCAGTCTGCTCTGTCCCTTCTTGTAGACTGTTTCGCTGTTCAGTCTCCAGTCCAGTCTGTTGTCCAGGTGAACTCTGAGGTATTTATACTCCTCAACCACCTCCACTTCTCCCATGATGGAAACAGTGTTTGACTTATCCCTGTTTCTTCTGAAATCTACAATCATCTCCTTTGTTTTGTTCACATTCAAGGTGAGACGATTGTTTCCACACCATCTCACAAAGTGGTCCACCAGCTCTCTGTACTCAGGTTCTTGTCCATCTCTGATACACCTGACAATTGCAGAGTCAATTAATCAATTAATCAATCCCTAATCAAATAGGGAAAACGTGGAACTGCTTGGTAACTTCTAACTGGATGCTAAATGCTAACAAATGCTAAATGGCTAAATGCTAACAACATTTCCGTGACTGAGTGCACGCACAAAAACCAGGCAGTTACGCATAAACTCATCTCAGCTCAGCTTAGAACATATCTTATTATGCAAAAACAGTGGCTTATTCCTTCATGGCGGGGTTTTTATACCATTTACATTTAGGGTTGCCAACTCCCAGCAAAAAAAAAAAGGAACCACTCCCCCCCGCCGTCTCATGATGCTTAATCAACGTAATCGACCTTAATTTAATGCACGTGTAAAACAATTGCACAGAAATTTATTATTTTTCTACAATAATTAAATAGATTCAACATCTTTTCTTCGACAGAATTGCAGACTGCACATTACTTCAAAAAGGAAAAGTACCATACCTTACTACGGTATATATTAGACTCAATATTCACTATATAAGATAATGGGTTTCTATACATTTAACAGATGACCACTTTAGTTGTAAGATTCAGATATTTTTCTTTTAAAGCTAGACGTTTTAAATGAGAATAAGAAAGAAAAGTATGTATTTGTACCCCTCTTTTCCTGTTAATGCCCTACCTGGCCCCCGGGCAAAACTTTGCTAGGGCCGCCCCTGCACAGTTACCAGCTGTCAGCTATGTAGAAAAGGATCCTGGTGTTATTTGTCTCTCAGAAACAGTTCATAACTTCCCTTCAACTCATTCATGTCACCTAAAAGGTAAACCTGTTTCTCCTTCACCTGTTCAGCTCTCATGATTCAGTAAGAACATCTCCTGGTTACATCTTCATGTTTCAATCTCACCACAAATTCAAACTGATATCATGACCAGCAGCTTTTACAGCTATGGCTCCAGCAAACATCAGCTGATACTAGAAAGTCATATTAAATCAGTTCTAACAGGTTATTAGACGTGCTGCTGCTGTTTGGCGCAACATCCGCTGGTTTCCTCTTTCTGCGCAAAGTGGGCGATAAACAAACGAGAGCGAGAGACGGGACTTCCAACAGAAAAGCCGATCAGCTGATCATTGATCAGTTTCATGATTGAGCAACAGGAGAGGGAGGATGAGAAAATGAGAGAAGAAGAGGCAGTTGCACAGCTTAAAGACAAAGAATAACTCCAGCTTTGTGTCTTTTTTTCATTCTAGCTGAAGTACGGGACAAATCGCGTTACTTCTCACCTCAATGCGGAACGCATATTTTCTCTGAATATGGGATGATTCCGTTTTTTACAGGACGGTTGGCAACCCTATTTACATTTGCCTTTGTCAGACTTTACACATTAGAAAATGATCGACATAATGTTGGCTAACACTAGCTATGTAGTTCTGTCATGTGTACAACTCATGGTTAAACTATATATCGAGTATCCAAATATTTGCAAAAATGTACATACGTATATCAACTGTAAACTTATACCATGGTGAGGGTGAATACTCTGTTCTGATTGGCTGGAGGGTGTAGCTTAAAAAGTGATAATGTACACCTAGGAAAGGCGTCCCGTCAAATTGCCTGATGACAGTTCTAAATTGTTGCGCAGGCTCAAACGCTAGATGGTGACCATGGCAAAGGAGACTCAACTTTATTTCACAGTTGACTCATTGCATGACACATACAAGTGGTAGGCATTGACTGTATGGCAGTGGCGGCTGGCCAATAGAGGGCGCAAGGGCGCCACCCCAACACTCACCACTTGCTATATTACCTTGAATAAAACCTTTTTAAAATTATAATACTATAAAAAATATTTCAAAATATATGTGTTTTTCTTTCAGATGTGCAAGATAAATATTTTAACGTTTTTGGTGAGTTGAGTTGTTACACTCATCAGCGTTGTCTGATTGAGGATGTATTTCCGCCCTGGGGCGCAAACATCTTTGCCCATAGACTCTTGTTAAAAGTTGTACATGCGCAGTGGATCCTCTTCAATACAAGAGATAGGACAATTTGGGGCGCAGCTCTCCTGCACCCCGAGGGGGCGTGATTTTCATTTCGCCACCCTCCCGCCAAGGGGCTGACGTCACACACGTCTGTCATACAATGATAATAACAAGAAGTCATTTCAATACATTTATACAAACATTCCAATCAGTTAAAAAGTTTCCTATTTATGGAATCCCAGCAGATTGCGTCAGTCATTGGCGTGAGGTTGGGCCCCGTTGATGCAGACTTTCCAACCACAGCAATCCTTCAGCAATCCCTCATACTGAGCAAGCATGTAGCGACGGTGGAGAGGAAAAACTCCCCTTTAACAGGAAGAAACCTCCAACAGAACCAGGCTCAGTAGGAGTGGCCATCTGCCACGACCGTCTGGGGGTTTGAGAAGACAGAGCAGAAACACAGAAGGAACAGAAGATCTGATATAAGAGAACTTTCTATGTTACTGAAAGTAAAAAGTTAATAACAGGACACAGTGGATGTTCAGTTACTGGGAGGATCATCCCAGTCGATGCCCCCCGTCCAACAGGGCATTGCAGCCAAGCAGGATACCAGACCAGGTATATCTTCTATGGAGAGAAAAACACTGAGAGAAAACAAAGTTAACAGTCGAAATAACAGATTGTACTGTAATACAACTGGAGAGTTGTAGGAGAAAAGGAAGTAGCAGAGTGAAGAAAATTGGTAAGTCTGTCCTCCAGCAGTCTAAGCCTATAGCAGCATAACTACAGAGATAGCTCAGGATGACCTAAGGCACTCTAACTATAAGCTTTATCAAAAAGGAAAGTTTTAAGCCTGGCCTTAAAAGTAAACAGAGTGTCTGCCTCACAGACTAAAGCTGGGAGCTGGTTCCACAGGAGAGGAGCCTGATAACTAAAAGATCTGCCTCCCATTCTACTTTTAGAAATCCTAGGAACTACAAGTAAACCTGCAGTCTGAGAGCGAAGGGCTCTGTTAGGAACATAAGGAACAATTAGATCTCTGATGTATGATGGAGCTTGATTATTAAGGGCTTTGTATGTAAGAAGAAGGATCTTAAATTCTATTCTGGATTTACCAGGGAGCCAATAAAGGGAAGCTAAAACAGGAGAAATGTGATCTCTCTTTTTAATATTCATCAGAACTCTTGCTGCCGCATTTTGGATCAACTGAAGGCTTTTAATGGCATTTTGTGGACTACCTGATAGTAAAGAATTACAGTAGTCCAGCCTTGAGGTAACAAATGCATGGACTAGTTTCTCAGCATCACTCCTGGACAGGATGTTTCTAATTTTAGCAATATTCCGGAGGTGAAAGAAAGAAATCCTAGAAACCTGTTTAATATGGGATTTAAATGTCAAGTCTCGGTCAAAAATAACGCAGAGGTTCTTTATGTTTTTACTGGGGGCCAATTTAATGCCATCCAGATGAAGTGATTGACTAATCAGTTTCTGTTTAAGAACTTCTGGTCCAAAGACAGCAACTTCTGTTTTGTCAGAATTTAAAAGCAAAAAGTTTAGGGTCATCCATGTTTTTATGTCTTCCAGACATGCCTGTAATCTACCTAACTGACTGGGTTCATCAGGATTTATGGATAAATATAGTTGTGTATCATCTGCATAGCTGTGGAAATGTATCCCATGCTGTCTAAATATTCTACCAATTGGGAGCATATATATGGTGAACAGAATTGGTCCAAGCACAGAACCCTGTGGAACTCCACAAGTAACCCTTGAGAGTGAAGAAGATTTATCATTTAGATGAACAAACTGGAATCTATCAGACAATCTATCAGAGTAGAGCGAATGTCAGGGTGGGTTTAGTTCCCCTTCTGGGATGGGGCTGGGGGGACTGCCTTGGGGTCCGTGGGGCTCTGTGGTGCTGTGGCCGTGGGACCCGGGTCGAACGTGCCATGGCCTCCCTCCCCTGGTGGATCCCGGTGAACAGCGGTGCCTATTGGGGTCAGTGGGGGAGCTGGCTCCCTGGGAAGACATTTTGTCTCCCAGTCCTTCCCTCCCCATCCCTGGATACCTCTGTCCACCCGCTCTATCACTTTACCACTCATATAGGGTCTTGGGGCATGGGCACATCACTGGGGTGCGAGGAGGGGCTTCCCTCCTCGCTATCCCGTGGTGTCCTGGGTCTCAATTTTAATATACAACTTAGACACTCCCACTTATAACATTCTCACGCGACACATATGTAGGGACTTTGGGGTGGGCACACTTTTCGGCATCCAGAGGGGGAGCGGTTCAATCAGCTTCACCTCTGGTGCCGGTGCCCACTGTTAAACCACATATAGACACTGAGGGGTGGGGGTTGGGGGATGTGTGACTGCCTTCCCCACATCCCACCCCTCTGTTTTAAATGCACATTATAACAACAGGCATCAACACCATACTCGAGCGGGAGGATGGAGGATAGGGGTCTTTTCACACCCCTGTTCGCTACGGGCCATCAGGGGTTGGGGTCCGGAGGAGGAACAGGCGGTCTGGTCGGGGTCCTGGGCTGTCGGGCTGCTTTGCCACTGTGGGGCCCTTGGCTGTCTGCTTGTCTCCGTCCTAAAAGGTAGGGGGTCCATCTCCCGGGTCCGGGGGCTGGTGGCTCTACTGGGGCATCGGTACCTGGACCTGGGAGCATAAAGTGTGTATGGGGTGTGTGAGTGAGGGTACAGCGTCATTTTTTGGGGTGTCTTGGTGAGTCAGTGAGAATGTATGGGTTTAAGAGGGAGGGAACGTATGACTGTGTCTGTATGTCTTTGTCTAGCTGTCAGGTTGGATCTTGGTCTGCCCCCTCGCCTGGCGCACCTCAGGCCTTACACTTAATGGGGGGCCTATTTCCCCTCCGTCACTCCCCGCCGGTGACGGGGGCCCCTGCCTGCCGGTGCATCGGTGGTCAATCCGGTTCGGACCTGGTGCTTGCCTGGCCGGGCCTGGGGGGGCCGGTGTGTCGGTCGGCGGATGCGCTGGGCCGATATCTTCCTTTGGTTGGTTGGGCCACCTCTTTTAGAGGTGCCAGGTTTGGGATTGTTGGGTGGTGCCTGCTCGGTGGCTCGGCGGGATGCGGATCCAGCGTCTCTGCTCGTTTGATCACCTGTTCTGTGCGCACTGTGCGTGGCTGGTTCATTGGCGGGTTGGACCAGCCCTGGCCCTCGTTGGATGCCTGGTCTCGGCGCCCTGCGTTGCGCGGGATCAGGACCCGGGAGCTGGTACAACTTGGTGTCCAGATGCTGGCTGAGCCCGGCCTGGGGATGCTGTCCGTCCCCTGCGGGCCCCTGCATAGTGGCCGCTGGATGTTCCCCTGGGGTTCTCCTTTGCTCCACTCTTGGGGGGTGCGGTCGGCCCCGCCCGGGTCCGCCTAGGGCTCTGGGGGTCCTTTGGACGTCTTTGCTCCGATCTCCTTCATGTCTGCATCGATTCCTGGGAGACGGATTGATGCCTGCTCACACCAACTATCGAACACTCTTATGGAGAAACCTTATATGCACCAGCATGCTAACACACACATAGATGTGGGGTCTCTGGTGTTTAAGGATATATTCTTGGGCTGAGGTTATCATTACTAGAGCTTGATTAATCGGTACCATGAGTTTTTCTGTGACATTGTTGTTGTATTTTTATATCTACTTTTGTGTGATGTGGTTGTGTAATTCTTAGTTCACAATGTTTGGTTTGTCGATGTTCCTTTTTCATGTTTTGTTTTGTTTTTCCCCCTCTCTCTGCCATCCTGTGGGTATGGAGGCAGACTTCAATGTCTTCCTGTGTTTTCTTTGTTCCCCTTCCTCTCTTGTATTTTCAACTCACCCTCTCTCTTGACTTTTTGTTTCCTACCTCTCTTCTTCATCTTCCTTCTTTCTTCTCCTTAATTTTCCGTCTCCGTGTCCATAACATCAGGAAATAAAACCCCCAACAATTCATAATAAAGATTTTTCACACATATATCAAGTGGAGGACTATAGCAAAAGCTGTGCTGCTCCGCTTGTGAAAGTAAATCCGTTGGGCTTCTACTTGGTACTCAGACACCAATTCTGAGCTTCACACTGCCAAACCGGACACGTAAAAAAAAAAAAATGTGGGGATCTGGGCTGTATTATCTCAGGCTGAAGGGGAAATGGAATGAGTTGGGGCATATGCTAGTAGGGCTCTCACAAAGCAGGAACGTAAATATGCCACAACAAAAAAGGAGCTTTTGGGTATGGTTACATTCACTAAACATTTTAAACCCTACCTTCTGGGCAAAGAGTTTATTTTAAGGACGGATCACAATTCGTTGCGATGGCTGCATAATTTCCAGGGTCTAGAAGGACAGTTGGCTAGATGGGTGGAACAGCTGGCTAATTTTCAATACAAAATCATTCATCGGCCAGGTAAACTGCATTATAACGCAGAGGCTCTTTCCAGATTACCAGGCGATAGCCATAAGTGTTGTTCAGCTGGGGAGAGGGTACAGCATCAAGAAGCTGTAGATCTGAGAGTGTGGTCCATACAGGAGAGAGGTTCAGGAGTTGATCTGGCCTCAGAGTTCGATGAACTCTGTCAGGCTCAGCTGGATGATCCTGTTTTAAGACGCATTATGGATTATAAAAAGAATTTGGAGGCTGTGTGCCCAGATGATCCAGAACTTCAAAGATTCGCACCTGTGTGGAACCAACTTGAAGTGCAGGGCATTAAGCTTGTGCATGTAGCACCACAAAATTCTGACGCTGCTTCCCGGGTACAGGTGGTGTTGCCACAGTCCTTGGTACATGAAGTCTTGAAACAGTTACATAATGTCCCTACTGGAGGCCACCTGGGAGTTCAAAAGTTGCAAGGTAAAATAAAAGATCTGGTTTTTTTGGCCAGGGTGGTTTAGAGATGTAAGAGCTTGGGTCAGAGAATGCGCCGAGTGTGGCTCTTCCAAAGTGTATGGGGGAACACCGCGTGCACCTTTGGAGCAGTCATTTACATCTAGGCCCTTTGAACGTGTCGCGGTTGATATTTTGGGTCCGCTTCCTGAGACAGGGTTGAAAAATAAATACATCATGGTGGTAGGAGATTATTTCTCTAAATGGACTGAAGCTTTTCCACTCCCTAATCAGGAGGCAAAAACAGTGGCTAAGGTTCTGACTGAGGAATGGGTGTGTCGGGTTGGGCTACCACGTAGCCTTCATTCCGACCAGGGTCGGAATTTTGAGTCAAAGTTATTTCAGGTGCAGATACATAAATCGCTGACATCTCCGTACCACCCTCAGTCAGATGGGTTAGTGGAAAGGTTTAATCGGACGTTGTTGTCTATGTTGACATCCTTGGTAGATGACAATCAGCTCAACTGGGATTCCCTTCTGCCCTACGTAATGTTAGCATATCGTAGCAGTGTTCACGCTACGATATGCTACACCCTATAAGGTCTTATTTGGGCGAGAAATCGTGCTGCCTGTTGACGTTATGTTGAATCGAGACAGTGGGGAGTCATTTTATTCAGTGGAGGAGTATGTGACAAGAATGAAGGATACACTTTCAACTGTTGTTGAGGCTGTAAAACGCCATCAGTGTAGGGCCTCAGAGCAACAGAAGAGGGCATATGATTTCCGGGCCAACTACCAGTTTTATTCTGAGGGCGAACGGGTGTGGGTCCGGAATAAGTTGAGGAAACGGGGAGTGTGTCCTTTCTCTTCCTGCTCTCCGCGAGGATGGACGCTTTTCTCTTTCCCTCCCTACTGTTGTCTACTTCTGCATTCTTTTGTCTTGTCAACTATTTTTGGAGCCTCTCTTTGCATTCTCCTCCGGAAAGAACAACTATGGTTCTGGATCTGGTTCTGGTCAGCTGGTCTCTTGATACAATTAATCAATTTTTTTCCCGGAGAACGGCTAAAAGGGAGAGCCGAGTTGTTCCGATGGAACATCGTGGAGGATATTGTGTCTCTCACTTTTGGCCATCGAGGACGTTGGAAACATTTATATAATTGGATTCATGATAACCGGATATCTGCTGATTATTGCAGGTGGATTTTCTGAGGTATCGTAAACTTCAAGCTTAAAGGCAGCAATTGGCAGGCTGCCTGGGCTACAGGAAGGTTGCTGTGCTGTCAACACTCAGACTATTTGTGATGTGCGAGCAAAATTGGACTCGTTTCACTGCTTGGGTAATAACTTGGAGAAGTTCTCAGCCGGCTGGAAGGTAATCTGACCCACGATTTGGCCATTTGGACTGAACTCGGACCACTGACAGACTCTAAGGCAAGAGAAAAAGTGATCTTCGCCTGTCTCTAAAACAACAACTTCTTATCTACTGGAATTCGACTCCCTGGTCTTGGTAGACCAAACAAAAACTCCCTTGGATGTGTGTGCAAAGGGACGCTCCATCCCCCCCCACTCCCCCATCCCCCACATGAGCCTGTGAGCTCCCTGACTCAGCCCCAAGGTTGTTTATTACATCACAGGCGACAGACTCTGGGATTGAACTGAGAGGAGTTTCATTGTCTCACATTAATGCACACATACATGCACGCACGCTCACGCCACAGCTACAGACATGCACGCAGTCCTGGATTTCAACATGCTCGCGGCACCCTAAGACTCCTGCCCACTCTTCAGACAGCGAAATGATGGGCGCGTGCTTTGGATGGCCGCGACCGGTTTCTCTGTACGGAGGGTTCCCGAACCTCCCCCCCCGTCCCATTTGTGTTCTCATATGTTATGACCGATACATGTGCTTATATGTTTTTGCAGTGGGTTTTTTCAGCACCTCGGCTCGGCTCCCTGTAGGGGGCTGGGCAGAGTTGCCTTTTTTTCCCCCTGTTCACCCCCCCTCCTATTGTGAATCATTTCTATCTGCTAAAAGGGGCGCTGGTAAAGCCGGCTGCTACCGCGGTCTTCCAAATCCTGTAATGTGTTAATGTTTGTAATTGTTTGTATGATCTTGGATTGGTTGTACCGAAACTTAATTTCCCCACGGGGATTATTAAAGTATCTCTTATCTTATCTTATCTTATCTTAAGCTGCAGAGGCGGTATACAGGGCCTTTTAGAGTGGTTGAGCGGGTGACAGATGTGCTGTATAGGTTGGTGCTAGAGGAGGGAGGGTGTTAGAGTGTAATTCATTTCAACAGACTTAAGCCTTGTACTTCTTCAACAGTTGCAGCACCACTGGCGTTAGGGTCCCGAGGGAGAGCAGGACAGAGTCTACGCCAGGATGAGAACAGCCAACCGAACACCAGCAGGATCCATCAAAGACCAGCTGGAAGGGCTGAGGCCAGAGGAGGAGCTGATGCTGGGAGGATGGAGAGATGCTTCCCTGAGAAGGTTGAGAGTGCTATGGAGATGATGGATTCAAGTGGCCCCGCCCCACCAGATGCAGCAGAACTTGCAACTGATGCACAGGCTTCTCAGCAGGGAGTTGGCGACAAGGAATGCAGAGCTTTGGAGCAACAAGCGGTTCGTCAAAGGAGACCTCCTGTTTAGTTCAAAGACTATGACACAGAACTTTAGGACTCAGGGACAAGTCCTTTGGGTTAAGAAGGGGGAGAGTGTGAAGGAGGATTTGACAAAGTGGGGTGGGCGTGGCGATCGGACATCAGCTGGGGTGTGTTTGATTTGATGAGGACGCTGGTCATAAAGAGACAGCAAATTTACCTGAGGGTAGTGTGGTCGATCTGTCATTAGTGCACCTTGTTTTGGGGGGTGGGGTCGTTCGCAGTTGGGTAGGACTGCCGGCGACGAAGATAGGAGGCAGGCGGTTACTGTTCCAGCGCTAGGAGGGGAGGCTAGTCGCCTTCTTTAGGTAGCCAGGGTTGGGGATATAGTGCGGTGCTCAGACCACAACAACCTGATAGCCTGACTGTCATCAGGCAGCCGGACGACTATAAAGATTCGCCGTCCTCGGAAGTCAGTCCCGGGGCGTTGGACGACGTCACAAGCTCAGACCCCGGGGGGTCTTGCCAGCTGGGCAAGTTAAGTACTTGAACTTTTTACCGTTTATAGTGGTTTGATATTTGGAGGGTAGCTACTTGTAACTGTGGGAGGAGGTTGGGGTGATTTCTAGGATTTCCTGACTGCACGATTTGTGGGACTTGATGCTTGCTGTGCCCCTGAGTGGGGATCGGTTGTTTGCTTTGGAGTAAAAGGTATTCTGGAGCCTAAACTGCCAGTAACGGACTAAAGGATCCTGCGGGTGAAATCGCCTGGCGCCCTTCACGTTTGTCTGAATTGAATAAAGCTCTATATTTGTAACTACTGCTTGCTGGTGGTTATTTGAAGGTTCTGGAGGGCAAGGTTTTCTGCCCATGCAAACCCACAGTACTTTTTTATTACAGCGCGCTCGACTTATAAAAATAAAAACGATCTTACTCACGATTTTAACTCTAAAACACATTTAAGTATTATTAATTGATTAAATACCGCTTTCTTTCGTAAGTGACCATGGTATAAGTGGGATAATGCCCTTCGAGGTTTCCATTAACAGATATTAATGGACTCCGCTTCGTGTCGGACAGTTCACGCCTCCACGTCGTCCATTAATTTCTGTTAATAAACACTTCGTCGGGCATTATCCCTTATGTATTACCGTTGGCATCTTTATTTGGTCTAAATATATATATTTAAAAAATGAAACACTTACAGACTGATGGTCACAAAAGACACAGCTCCGGAGTCCGTTATCGAGAACGCCGAAGCCCGCGAATTTGGTTGCGTCGCCCAACCTTAAATTCATGATATTTAATTGAAGGTTTCCAAATACCACAAGTTGTGCAGAGTTCCAATTTCTCCAGACAATTGCATAAAACACTTTTATTAAACCAAAGTCTGCCAAAGAAGATAGTCGATTAAAAAGGAAGATGTTAAGGATATAACATGACGTAGGTTTTAGAAATTCTCCCACAGACTAGTATTACATACAAGTGAAGAACTTAGCTTCTTAAATTCTTAATTCTCAACGCAAAATAAAATCTTCTTCATCGTTAACTAAACGTCAGCTGAAGAACATTGGGGTAAATCTTACCAGAAGTTAATGAAACTAAAAAATGTTTACAGAAAACAAGGTCTAACAATGCATTGATCAAAATCAATTTTCTATTTTTGTAAACTGATGCCTCTCTGTGATTGGTAGACCAAAAAGACTGTAATTGCATCTCTCAGGTTACCTAAGTGGATATTGTGTCTATTAATGCTCTGCTAGCCCCATCTTTGCCTTTGGAGGGCCTTCGTTAACCCCTCTTAATCTGTGTTACATAGAGAAGTTTGTAGAGGTGATCTTAGATATTTTTTTTGTTTATCTTCAGTATTTTTTTTTAAAGAGGTCACTTTGGTTAAAGGTATTGTGAAGGATCATTTTTAAATCAGGAAAGAACCGCCCTCTCCCGGTTTTGAAAAAATGTGCATCCTGAGAGGGATCAACCAGTTATCCTCGTGTACGCTCTGTTTACAAGTTGCTGTCGACATTGCAGGACACGCTCACTTTAACCACTGGGTTGATTATCAACTCAGAATCAAACAAATCTTCCCCGGAAAGTTACAATATAAACGTAGATAACTACTTCTATCAGTAATCTGAAATGCATTTCTCCTCATAGCATGCCGAACTTTAGCTTACCCGTCGAGTAGAAACTTGGCGACGGAGGCATCAGTGGAGGAGCCCGACCTTGGCTTTCAGCACACGCCATCGTTGGAAAGAATCTCCTTAAAACACTCTGGTCTTGTTTCACTCTTCTGAGGCCTTTCTCTTCTTCTCATACACTTTGAAGACACCTTTTCTGTTGCGACTCTCAGCCCTTTTCAAAATAACCCAGTGAAAACTGCGAGGTAGAATAAATGGATGAAGGCGTAGCGGGCCCAGGAAGTGAAAACTATCCCAGGGAGGAGCACGTACGACGTCCTTGCATACAAATATCACCAGAATGATAGACAGCTAGGAGGACCAGTAGTCTACGTAAACCACCCGGAAGAAAAAGTTCCTCCACAATACCTTTAATATTACTGATCGTTTCCCTTTTGTTCATTACCTCACAGAGAGCAGCTTAGAGGTGGCTGCTCTCTTGCGTTTTCTCCAGCTGGAAGTCCGTTGTTGGTTCTTGCAAAATATATTGTTCCCACTTCCCAGTTCTATGTTGGAAAGTGGAGATTTTATTTTATCAGATAAAAACTGTCTTTCATCAGCAATTATTATTTAACAGAGCTAACTATATTTTCAGCTGAGCAAGCGTTCATGTGCATTTTCTAACTGGGAAAAATGTTTTTCCCAGGTCCACCTGAATGCAGCATCTGAACATTTTATTTCTGCTTAAATATAAACTGAACATCAAATTGAGTGGAAACTCAAAGAATAACATTGCAGACACAGTCCTTGAGTTTTGACAAACGGACAAATATAAAAACAATATTTTTAGCATAATCGGGTGCACCATAGGCTAGATAATTACAAGATGAAAATTTACAAATCCATTTACAAAATATTATCACTTACAATAAGATTAAATATTAGGATTAGCCTAATAATAAAATAAGATTTTAAGGTTAATAATGATAAGATTATTAATAACTACTAAATAAATCTGTATAAGTTTCAATTTCAGTTTTGCCTGTATTGGCTCCTTTTAAGATGTTCCCCACACACGAACACCTCCCCAAAAAATAGATGATATTGACTGAGCATAGTTCAATCATTATCATATCCGTGGGCTGGAGAGTTATAGATGGGCTGCATTTTGGTCCTCGAGCCTTAGTTTGCCAACCTATGTAAATCGGCTCTTGAGAATCTTGTGATGTCACATGAACTGCTTTATCAAATGGGTGCCATACCAACTTCCACAACTGGTCCACATTTGGCATGGATAGATCTGGCCCATAGCAACCTAAGCCTCAACTGGCCCACATGTGGCATGCCTCATATGAGCCGTGCCATCATTGCCAGATCTGGCCCACCTCTGGTTAACATGTCATTTGTCATGCCATATGTATGCCAGATGTGCCGGCTTGATGCCAGATCTGGCCCATGTCAGCCTGCTACCTGGGAAGGAGCAAAAAAGAGAAAAAGGGAGGTCATGCGTCGTGATGGGTAATAAACGACTGAAAAAAAAGCAGATGTGTTTTTTAGCACTCGGGAGGATGAAAAATGTTTAAAACTTTCTGTTTTCCCCTAAAGTTCCACCAAGTAAAAGAGAAAACTCTCACTTCCATTTTTTTTTTTAAATCGTATGAAAACCAGGGTAAACCGCTTTACCGTGATCTAAATTAATTATCTCAAACAAGCGACCCCCTTCCCCTCAAGGAAGGGCCGTTCTGATAATAAACAAAACCCCCTCCCCCCTCTATCCCTCAACAATGGGTCGTTAGTTGTTCTCTTAATAAACAAACCAACTGTGATGGGGTGGGTCAGCACCGGTAAATGTGCTTCCTGAGAAAGACTTGTTTGGAACCAGATTCATCATGCGTTTTAAAATTGTTAAAGGTTATCCAGACCTGCCAGTAAACGGCAGGAAGGCAGAAGGGAAGGAACAAACCTCCCCCCGCTAGCTGATAAGGAGGGGGGGACTATGTTTTATGAGCTGCGTGCATCGCTGTATACAAAAGGTTGGGATTTCTTAAGTGCAGCGACAACTGTTACTCTATAATATTTTAAAAAAATAATTTACCTAATATTTTTAATGATATTCATGGGATGTCTGGGAGATCTCTCATATAGTAGAAAAGAAATGGTTTAACAATGACGGATTATGAGCAGCGGGATTTTATTTTGAAACGGATGTCTATAGGTTCTGTGGGGTAGCAGCTGGGTGGCTACGTGGATTTACTCTTTGCAACAAGCGGCAGCTTCAGATGCTTGCTTCTAACATTTTAATGACAGATAAGATACCTGTTGAAAGGAAACAATCTTGTAATGCGCTGGATTAGAGACTGTAAAAAAAGAGGAATTTTTCGTTACGGGATTACCGTAGTACAGAATGTAGTAGGGCACTCCAAAATTCAACTTTAGTTACTGTAACACACTGAGTATAAGCGCACTTCAATATTTACACTCAATGGAGTTGTTGCTAATTGGATGAAATTAAGGGTATGATTAAAAGGGAAAGATGTCTGGACCTACACCTGAGATTGGGAGAGGTTTCCGGCCCTCGCCCCAATCTGAGTTGGATAATGGTACCACAATAATAATAATAAGTAATAATAATGGTAATAATAAGCTAATTTGTAGAATCTTTATGAAAGAGCAGATAAGCAGAGAGCAAGGAATAGATATTTGATGTTTTATTATGGAAATATAAGTTGCTGCTTATCTCATTGACAGAATTGGAGGAAGTTATTGAAGTCAGATGGGTAGAAATTATGAATTTGGAGGAATTTTGTTTTCCCAAAAAAAATTGGATTGAGTTGTTAGAAAAATGAAATAAAAATAATAGATTTAGCTACAGGAAGAATCTGTAGGGGTAATTATATTATCTCCAGATTGTTTTTTAATTTGTTAGGAAGAGATTTCCTATTTCATTTGAAGTTGGGCATGTTCTCTGTAGGGGATAAATTAATAATCCAAATTGTAGATTTTCATAAAACTCTTGAAACGGGACAGCTACCAAAGAATAGTTTTAATTGGGAAAAGAAAAATTAAAGTTTTAACTGAAGTTTGTAATCAGATGAAGATGAAATAATCATATTATTGCTAACAGAAGATCCAGATTGAACCTTGTAGTTTTTGGCATTTGGCCAACAATGGGGAACAGGGGTATGGTGACCTCTAGTGGCGAACTAATTAGAGCATTTCTTGCGGACAATTAAATTCTCAAACTGATTAGTTTGTGGACAAGAAGTGTGTCAGACATGAAAACAAAACAAAAAGCATCTCTTATAAAATTAAGAAACAGCTTTGAGCAAACAAACGCTGTACTGAAGAAGCTCGGTTTAGTACGATAATTTCTCCAAATGGATTGTAATCTTACTAGTGAAACATTTAGATGCACTAAATGTTGCAGAAATGTTATTTAGAGAAATAATGCCTAGATTTGAGATACATAAATGATCTATAGTTTTAACGGAACACATTTTGTGAATGAAATAATTTATAAAATAGGACATAGATTATTTTAAGAGGCAATGGGATTCTAAAAGCAGACTAAGAATGGCCATGGATAAGACTAAACAAAATTGGAGATACTGTTTGGTTATGATAAAGCTATTATTGAATATAACACCAAGTAATGGAACAGATTTGAAGAGACCTTATACCCTCCTACAGTTTTGTATATTAAAATAAGAGGAACAATTACAAATTGATTTATGATTTTATGATAAAAATGTTGCAAAGAAAAAAAAGCAATGGAAGAAACAGGGCAAAATTGGATATTGTCTTGATTTGGTAAACTATACATGCATATAGCACCAAATTTGAAAATTGGCCTCATTATATTTGGAATAATCTATGGGCGTAGATATAGAATTCCTTAGATTGGTATACTCTCTTCTGAAAAACAATGTGATTAAGATCTGGTAGTTTTCATGATCAAAATACTGAAAAGTAAATAAGTTATAAATGCAAACTAATCATATGCCAGATGATCCTATATTCCTACAGGAAGAACTGAGATGAAAGTAGGTGACTGGATCCTGATTAAAGCTGTAAACCGAAAATTGGTCGACACCCAGGTGGAAGGGGCCATTCCAGGTATTTTTGACCACACCAACGGCTGTAGAGACTTAGTTGGATACACTTAACCTATTGTAGAGAGCAGAGACCATCACTAGATATAGGGAAAGCAGTCTAAGAAAAGTGGTGTTTCAGACTGATTACAAAGGGAGGTGAATGAAATAGGGTTCCCTTGTCTCAACTTCAGTGAAGAGAACCAGGAGAGCCACTTTTCTATAGAGACTACTTGAAGGGAGAGATAGTAACTATGAAGGTTTTCTGCTATCTAGTACTTTTATTTTTACAGTTTTTTGGTGGGGTTCTTTCTTAGGAACGTTAGGACTCACAGAAGAATGAAATATAGCACATGAGAATACTGATTTATTGTCTTGGTTCACTCAGAGAAGGACACACAGAAATCCATTTAAAACTAGCGTATGGCGACAATATGCAAGATATCTAGCAAATAAATGAAGCATTATTAACCTTTTTGTTTGTTCTCAAATGCCATATTCTGTAGGACATTTACCCATATATGTAGAAGCTTTCACTAATCTTAATGATCTGTTTCCAGATGTTGCACTCCTCTCCAGGATTTGGACAAATTCTGAGAGTGAAGTACATGAACGAACAGGAAGTTATATGGGCAAAAATGTATATACTTCCATGACAAAAGTAAGGATAAATGGGAGACTGGGACGACATGGGATTAATCTAAATAGTTAAAGGACCAGTACACATAAGACCTGACCAAAGATTTATTTGTTTTGAAAATGATAAAAAATCTGACCACACTTTCATACCAATCTGGGTACATGGGAAAAATATACCGTATGTGCTCCATACTCTTAGACAGTGAATGTGATGGGAACTTTTCTATGGACGACCTGCTGATTTTCTGCGGATTGTGGCTCTAACACAATTACCCTCAATTCAAATCAAATCAGTTTATTTATATAGCGCCAATTCACAACAGATGTCATCTCAAGGCACTTAACAAGAAGTCATTTCAATACATTTATACAAACATTCCAATCAGTTAAAAAGTTTCCTATTTAAGAAATCCCAGCAGATTGCATCAGTCATTGGCGTGAGGTTGGGCAGACTTTCCAACCACAGCAATCCTTCAGCAATCCCTCATACTTAGCAAGCATGTAGCAACGGTGGAGAGGAAAAACTCCCCTTTAACAGGAAGAAACCTCCAAAAGAACCAGGCTCAGTAGGAGCGGCCATCTGCCACGACCGTCTGGGAGTTTGAGAAGACAGAGCAGAGACACAGAAGGAACAGAAGATCCGATATAAGAGAACTTTCTATGTTACAAAGTAAGAAGTTGATAACAGGACACAGTGGATGTTCAGCCACTGGGAGCACCATCCCAGTCGATGCCCCCCCGTCCAACAGGGCATTGCAGCCAAGCAGGATACCAGACCAGGTATATCTTCTATGGAGAGAAAAACACTGAGAGAACACAAAGTTAACAGTCGAAATAGCAGAATGCACTGTAATACAACTGGAGAGTAGTAGTAGAAAAGGAAGTAGCAGAGTGAAGAAAATTGGTAAGTCTGTCCTCCAGCAGTCTAAGCCTATAGCAGCATAACTACAGAGCTATCTCAGGATGACCTAAGCCACTCTAACTATAAGCTTTATCAAAAAGGAAAGTTTTAAGCCTGGCCTTAAAAGTAAACAGAGTGACAGCAGACTAAAGCTGGGAGTTGGTTCTACAGGAGAGGAGCCTGATAACTAAAAGATCTGCCTCCCATTCTACTTTTAGAAATCCTAGGAACTACAAGTAAACCTGCAGTCTGAGAGCGAAGTGCTCTGTTGGGAACATATGAAACAATTAGATCTCTGATGTATGATGTAGCTTGATTATTAAGGCATTTGTATGTAAGAAGAAGGATCTTAAATTCTATTCTGGATTTAACAGGGAGCCAATGAAGGGAAGCTAAAGCAGGAGAGATGTGATCGTTCCTTTTAATATTCATCAGAACTCTTTCTGCCGTATTTTGGATCAACTGAAGGCTTTTAAGGGCATTTTGTGGACTACCTGATAGTAAAGAATTACAGTAGTCCAGCCTTGAGGTAACAAATGCATGGACTAGTTTCTCGCTATCACTCCTGGACACGATGTTTCTAATTTTAGCAATATTCCGGAGGTGAAAGAAAGAAATCCTAGAAACCTGTTTAATATGGGATTTAAATGTCAAGTCTCGGTCAAAAATAACGCAGAGGTTCTTTACGTTATTACTGGGGGCATATTTAATGCCATCCAGATGAAGTGATTGACTAATTTGTTTCTTTTTAAGAATTTCTGGTCCAAAGAAAGCAACTTCTGTCTTGTCCGAATTTAAAAGCAAAAAGTTTAGATTAATCCGTGTTTTTATGTCTTTCAGACTTGCCTGCAATCTACCTAACTGACTGGGTTCATCAGGATTTATGGATAAATATAGTTGTGTATCATCTGCATAGCTGTGGAAATTTATCCCATGCTGTCTAATGATTCTGCCAATTGGAAGCATATATATGGTAAAAAGAATTGGTCCAAGGACAGAACCCTGTGGAACTCCACAAGTAACCCTTGAGAGTGAAGAGTGATAATTTAGATGAACAAACTGGAATCTGTCAGACACATATGATTTAAACCAGCCTAGTGCTGTTCCTTTGATCCCTACAACATGTTCAAGCCTTTCTAAGAAAATATTGTGATCGACTGTGTCAAAAGCTGCACTGAGATCTAACAAAACCAGAACAGACACCAGTCCATTTTCTGAGGCCATGAGAATATCATTAATAACCTTCACCAGTGCTGTTTCAGTGCTATGATGAGCTCTAAAACCTGACTGAAACTCTTCAAACAGCTCGTTACTGTTTAGATGCTCACAGACTTGATTAGCAACAATTTTCTCAAGGACTTTGGATATGAAAGGAAGGTTAGATATAGGTCTGTAATTCACTAAGTCATCTTGATCAAGGGAAGGTTTCTTGAGTAAAGGTTTAATTACAGCTATTTTAAAATCTTGTGGTACGTATCCGTTTACTAAGGATAGATTCATCATATCCAAAATGGGGCCAGGAACCAAATGGAACACTTCTTTAAATAATATGGTTGGGATTGGGTCCAACATACAAGTTGAAGGTTTAGATGAGGCTAATATTTTTGATAATTCTGAAAGCTTGACTGAATCAAAACAGCCTAAGCACAAATGAGGATCTACAGTTCTTTCTGATACTGCCTCATTTACTGAGGAAGAAGTAATCATGTTTGGGAGGATGCCAATGATTTTATTTTTAATGGAAATAATTTTATTCATGAAGAATCCCATAAAATCATCACTGCTAAGAGCTGGTTGAATAGTTGGCTCAACAGAGCTATGACTCTATTAATTGCATCTATTAATAATGAAAAATATGCTTTTCTAGCATGTCGAAGGGTCTTTTTATACAGCAGTAGACTGTTATTCCAGGTTAAATAGGAATCCTCTAGATGTGTAGAGCGCCATTTTCTCTCCAACTTCCTAGTATTCTGCTTTAAAGTACGCAACTCTGCGTTAAACCAAGGAGTCAGCCTCCTATGGCTAGCCACTTTCTTTTTTAAGGGGGCTACACTATCTAATGCCAAACACAATGAGGACGTAATGCTGGGAACCAGACCATCAATTTCTGAAGGGTTAGAGATAGAATTGCTGCCATCCACTGTGTTACTCTGAGGAAAGTAAGAATGGAACAGATTCTTTAAAAATTGTTACAGCATTGTCTGATAAAGCTCTACTATAATGAAATTTTCTTTCAGATTTTAGATGGTCAGTTAAAGTAAATTCAAAAGTTATTAAGAAGTGGTCAGACAGGACCGGGTTATGTGGGATGGAAGATGGGAAGGGGGGTGTATGTGCTTCTGTTGAGACTTACAGAGCATTCTTTTCTTGTATTTGCAGTGGAGATCCTACACAGCAAAAGGAGGGGGCATGATATTTCAGCCCCTCATGATCCCATCTGGGGCTCTGAAATGCCCCCTGAAAACAAATTATGGAGTGATGGAAATAAGGTTCTATTATCTTTTTTCCCATGGACTGAGGTGGGTAAGGTCATGTTATGATTGGACACATTAAATTATAGATTCAGTGGTTTTGTTCATTCTTTCCTGGCAGGTCTAAAAGGTATAGCAGCAGATCTAGGAATTGAGCCGAACAACAATAAATATATATGGAGATTAATCTATAATACAGGTGCTTATTGAACTATAAAATATTTACGTAACAGGCTGCAAATCTAGTCACACCTGATTAACAGGAGACTTTTATAATTGGATGTTTCTGAAACAGTTCTGTTTCAGAAAAAGGGAGGAGATCCTTAGGCACAAGGGGAACTTAAATTTCAATTATTCTTTACCCAACAAAGCCTTTCAATTTGTCGCTTTAAAAGCATTTCAGATAAATAAATAAAGAAACAGCATTTGTTTAGGGTTCAACAGTCTTTTGGTTAAATAGGTTGAGATTATAGTTATCTTTTATAAGTATTAGGCTTCATCATCTCAGAAAATGATGTGGTAAAATCTTATGAAACTATAGGTTTAATGAACTTAGGCTGTTAGCAATGTAAATGAATAAAATTAGATTGGGATCCTTTTCTGTGGGTTGAGCTTTAAAGCAGCAAAGCATTTTTCTCTTGAGCGGTCTCACATGCTCATCATATCACTTGCACAATCTAAAAAAAACAGATGTTTCCTGTTTTCGATCCTGTTTTGGCACCTTTGTGCGGTTGGTTGTTTTAGCACACAACCCATTCATCTTACCTTGTGGCATGTTTATGCATTTAGTGTTTGTTTGGAAGTTTTTATTTACATTATAAGCTCTACTATATATTTTGAAGAATAATTATTTATGGTCTAGGCTGTTCCAGTGTTGTTCATTTTTGAAACAGGATTTTTAGAGTGCACTTTGCATCAATGATGATTTCTGTGATTTCAACATACAGCAAAAGTAATAGCTTTTTCTACAGATAGACCTAATGTTTGTAGTAAACTTTCAATTCAATTCAGTTTATTTATATAGCGCCAATTCACAACAGATGTCATCTCAAGGCACTTAACAAGAAGTCATTTCAATACAATTATACAAACATTCCAATCAGTTAAAAAGTTTCCTATTTAAGGAATCCCAGCAGATTGCGTCAGTCATTGGCGTGAGGTTGGGCAGATTTCCAACCACAGCAATCCTTCAGCAATCCCTCATACTGAGCAAGCATGTAGCGACAGTGGAGAGGAAAAACTCCCCTTTAACAGGAAGAAACCTCCAACAGAACCAGGCTCAGTAGGAGCGGCCATCTGCCACGACCGTCTGGGGGTTTGAGAAGACAGAGCAGAACACAGAAGGAACAGAAGATCCGATATAAGAGAACTTTCTATGTTACAGAAAGTAAAAAGTTGATAACAGGACACAGTGGATGTTCAATTACTGAGAGGATCATCCCAGTCGATGACCCCCGTCCAACAGGGCATTGCAGCCAAGCAGGATACCAGACCAGGTGTATCTTCGATGGGGAGAAAAACACTGAGAGAAAACAAAGTTAACAGTCGAAATAACAGAATGTACTGTAATACAACTGGAGAGTCGTAGGAGAAAAGGAAGTAGCAGAGTGAAGAAAATTGGTAAGTCTGTCCTCCAGCAGTCTAAGCCTATAGCAGCATAACTACAGAGATAGCTCAGGATGACCTAAGCCACTCTAACTATAAGCTTTATCAAAAAGGAAAGTTTTAAGCCTGGCCTTAAAAGTAAACAGAGTGTCTGCCTCACGGACTAAAGCTGGGAGCTGGTTCCACAGGAGAGGAGCCTGATAACTAAAAGATCTGCCTCCCATTCTACTTTTAGAGATCCTAGGAACTACAAGTAAACCTGCAGTCTGAGAGCGAAGTGCTCTGTTGGGAACATATGGAACAATTAGATCTCTGATGTATGATGGAGCTTGATTATTAAGGGCTTTGTATGTAAGAAGAAGGATCTTAAATTCTATTCTGGATTTAACAGGGAGCCAATGAAGGGAAGCTAAAACAGGAGAAATGTGATCTCTCTTTTTAATATTCATCAGAACTCTTGCTGCCGCATTTTGGATCAACTGAAGGCTTTTAATGGCATTTTGTGGACTACCTGATAGTAAAGAATTACAGTAGTCCAGCCTTGAGGTAACAAATGCATGGACTAGTTTCTCAGCATCACTCCTGGACAGGATGTTTCTAATTTTAGCAATATTCCGGAGGTGAAAGAAAGAAATCCTAGAAACTTTCTGTTTAATATGGGATTTAAATTTCAAGTCTTGGTCAAAAATAACGCCGAGGTTCTTTACGTTATTACTGGGGGACAATTTAATGCCATCCAGATGAAGTGATTGACTAATCAGTTTCTGTTTAAGAACTTCTGGTCCAAAGACAGCAACTTCTGTCTTGTCAGAATTTAAAAGCAAAAAGTTTAGGGTCATCCATGCTTTGGATAATAGTTTGATTTTGTGTTAGTGTGGCCGATCAGTGCGGCACTACTTAAAACTATGGGGTGAGTGAGGGATTTGTTTTAAAAAAAAAGAGGACAAATGCATAAGAAATGAATCTCAAATTAGATACAATTATGGATAAAGCAAACAGAAAAAGCAAATTAGTTGCAAGCTGTTCTTTTAGGCTTTGTTGACCAGGTGAGAGACCAGCAGCCACGATCTCTCAGGTAATCAGACTAAAGAAATAGGCTGGAGCCAATGCACTCCCACTGAGGAGCCAGGACGCACCTGAGAGGACATCCAGGAGCAGCAAGCCAGAGCGGGTGCAGAACAGCGACGAGCAGACCACACAACCTACTTGAACCCTCTGCTGAGAGGTTTCCAACTTCAGCACACCTGCACCATCAGGTGAAATAAGAGCCAGAGAGAGCCCAGGGGTAATATAATTTAATGGGTGTCTGTTCCTTTAAGAGAGGCTTTAAATTAGAGTGAAAACACCTTTCCAACATAACTCATTCTAACGTTATATCAAAATAAACGTTACAGAGAGTTACAGCTGAAGATTTTGCTATAATATAAGGACATTTTAGAATTAAATATATATAAAAGAACTACAATTTATCTTTATTTGCTGGTTCTAAAAACGGGTTGTAAAATGGCAGACTCACTGACAACTGAAAGCAAGTGCGTTTGGCTCTGAAGCCGCACCCCTCATGCACTTGTACAACGTCAAAAGAGTGTCAGAGGAAGGAAGCTGAAAAGCAGCAGCACTGAAAAAACGGTGGCATTGAAAAATAGATTGAGATTGTAAAAAAAAAAGATGAAAGTGTGAAAACTTGATTGTATGCGAGTTATTTGTTGCAATGTATATTATTTTGAGTTCCATGGAAACTTTTTTAACTTTCGATTTTTGTTTCACTTCCAATACAGAAATTTTCACTACATTAATTTCAAATTCCAAATTAATATTTTCAGTTACAATTATATTTTTCAATGCCAATTTTTATTTTCTGTGCCACCGTTTCTTTTCAGTTTCATTTTAAGATGGCATCTTCTTGAAAGCATATATTCCCTGGACCAGTGATCTGTGGTGACTTCGATTAGCCGCTGACTGTTTTTTTTATATTGTTGATAGTTATTATTGTTGATTGACAATGTTGTTTTTGCTTCATTAAAGCACAGTTTGTGTAATCCAGATTTTTCATCAGCTTTAAAGTAATCAGAATTCGAAAGTTGAGATGCCGCACCATTTAAAACAATTGTTTGCACATGCGAAGAAGAATAATCCATCAGTCATCTGGGCTAAGCCCCAGATATTCTTCAACCCTAAATCCACCCCTGGGGCTGACAATTATACTGCTAAAGTAGAGAACAGCTGGGTAAATAACCCAGTTACATTCAAACAAAAACCCATGTGGATTAATGGACCTCACAGGACTATGACAGAAATATATGCAGTGGGCATTAACATGGGAGATTGGTTTGGGGTTTGTGATTATCTCTAAAGGTGTTTCAGAAGTGTATCATTGAAGGGTCAACTTCAAACATTCCATTCCAGGTTGGGACCTTTCAGCTGATTGCAAGGCAGGTCCTGTGCCTGCTATATGATTAAAACTCTTTCTAAATGTGTTTTAATATTTTTTTCTCTTTTTGCACAAACGTTCATAATATCTTTGCTAAAATGTGTTTTTTTTACTTACAGGAGAAATTATAAGAGCAGTGTTGACTCATAAATGCAATGACATGTTTTGCAAACATTTAACGTCAAGCTCAGTTTGTTGGAGAATGTTCTCAGTCCTATCCAAGTGTAAATCAAAACCAAATCAGAACAAAACAGATGCTGACCTATTCCAGCAACAATGAAAAGTCACTTGGTTAGATTTCCAATCCAAAATGAAGTCAGTGATTGATTAAGCCTATCACAGCTCAGACTGAGGTTACAGCTGTTATTGGATCAAAATCCGATTTACTCCACTTTGTTCAATGAGAGGGGAGAGGCGCAGAGCTAGTGTGTCATTCAGAGACCTAAACTAGAAAATATCATTTTTCACTGCAAGTGATGAAGACGACCAGTGTCCAGGAGGAGAAGAAAAAAAAAGAAAGATTTAATTCATGTATTTCCATATACCAGATCCTGTCTGCTTCTTCTCTCACCAACATGATTAGGTTTCAACTCAGAAGCATGAAGCACAGGGCAATATGAGCTGCATGCCTTAGTTTAGTAATACCTACGTTAACTAACTGCTAACACTGGAATTTCAAAGCGCTGCTTCTACATCACATTTTTTCCAGACATGAAATTTCTAAAGACTAAGACACATTGCTTACTCTGCCTGTGGGTTATTGCAGGCTCTTTACTGAACTGCTACATGCAGCAGCAAGTGTGTCCATTAGCAGTGTGATTGAAGCCTCCCCAGGGCCAACCTGCATAATAGTGGCCTGCAATGTTAAATTTACCAAAGTCAGGAGGCGCTGCATAGTAACAAAAACTGGTGGATGTGTAAAATCTGCTTGTCTCCCTTCACACATATGAAATTGAGTGACATCCCATTCTTAATCCAAAGGGTTTAATATTATGATGTTGAGGCTATGGCCTTTACTGAACGAACTGGATCTCCCAGCATCCTTTCACTGAACGAACTGCATCTCCCAGCACCCATTGCGCTGCCCTCGACCCATTCTCATTGTTCTGTGGCCAGTGATGACATCACAGAGTTGATAAAAGCAGCGCGAATATTGAAATCTTCGTCTTTTGGTCCCGGTGCCGTAAGAAGACGCTTTAATCCACTGCTAGCATTTTCCCCTTTTCCGTTCAAACCTGCTGGACCAGGAAGAACTTCCCTTTTAAACTTCGAAGTGAATCGGCCGAGCAAACAGACTTTCCTGTACCAGGTAGTCCGCTGGCCATCTGAGCTCTATTGAAACCGGCCCTGAGTCCCTGAGCGCCTAAAGTAATAATTCCAAATTTCAATCTGGAAGTAAACAGCTTAATTTTTCCTCAGTGTGTTGTGCAAAAGCACCCTGATTTAAATTTAAGCTAAAAATGTACATTGCTTAACCTGCATTTAAATTAATAATTCCAAATTTCAATCTGGAAGCAATCAGCTTGAAAATTAGTTTCCCTGTGTGCTGTGGAAAAGCACCCTGATTTAAATTCCAGCTATTAAATTAAATTGCTTAACCTGCATTTATTCCTCATTGCTTAAGCTGCATTTGAACTAATTATACAAGTTTAAAGAAAACCCATCCTCAATTAAACGCTTTTGCTCTTGGTACTTTTGAGAGAATTTGTTTTCTTTTTCAAGCATCTGATGTTTGTTTCCTTGTGTGTCCCTAATGTGTATTTTTGCCTGATTTTTACTACTGCTAACTCACTGCTAACCTTGATTAGAGAGAGTGAATCTGCGTTGCATTGCTAAGTTCCCTTAAATGAAATAAGGAGTTCATATTTAACACATAGCATTCCAAAATACTATAAAGTAGTATTGTGTAAGTCACAAGTTATTTTGGCAGCTTGTGCAATTATTTATTTTGCGCACATAAACCTGTGGAATATGCAAAGAGACCAGTGCATATTTATCTGAGGTAGTGGCAAGTTGATGCGTGTTTTGGCTTTTGAGCAATTGTAAACTTGGCCTATTGGCTGCTTGAGATTTGGTCTCCCTTTATTATCTCAATTTCTTTTTTTTAATCTTTTATTTTATTCTCTTTCTGTTTCTTCTGGTGCCTTAAAAGATGGAAGCCTCAGCCTACCATGCAGCTGATGCTGTGGGCCCAAAGGGCGCTGGAGACTACCACCTGCAGCAGTTAGTTGGAAATCTTATTCGCCTGTCATCACAGGAAAGCGAGTACCTACACGGTTATGATATTGAAGTCTGTACAGAGAGAATACAGAGTTTAGTGGGATTTATGGAAAACCCAGATAAAGAAGTGAAGGTTTCCGATGTCCTCGGCCAGCTAACGTTGCTTCAACGTAGATTGCAGTTGGAAAGCCAGACAGCAGCACAGTTAAAGCAAGAAAGAGACACTGCTATTTTTGAGCTTCACGAGGTTAACAGAGTTACAAAAGAGCAAGGGAGAATGTGTCCCACCTCCATTAGAGCAGATTCCACCCAGCCATCAGAGAGTTAAATCTCAGTGGCTGATTTCTGATCAAGCCGGTGTCACACCACACAGGTCAGCGAATGACCCCTCCTTTCTTTCTCAAGCAGGGAGACCTCTGGGGGAAGCTGCGACCCCCCTTTCTCTGCCAGTGGTGAGTGAAGGTGTGAAAGCTGCAGCACCAGACCAAGAACTGCTCTCTGCAGGCAGAGCAGAAAGAGGGGGGGCTCCCAAGGTGGACCACTATGCATCTGGCCCCCCACAGAGACCATGGGGAGCATGTGGACTCCAGGTGGGCCAGATTTCCTGACACACCCTAGTGCGCGAGCCAGCGCACCTGCAGAACCCTTCCAGATGAACCCTGAAGTCATGCTGTCAGGCCAGACCATCCCTCAGGCCTGCCAGGCTGCTAGTTAGACTAGCATGCTGATACCACCAAGAACAGCAGGGGTGGCAATACGCTTAGCGGTGATGAAAGGCCAACAGCCATTGGGGAAGCAAGCGTTTTTCCAGCCAATCCCCTACTTCCTGGAACTGAACCTTTCTGTTTGCGGTACACCCATTCTTGAGTTGAACAATCGTTCAGCCTACCTGCTGGTTGAAAATCCAACCCAATTTGCAGTCCCGGTGACAGCCGGAAAGCCTCTTGGCATGCTTATAGACTGCTCATTTCATGATTTTGAACTTTCAGTCCCCGTCATAGGGGATCTGCCTCTGTTCATGAATAACAAACAGTCCTCTTCAGACAGGTGGTTCACATTCCCTTCCAAAATGATCACGGTAAAGCGGCACGAAGCTTTACCTGAGGAGTCCATCTGCAGCACCACCTTAAGGCCCGAAGGTGACCTAATGATGTACGCGCTGACGACTCATCCAGCTGAGCGCAGAATCCTGTGGGATTTCCAGAAACTGTGGCTCCCACTGTCACACGTCCATCCCGCTGACGCCCTCTTCTGGCGACAGATGGGAACGAAAAATGAACAGCTCAGGTACGAACCTAAACACTTTGATGTGGTGAAGATGCAGGAACATGATCCCAACTTTCACCTCATCCAGAAGCTGGTGATTTACCGTCCACCACCAGGCATGATGCTGCCACCACCAGGGGCAGCCCATAAGCTACAAGCTTTTTCTCGCAGCCTTCCTGATCTTAGGCTGAAGACAGGTCCGTGGGTCTGCGCCCACAACGAGCGAGGTCTGCCTCCATGGGCTGACCTAACAGACCAAAGGGGGATCATCTTAACCCACACCCATGACTTTCTTACATGTGACCAGAAGAGCCCCAAAGCCTCATGTGATATCTTCCAACAGGTGACATCCTGGCTTCCAAAGGCTGACATGACCGAGACCTGCACCCAAGGATGCTTATCCTGCGGCCAGCTCCAGGGATCCCAGCTGAGCAGAGATCCCTCTCAGTGAAAGGGGGTCAGATTCCCTTGGATGCACCTGAATCCAGCAGAAGTCAACAAACACCTGCTGACAGTTACATGCAGCTTCATCAGATGTGATGAAGCCCCTCCTAAACTGAATGATACAGCAGTCATGACTGCTGCTCTTTTGTTTAACCAAGGTAAGTTTCACCTCAAGGTCTCCTCCCTGGAGGCGGAGCCTGTCTCCACACCAGTGGAAAAGGGGGACCAGTAAATAGCATTAATGGAACAGGTGCATGCTTCAAAACTCACCTTTAGCATGTACTAACAACTAATTACATCCATAATTTTTGTTTTGTTCTATAGAAATCTGCAGATGCATAGATTAACACCTTTCAGGCTACAGTAGTAACCATAAATACATTCTAAGTGCATTAAAATAACCCTTTCAGGTTTTGCAGTTTCTCTCTTAGGAAGTGGTTAAGTGATGAGTGACACATTGGTATCATTTAACACAAGACTTCATTAGAGAAGCTTATTTATCTGTACACTACCTCACTAAGTGATGGTACATTTATTCTAGACGCGATTCAGAAATCCTACAGAAACTCCTCAACAGGAACCGTTAGGAGCACAATCTAAACCCTTCAGGACACAAAAGTGCCTGTCCATCTACGTTCTACTCTAATTAACAACACCCTGCATGCCCTGCAAGCTCTCTCAGATGTCGTAGAAAGATAAAATAATTGACTTAATGTACACACAGGAGAGAGAATTATCGCAGGATCTTATTAGAAAAATTGGTTTATCTATGGAAAGTCCTGTGGAAGGACGAACTCTTACACATTTAGTTCCTCTAGAACTAAATGTCCCCATTTCTGTTAACCCAGATAATTTTTAACTTGGGTTCATGCTGAACTTTCCCATCATTGAAAAGATGAATGTATATAGGCTGAAATCGGTGCTATATGTTGGTTTTTGGAAAGGTGACACCCACCTACATTTAAAGACCCCATCCATACCAGCCTACCATGACAACAATCCCAAACTTTACCTCACTCCAAACCTAGACCTATGCACCAAAACTAAAGATCTCCACTGGGTGTGCCCAAGTAACCCGTTCATTAGAGATGTAACTGATTACCTCTGTGGTTTGAGGGATGACGCCCCTCAATAAAATTGTCAAGCTGCAATGACATTAAAAGATGCAGGTATGGAAACCAAAGTTGAACAGGCAGGTAACCGATGGCTAGTGAGCCCACCAGTAGCAGAAGCTTTGATGTTGTATGATCAACATGACACGGTCACCAAGGTAAAGATGCTAAACCAAACTATGTTACTCGATATCCCACAAGGGACAGTAGTTCACATAGGAGACAAAATGCTCCATCATCTCGACCTCGACAGACATGACACTGAGATCGAGATCATGGATGCATTTAACGGATATAATGTCACGATTGATACCGAAATTGAGAAACAGGTTTTAAAGGAGGGGACCAAATTGATTAGATTCAGCCTCACCCCTACGGCCTTGACTTTGACCCCCCTCCCTAGCTTTTCCAAGAAAGCTGATTGGACAGAAACACACACCTTGACATTCACAGTAATTGCACTTGTAATTGGGTGGGTCTTCACAGCGTTGATGGCTTACACTGCCTACAGGCAGGTCAAACAATCGCAAGCAAGAATAGACTCCATGACATTTCTCACACCGCGATTCATAGCTTCCCCCGCTCCCAAAGCACAAGCTGGTGCCAGTGCCTGACGGTAGCTACACATTCGTGCCTTCTCCCCGTCTCATACTTAAAGCAGTGAATCATTAAGTATGACGATATCGAAAGGGGGTCGATTTGTTTTATTATTATTTTTTCTTATATTACTTTTTGAGAATATTTTTTTTTTCTTGGTGTGATTTTTCTTTCTGTTTGATTGTTTCTTACAATTATATATATTTTAGTAGAATAGGTTAGCCTCTACCCAGACTACGTTAACCTCTACCCAGACGCAATTCGGATCAGTGGACCCAGTATAGCTGCAAAGACTGTAAACTGCATTTCCATCCTTTACAACTAAGGGGGGAATGCTGGGACCAGATTCGGATTTAATGGACTGAATTCTTACACCTTCCCGCTGAAGGACAGCGGCATTCCTGGACGTAATGGACACTGAACCTGGTTCTAGCTCCAAAGACTGAACAGTGCGCATTCTTTGGAACTAAAAGGGGGATGTTGAGGCCTTTACTGAACAAACTGGATCTCCCAGCATCCTTTCACTGAACGAACTGCATCTCCCAGCACTCATTGCGCTGCCCTCTACCCATTCTCATTGGTCTGTGGCCAGTGATGACATCACAGAGTTGATAAAAGCAGCGCGAATATTGAAATCTTCGTCTTTTGGTCCCGGTGCCGTAAGGAGACGCTTTAATCCACTGCTAGCATTTTCCCCTTTTCCGTTCAAACCTGCTGGACCAGGAAGAACCTCCCTTTTAAACTTCGAAGTGAATCGGCCGAGCAAAAAGACTTTCCTGTACCAGGTAGTCCGCTGGCCATCTGAGCTCTATTGAAACCGGCCCTGAGTCCCTCAGCGCCTAAAGTCGGACGTCCGCTTTTCTGACCTCGGTGTTGCGCAAACCGCTCCTTTTAACTGGACACTTTCTACGTTCTTTGTCGTGGACTGTGGAGAGCTGCCCCCACCATGTAGGATTAAACTGATTTATATCTCTCGGTCTGGGTAGAGGAGAATTAGGTCTTGACGGTTAATATCCGTTTTCTGCCGGTTAAAATAAGTCTGTCAACTTGTTAACCACTGTTATTCTTGGTCGTCTGTCGCTGTACACCGACCCTGAATGTGCATGCTTTTTGTGTTTTATTATTTGACTTTGGTTGCAGCCAGAAGCAGTATATTATATTGTACTATTTTCTTGTTTGTTTATTGTCTGCTGCGGTCGGCGCATGTCTGGTTAGACAGGTCGCGTGGCCTCAGTTGATCCCCTTTCTCCGTCGCCCCCGTTTCCTTCCGCCAAGCCACCATTGCTAATGAAACTAGCCTTTGTTGAATCGCCATGCGGTCTTCCTTTGTCTTTCTTTGTGAACCGACCGCGCCAATTGATAAGGCTTGAGTTATTTATCGCATTGAAGGGGTGAGCTGAACTCATTCACTCGCTGTCTCCCACACAGCCGCACACACACGCCCCTTCCCTCGACGTTAACTTTGTTCTATATTTTTTCAATGCTCTAGAATAGATGGAAATAATGAATGAAATGTAATCTGTAAGGTTGACCTATTTCATTAATAAATTCCCTTAAGTAACGAGAAGTTTTCTGTGCTATTTCAGTGTGTGCTGTGAAGTTTGTTTTAACCCCGCGGACGAACTCTACGCCTTTTCAGAGAGACTGACAGTCTGGTTTAATTAAAATTATCTCATTTATCAGATTGGTGCCCCTGTATCTTTAATAAACAGGTTAAACTCGAACGTCATCAATAATTATATTAATATTAAATTATTGATTATAATTATTGATGCTCAGAAAACCAGACAACAACTTTTTATTATTAGTAGTTACAACATGCAGGCTCATTGTTTGCAGCTCCAGCACTGCCGCAACAGCTTCAGCACCTTTAGAAAGCTTTCCATAAGCAGTTTGTTAATGGGAATGTTTCAGTATTCTTCCAGAAGTGCATTTATGAAGTCAGACGCTGCTGCTGGATGAGAAGGCTTGGCTATCATTCCCTACACTAATCTACACCCTGCACTTTCTGTTATGATCCCTGGGTGTTAGAACTTCGGTTTTCTTGGTGTTTCTGTTCTGATCATTTCTTTTTTTGCCATTTTAGGTTGTTGTTTTTTTGGTGTTTATTTGTGCATCAGACCTGGATGTTTGGACAGATTTCCTTAGATTAGTTTTTCTGTTTGTCTTAGTTTTTGGTTTTTTTCCTTTCATCAATGGTTTATTTCTCCCTTCCTCAGCCTCCCAGTATACTTCACTTCCCAGCTGTATCACATTTTCTACTCTCCCTCTGCCTGTTCTCTTCCCCAGCTCCCTCTGCTTACTACTGATTAATCACTCTGGTTCTTTGTGCCACTCTCTTCTCTCTCTGATAGGGCATTTCCACTGAAAAAGAACCTGTGCTAGTTCCATGCTGGTGCCAAAACCAGTACTTGGTCAGTTCTTAGCTGGTTCTTTCAAAGAACCGGTTGACATTGAGCCTAGTCGGTGCTGTGTCATAACGTCATCTAAACAACACAGCTATATACGCCCTAACGTGGAGACAAAAACAGGAAGCGCGAACAGAGAGATATTTTAATAACATATAGTTGTTCATCATTCTCTTACAAGTGCTGCTTTTGTGCTTCCTCACTTTGTTGGATTTGCAGTTACAATTGTTATTAATGTGGGTATTGATGCGGTGCTCGTCTGTAACCTTTACCCACCTGTGATCCTTAATATTGTTCAATATTTGCACAGAACATGGTGATATATTTAACCAGGATGACAGTCAAGATCACTGCCAGCCTCAAGTTACAGCATTTCCAGACCATACAGATGCTAAGGGGGATGACAGTGTTAATGGAGTATTTTAACAGTGATGTGCTGTAGACTTCTTTGATGTTCTGAAAAATTCTGATGTTGCATACAATAATTCTTACCCACAAAATAAACGTTCATGTTAGGAGTCTGTTACTGTGTGCTGGGGCTTGGGTGGCTTCTGTTCTCTTTACCTCTCTTCCCAGGGTGTGGTTGGCAGGTGCTGCACCAGGTGCCTCCAATCAGGGCCTCATTAACTCCAACTCAAAAGGGGAGTGAATCCTGGAGGCTGGCGCCAGTTGATTCTTGCTCCTATGCATGGTACAAGCCCAATTCAGTTTACTCTCCGCAGCATGCTCTATCATAGTGAAACTCCACGTTTAGATTTACCTTCTTGTCTTCCCGTAGATCCACTCTCGTCTACTTCTGCGTTCCTTGTCTGATCCACATCCTCGCCCCAAGTCTACAACTTCCCTCTGGATTCCTGCACGGTCGGTAGTGATGGTGAGATGAAGCCCCATGAGGCATTGAACCACTTGAGCCAATTGGTTCAAAAAAGGGTTCTGCTCACGGGGCTTCATGTGAACACAAACCCCCCTACTGGCCAGGTACATAATCACAGGCAGCTGTAGCTCTTAGCCACTTAATGTGTGATGCAAGTTGTAAGCCTGCTATGGTTCTTGGGAATGACTATGAGTTCCAAAAAAATTATATCTCTACATAAAATATTACAAATGTGAATAATTATTTTTTTTTAATGTATTCTGTCTGTAAATTATCCCAAAACGGTAGTATCATATGTTATGGCAGGTTGTGTTGTAATGTTTTTCTGTCACTTGAGGCAAAAGCCATGGGCTTAAGCAGGCAGAGGAAAGTGAAAAGGCTTGTGGAACTAGGAAGAGGGCACTGAAAATGATTGTGTATCTTGGGCAATGATGTTCAGAACATGGGAGATTCATACTTATTTAAAAATAGCAGTTTCTCAACAGTTTTAGGTTTTAAGTGATTCTTTTTTCTTGACACCACCTCACCAGCCTTCCAAAACACTCTTTCACTTATTAAAGTATCTCTTATCTTATCTTATCTTATCTTACAAGGCACAGAAGATGCCGACGTACACAAAAACACAAGTGCTAGACTATATAAATTGGGGTACAGCAATTTTTGCTTTTCCCAAAATTCCAGGGAGATTCCAGCCTGCTAATATTTGGCTCCCCCACAGGGGAAATCCTCCTCTTCCTAGCTGGCTCCATCCTCTAATTTATCTCTCTCTTCTCATTCTCCTAAATTAGGGTGACCATATTTTGATTTCTAAAAAAGAGGACACTTTGCACAGTCCTGAAACACTGTTATGACTGTGACCAGACTTTTGATTTCAACATATTTAAAGCATGCATTCTCCATGTGGTTAGAATGAACAGTTTAATAACAAACTTCAGGTAGGCTTTCACAAGTGCAAAAATGACTTTAAAATCTCTAGAAATTAATTAATAATAGAAATAGTTACTTTTTCAAATTAGAAAATGTACCAAAAACAGTAATAGTTCGCTTTACTGGACAAAAATTTAACAAAAATCTAAAATGACATTCTGAGAAAACAGGTATTATTTTCTTTTCAATGTATTAATTAAATTAAAAATGAGCAGTCTCAAAAACACAATAATGCCTGCTCCATTTTTTTGATTTTATCTTCATCCTCCTCAGTCAGTTTATAGATGAATTATTATTATAGATTTCGTTTCCATGTGGACCTACTAGGTCTTTGCCACTATGCCAGCTCTGTTTGTCTGTAAAGCTTTAATATCTTGTAAACAGTCGCAACGCCATTCGCGCAGCACGGCCAAGGACAAATTGGTGCAGCGCATCAAAGCCCGCTGTCTTACATCTATGAAACGGTTCAGAACGGTTCACGAAAGCGAATGTGTCGTATTGCATGCATCGCACCAGTCAATTTAAGTACGCTTATTAGTCCCCTTAAAATCAATGAGAACCTGGACATTTTTATCAATCTATGAAATCCCCCGGACGCCCTGGACGGCACGTGAACAGTGGACATGTCCGGGGAAAACAGGACGGTTGGTCACCCTACCTAAATCTTATCTTTCTCTCCTCTCTCCTAAATCTTCAAACTATCTGTCTCTATACCGTCAAAACTATATAAACGCTAACCAAGCTCTCCTATCCAAACTCTAAACTGACTGCAACTCTCCTACACAAACCCACATTTTGAATGGAGCCTGAGGGGATTTATATTGATGTCAAACCACTTCCTGAAGCAGTCACGTGGTACAGCCAGGCAGCGGGGCTTCAGACGTCATCGTTTCCGGCTCCTCCCCTAAATGAAGCAGGCCCAGATACGCACTTTGTGGAAACACTCCCTCCACTGCTCGACACACGCCTTGTAGCCTCGGCACACATCGTAACATCACTAACGGTCTGTTAGGACACCACAACTGCAAGAAGATTCAAGCCATACTCACCGCTGGATTGGTTCCTCTGGAATCCTCCTCAGTCAGCCTCCAGCAGCCTCCACCTGGAACATTTATCAACAAGACTCACATTCACCATTCTCCCAGCCCCCTGCCTGTCCACCCTCCAACGCTACAACCTGCACAGAACAAAACCATCCTCCCACAAAACTACAAGAAACAAGATCCGGACCACCACCCACACAGCCGCTCATCCCCAAACTTAGTAATCAGTCTCCTACTACCCTCCTCCAAGAAGCCATCCTTCAGAAGTCCAAGTAAGATCGCGTCCGCTTTATAAATTTACTTAGATCTCAACTCAGAATTATCTTAACCACTCACCTGCTTCTCCCTAGAAATCCCTGTTCATCGAGTTGACAGTCCCAGTTCTCCTGCTCAAAATAAACATTGAACTAACTGTTATCCGTTGTTTGGAGTTGTTGCTTGACTTAGAGTCACTCGTTAATCATGACAGTTCACTTTGGTTGCAAAGCATTTCAGTTTTGTCCTCTGATTTACCACATATACAAATGAACTTACAGTAAGGAACATAAGTATTTGAACACCCTGTGATTTTGCAAGTTCTCCCACTTAGAAATTATGAAGGGGTCTGAAATTCACATTGTGGGTGCATTTCCACTGTGAGAGACAGCATTTTCTATTATTCAGGAAATGACCTTGTCTGATTTTAAAAGAATTTATTTGTATTTTATTGTTGCACAAAAGTATTTGAACACCTGACAAAATTAGTGTTAATATTTGGTACAGATGCTTTTGTTTGCAATTACAGAGGTCAAACATTTCCTGTAGTTCTTGACCATGTTTGCACACACTGCAACAGGGATTTTGGCCCATTCCTCCACACAGATCTTCTCTAGATCTGTCAGGTTTCGGGGCTGTTGCTGAGCAACATGGAGTTTCAGCCCCCTTCAAAGATTTTCTATTGGGTTTAGGTCCTGGAACTTTGATATGCTTCTTATGGAGCCACTTCTTGGTTATCATGGCTGTGTGCTTCGGGTCATTGTCATCTTGGAAGATCCAGCCAAGACCCATCTTCAATGCTCTGACTGAGGGAAGGAGGTTTTTGCTCAAAATCTCACAATACATGGCTCCATTGATCCTCTCCATGAAACTAAACAGACTGATCAAATAAGCCGGTTCCATTGTCGGCTTGAACCTAGACAACGTGGAGTCAGTGGTGGAGGTGAGAACCATGTCCAAGCTCAGAGCAGTGATGGAAAACACCAACCACCCTCTGAACGCTGCCTTTGTTAATCAGAGGAGTTCCTTTAGTGACAGTTGAGCACTTCTTCGTGAAGTACTCAACAGAGAGAATAAGGTTGCCCTTCGTGCCCTGATCAATCAGGCTTTGTAACTCCACTGTTGGGGGAAAAAGGGATGAAGAAGGAATATGGGGGAAGGCATGACAGTGCTCTCTCTTTTAAACTTTTATAAAGATTGTTTTATTTTTTATTTCGTTCATTTTTGAGGTTGAGGAATATAAATACCTCGGAGTTCACCTGGACAACAGACTGGACTGGAGACTAAACAGTGAAACCGTCTACAAGAAGGGACAGAGCAGACTGTACTTCTTGAGGAAACTTAGGTCCTTCAAGGTTTGCAGCAAGATGCTGCAGATCTTCTACAAGTCTGTTGTGGAGAGTGTAATCTCTTCAGCCGTCATCTGTTAGGGTAGCAGCATCAGAGCCAGGGATTTAAAAAGGCTAAACAACCTGATAAAGAAGGCTGGTTCTGTTCTTGGGACAACTGTGGAAAATCTGGAGATGATAATGAAAAGAAGGATTCTTCATAAAATCAAAAAAATTATGGACAACCCTGAGCATCCTCTTCATGAGACAGTCATACAACAACAGAGCGTCTTCAGTTGGAGGCTTCTTCAGTTTCGCTGCAATACAGACCGCTACAGGAAATCCTTCCTGCCCACAGCCATCATCATCTACAACAACTCCTTGAAGAATTAATTATATGAGCTATACCAACACTTAATTTCCCTCTGGGATCAATAAAGTATTTTTGAATTGAATTGAATTTGAATTGAATTTTTATTGTTATTGTTTTATATCCGCCCTGCAAAGGACTGGCAAGCTGTCCAGGGTTTACCCCGCCTTTCGCCCCTGTGACTGCTGGAGATAGGCACCAGCCCCCCCGCAACCCTGCATAGGAATGACGGGTACAGAAAATGGATGGATGGATGTTTTATATCCTTGTATATTGTGTCTGTGTGGGAAACAGTGGGCCAACAAATTTCCTTTGGGATGATGAAAGTCTATCTATCTATCTATCTATCTATCTATCTATCTATCTATCTATCTATCTAATACAGTGCAGTCATCCTGCCCCCTTAGCATAAAACCACCCCTAAAGCAGGATGTTTCCACGCCCATTCTTCATAGTAGGGATGGTCTTCTTGGGGTTCAACTCAACCTTCTTTTTCCTACAACCTTGGCAAGTGAAGTTTAGACCAAAAAGTTCTATTTTGGTCTCATCTGACCACATGACTTTCTCCCATGCCTCCTCTGGATCATCCAGATGGTCATTGGCAAACTTTTTTTTTTTTTATAAACGTGTCCTGTTTGGCAGTGTGGAGCTCAGAATTGGTGTCTGAGTACCAAGTAGAAGCCCAACAGATTTACTTTCACAAGCGGAGCAGTACAGCCTTTGCTATAGTACTCCACTTGATTTATGTGTGAAAAATCTTTATTATGAATTGTTGGGGTTTTTATTTCCTGATGTTATGGACACTGAGACGGAAAATTAAGGAGAAGAAAGAAGGAAGATGAAGAAGAGAGGTAGGAAACAAAATGTCATGAGAGAGGGTGAGTTGAAAATACAAGAGAGGAAGGGGAACAAAGAAAACACAGGAAGACATTGAAGTCTGCCTCCATACCCACAGGACGACAGAGAGAGGGGGAAAAACAAAACAAAACACGAAAAAGGAACATTGACAAAACCAACCAAACATTGTGAACTAAGAATTACACAACCACATCACACAAAAATAGATATAAAAATACAACAACAATGTCACAGAAAAACTCATGGTCCCGATTAATCAAGCTCTAGTAATGATAACCTCAGCCCAAGAATATATCCTTAAACACCAGAGACCCCACATCTATGTGTGTGTGTTAGCATGCTGGTGCATATAAGGTTTCTCCATAAGAGTGTTCGATAGTTGGTGTGAGCTGACATCAATCCGTCTCCCAGGAATCGATGCAGACATGAAGGAGATCGGAGCAAAGACGTCCAAAGGACCGCCAGAGCCCCAGGCGGACCCGGGCGGGGCCGACCGCATCCCCCAAGAGAGGAGCGAAGGAGAACCCCAGGGGAACATCCAGCGGCCACTATGCAGGGGCCCGGGGGGCAGCAGTGACGAGCCCACGGGCTCCGCCGGCAACCGGCGGTCCGGTCAACGGACCGGGGAAGCCGGGGCCCAGGGGCACCCCACCCCCCAGCAGGGACCCGACAAGGGACCGGCCGACGAGGGGCCCCCGGCACTGCAGGGGCCGCGGCCGGCCGCCGGCAGCCACGCGACGCCCCCACCCTAGGCCAATCCCCACCGCCAACATCCCAGCGCCCCACCAATAGCCGCAGGGGACGGACAGCATCCCCAGGCCGGGCTCAGCCAGCATCTGGACGCCAAGTTGTACCAGCTCCCGGGTCCTGATCCCGCGCAGGGCGCCGAGACCAGGCATCCAACGAGGGCCAGGGCCGGTCCAACCCGCCAATGAACCGGCCACGTACGGTGCGCACAGAACAGGTGCTCAAACGAGCAGAGACGCCGGATCCGCATCCTGCCGAGCCACCGAGCAGGCACCACCCAACAATCCCAAACGTGGCACCTCTAAAAGAGGTGCCCCAACCAACCAAAGGAAGATATCGGCGCAGCGCATCGGCCGACCGACACACCGGCCCCCCCAGTCCAGGTAGACCTTTTAAAGGCAGAGTAACAGGTCTTTGAGAGCCAGAACTCTTGCTGAGAATCAAAATTCTTCTGATTGCCAGTTGTTCAGATTTATGTGCAGCAAAAAAATACAAATAAATAGTTTAAAAATCAGACAATATGATTACCTGAAATTTTTACATGCATTTTCTCACAGTGGAAATGCACATACAATGTGAATTTCAGACCCCTCCATAATTTCTAAGTGTGAGAACTTGCAAAAAATCACAGGGTGGTCAAATACTTTTTCCTCACTGTGTATATACATTTTTCAATTCAGTTCATTCATCATCTGTACCTGTCCGTCCTATGCAGGGTTGTGCTGGTACCTATCTCCAGCAGTCACAGAGACAGGTCGCCAGTCCATCGCAGGGGACCACAGAGACATATAGGACTAACAACCATGCACAAACACACTCATACCTAAGGGCAATTTAGAGAGACCAATTCACCTAAAAGTCATGTTTTTAGACTGTGGGAGGAAGCGGGAGTACCTGGAGAGAACCCACACATGCACAGGGAGAAGATGCAAACTCCATCCAGAAAGGCTCCAGGCCAGGATTTGAACCTGGGCCTTCTTGCTGCAAGGCAACAATGCTACCAACTGTGACACTGTGCAATTTACAAGAAAGTCAGTTCAATACAAACATTCCAATAAGTTAAATGTGTGTATAAACTTGTATACAAAGATATGTTTATGCACATATGTTTGTATGCATATATAAATATAAGGTATGTTTGAAGCAGGGGTCTCATTAACCAAATATTTTCCATATTTGACTGTTTTTTTTTAAGTGGTGACCGAAAAATCTGAAGCCATCAGTAATTTTGACAGATAGCTATTTACCCCTCCCCCGACCACTTGGTGCAGACCCGCAGACCTTTTCAAGTTTACGCTTGGAGCACACCAAAAAAAGATTCCAATGAGAACATCAGAGCATCATCTCAGATCTGGACAGCATACCCAATGCATCTCGTTAACTGTGAGTTGACAGCACTTTGAAGAGTTATGAGGCATGGAGCGTGCAGTTCATCTCCATCCAGAGCATTCAGGCCACAGAAGATTAAATGTTCATAATTATTACATGTATCTTATTAATCTGCTCAATGTGTGTATGGGAACGTCTGGCAGAGTCTCCTGTCAGAAGGAGCTTTAACTCACACCTCCAGCAGAACTTTGAACACGTCCCAGGGGAGGCGGGGGACATTGAGTCAGAGTGGACCATGTTCCACGCCTCCATTGCTGAGGCGGCTGACCGAAGCTGTGGCCGCAAGGTGGTCGGTGCCTGTCGCGGCGGCAACCCCCGAACCCGCTGGTGGACACCGGCAGTAAGGGATGCTGTCAGTCTGAAGAAGGAGTCCTACCGGGTCTTTCTGGCTTGTGGGACCCCTGAAGCAGCTGAAAGGTACCGACAGGCCAAGCGGGATGCGGCTCGGATGGTAGCTGAGGCAAAAACTCGGGCGTGGGAGGAGTTTGGAGAGGCCATGGAAAACGACTTCCGTACGGCTTCGAAGCGATTCTGGTCCACCATCCGGCATCTCAGGGGGGGAAAGCAGTCTGCCACCAACACTGTTTACAGTGGGGATGGTGTGCTGCTGACCTCGACGTGGGACGTTTTGGGTCGGTGGATGGAATACTTCGAAGACCTCCTCAATCCCACCAGCACGCCTTCCAAGCCGGAAGCAGGGTTTGGGGACTTGGGGTCGGTCTCTCCAATCTCTGGTGCTGAGGTCACCGATGTCGTTAAAAAGCTCCTCGGTGGCAGGGCTCTGGGGGTGGATGAGATTCGGCCGGACTTCCTCAATGCTCTGGATGTTGTGGGGCTGTGTTGGTTAACGCGGCTCTGCAATATTGCTTGGACATCGGGGGCAGTTCCCTTGGATTGGCAGACCGGGGTGATGGTCCCCTGTTTAAAAAGGGGGACCACAAGGTGTGTTCCAACTACAGGGGTATCACACTTCTGAGCCTCCCTGGTAAGGTCTATTCAGGGGTTCTGGAGAGGAGGGTCCGACGGATAGTCGAAACTCGGATCCAGGAGGAACAATGCGGTTTTCGTCCTAGCCGTGGAACACTGGACCAGCTCTACACCCTCAGCAGGGTCCTGGAGGGTGCGTGGGAGTTCGCCCAACCGGTCTACATGTGTTTTGTGGACTTGGAGAAGACGCTTGACCGTGTCCCTCGGGGGGCCCTGTGGAGGGTGCTCCGGGAGTATGGGGTACCGGGCCCCTTGATACGGGCTGTTAGGTCCCTGTACGACCGGTGCCAGAGTTTGGTTCGCATTGCCGGCAGTAAGTCGGGCTTGTTTCCAGTGAGAGTTGGACTCCGCCAAGGTTGCCCTTTGTCACCGATCCTGTTCCTAACTTTTATGGACAGGATCTCGAGGCGCAGCCAAGGCGTTGAGGGGATCCGTTTTGGTGGCCTCAGGATCGGGTCTCTGCTTTTTGCAGTGACGTGGTCCGGTTGCCTTTATCGGAACGTGATCTACAGCTTTCGCTGGAGCGGTTCACAGCCGAGTGTGAAGCGGCTGGGATGAGAATCAGCACCTCCAAATCCGAGGCCATGGTCTTGAGCCGGAAAAGGGTGGGGTGCCTTCTCCAGGTCGGGGATGGGGTCCTTCCCCAAGTGGAGGAGTTTAAGTATCTGGGAGTCTTGTTCACGAATGAGGGAAAAATGGAGCGGGAGATCGATAGACGGATTGGTGGGGCATCTGCAGTTATGCAGGCGCTTTACCGGTCTGTCGTGGTGAAGAGAGACCTGAGACGAAAGGCGAAGCTCTCGATTTACCAGTCGATCTACGTTCCTACCCTCATCTATGGTCACAAACTCTGGGTGGTGACCGAAAGAACGAGATCACAGATACAAGCGGCTCAAATGAGTTTACTCCGCAGAGTGTCTGGGCTCTCCCTTAGTGATAGGGTGAGAAGCTCAGTCATCCGGAGGGGGCTCAGAGTAGAGCCGCTGCTTCTCCACATCGAGAGGAGTCAGTTGAGGTGGCTCGGGCATCTGGTCAGGATGCCTCCTGGACGCCTCCCTGGTGAGGTGTTTCAGGCACTTCTCACCAGGAGGAGGCCCAGGGGAAGGCCCAGGACACGCTGGAGGGACTATGTTTCTCGGCTGGCCTGGGAGCGCCTTGGCGTTCCTCCCGAGGAGCTGGAGCAAGTGGCTGGGGAGAGGGAAGTCTAGGTCTCTTTGCTTAGGCTGCTGCCCCCGCGACCCGACCCCGGATAAGCGGAAGAAAATGGATGGATGGATGGATGGATGTGTGTATTCTCTATTCAGTTTGTTTGGATTTAACATTAATTAAAATTAATGAAATTGAATACTACTGAACATGTCATCATTTAAAACATTGATGGGTAAACATAATTGATCGGATTTTTTTGACCCCGTCAGTCAAAATGACCAATGACACAAATGATAGCACGACTTCTGGAATTAAGTATAAGTTACTTCTTCTTTACTCAAGTACAAGTAAAGTGAAGTAAAGCTTTTGAAATATGCTTCTGGCCAAAACTTACAGAAGAAAATGTAACTGAGCAGGGGATATCTACATAATCCTGGCTGCTGAATGAGGGGCAGCCTGTCTTGATCTCTCGCTTTATGTCATTTTCTTTTCTATTTCTTTTTTCTTAGTTACTTTATATACCCAGCCTTTGGAGTTACTGTATTAGACCGTATTTCTTTTTGGAGGACTGTTGGATAACAAAATGCCATTTTGATCAGTTGAGGACTTTGACAAACTGATGCAGAGAATGGATGCTATGGAAATGAAGATTTGTCCTCTTGAAATGAATGTTGAAGTAAATGAAGAAATGAGATGACTTTACCAATGATTACTAACAGTAAGAAAGAACCTGGTTCAATAGACCTTCGTTTTAACAGTCTTGAAAATAGGCCCCCAGCCAAAACAAGGAACTTGACTGGAAGTACACTGCATTTGCACTTGGGATTCAGTGCGGGGCTGGACTGGAGCCCCAGGACTGGAACTAGGTAGGAGCACTGGGGGATAAATTCTGGGAAAAAACCATGGGATAAAAAAAATCTTTAAAAAAAACAAAAAACAGATTCACAGCACTCAGTTCCCCGAAGGACAACCTGGCCCCAAGCGCCAGCCAAGGTCACCAGGAGAAATCCAGTCCCATGGCCTTTATCTTTCATCTCTACTATTTATACATCTTTAGTTTTGCAGTCCATGTTGTGCCAGTCCATCCTTAAAAAGTTCAGCCAGTTTAGAATGAACTGATTCATGTTCATAGTTTTCCACTTAAATATTTGAAACTAACTACACAACTCTGACTTCTATTAGTTCTCGTTCATTTATTAGATTATCTGAAATATAGGTCTTGAAGCTATTCACAAATTAGCTAAAGGATTAGGCCCTTGCCTAGCATCTGCTTTATTCCCTCTTGTTGTTCTCTTTGCTTAAGCTGACTAATTTGGACAATGTAGCTGCTGCAGTCACTTTTAGCCCTCTTGTTTCCATCAACTCAGCACAGATGCGATTTGCAAAGAGGCTTCTTGCCCTTTAAACTGTTAAGAGTACTTTCAAAAGCCACAGTAATACTGAATAACCAAACTAATAAAAAACCTAATAACCTCCTTTGTTATTGCTGGAGAGAGGAATTTAAAGCAGAAGCTTGTCTGCATGCGTATGCTCTATTTCCAGTAAACAAAAACCAACAGAGAAAAAACACCCACACTAGGCAGCAAAAAAACCTTTTGTGTAACCTGACAGTTAAGGGTTGGAGCTTGAGCTTTCAGTAAGCATCCCTATGTATAAAGTGAAGTCGAAGGCAGCATAGCCAAGTTTAAAACAAGCTGAGACCAACCGCCCTAAAGTACAAATATGGGTCCTTAGAAGAAAATGTGAGCTCCATTCATGAACGTGTTAATTCACAACACTGCCCCATACACTTCCTATGTAATTAGGGTCTACTGACACTGACATGCTCCCTTTTCTATACACTAGAATTAACATATGCATCTGAACCTGTGAGTTCTGATTGTCATAAACTCAGTTGCTGCGTGTGACTGATGTAAGAAAATAAATATTAAAAAGAGGTCTGACTGACTGAAAGTATTAGTCATTAAAGCTAAAACATATCCCCAGTTCTGTTATTCTGGATGAGTGAGCATTTGACCTAAACTAGCTCCGTCCTGGCTGAAAGGACGCAATAACAGTATTTCACTAAATCTGTATATCATAGTAATTGCTTAGTTAATGCTCAGTCGTCAGTAAGCATTCCCTTCAGTCCATTTCAATTAGATTCTGTGCCCACTGTGAGTAAGAAAGCAGCAAAACTTGATAGATGTGTAAGTCTGTATTTTTTCAACTAAGTGAAATTTCCAGCATATTTACATATTCAAACAAGCATGAAGATACCCTAGAGGTTTTTGCATCTATCAGGATCTCTGAGGTCTTTATTATTGCTACAGTACATTAATGGAGACACACATAACTGAAGGAGGAACTGCAGCAAATTATATTATGATCAAACTTCTGTCAAGTTTAAAGATAGCAAATGAAATTAATAATTAAGTATTGAGAAAGAGTTATGTGATGTGGTTCAACCAAAATGGCTCCTTAAGGTTTAAGAAAAACTGCCCATCCTCTTGCAAAGAATGTTTAGGAAGAGAGACAGAGGTTTGATTAAAGTAGAATTAATAGTACAACTTAAAAAGTGCTTGAAAACACTATCCAGTTTGGCGGCTTTGCAGAAAAAAACAACTTATGAGGTGGGTGATCAAAGCCGAGCTAATCAGAGAAAATTGCCAGTCAATGAGGGTCTCACCTCAAACAATTAGTTGATGGCACCCTCTGGTGAACTTGCATACCACATGTAAGTATCCTCAAACCACCTATATTGTCCTGGTTTCTTTTCCCAGGCTTTTTGCAGGCATCTGTCTCAAACACTGTAATACCTCTGCCTTGCCTGGTGCATCTAAGCATTAGAGTTGCTGCGTTTCTATGCAGCAGCCATTAAAAGTAAAATCCCAGTCTAGATGAGTTGCAGGTCTCAAAGAAATCTCTACAAACTTGACTTGTTTTGCACGTTCTAACGTGAGGACCCTGAGCACTTGGCAGATACTGCCACCTTCATGCCCTCATGTAAGCCACTGCAGGAGACTGATATAACAGTTCTGGCTGTTATATCTGACCTGTGTTCATTGTTAATCTCTATTTCCAGAGGAACACAGCTCTTCATCAGCAAGTGGGTTTGAGAGCCTCATTTACAGCTGAAAGTAGCAGGTGACACAGGACCTTCTGATAAACCAAGCTATAAAACCCTTGTCTCTCTCCCTTGGTATTTGAAATTCTAAAGAAAAAATTCCAGGATCTAAAATATTTGTCTTTTTTTAAGCCCCAATTGCTATAGTTATTTTTTTTTTACTAGAAAACAAATGAATATATGAACTGATGAGCTGAATGAATGAATATTTCACCAGTTTCCTTCCTTCCTCAAACGGTGTAGGGAATCTGTTTCATTCCCTGTCCCATTACTACCATGTACAAAATAAAGGAAGGGAATTTTGTCTTCTTTAAACCTTTGCCAACAAATAGAGCAAAAAATTAGAGTTGTTACATTTTACACCTCTGAATTAAAAGCAGATGCAGAAAACAATTGTTCAAATTAGTTCATCCTTGGCATCAATTTCCACATGTTTGAAGGTGTTGCATTTATCTGTTCAAACAATTATACACAACATGTGATATACATGATTGATGCCCAACCATCATACCACTCAGGAAGGTGACAGGTTCTGTCACAGAGATAAACATCAAAGTCCTCAAGAAGATGCTGGATGAAGCTGATAAGACATAGTCACAGTCCACTGTGAAACGTGTCCCGTAAAAAAATTGGCTGAAAGGCCACTCAGAGAGGATGAAGCCGTTATTGCATAAGAAACATAAAAATAGCAGTTTCCAAAAGCATGCAGGAACAAAAAACTTCATTTCTGGAGACATGTCCTGTGGTTCGATGAAACAAAAGTGGAATTGTTTGTCCATAATGACCATCGTTACATTTGGAGGAAAAGGAGGAAGCTTTTAAGCCTGGGAACACCATCCCGACTGAGAAGTATGGGGGTGGCAGCATCATGTTGTTAGGCTGTTTTACTGCAGGAGAAATTGGCACGCTTCATAAACTAAATGGCAACATGAGGGAAATATTGAAGGAACATCTAAAGAAAGCAGTCGGCAAGTTAAAGCTCAGTTACAAATGGGTTTTCCAGATGGAAAATGACCCTCAGCATACAGCCAAAGTGGTTCCAAAATGGCTTAAGAACAATAAGTCAATGTTTTTGTCTGGCCATCAAAAAGCCCTAATCTGAACCTAACAGAGAATTGTGGGTGGATCTGAAAAGGTGCGTTTGAGTGATGTGGCCTACAAACCTGACCCAGTTTTACTATTTCTGTCAAGAGGAATGCATCTCCAGCAAACTATTGTCAGAAGCTTGTGAAAGAAAACTCAAAACTCAAGTCATATGCTTCAAAAGGCAATGCCACCAAATACTGAGGAAATGTATGTAAACTTTTGGTTTTTATGACAATAATAAATAAATAAATCTCTGATATATAGAAAACAATAGCAAATATAAATCATTTGGGTTATTCTGATCTAAAACGAGAGATGTTTGGTCTGATTTAACTTCAGACCATGTGGTAAAAAAGGTGAATGTGTCTCTTTATTAGGTGTATGAAAACTTCTGGTTTCAACTGTACCTTTACCACTTCTCCTGGATAGCTTTACACGATCTTTAAAGAAAGGCAAGGTGCCACCATCACTATAAAACCACTATCAATATTTTGGCAAATAAAAGGAAGGACTCTTTCATTTGCAAAAGCTGTTGGCTGCTGAATTTTATCTGTGATATTAAAATACCATCAAAGACGTTAACAAATTACCTTGACTCACGTACAGTGTGAACCAGATCACAATCAAAGACAAAAGTCTAGTTCCCTTAACTTCTGCATCTGAAGCTGTTCAATGTTGTTAGAGCTTCTTCACTAACGTGAATTTAAGAAACAGCTACCAACAGGGGGGGCTGGGACAAAAATTTAGGCCGGGAATTTCGGGTGCTACTGATGTAAGAGTGTAAAATTATAAAACAAAGGCTACACAAGTGCCTACACACAGCTTTTTCTGTTTCTTTTCCTTGCAAAATAAATATTTCTGTTCTGCTGCAATAACCTGTACACAAATCACATAAACAGAAATAAAATATATTACACCATCATCCACCTAAACTTCACACTAATCCTATTTTTAACAGGTACCAGACTAGTTATGAATTTGTTTGTAAAGTTCATTGCAGACTGATCATCTTAAGTGAATCACAAATTATTCTAAAAGCATTGCCTGTAGGTTTGGTTTGAACTTAAATTGTACTAGAAGGTTCCTGCTCTGATTCCTCACTACTGCTGTCCAGCACAGCCGTGACCGCAGGAGCTCTTGCAGCACTTGTGCTGCTGACAGTGCTGACACTGCCCCCTTCTCCATTTTTGTAAGGAAACATCCAAAAGCCACGCATATCTCAGCTTTTCATATTCAGTAAGAGATTTTTTAATGCATTGGCTATGTTCATATACAACAAATACTCTTAATCTAGTCTAATCTAAGGGAATTTTACCTGGTTAAAAAAATGGTTAAATAATATAATACAAGGTGACATTATGTGTCTATGTGTTAAACATATTCTAAGATTTCCAATATCCTTTGTTATAACTTAAAACTTTTGTTTTACTTACTGACAATGATGTCAGATATTTTAAAGCACTTTGCTGCAGCTGTGGCCACTCTCTCCCTCGTTTCTCCACCTTTCCTCTTGGCCTGTTGATCTCGCTCCATTTAGCCTCTAAAGCTAAAGGTGCGGGAGGAGGAGGGTCGTGTCTGCAGTGATTTGACACCCTCACAAAAAGAGAAAATGGAGTGTGTTTATGCCCAACTTTGCTGCGCCTGTGTGAGCTCCAGCGGGGTAAATGCCCTAATGAGCCACACGATGGATTCTTTATTTAAAAATCAAGCACGACCACACCTGACTGAGTGGGCCCTCTTTGGTGGCCAGGCCACCGGAAAATTTCTCTACGCTCCCAATGGTCAGTCTGCATTCAGATCTATCAAACTTTGAGTACGCATGGCTGGACACAATTTTTGCTTTATTCAATTCATTTCAGTTTATTTATATAGCGCCGATTCACAACAGATGTCATCTCAAGGCTCTTAACAAGAAGTCATTTCAATACATTTATACAAACATTCCAATCAGTTAAAAAGTTTCCTATTTAAGGAATCCCAGCAGATTGCGTCAGTCATTGGCGTGAGGTTGGGCCCCGTTTATAAATCATACTGTCCCTAGATTTGTACTCAGGTAATTTTGGACCACATCCCGGCCACTACACCCCCACTTTCCGCCATAAACGGTCAATGCAAAGTGCCTAGTGAATATTCTGGATAGACTTAAACCAGCGGATAAGGGGCGGTTCACGGGTAACCGTGGCACCTAGAGGCAGAGGATATGGCACCATAGTAAAAGCACAAAGTGAAAGCAACTGAAAGAGGCAAGTGGAGGCACAGAAAACCGCTTTATTTCAAATCAATCAATTAACGTTTATCTATATAGAGCTTTACTCAGCCAATGGGTGACCAAAGTGCTTCACATTAAAAGACAAAAATATTATTAGCAAAAGGAATATGTGTAACAACAAGAGTAAAACAATTAAAATAAAAAATAAAAGCAGATACACAAGCGCTAAAACAAATAGGAACAAAAAAAATATGGAGTTTGAATTATATGATTACTTCTTGTAGAAACAACAAGACTGGAATAAAATTTAATTAAAACAAATAAAAACTAAATTATAGCAGAATGTAATAAGTTTCAGCACTCCTAGATATTAAAATCCTGACAGAAAAGATGCATTTTAAGTCCACTTTTATAAAGTATTATCTGCACAAAAAATTATTAGGGGGTCAAAAATAAATGTTGGCTCCCCACATCCACATGCTGCCAGTGGCTGATCTTCAATGAGTGCAAGCACATCCATTGTGCAGCATTATGCAGGGGTGTCACTGTAGTAATTACACTACACACAATAAGTTAGGAATATTTTTATTTACATGTGTGCTATTCCTATTTGGTCTGAATTGTAATTAAATAAGTAAAAGTATATTTTAATATTACTAATAATGAATGAGAAGAAACACCATTTTCATTAGTGTAATATTTATAACCCCAAAAATGTAGACAATATCAAGGATAGCCCCAAATAACACAAATTGACAATGTCAGTAGCGGGTGTTTCCACCATATGCCGCAATGACAGCTTGACAGCGACGTCTCATGCTCCTCACTAGCTTCATGATGTGGAAGAGTGGAACGCATTGCCTCAGGACAACAAGTTTTACATGCAGTTCTGCCAGGTCACGTGGGGGTGGGGTACGAACATCCAGTCTCTGCTTCCGCTGGTCCCAAACATGCTCTATGGGGTTCAGGTCAGGAGACATTGCTGGCCATACCATATGAGGCACTCCGATTTCCTGAAGTCGATGTAGTGGAGCATTATCATCCATTAAAAGAAAGTTGGGTGTGTGCTGGTGAAATTGGGGAATGATGATGGGTTCTATGATGTCTCTGAGGTAAGAACTTGCAGTGACTGAGCCATCTACAATAACCAAATCAGTTTTGCGCTGACTGGTGATGCCTGCCCAGACTGTTACACCTTCTCCACCAAAGCTAACCCTGGGGGCCATGTTGACCTCGGCGTATCACTCACCTGGCCTTCTCCAGCAACGCTGACGACCATCATTTCTGTGCAAGGTGACCTGACACTCGTCAGTGAACAGGATGGTAGACCACTGCTGCATTGTCCAGGTCACATGGTCTTGTGCCCACTACAAACGTTCAAGGTGGTGTCTTGGTGTCAGTGGAGTCACCTGCAACGGCTGTCTGGCATTCAAGCAAAAGTGGTGGAGTCGGTTGCGAATGGTTTGCCTGGAAACCCTAGTACCCCTCACATCTCGTAAACGCGCCTGCAGCTGTGTGGCAGTTGCATGACGATGTCTGAGTGCATATGTCCTTAGGTACTGGTCATTTTTGCGGTCTGTCACTCGTAGGGCTCTACTCCTGGGTCTGTCACGAACTCTGCCAGTAGTTCTGTGTCTTGATGCAAGTCTGCTGATGACACTTTGAGACACACCAAGTTCATGTGCAACATCTGACTGCCTGCCACCAACCCGAAGGAGCGCTATGGCCAGATATTAGCGCCATTGCCAGATCTGTCCACAAAAAGAGGCTATGTAAGTAGATTTTTACTGTGACAAAAATGTTTTAAACTTTAGTGTTTTCTAAGCATTCTTAGAGACAGAAAAAAAGATGAACTGTAACTTCCAAAACAATTCTTATATTCATTTTAATACACTTTTGCCACATATTTGACCTCCAAAGGACTCCTTTTTAGAAAACTAACACTATTTACTGTTTTTCGGCGTGAAAACTATCTTACAACCCACTATTGTTATAGTAAAAGCTGTGAAATAAAATATATTTGATAGTGAATACAGTTTATGCAGTGAACACAGACTAGAACCATCAATATTTACCAAAGTTTCCTACATAGCATATTAAAGCTGGGATAGCTTGTCTGCATAAAATAGAGAAAGCATGGAACATCGGCGCAAATTCCCAGGGAGGAGTGGTCAAGCTACCATAATTACTCCAAGTGCGCAACAGCAACCCATCATGAAACTTAAGTGACATTAAATTCACTGATATGTACAATATTTATGTTTTTTTGTTGTATGGAACATGGAGGACTAGGCACCAGAGTGCATATAATCTAGAGATGTACTAACAACTGAACCATGCAGAAGGTCTCCCTATATAAGCCTGTGCATGTGTAAGCAATTGTTCATGCATGCTTATGCTATTGAATTTAACATGAAACCGCGGCATCAGCCAAGAACATGTGAGTAATGATATGTCCCTCACCGCCATGAGCGGTTCTCCTGAAGTAATTAATGAGTGAGCCCCTCTGGAAGCTTACAACTAAAGAAAAATGTTGCAACTTAGCATAAATCATGGAATTCTTTGTCTGCTTTGCTGGTTAGAGAATGGCATTGCCGCAGTGTTACATTAGCCAGTGAAGCAACTCGGGTTGTGTATGAGCAGAATGTTGGCTGCTGATGGGTGATAGCTGACAGATGCCACATGCTGTGTGATCAGTGTGGCTGAGTGACATAATCAGATGCTCTAAGATTCTTCTCTTATGCAATAAGGAAAGTACAGCTGACACCTCTGCGACTGTTTTTGTAGGATTCCAATCCTTCCACTTTTTCCCTTAACAAAAACAAGTATTTTCATTTATAAGAACAATAAACCTAATTAAATCTGATGTCAAAGTCCGTTCTGCTGATCAATAGTGGATGTAATTCACCTAATAAGATAAGTAACCTGTTTTTGATTGGATCTTTTGGACTCAGAATCTTTTAGAACCTTTACTATGAACAAACTGCTCTCCTCCCAGTAAACAGAAACTTAATTGCTAACACTGCATCAGTGGTCTTAGTGATGTTTGTGAAGGTTATTGGCACATGTAACCTTAACTCTTGGAATCTTTACTAATGTCAGCTATACTGCACTATTTGGTTCTGTTGGGGAACAACAGCCTCCATAATGTCTGGTTCCAGAGCCAATCACATGTGAGCCCGCAAGGTAGCCAAATCTTCAACACAAACTGCGCCACTATTTGTAATTCGACAAGACCAGGCTAGAGGTTAATGTTGGTAACAATGCTAGCAGTAAATTAGAAAAAAAGTAGTTGGATCTAAAAAATATATTTTTCAATTACCAACAGCTCGATATTTCAGTGAAATGTATTTATCTACTACAGGTATTTGAACACCTGGCAATTAGCAAGAGTTCTGGCTCTCAAAAACCTGTTTACTCTGACTTTAAAAAGTCCACCCCTCTACTCCACTTATTAATCTAAATTAGTAGCACCTGTCTGAGCTCGTTAAAGACACCTGTCCACCCCACTAGGGATGGGCATTCGATTAAACTGTCTTCATCGATCATCGGGAGGATTAACGATCGATTTTCGAATAATCATTGATATTTTTATATTAAAATGCAGTGTTCATAGGCTATATTAAAATGCAGTGAGAATAGAAAAATAGCGTGTTTCCTCATATTTTTCTTCTCCAAAAGAAAGTGAAAAAAAAAGTCATGTTAAACAATAACTTAATAAAAATATATATATAATACTTATAGGTCTGATAGTTTTGTGTTACATTTGGCAAAAAGAGTAGAGGATGAGGGAGATCAGCGTACCTAACAATGAATTAGGCTCATTAACAGAGTAAAAAAGACACAAAAAAAGAAACCGTAACTTATACACAACTTTAGCATCAGTCTACTGATTTTTGTTGAGAAAGATGAGCATGTTAACATGCGCTGGGGTCAGAAGTGAAAGCTGCTGTTGCGTCTGACCTGCAGCGTCGAGATCACCTGCTGTGAGGGGACAGACGTCGCTGTGATACACATACCTCTGTACTAACTTGGCAACCCTCTGGAATCTTGTTTGATTCATTTTCCACCAGTCTGTAGGGGTGCAATCCAGGGGTGGCGGAGCCTCCCTCAGAAAGTAATTGGTGAGTACGTTTCTGTGCTCGTTGTGCATCTGGGCTCCTCCGAGCTAAAACCAACTTGATGCTAGGTTGAGACCAAGAGCAGAATGCTCCGCTTTTAACCAGGGTTGGAAGTGCGTTCAAGTAGCCTACATATACACAGCTTCGCAGTGTTGACAGTGAACCGAGACTTTTTTGTTTGTTTGTTTGTTTTTTTTGTCAAAATGGTCCTACGCAACACTTTGCTGCGAGCTCTTCATGACAATGCTACTTTTGAAATACACAGAAACTTGCAAGAAACTGAGTCGGCCTGTGGGTTTTATTTTCAGTCATCGCCCTCGTGTAGTAAACTTTTTTAATTAATGCCACATAGCAAAATTAATTGCATTCCTTCAAAACTCACACTACGCAACAGAACATGCGTTAATTGATCGGTAAAAAAATGTAATCGATTAAATTCTTAATGATCAATTAATCGATCGTCGATTAATTATGCCCATCCCTACACCCCACCGTCAGTCAGACTCCAACTACTACCATGGGCAAGACCAAAGAGCTGTCAAAAGACACCAGAGACAAAATTGTAGACCTCCTAAGGGCTGGAAAGGGCTACGCGGCAATTGCCAAGCAGCTTGGTAAAAATAGATCAATTGTTGGAGCAATTGATAGAAAATGGAAGAGGCTAAAGATGACCGTCAGTCTCCCTCAGACTGGGGCTCCATGAAAGATCTCACCTCGTGGGGTATCACTGATGATAAAAAAGGTGAGGAATCAGCCCAGAACTACTGGAGAGGAGCTGGTCAATGACATGAAGATGCTGGGACCACAGTTTCAAAGGTCAGTAGAACCGGGGGAGTTACTAGACCGTATTCACTGGGGCACGTGCCTTATGAAAAAGTCTCATGTGCCCCAGTAAAATTATAGTGCTGCTCTCGCTGGAAACGGCATTCATGGGCGCATCTCCGTGCCTGCTTTAGTCATGACTGAGCCTGTCACTTACCAGGCAATAAAAAAAAACAAAAATGAAAGGGGCCATAATAGCCAATCAGGAAATACCTCTGCAACATTGAATGCAACAACCAATGAAAATCATTCAAATGATTCTTCCGAGTGTATGTTTAGAGTTGGGCATCGAGAATCGAGCATCGATTGGAACCGGGACTCGTATGTCGATTCTCACGGAATCGTAAAATTTTTAAAATTTCGATTCCTAGTTTCATTCCCAGTCCGCTGACCAGAAGAAGAACCTGCCGAATACCAACGAAGAAGAATTCACCAGAAGTGTTAGCGTTACTGCGCAATCATGGAAGGTTTGTGGAGACACTCTAAGATCTGTCTTCACTTTAGCAAACAAAACAACAACAGGGCTCAGTGCTATAGCTGTAAGAAATAACCAACCGCTCTGTGTTTGACGCACTACGCCGGCTTACCTCATTAGCTCTTCCTCCCGGATCCAACCGTAAGCCCAGCACCCCACTGCAGTCCAAATCCGGTCAGTAAAATACGTCTCATGTCAACATTGCGGCAGCAAACATGTTATACTCGAACTGTTGTTCAACTCAAGTGCAAATATCCAGCTAACGTTTGCTCATGGATTTCTTTTCATAGACAAACGGTATCTGATTGCTAAGCTAACGTTAGCCAGGCAGCTGACAATACTCCGATGTGCTCCGCCTCCTCCGTTCACCATCGCAACCGAAGGAAACGCAACAACTAGAGGAGTTCCACAGAGAGGTTTCTGATTTTATAATGTACCTGCAGCTAATCTGGACTGGATTGTTTAAATTGTCTCTTATTTTTGGTTCAATATTCCTCACTAGGTTTGCCCATCAGTAGGATCACATGCTGCTGTTTAAGTTTCTGCAGCAACAGACATTCAGGATGTTTTTAAATCGGTTTTCATGAGATTTTCAAAAATAAAACTCTCCTATGTTACTACTGTTAAAGAAAAATTTAATATTTATCCCCATGTCCATAGATGCATCTCAATATACACACATGTAGGACCCACACACAATGATTTAAGCTACATTGCGTATTTTTTTCAGTTAATTCTTAGCAAAAACCCCTTTGTTCTTTCAAAAATATGTGCTCATTCATGTGTAATTACTTCTACCTACTAATGAAAGTATTCTCATAAGTGTAGAATCTGCTATTCAGAATACGCGAGTCGCGCGAATGGCTGAATCCATGTTGAGGGACATTCCTGGAAATCTACCTCCGCCTTTCGCGCTTTGGCTACACTCAGTTGCACCGTGACGAATGCCAGAGGGAGATTGTCTACTCGCGACGCGGCAGACATCTGACTATATAACTAAATGCAATGTAGTTTTCTAAAGTAACCTCATCACTGGAAGGAACACTGGACGAAGTCGTACTACTGAAAGCCATGTTAACCTTGGCATGAAACGACCTACGTAGGAGAAAAAACGCGCTCAGAATGGGGGGGTGGGAGGTGGGGAAGAAGTTCTTACACAATGATGCTAGACGACATATCTTGAGAAAATTAAGCTCAAAGTTGTATTTCTGAGTATTTCTGCATTCAAACGGCTGTGAATCAGTAGCAGACGTTAAAATGCTGGATAAAAAAGACTTGAGTTGTTACATAGTAACTCCACTGGGCGGGGCCACAACCTCCTACTCCGCTCCGCCCGCTCAGGTTCTGAGGAGTAGAGAAGATGATGGCGGATCAACACCTATGTGCTGTAGCGGGTTGCAATGCATTGCTGAATAAAACAGCCCCTTTCTTTAAATCTACTGCCTTGTGCTGTTACTGCTTGGTACTACTAGATGTCCACTACATATAGCTTCAATACTGGCGTCATTTGTGGGTGTTTCTATGAAAGAAATCTGAGAAAAAAAGGTTTGAAACCCGACACCAGCTATCAGCGTGCCCAGCTGCTGAGCGCAAGATGCTGCTGAGCGCAAGATGCTGCTGAGCGCGAGATGCTGCTGAGCACGAGATGCTACTGAGCGCGAGTGGGAGAGGAGAGAAAAGCGACAGCAGCGGTTGCAGGAGACACAGATAGCGATTTTTATAACTAAAAACTAAATGCCCAGATGACTTTACAGTGCGGATGAGGTGCGTGCACTTAAAATGCATGTATACACTTTAGTTCGGCTGGAATCGAACCAAACTGGAGTTTCAGAAGCTCGGCTTCTCTTGCTGGATAATGCAATTCAAATCTGACTACTCTAATGCGGTCAGAATTTTCCCTGTGGATTTTAGTGCCTCACTCCGCCCCTGATTATCGTAGTACATTTCAGGTGGTTAATCAAAGATCTAGACAAGAACATAGTCTGATATGATTGAATACTTTAAAGAACCTTTTATTTTTTTAAATGATAAATAAGTGCTGAATGTTTTTTTTCTTGCGCACTTTGCGCACTCTCATGAATTCTTTGTGCCCCAGGTGTGCCCCAGTACAGCATTAGTTCTAGTGACGCCCCTGGGTAGAACACTACACCATCATGGTTTAAAATCATGTATTGCACAGCAGGTTCCCCTGCTCAAGTCATCACATGTCCAGGCCCGTCTGAAATTTGCCGATGACCATCTGAATGATCCAGAGGAGGCATGGGAGAAAGTCGTGTGGTTAGACGAGACCAAAATAGAACTTTTTGGTCTAAACTTCACTCGCCGTGTTCGGAGGAAAAAGAATGCTGAGTTGCATCCCAAGAGCACCATCCCTACTGTGAAGCATGGGGGTGGAAACATCATGCTTTGGGGGTGCTTTTTTGCGAAGGGGACAGGACGACTGCACTGTATTAAAGGCGCACTCCACAACTTTTCTACCTTAAAAAGATGTGTTTTAGAAATGTTTTGGCGGCACACCGGCATTTATCATGTTCATTTTGGGAGCTGTCACTGCCTGGGAGCATCCCCCTGCTGAAAACCACACTATACAATTTTCTCTCCCGGAAGTACTGACTGAGTTTCGCTTTACTGCATTACATCACACGCTACCAAACGCATATAAACAAACTTGAGACTTGAGCCATGGCACATCCACCAAAGAAACCAAAGAAGACCATCAGAAGAATAGAGGAAAAGAAAAAGAGAAAGTGATAGAAAGAGAGCAAGAGACAAGACAAGAGCCAACATTGGCCTAACTTTTCCTCGCTTTAGAGCTCTTAGAGAAACAACAGGATGTAATACAGATGCTGAACTAACCGAGTTATATCCTTCTGTAAAAAGGGCATGGCTGTGGTGTATTCATCAACTCACATGTATAACTTATCTATTTGACACTGATAACAATGTTAGTTTTACTTCTCAAAGATTTTTTAAATTCAGAATCTCGTCATTGGTTGACATTTTGATGGTAAATGCTTGTTACCATGGTATACACAGTATATTTTCGCTGTAATTACCATACACTATGCTTCAGATAAATTGATCATATAAAAATCTTAATACTGTAGACCTACCTCATCGCTTAACATTACTGCTTGATACTGATGGTTTACCAACCGACACGCCGTTAGTTTGATGTGTTTTGTTGATTTGGCTAGCGAGTTTGTAAAAGCGTACACTGGCCTCTTCAGAAGCGCTCCATGGAGATTTGGTTTTACGACAGTGACGTTACACCACAAGCCTTTGAGGGCTACAGATGGCAAATATTGGCAAAGTTGTGGAGTGCGCCCTTAAGGAGAGGATGAATGGGGCCTTGTATTGTGAGATTTTGAGGAACAACCTCCTTCCCTCAGTCAGAGCATTAAAGATGGGTCGTGGCTAGATCTTTCAACATGAAAATTACCCGAAGCACACAGCCATGATAACTAAGGAGTGGCTCCGTAAGAATATCAAGGTTCTGGAGTGGCCTAGCCAGTCTCCAGACCTAAATGCAATAGAAAATCTTTGGAGGGAGCTGAAACTCTGTGTTGCTCAGCGACAGTCCCGAAACCTGACAGATCTAGAGAAGATATGTGTGGAGGAGTGGGCCAAAATTCCTGTTGCAGTGTGTGCAAACCTGGTCAAGAACAACAGGAAATATTTAACCTCTGTAATTGAAAACAAAGGCTTTATACCAAATATTAACACAGCTTTTTTCCAGGTGTCCAAATACTGATGTGCATCAATAAAATACAAATGAATTCTTTAAAAATCAGACAATGTTATTTCATTAATTTAAAAAAATGCTGTGTCTCACAGTGGAAATACACCTACAATATGCATTTCAGACCCCTCCATAATTTCTAAGTGGGAGAACTTGCAAAATCGCAGGGTGTTCAAATACTTATGTTCTTCACTGTAACTGAATCATCTGCCAGTCATTTGGGTTGGAAGCATAATGATATCTCCTTATATGAGACAGGTGTCGCTACACAGCAACAGCCTCCCCGCCAGCAAAGGAGGCCCCCAGCGCCACCCGCACACCGGAGGCCCCCGCAGCCCGAACCACGGCGACGTACCTGCCCAGCCGATCCACCAGGCCGACATCCACCAGCCCCATTCCTTGTGGAGCGACCACTGCTGCTCAACGGCCCGGCAGGAGACCAAACCCAGCGCCCCACCCACCTGCCCTGCACGCCCACCACCCGGCCAGTCCACCCGCAAGTCCGACCAAATGCCCGACCCCAGCGCCCTGCACAAAGACCAAGACCCAGGAGCCAAGTCCAGTGTGAAAAAGGACTGATCCGGCCCAGAAATGCCACCCAGCTGCCGCGACCAGCAAACAAGGCGAGACGCCATACAGGGACCGGCGATGACAATCGGCCCAGAGAAAAAGAGAGAGTGGGCCGCACATGCCGGCCGCTGGCTGGCCGGCCCCAACCCCCACAAGCGACAGAGACCCCACGCCGGCCGACCCCCAGCCAGGACCACAGCTAGGGGGTGCGGCCCTCCCCAGACCCTACCCAGGCGCAGCACGGCCACCAGGCCAGTAACCCATGTCCGCCAGTGCAACCCCCCCAAGGCACCGCATGCAGCCATCAGGAGTTACCACCCAAAGCCCAACCCCAGGCCGGCCACGACGTCCAGCGCCCCATCCGCCCAGTGATCCCACCCCCAGGGGTCCCCCCCAGACGCCTCCAACCCCAAAACCCCCACATCAGCAACAGTATCCCAAACGACAAAACCAAGTGCCCCCCACCCCTACTAGGTGATGGAGCCGATCAAAGGAGCCCAGAGAGATTGATCAGATATGGAGCCAGAGGCCGTCTCAAGACCAATATGGTCCAACAAGAGATTTCTATACTGATTAATATTAAGAGCTTTTTTATTTTTTCCAGTTCAGGAGGATAGTTTTCTTAGCGATGCATAAGGCAATGTGAACCATTAGAACTGACATTGTGTCCATGGTGACATCATTTAAATTTCCTAACAGGCAAACTGAGGGAGATGGTAGGATGTTACATTTCAGACACTTTGATAAGTCCTCACATATCTGGCACCAAAATTTCTTAACAGGTGGACAGAACCAAAGCGCATGAATATAAGTATCTGGTATATTGCTTGTGCATTGTAAGCAGGTATTAGACGATGTAAAACCCATCCTAAACATTCGTTGACCTGTATAGTGTACTCTATGAAGGATTTTGTATTGTATTAATTGCAAATGAGGATTTTTTTGTTATATTAAAGGTTCTTAAACATATGAGACCAGACGTTTTGGTCAAAGCTGGCTGATAAATCCACCTCCCATTTTGAAATAGGGATGGCTATTGATTCATCTAATGTAGATAAAGTTTTGTATATTTTAGACAGCAATTTGGGGGGGTTGAGATTAAGAAAATCTAAAACTCTTGCTGGAATTTGTAATTCAGCTGTATTGAGCCTAAATTTACCTTTAATAATAGATTTAATTTGTTGATATTCTAAGAATTTGTTTTTATCAATTCCATATTGTGTAATTAATGTATTAAATGAGATAAAGTCTGTTCCTTCAAATATATGTTCCAGGTATTCATTTCCATTGCACCTCCAGACTGGAAAACTTATCATACATTTTTTTTGCAAGATGTCGGGGTTATTCCAGATGGGTGTACGTCTGCATGGGATTATTGTGGACTATGTCTATCCAGGACTCGTCTAGGTAGCTATGTTTTAACCATCTTGAGATGTATTGGAGCCGGTTGGCTAAGAAATAATGATGGAAGTTTGGTAGATTTAGACCTCCTTTTTCTTTGGTCTTCTGCAGTGTTTTTAAGCTGATATGTGGGGGTTTATCTTTCCAAAGAAATTTAGAGATAGGTGTCCAGAGATCTAAACCAGTCTAGTGATGGTTTACTTGGGATCATTGAGAATAAGTAGTTGATTCTGGGCAAAACCATCATTTTTATTGAAGCAACCCTTCCCATAAGTGATTTGGGTAGGGATTTCCATCTAGCAAGATCATCTTCCACTTTTTTTAAAGTGGGATGTAGTTTAGCTTTATTAAATCTGCCAGTCTTGGTGAGACATTGATACCTAAATAAGTAATATTCCCTGACTGCAGTTGTGTATTAGTTGGATTCTGGACAGAACAATTGATTGGAAGAATTCTAACCAATTTATAGAATAACCTGAAACATTTGAGTAAGAGTTTATCAACCCGATTACCTGAGAGAAAGAGGTTTGTGAATGCTGGAGAAAAAGTAATACATCATCTGCATAAAGACTGATTTTATGTTCTATGTTATTGATTTTTATGCCTTTAATATTGTGAGTTTGCCTGATTGCTGCAGCTAGTGGTTCAATAAAAATAGCGAACAGGGAGGGAGAGAGAGGACATCCCTGCCTGGTACCTCTCTGAAGATAAAACCTAGATGATTTTTGGTTATTAGTCCTGATACATGCTGTTGGTGAACTGTATAATATTTTCAACCATTTTATAAAAGAATTTCCTAGGCCAAATTTATATAAGGTTACAAATAAGAATTCCCAGTTAACTCTATCAAATGCTTTTTCTGCATCTAGAGAATAAATACAGTTTTAATGTTTATACAGTAAGAAAAATCTATTAAATCTATTAGTCTACGTGAATTTGTGGATGAATGTCTCCCTTTAATAAAACCAGTTTGATCAGGATGTATTATAAATGGGTTTACTTTCTCTATCCTTTTTGCGAGGGCTTTGCAGATTATTTTAAGATCAACATTAATGAGGGATATGGGACGATAGCTGGTGGGAAACAAAGGGTCTTTACCTGATTTTAGTAGAAGACTAATGTAGGCAGAATTAATATTTGGTGGGAGTCGGCCATTTTCCTTGGTTTCCTGCAGCATTCTGTGGAATCTTGGTGCCAGAATATTCCAGAATTCTTTATAGAACTCTGCTGGAAATCCATCTGGGCCTGGAGCCTTTTTATTGGGCATGCCTTGGAGGGCCTCCTGGAGTTCAACTGCAGTTAGTGGTGAATCCAGGGCCATCGCTTGACTTTCAGATAAACATTGCTACCTCCCTGTTCTATTTGTTGTGAATGTTTGATGTCTAAGCTGTTCACTGTGATTCTAAAATTCATGCTGCAGCATTAGTCCTAACATTTTAAAGTCTCTGAAGCATCTCCTCTGGTGTTCTGGCATCTCAATTAAATTCCAGCTTAATGCAATCAGCCTAGACATAATGAGCAATATTACTTTGCATAACTCACTCATATCTCATTTTCTGAATTAATAGGTACATTAGATGCACAGTGTCCCCAATGGCAAGTGATCTCTGCCAGTAGAAATTTCATTAAATTTGCTTGTTTACGACACGCTCCATCAGTGGCAGTGCGGTTACTCAGAATGAAGAGAGGTGAAGCCTGCCAAAGCAAAAAATAGGATGCAAGTATGGAAGTTAGAGCGGTATAGACAGGCCAATAGAGTCAATCCTCCATTTATATACATGAAAAAAACACCACCACCTATATTAAAATCTTGACCTGCTTCAGACCAGCTGTAATACAGACTGCTACAGGTGATGATTCCTGGCTCAAGCCATCAGCATCACAACGCCTGTGAATAAACTTGAATAACATGAGTTGCAACACCTATTTACCCTCTGGAATCCATAAAGTATTTTTGAATTGAAGTGAATTTCTTGTCTGCTTCCACCGCAAAATCCTGTGCTGCATCACTATCCCAGTCACATGACTGAACAAATACCCCAAGGCACACAAGAAAAGCCAAGGAGATTTCTGCAGGTACAGAACCACCACACAGACAAAGGTGAACATCCAGGGAGTATAATGTTTTGGAGGACCAAAATTCAGAAAACTGTGTTAAACGAGACTTCTTTAATAACTGTATAAACCAAAGAACTTACAAAGTCAGACTGGAGTACATGGGAGATAAATGCAGGGATCGAAAACGGGGATTATAAATGGAGGGTCCAGCTAAGAACAACGGAAATCAGACATCTTAAATATACTGAGGAGGAATGAGGAGTGACAGTGAGGAGTTCCGCGTCTGGCCGCACCAGGCGTGTTGCGAAAAAAGTAAATGAAAAAAGGAGGATTATCAGAGAACAAAGTGATAGTGAATGGAAAAAGGAAAGATCTTGAAAAAGCCTGGATGTTCAGAAGAAGAGGAATTCAAATGGAAGAAACAAAAAGAAGAACGCCAAAAGAAAGAGATCAACCAAAGGCGGGTAGGCACAGCTGTGTAGTGAATGAGAAGGAGTGGGGAGACATTGAGAATTATACAAGTGAAGATAGTATGGATTATGAACAGGAAACAATGAAGAGTAAAAGAGGGTACGGGTCAGAAGAGGAAAAGACAAGGAAGCAAAGGAAAACTGTTGTAAATAAGAGCGGAGAAGATGAGGGAAGTGAATTTAAAATCATTTTGAGATTCAATGAAGAAAACTGAATAAATAAAATGAGTCCAGTCAAGCTAACAATGATACTGAAAAATCAAATAGGTGACATTAAGTTAGCAAAAGTGTTAAGAGATGGAAACCTACTTATTGTGTGTAAAAATGAAGATCAGAGAGAGAAAGCGCGCAAAATGAAGGAAGTAGGAAAACATAAAGTAATAAGTGTGAGCAAGGTGGGAGTTAGGGATCAAGGACCAAAAGGAGTGGTTTGGGGAATTCCAGTGGAGATACCAGTGGATGAAATCAAGGCTAACTTGAGAGGAGCAAAAGTGAAAGATATAAAGATTTTAACAGAATTTCGGGATGGAGTCAAAAAAGAGAAAGAAGCAGTGGTGATAGTCTTTGAAGGGGAAAGCTTACCACATCATGTGTTCTTGGGATACATATCATACTCAGTGAGAAACTTTACTCCAAAACCTATCAGATGCTTCAACTGCCAAAGATTTAATCACACAGCAAATGTTTGTAAAGGGAAAAGGAGATGCCCGAGATGTGGGGAGAATCATGGGTTTGAGGAATGTGGAAACAAAGAAAAGCCAAAATGTTGTAACTGTGGAGGAGAGCATAGTGCAGCATATGGAGGTTGTCAAATGATGAAAAGAGAGATCCAGATTAATCAAACAAAAGTTCAAAATAAAGTGACATATGCAGAAGCAGTCAAAATGGTGGGGAAAGATAGAGAGAGGAGTGTGTTATCAAGTGTGTCAGCGGAAGAATTAAGTAAAGGAAAGGAAAAAGAAATAAAAGGAAAAGTATGGATAGATATGAAAAAGCTTGTGACATTTATAGCCGGGGTAATCAATGCTACAATGGAGACAAAGTCAAAAACAGAGAGAATCCAAATCATAGTAAAAGCTACAGCAAATCATTTGGATTTAAATGAGTTGTCATGGGAGGAAGTAAGACAAAATCTGAGTGCCCACTCAAGCCAAGATGGAGGAGGTCTAGGGTAAAAATTGTAAAAATCTTACAATGGAATGGGAGAAGTCTGATTGCAAATGGTCAAGAGTTTAAAAGATATATAGAAGAACAAATAGAAAAGCCAGATATAATATGTGTACAAGAAACGTGGTTAAATAATAAAATAGAGTTTAAATTAGTTCCATATAACGTCATTAGAAGAGATAGGAAAGAAGGTAAAGGGGGAGGATGTGCTACATTTATTAAAAATGATATAAATTATAGAGTTGTTAAAATAGGGAAAGATGAAGAATTTATTAGCATAGAAATATTTATAAATAATAAGAGATTATATATAATAAACTATTATAATCCATGTAAGAAATTAGAATTAGATAAATTGAAATTAATGATAGAAGATAATAAAAAAAAATCTGTTAATTTGTGGGGACTTTAATGCACATAATAATTTATGGGGAGGAGAAAAAACAGACTTAAATGGAGAAGTAATTGAAGAGTTTATGGATGAACTAAATTTAGTGAATTTAAATGACGGAAGAGGGACAAGAGTAAATATAAATACAGGGAAAACATCAGCTATCGATATTACATTAATATCAAATGAGTTGGCAGGAAATAGTAATTGGGATGTTCAAGATAATTTAGTAGGTAGTGGTCATTATCCTATTTTTATAAAGATAAATGAATTTAAAAAAATCATCAAATGGGGAAAGGGAAGGAAGATGGATCTTTAATAAAGCGAATTGGTGTAAATTTTAAAATTTATGTGAAGAAAATCAAGAGAAAGTAAATTTGGAGAATAATGTGGAAAAAATTGAAGAAACTTTTAGAAAAGTTATTATAGAAGCAGCAGAGGTAACAATACCAAAAAGTAAGGGAAGTATGAACAGGAAAACTGTTCCTTGGTGGAATCAGAATTGTGAGAAAGCAATTAAGGAAAGAAATAAAAGTTTAAAAGTATTAAAAAAAGACTCATAATTATGACAATTTAATAAATTATAAAAGATTACAAGCAAAGGTAAGGAAAGTAATAAAAAGAACAAAAAGGGAAAGTTGGAGAAGTTTTTGTGATAAAATTGGAAGAACAACTCCAATAAATGAAGTCTGGGGAATGATAAGGAAAATGAAAGGAATTTATAGAGAATGGAATTATCCAGTACTCAAAATAGGAGATGAGTTAGTTATTAAAAATGAGGACAAAGCAGAAGTATTAGCTAAAACTTTTGTTAAAATAAATAGTAATGAAAATCTATCAGAGGATAGAAGGAAGAAAAGAGAAGAAACTAGAAGAAAATATGATGGAGAAAAGGAGGAAGGGAATAAAATGTCATTAATGGACATACAGTTTAGTCAGGAAGAATTGGAAAAGTCATTAGGGAAAAGTAAAAAAACTGCACCTGGAAATGATAAAATCACGTATGAAATTATTAATCATTTAGGAAGTAAAATGAAGATGAAATTATTAAGCTTATATAATAAAGTTTGGATAGAGGGACAAATACCAAAAAATTGGAAAGAATCATTAATTATACAGATACTGAAACCAGGAAAAGACTCAAGTAAGCCAGAAAATTATAGGCCAATAGCACTTACTTCTAATATAGGAAAATTATTGGAAAGAATGATTACAGAGAGAATGAATTATTATCTTGAAAGCAATAATTTAATTACAAAATATCAAAGTGGATTTAGGAAAGACAGGGGGACAATGGATCCAATAGTATATTTAGAAAATGAAATAAGAAAAGCACAGAATAATAAAGAGAGCCTAATTGCAGTATTTTTTGATATAGAAAAAGCTTATGATATGGTTTGGAAAGAGGGATTATTAATAAAGCTGAAAAGAATAGGAATCAAAGGAAGAATTTATGAATAGATTAAAAATTTTTTATTTAATAGAACTATTCAAGTAAAAATAGGAGACAAAAAATCTAAAAGTTATTTAGTTGAAAACGGAACTCCCCAAGGCAGTATAGTTAGTCCAGTTTTATTCACTATAATGATAAATGATGTTTTTAATAATATAGGGTATGATTTTGGAAGGGCTCTTTTTGCTGATGATGGAGCTTTATGGAAAAGGGGAAGAAATATTCAGCACATACAGAAGAAAATACAAGAAGAAATATTAAAAGTAGAAAGATGGTCATTTGATTGGGGATTTAAATTTTCAGTGGATAAAACTAAAAGTATGGAAATGCAGTAATAAATCTTAAATTATATGGAGAAAAGTTAGATCAAGTGCAGAGTTTTAGATATTTAGGAATTATCTTTGATTGTAAATTAATCTGGAAGGAAAATATAAGTAAAATAAAAGAGAAATGTAAAAAAGTAATAAATATAATGAGGTGTTTAAAAGGAACAGATTGGGGTACAAGTGCCATAGCATTAAAACAAATATATATAACAATGATTAGATCAGTGATTGATTACGGAAGTATAGTGTATAGTGCTGCTTGTAAAACTTTATTAAATAAAATTGAAAAAATACAAAATCAGGCATTAAGAATATGCAGTGGAGCTATGAAGTCAACTCCTATAGCTTCGTTGCAAGTTGAAATGCCAATTACTTTGAGATTCAAACAATTATTATTAAGTTATTGGGCAAGTATACAGGGAAGTACAGAAAAAGAGTTTTTAATTGATAAAGAAATGTTTCTTTTTTGGGAAAATAGAAATGAAAAATATGAGTGTATGATTGGAAAAGCAAATAAATTAGCAAAAGTATATAAATTAAAGGAGATAAATTTTAAAAAGACATTTATATATTCAGTATATCCAAAGTGGATATTTACTGATTGTAGTATAGACTTTTATATAAAAAGAAAAATGGAAGAAAATAAAGGTAAAGTACTCAGTGGTAAAGTAAACTGGGATAATATTGTAGTTAACAGATTAAACAGTATTCATAAAAATTATACTCCAATATATACAGATGGTTCAAAGAACCCAGAAGATGAAAGAACAGGTTTTTCTTTTTATATTCCAAGTTTAGAAAAATATGTTAAAATAAGAACTCCAAACAATCAGTATTTACAGTAGAATTATTAGCAATTTTATTTAGTTTAAGCTGGATAGAACAAAATAGAATTAAAAAAGGAATAATTTGTTCAGATTCTCTGTCAGCACTAGTGGCAATCAAATCAATAACATCGGTCAGTAGGATAGATATTATCACAGAAATATATGCAATTCTTTTTAGATTGGATAAACTAGGAACAAACATAAGATTTATGTGGGTCCCAGCACATAAAGGAGTGGAGGGAAATGAAATAGTAGATTTTTATGCTAAACAAGCTACTAAATTAAATACATGGGTAGAGATTCCTGTTAGTAACAAAGAAGTAAGAGCAGTGATTAAGAAGCATATGATGAGTGAATGGCAAGAATTGTGGATAAGAGGAGAAAAAGGAAGACATTTGTTTAGTATTCAAAGAAGAAGAAGAAGAAGAAGAAGAAGAAGAAGAAGAAGAAGAAGAAGAAGAAGAATGAGACAGTGAGAACCTGAGAACCAATTAGATGGGGAAGCATCCAACAGGCTTATGTGATTGTGGAAAAGATAAGGAGACCGTGGAACATGTATTGTGTTATTGTAGTAAATATATAACAAACAGGAGGATATTAAAGGAAAAGTTGAAAGAGAAAGGATATGAAAGGTATAATTTAAAAACATTGTTAAATGGGGAATGCAGTATCTATAAATTAGTTTTAGAATTTATTAAGAAAAGTAATCTTCTAGATAGAATTTAGTTTTTTTTTTTCTTTTCTTTTTTATTCTCACTCAGGGATCTTCTTACTCTGACTCACACTCCTACACAGTAGGTGGCGGAAATGCACCTGAAAGTTGGTTGCCACCCGCCAATAAAACCAAAAAAGAAGAAGAAGAAGAAGAAGAGCAGTGACAGTGAGAACCTGAGAACCAATTAGTGACAACCGAATGCAGGTGAGAAAGAGAGAGAGAAAGGGAAGATTGGATATCACTAACAGCTGGGCAGGGAAGGAGAATGGCAAGGAGGAAACAGAGGAGAAAAAGAAAGGTGTAAACAGAAGAGAAGACTAGACAGAAAATAATCTTAAATGAATAATGTAAGAACTAACTCCAAGGTAACTAAGGGATCTAAGTACAGAAGAATAAAAGAGCCTAATAGAAAATAAAGACATTAATAAATATAACAGGGAGGAGAGGAGAGAAACAAAACAGAAGGAAACAGAAGTATTAACACCAGAAAGAGACTCAAACCAGAGAACAATCCTAATGAGAGAAATTAAGTAAAACAGAACTAACACAGGAAAATGATGAGATATTGCGATAACTAATAAAAAGCTCAAAACAACCCAAAAAACAATTAAACAAATCTATAAACATCAATGGATTGTAACAGGGAGTGGAATTTGAGATAGTGGACTCAATAGTACGTGGGTGTTCACCTGGACAAAACTGATGCTCTCGGATAAGAGACTATCTCTGTTGAAGTGCAGAGGGAGCTTAACTTCTTCTCTGTAGTAGCAGCCGCCATCTTCTATGGTCCAATATGTTGGAGCAGCAGCTTGAGAGAGCTGTGAGCAGTGGTGTAGCAAGCTTTTCAAAAGTGCAGAGGATGGATGTGATGTGATGAATACAATGACAGAAGGGTACAAAAGTGTGTGTGTGTGACTATATAAACTTCTGTGTGGACAACATCATCCCCACCAGAACAGTGAGATGCTTCCCTAATAACAAACCCTGGATCACCAGTGACATGAAGGAACTGCTAAACAAGAAAAAAAGAGCCTTCAGGGAGGGAGACAAGGAATTACTGAGGAGTATACAGAAGGAACTTATAAGGTCAAGATCAGAGACAGCAAGGAGGCATACAGGAAGAAGCTGAAGAACAAACTACAGAGGAACAATATCAGAGATGGCTGGTCAGGAATGAGAAAGATCACAGGTTTTAAGGACAAGAAGGATTGGATAGATGGAAGTCTGGACAGAGCCAATGAACTGAACATATTCTTCAACAGGTTCAGTTCAGGAACTAGCTCAGCATCCACCTCTCCTGTTCCCAGCCAAACAGACATCCCACTCTCCTCTGATCAACAGCTTTCCTGTTACACCTCGGATGTTTTATCCTTCACCTCAGCCATGGACTCTTCTAATTCCACAAGTTTGACTAAAACCAAGTCAGGAAATGCTGCTACCCCCTTTGCCTCCCCCTCCCACTTGTCTGTCTCCAAAAGTCAGGTGAAGAGGCAGCTGGAGAAACTGAACCGGAACAAGGCTGCAGGTCCAGATGGTGTCAGCCCCAGAGTCCTGAAGGCCTGTGCTGAGCAGCTCTGTGGGATTCTGCAGCACCTCTTCAACCTTAGCCTAACTCAGGAGAAGGTTCCAGTGTTGTGGAAGACATCCTGCCTTGTTCCAGTACCAAAAGATCTCACCCATCAGTCATCAATGACTATAGACCCGTTGCCCTGACATCCCACATCATGAAGGTCCTGGAGAGACTCCTGTTGGCACCCCTGAGTGAGAAAACAAGAACGTATCAGGACCCACTGCAGTTTGCCTATTGCTGTGGAGTTGGAGTTGAAGATGCCATCATCCACCTACTTCAACCAACCCACTGTCATCTGGACAAAGCAGGCATCACTGTGAGGATCATGTTCTTTGATTTCTCCAGTGCATTTAACACAATTCAGCCTGATTTGCTTTGTCAGAAACTCCTGAAGACACAGGTGGTGCCCTCAACAATCGCCTGGATCAATGACTACCTGACCAACAGACCACAATTTGTGAGACTGAAGAATTGTGTGTCAAACCAGGTGATCAGCAGCACAGGAGCACTACAGGGGACCGTACTCTCACCATTCCTTTTCACTCTCTACACCTCAGACTTCCAGTACAAATCAGAGACCTGTCATCTGCAGAAATACTCAGATGACTCTGCAATTGTTGGGTGTATCAGAGATGGACAAGAAGCTGAATACAGAGAGCTGGTGGACCGCTTTGTGACATGGTGTGGAAACAATCGTCTCACCTTGAATGTGAACAAAACAAAGGAGATGATTGTAGATTTCAGAAGAAACAGGGATAAGTCAAACACTGTTTCCATCATGGGAGAAGAAGTGGAGGTGGTTGAGGAATATAAATACCTCGGAGTTCACCTTGACAACAGACTGGACTGGAGGCGCAACAGTGAAGCCGTCTACAAGAAGCGACAGAGCAGACTGGACTTCTTGAGGAAGCTTAGGTCCTTCAAGGTTTGCAGCAAGATGCTGCAGATCTTCTACAAGTCTGTTGTGGAGAGTGTAATCTCTACAGCTGTCATCTGTTGGGGTAGCAGCATCAGAGCCAGGGATTTAAAAAGGCTAAACAACCTGATAAAGAAGGTTCTGGTTCTGTTCTTGGGACAACTGCGGAAAATCTGGAGATGATAATGCAAAGAAGGATTCTTCATAAAATCCAAAAAATTATGGACAACCCTGAGCATCCTCTTCATGAGACAGTCATACAACAACGGAGCGTCTTCAGTCGGAGGCTTCTTCAGTTTCGCTGCAATACAGACGGCTACAGGAAATCCTTCCTGCCCACAGCCATCATCATCTACAACAACTCCTTAAAGAATTAATTATATGAGCTATACCAACACTTAATTTCCCTCTGGGATCAATAAAGTATTTTTGAATTTTAATTTGAATTGAAAAGGTATAACATACAAGATATAAAAAGCTTCCCATTTAATTGTGTAATACTAGATAAGTATATAAACACAGTCGGAACGCACAAAAAATACACTACTCACAATAAGTTATGAGAGACTCAGTGGATGTCTTGCATATGGTGTTTGTTTCACTTCAGAGATTTTTGGGATAGGGAGACAAGTGTATTGGGGTGATAGACACACCTCATTTTGTGTTTTCTATGTAATGGTCTCACTGTGTACATATTGGGGCCAACACCAAAAAATACTAAAGACAACCTTTTTCAATATGGCATCAATTTCAACATTCTTTGGGTTTAAAAAGCTGGTATTTTCAGTAAGTCATTCCTTCAAAAACTTAAATCACTTAAAGCTGCAGTAGGTAACTCAGAGAGGATCGGAAGAGGATTAGGGCCACTGAAGAAAAAAAATTTGAATTCTGAGAAAAAAGTCAGAATTCTGACTTTATTCTCAGAATTCTTACTTTTTTCAGAAACCTAAAACAAAAAAAAATTGTACAAAGGATTTTTTTTCATTTCCAAAAAAAAGTCAGAATTCTGAGATTACAGTCAGAATTCTGAGAATAAAGTCAGAATTCTGACTTTATTCTCAGAATTCTATTTTTTTTTTCCTTCAGTGGCCCTAATCCTCTTCCGTAGAGAGGAGAGCAGACTTTGCTTGAAAATTTAAACCCAAACAAGCTTCACATCACTCCCCCTCCGTCTCCGATGCACTCAAGCCCCGCCTCCAATGCCTTCCTCCCTCCTTCGGCTGCGCTACTGGCGTAACAACTGCCAGAGATAATCAGCTGACGCGACTTAGAAAACAAACTTTCGTGAATATTTCCTAACATAAAACCACATATGACAACATTAGCTGTGAGTGCACGGATGATCGTACGCGCTGCGGAGGTTTACTGTAATACCACCACCAAAAAACAAACAAACAAACAAAAAAACAAATATTAATCAAGCAAGGGTAATTACCTGTCAAGCAGAAACATTGCCAACTCGGAATCGGTTTAAAATGCTTTCAGGTCCCGTAGCTCCCTCCACCTCTCAAAGGCTACGCCAATATTTACCCTCATTTTATCTCGGTCTGGTCAACTTCTTTCTTCTTAGCTTTTTTGTCCTCCTCGGTCATCTTCTTTTTTGTTATCTTAGCCGTATATGCTGTTGTTGGCAGCGGCGGTACGGGCAGCCAGTTGCGTAGCGGAGCGAGGGGCGGGTCGGTGTGTGTGTGTGAGGAGTGATAGACAGATGTCAGACACTCCTTCAGACGCTGCTCTGGCTCTGATTGGGTGTTTTCTATCGGGCGCGGTGGATTCTTGCAAATCGCAGTAGGGGCTGAAGGTGTGACCAATTGAGCTGCTTTTTTTAACACATTACAAATCTCATTTCCCACTCTCAGGACATATGGACAGTTTTAGGAAGTATCACAAAAAGTTACTTTTATTCAAGTTACCTACTGCAGCTTTAACAAACGAGCAGCACCACCTGGCTATAGCGCGCTTTCGGGTCGGTGGCAGGCAGTCAAATGTTGCAGGTGAACTTGGTGTGTCTCAAAGTGTCATCAGCAGATTTGCATCATGACACAGAACTACTGGCAGAGTTCGTGAGAGACCCAGGAGTGGAGCCCTTTGAGAGAGATGTAAACTGTGATAAAGCCCCCCATTGTGGTTAAGGTATTAGCTCTACTATTCCCAAAAGCTCAATTTAGATGTGCATGTAAACGCACTGACTGATGATAATCCTGCTGAAGAAAACTGCTTAACAATGTTAAGTGTTTTCATCTGCTGATATACAGAGCAGTTTAAAGTTTTCAGTTTAGTCTAAGATTTTCCAAGGTTTAAAAAGATTTTAGTATTCCGATTCAGATTTAATTCGTCCTAGTACCATGACTCTGCGCGTGTGGGTGTGTGTATGGATTTGCAGTTTAAGATCAAAAGGATCCAGACATCCATCACTCTGTGACATTAAGAGTGTGCATTGATATTGCTCCTGCATGCAAAATACACAATCATGTCTATAAGAATCAGGTTTCCTGTCTGGTAGTGGGGTAGCAGAATACTGATAAGCAGCCTGAAGGGAAGACAAATCACTGATGAGCATGGGGACAGGAGCTGTCGAAGTGCTTTGGCAATCATGGTCATTTGGTTGTGCCTCAGAGCCTTCTGCAGTGTCTAGCCTCGTTTACTCAAACATTAGAACCTAAAATGCATATTTTCCTATAAATAACCTCTTTGCTGGCCAGAATAATATATTGACTTTTTCTAGTTTAAATCAGAACTGATGAGCTGTCAAATACCACCAAATGTTTTGTAGCTAACATGCATACAAGCCATTCTCTGAAGAGCATAGGTCATGCAACAATTTTTTGTTGTTGATCATTTTGACTGACGGGGTCAAAATATCCTAATATAACCTATTTTTACCCTGAATTTTTTAAATGATAATGATAATCCAATAATATTTGATTCTCATTCATTTCAATTAATATTCAATTCAAACAAACTAAACAGAAAATCCACATCGTGCCATCACAGATCAAGCAGATTAATAGCCTACATGTATTAATTATGACATTTCACCTACTGTGGGCTCATGGAGCTGAACTGTGTTTCCTCTTGTGCGTAATGGAAGATGAATCTGCGCTCTGTTGACACACTGGAGACTGGGATTACGAGCACCACTTCAGCCAAAGTGGCTGCCAAGGAAAATTTGAAGTGATCAGAAAGACTCTCTGGATGGCAGCTTTTCTGATCACTTCAAGGGAAGGAAATCCTACAGCATGCAAGTGGTTAACACAGTCTATCTTGACATTTCTGCTGGTGTTTAGAAAAACCTGTAAATGTTTTCTAGCTGTAAATGTTTTCTAACTGATGCTCAAACACAAAGAGATTAAACCCATAGCATTGGATTGTAACCATGGTAACACAACAACCGCACAGTAAAGATGTTTTGTTTTTTTACTCTTTTATAAAGTTAACTTTAAAATTCTTTTAAATGTTAAAAACTTTTAATTTATCTCCACTCAAACGGTCAAATCTTTTCCATAAGCAAACATTTAGATCTGTGGTCTGTGTTTAAATTTAAACATTTATGAGGAGCCCCTGATGGTCTGGGGGCCCTAAGCAGTAGCTTAGTTCGCTTCTGCCTTGGGCCGGCTCTGCTTAGAAAGGTGCTTTGAAAGTTTTATTTTCCTTTGGCGTCATGTCTTTCACTAGCAGTAAAACTAAAGTCTCAAATTCAAAGGTGGGACATGGGTGTAATCCTGAGATGAGAGACTGTTCCTGTTTGAAAAGTCAACTATATTCCTACTTACTGAATACTAAAATGTCAGAGTCCCATGAAAAGATATTCTCTTTACACATCTTTATATTAGAGGTCTCAAATGAAGTTCTATAGTTTTTATCTAGATAAACTTCATGAAATATTGACAAATGTGGTTGAAAACTAGGTCATTATTGATTTAATAATATTTTTGTTAAACGAAAAATAGTGATTAAAGCTGTAAAGTGCACTAAATTCAACTGATATAGCTATTTACAAGAAATTATATTCATAGAAACATTGAAGGTGGGAATCCAAGGGTCGCTAAAAGCAGTGGGCAATTTCTAGAACAATGACCATCTGGACCCCAAACCCAACAAAGAGACTCTGTTGGTCGGGGAAAATGTTGGCTGAAAGTGTCTTGCCCAGGGGTGGACTGGGACAAAAATGGCCTTTTCTGTCCAGACCAGCCCCCTCCAATTTATCAGCCGACACTACATAAAAGTCAACAAATCTCGCAGCATCTCCTCTCATGCATACTACAGTACAAACGAGAGTCATATTCCTTGATAGCAGTTAACAAATAAAGCACAAAACTGTGAACTCAAGGACCAAAACTGACAACTATGGCAATCAATCACTCAGTATTTATTCATTATAGTCTCAACGGAACAAATCAAGTATGAATTCATGAAACATTATAAGACACATGATATACTCAAATCAGAGACGTCTCAGTAGTAGCCAAAAAGTGAAGTGGAGGCAGAGAGAGAACAAGCCCCAAAAAAAGAAAAATATCCAAAAATGGTATTCCTGTTTAAATTAATGACCAATCACAAAAACAAAACGAGGGATTCGAGGGTCATTTGTTCTTCACCTTGCATTGAATTATCTAATGCAAATCTTTGTTTTTCTCAAAATGAGTTTTTCCCAACATTCTGTCACGCTGCCCTATTCCTGCCTGATTGTCTTCACCGGTCTGTTTCATCATCCACACCTGATCCTACTCACCTCCTGCCTTTAAGACCCCTCACTTCCTTTCACTCCCGGCCGGATCATCCTAGTCCTCCTTCCTCCTAGTCCTCTATTGTCTTCATCCCCATGGTGTGTCGTCTTCCTGCCTCTTCGTTCCAGCCCGATGTCCAGTGTCTCCGTTCACCACCATCATCACGATCTCCTCACTTTAATAAAACATCCTGCACCTTCCTTCAGCGAGTGCGTTTGGGTCCATTCTCCACACATCCTGTGACAGAATGATCCGGCCAGGAGTGAAAGGAAGTGAGGGGTCTTAAAGGCAGGAGGTGAGTAGGATCAGGTGTGGATGATGAGACAGACAGGTGAAGACAATCAGGCAGGAATAGGGCAGCGTGACACATTCAAAGCGAATAATCTTGAAATCAGTTATACCAATGTACACCAAACCTTCCACCATTGTTCTATGCTATGAGCTGAAAAAATTAGAGCGATTTGTCAATACATCGTTCAAAAAAATATATATGTGCTATTTTGTGTAAAAACAACAGGCCGAAAATGAGTTTTTTGGAGCTACTGACACTGTTTTGTGATTTATGAAGTAGTGAAATGAAATAAACCTATTTCCTTCTGTAAAAAGTTTTTGAAGTTTTTTCGATTCATATAACATATATGATTAGAAAATTAAAGACAAATTCAATCTGTCTCTCACCAATTTTGAGATTTAAGCATATATGCAAATTAGCACATTTTAACCAGATTACACCTCATTTGCATATCTAAACAAAATTTATATCAAAACTTCTAATACAAAAGATGTTTGTTTTAATACTAGGATTAAGTTTGTCAAGTTTCATGAAGGTATCTTGAAGCTAACTGTTCTCCCTATTAACCTGTAGTGTCTCCCCTTAATGTTTACTGTTGCTATGGCAACCAGAGACCGCTGCCATTAGTAGCTGTTAGCTAGCTTAGCTAAATCATCTGAACAATAATTTTCGAAAGTATCACAATTTGGCATATTTAACTAAATCAACCGCAACTACCAACAGTCAGCCCTTCAACTCTGGGCTAATATGTTTTCACAAGTATTCAGTTATTCAGGTCACATCGCAGTCAATGTAAAACCACTTTAGGCTTTATTTTGGGCATGTCTAAAAATGTAGCCGAGCCAACTCCACGCTAACGTTACTTACCATGGATGTCTCCACTTGCGCGTCTCCTCGCGCAGCAGCTGCTGGGGTGGTGACCCCGGCACCAAATAGGTCTGTCAACCTTAAACATTTAGCAGCTTCCACCTCCAGAGATTTCAGCTTTTTGAGCCGTACTTTTTCAGCGCCACCGGAGCGTTTCTCCATTTTCAGCTCAGCAGCATCCCGTCCCACCACTCCGGCCCATGTCATGAGGTCCCGCCCACCCTGGTTTGTGTTGTGATTGACAGCACTGTCATGGCTCTCATAGGCGGTCAGCCCATGATTGTTTGACGATGACAAACATAGACCAATAATACGTGTCGATGCTGGCAATACACTGCTAGCCCTCTGTAGCCAATTGGCCGGCCCAATTGGAGGGAATTTAGAGAGAGGAAAAAAAAAACAGCAGACCGGCCCACAATGGGTCAACGGCCCACAATGGGTCAACGGCCCACAATGGGTCAACGGCCCACAATGGGTCAACGGCCCACAATGGGTCAACGGCCCACCGGGATGATGCCCGGTATGCCAGATGGCCAGTCCACCCCTGGCCTTGCCCAAGGGCATTGTGAAATATGACTAGGGGAGGCTGGACTCAAATTCCAAACAGATTGTCAGAAGACCATTCCTTCCACTTATCTATAGTTTTGTGGCAAACTTTAAAGGAGGGGTGTCATGTAAAATCCACTTTTTAAAGCTTTTCATCGCATTCTTATGCCATTCCCTCCTTAAAAACATGCCTAACGTGTTTCTTAGGTTAATTTATGTATGTTTGAGTAATATCTATAAACTCTTGCGGCCGCCATGTTGAGCACTGAACGCCAGGGTCCTCCTAGGAATGCCCTAACCTCCCAGCAACGCCCCTAAATTTTGATTACCGCCCACCTCTCTCCACAGCCCTCCCTCCCCCGCTCCCAGAGCACTAAAGCAGAGCGTCATCAGCAGCAATCAGGTAGCACCTGTGGAAAGTAGTAGCTCTTGAACGAGCCGCTGAACGCGCTCCGGTTCATCCAATATTTCACTTTCAGGGTCAGGGTCAAATAGGTAGTATAAATCATTTACTGAACTTACAGATCTATTTCAGGTAAAATTATTGATGTACTGGACCTCAGAATTGCTCTTTCTGCATATGAAGAACGTGCCACCCCCCTTTAAATTTAACTTCTAATGGCTTCTTTCAACAGTCTTGTTTTTCTTTTACCTCCAAGTCCAGATTTATGAAGTGCATGAGCTACTGTATAGTTGGTCTGTCAATAGATTTTCCCAAATGGGATGTAGATCTCTGAAGCTGCTCCAGGGAAGTTGGTTACCTCTCTGATTAATGCTCTTCATGCTTGAGTTCACCTTTTTAGGTACATGACCATGTCTTGGTAGGTTTGCACTTGTACCATAATCCTTCTATTCTTGAATGATGGATTCAACAGAGTGAAATGCCAGCACTGTTTTATAACCTAACCCTGCTTTAAACTCCACAAATGTGTCCCTGACCTGTCTGTTGTGTTCCTTTGACTTCATAATGCTGTATCATCAAAGTTTGGTGTTTTAGTTATTCTTGGCTTCAATCCATCACACTGTCAAATCATTGCAGTATTCTTTATCTGTTAATTGTCTGTCTTTTGTAGATAAGGAACTGTCTACGTGCTTAAAGGGGCTGTTTTATGCAAAATGGACTTTCTGAAGCTTAATATCCTGAGAACCTGTCTTTCCCTCATTAAAAACATGCCTGAAGTGTTGCTCTGACCCATTCACTAATGTTAGAGTAATCTTTGAGTCTCTGCTGGTAGTTCTCGGGGTTGCTGAAACGCCTGCTCCCACTTATCCCCACCTTTTCCACCCATCTCCTCCTCCGACCTTACGTACTCAGCGGAGAGCCTCACCCCTGCAGAGCTCCCCCACCCCTCCCCACCTCACACAACTCTGGCTGAGTCCCAGGTGCAGTAATTATAACACACCAGCTGCAGCTGCGTGTCTTCTGTGGGATTTATCTTTCCGACTCCGTGCATGCTGCGATGATGCACGGTATGTGACGAACTGAAGGGGGAGTGTCAGAAAGAGTAGGAGGGTCTTAGAGAGGCACAGGCGAAAATCAAGGCGTCCAATACGGAAGTAAATGTCTTTAAGGTGGATCGGGATATATGACAGACTTAAGGTGACAATTTTATTGGAGTGTGCCTGAAGGGTAATATGTGCCTGGAAGAAGCATAATACCCCCCCTTTAAAAAGGCTGAAGACAATAAAATAAAACTTATTATTTTACAATTTACGCTGTTGTTTTAGTCAGCTTTGTTTTGAATGCACCATTCATACATATACCATGTGAATAAAAGGTGCTATGCAAATAAATTTGCCTTGCCTTGCCTTACCTGCCAAGCCAATTTTGATTAATTGTTTTTTTAAACAATATTAGGTTATCAAAACTTACTTATTTACACTATATGTAAATATTAACACATCTACTAGATGTTATTTACTGTTTTCTTATACATAAAAGGATTTTTAACTTGTTTTTAGAAAGAACCTGTGCTATCAAAAAGGTTGTCACAGTGTTGAAAATGGTTTTGAGCATTGAGTATTTCTCTTAGTATCAGTCCTGAATTTGAAATTGTAGTATTGTAACAAAACTGTTCACTTTATTGTTCATTCCTTTGAAGACTATTTTATCAATAGACACAATTCTTTTAACCTAATTTTTCCTGCTTTTGCTTAGTTCATTATCAGCTGTCGTCTTCCTGCCTTTTGGCCCTTTTTGCTTGACTCCTTCCTTGCTGGTTAAATCTATTCTTTTTCACTTCCATTTGTTTAATTTTATTTAGTTTTTCTCTTCTTGAGTTCTTGTCATCCATTTTCTTCTCTCTCCTCTTCTGCTTTTCACAGTTTTTTTCCACCCCTCACCACCTCTGCTCCTCCTCTCCTGCTTCCTCTGCTGCTTCACAGGTTTTCTCATTTCCTTATCTCTCTCTCACATACGTCTTCCCCTGCCTTTCTTTATTTACCACTGAGCTATGCACAGAGGGTCTTTTTGAGTATGTAAAATTCTAATGAGCTTAAAAGTCAATGCTTGGTTTGACCAGCTTTATTCTTCAACACATCCCCTATAACTTTTTTCTGTAAGCTTGCTTTTAATTTGTTTAAGTAGTCTTAAAGAATAAATTTTCAGACTTCTTCAACAATGTTCCAAAACTCCACTTGGCTACCATTGGCTTTTTTCTTTTTTACTGGTATTCCATCAGTAATGCTGATGTCCAGGCTACTGGGATACTAACCTGTGACTGATTTAGACACTGTATGTGTATCTGTACACCTATCCAGGTGTCCTTAGGCTGCAGAAATTTTCAACTTTACGCAGGGAGTTTAGGTAACTGAATCAATCCTATGAGAGTCCTATGAGAGTATCTGAGCATCTGAGCTCAGACAACCTGAGACTGAACTCATGTGGAGCGTTCAGGCCACAAGAGCTGAAATGTTCATAACTAATACATGTAGCCTATTAATCTGCTTGATGTGTGATGGCACAATGTAGATTTTCTGTTCAGTTTGTTCAGATTGAATATTAATTAAAATGAATAAATATGATATACTAAAGAATATGTAATTATTATTATCACTTTAAAATTGATGGGTAAATATAGATGATGACAAAAAAAATTTGACCCTGTCAATTAAAAATGACTAACAACAAAAAGTTCTCGTGCAACCTCTGGTGTAATGTGACCCACACAGCTGACGTTCAGCTCTGCTTCAATCAAATGGATGAGTTCAGACCCAACTGCAGGTTTATGGTGGTTGTGTGGTTTGTACCAAACTCAAATATTCTCAAACCTTGTGTCCTTCAACAATGAGTTGAGGGTACTTCAATATTTTCCACCGTCACCAGATCTCAATCTTAGTCCAACAGAGCACCTTGGGATGTGGTGTTTTTCTCCCCATCGAAGATACACCTGGTCTGGTATCCTGCTTGGCTGCAATGCCCTGTTGGACGGGGGTCATCGACTGGGATGATCCTCTCAGTAACTGAAGATCCACTGTGTCCTGTTATCAACTTTTTACTTTCTGTAACATAGAAAGTTCTCTTATATCGGATCTTCTGTTCCTTCTATGTTCTGCTCTGTCTTCTCAAACCCCCAGACGGTCGTGGCAGATGGCCGCCCCTACTGAGCCTGGTTCTGTTGGAGGTTTCTTCCTGTTAAAGGGGAGTTTTTCCTCTCCACTGTCGCTACATGCTTGCTCAGTATGAGGGATTGCTGAAGGATTGCTGTGGTTGGAAATCTGCCCAACCTCACGCCAATGACTGACGCAATCTGCTGGGATTCCTTAAATAGGAAACTTTTTAACTGATTGGAATGTTTGTATAATTGTATTGAAATGACTTCTTGTTAAGTGCCTTGAGATGACATCTGTTGTGAATTGGCGCTATATAAATAAACTGAATTGAATTGAATTGAATTGAATTGGTGAAAAGGAAGATTTGTATCATAAATATGCAGCCAACAAATATGCAGTAACTGCATGATGCCATCATGTCAATAGGAGCTAAAATGTCTGAGATTTTTTTTCTGACACCTTTTAACCCATGCCAAAAACACATTAGGCAGTTCTGTGTGCAAAATTGACTCCAACCCAGTAACAGCAAAATGTAACTAATACAGTTTTTTGTAATTATGTAGACATTTTTACACTATTTTAGTTATTTTTCAGTTAACATTGCATGGTGAGTCACATGTCGTCATTCAGACCATCTGTCTGAACCGACTGTCTAGTTAACTGGCCAATTTACTGCAAATCTGACTGGCTGACTGGGCATGTGTCTCACAGCTTGACTGATTGATGTGTTATTAAAGCCACAGCTATAGGGAGCATAGACTGGGGATCTTTTGGCATAAAATGTTTTACTCATTGTACACACAAGTGCACACTCAATTCAATTCAATTCAATTCAGTTTATTTATATAGCGCCAATTCACAACAGATGTCATCTCAAGGCACTTAACAAGAAGTCATTTCAATACAATTATACAAACATTCCAATCAGTTAAAAAGTTTCCTATTTAAGGAATCCCAGCAGATTGCGTCAGTCATTGGCGTGAGGTTGGGCAGATTTCCAACCACAGCAATCCTTCAGCAATCCCTCATACTGAGCAAGCATGTAGCGACAGTGGAGAGGAAAAACTCCCCTTTAACAGGAAGAAACCTCCAACAGAACCAGGCTCAGTAGGGGCGGCCATCTGCCACGACCGTCTGGGGGTTTGAGAAGACAGAGCAGAACATAGAAGGAACAGAAGATCCGATATAAGAGAACTTTCTATGTTACAGAAAGTAAAAAGTTGATAACAGGACACAGTGGATCTTCAGTTACTGAGAGGATCATCCCAGTCGATGACCCCCGTCCAACAGGGCATTGCAGCCAAGCAGGATACCAGACCAGGTGTATCTTCGATGGGGAGAAAAACACTGAGAGAAAACAAAGTTAACAGTCGAAATAACAGAATGTACTGTAATACAACTGGAGAGTCGTAGGAGAAAAGGAAGTAGCAGAGTGAAGAAAATTGGTAAGTCTGTCCTCCAGCAGTCTAAGCCTATAGCAGCATAACTACAGAGATAGCTCAGGATGACCTAAGCCACTCTAACTATAAGCTTTATCAAAAAGGAAAGTTTTAAGCCTGGCCTTAAAAGTAAACAGAGTGTCTGCCTCACGGACTAAAGCTGGGAGCTGGTTCCACAGGAGAGGAGCCTGATAACTAAAAGATCTGCCTCCCATTCTACTTTTAGAGATCCTAGGAACTACAAGTAAACCTGCAGTCTGAGAGCGAAGTGCTCTTTTAGGAACATATGGAACAATTAGATCTCTGATGTATGATGGAGCTTGATTATTAAGGGCTTTGTATGTAAGAAGAAGGATCTTAAATTCTATTCTGGATTTAACAGGGAGCCAATGAAGGGAAGCTAAAACAGGAGAAATGTGATCTCTCTTTTTAATATTCATCAGAACTCTTGCTGCCGCATTTTGGATCAACTGAAGGCTTTTAATGGCATTTTGTGGACTTCCTGATAGTAAAGAATTACAGTAGTCCAGCCTTGAGGTAACAAATGCATGGACTAGTTTCTCAGCATCACTCCTGGACAGGATGTTTCTAATTTTAGCAATATTCCTGAGGTGAAAGAAGGAAATCCTAGAAACCTGTTTAATATGGGATTTAAATGTCAAGTCTTGGTCAAAAATAACGCCGAGGTTCTTTACGTTATTACTGGGGGACAATTTAATGCCATCCAGATGAAGTGATTGACTAATCAGTTTCTGTTTAAGAACTTCTGGTCCAAAGACAGCAACTTCTGTCTTGTCAGAATTTAAAAGCAAAAAGTTTAGGGTCATCCATGCTTTTATGTCTTCCAGACATGCCTGTAATCTACCTAACTGACTGGGTTCATCAGGATTTATGGATAAATATAGTTGTGTATCATCGGCATAGCTGTGGAAATTTATCCCATGCTGTCTAATGATTCTACCAATTGGAAGCATATATATGGTGAAAAGAATTGGTCCAAGGACAGAACCCTGTGGAACTCCACAAGTAACCCTTGAGAGTGAAGATGACTTATCATTTAGATGAACAAACTGGAATCTATCAGACAAATATGATTTAAACCAGCCTAGTGCTGTTCCTTTGATCCCTGCAACATGTTCAAGCCTTTCTAAGAGAATATTATGATCGACTGTGTCAAAAGCAGCACTGAGATCTAACAAAACCAGAACAGACACCAGTCCATTATCTGAGGCCATGAGAATATCATTAGTAACCTTCACCAGTGCTGTTTCAGTGCTATGATGAGCTCTAAAACCTGACTGAAACTCTTCAAACAGCTCGTTACTGTTTAGATGTTCACAGACTTGATTAGCAACTATTTTCTCAAGGACTTTGGATAAGAAAGGAAGGTTAGATATAGGTCTGTAATTCACTAAGTCATCTTGATCAAGGGAAGGTTTCTTGAGTAAAGGTTTAATTACAGCTATTTTAAATTCCTGTGGTACGTATCCGTTTACTAAGGATAGATTCATCATATCCAAAATGGGGCCAGGAACCAAATGGAATACTTCTTTAAATAATTTGGTTGAGATTGGGTCCAAAATACAAGTTGAAGATTTAGATGAGGCTAATATTTTTGATAATTCTGAAAGCTCGACTGAATCAAAACAGCCTAAGCAATACTGAGGTTCTACAGTTCTTTCCGATACTGACTCATTTACTGAGGAAGAAGTAATCATGTTTGGGAGGGTGCCAATGATTTTATTTTTAATAAAATTTATTTTATTTATGAAGAATCTCATAAAATCATCACTGCTAAGAGCCGGGGGAATAGTTTGCTCAACAGAGCTATGACTCTGTGTAAGTTTGGCAACTGTACTAAAAAGAAACCTAGGATTGTTTTTATTCGCCTCTATTAATGATGAAAAATATGCTGTTCTAGCTTGTCGAAGGGTCTTTTTATACAGCAGTAGACTGTTATTCCAGGTTAAATAGGAATCCTTTAGATGTGTAAAGCGCCATTTTCTCTCCAACTAACCTCTTATCCACTCCACCTCTTATCTCTTACATTAGAGTAAGATTGATAACCAGGTTGCTTTTGTCTGGCATGTTGGCTCCAGTCAGTTGCTTCTGGCAGATCAGTGGGTGTGTATCTATGTGTGTGCGTGTGTATGTGTGTGTGTGCGTGTGTTTGGATTTATCTGTACCTGTAAGAACCCAATGATGGATTCATTGTTTTAAGTTAAAATAGGAACTGCTGGGATAATGGTTAGGTTAAGTATTTAGCATGTGTTAATATATAGGGGACAAGTTAGGTGTGTTTGACGGTGTGGCGTATACTGTAGTTTTGATGCCTGGTTGGGAATAAATGTTTTAGCAGTAAAGCTGAGCCACCTATTAACATCTTTTTTCAACAATAATGAAGATAATGATGACAATGCTGATGTGTATCTTATCTGCTTTGCAATCATAGTTATCTACAGTTAAAACCAGAAGTTTACATCCACTGAATAAAAAGACAGATGAACCTTCTCTTGTTTTAGGTCAGTTAGAATCACCACCATTATTTCTATTTGTTAAATGCCACATTAATGAAGGCAACAATGTGTCAGAGATTTATTTAATGTCTTTAACATCAGAAGTTTACATACAAAATGATTACTATCTCTTTAAACAATGAGGGAAAGCCCAGACGAGGATGGGGTTTGGAAACTTCTGATAGGTTAACTGACACATCTGAGTTGATTGGAGGCCCACCTACGGATGTATTTTAAGACCACACCTGTAACACACTGCTTTCTGGTTTGAGACAATGGGAAAGTTACAAGAAATCAGAATGAGAATAGTGGAGTTGCACAAGTCTGGTTCATCTTTGGCAACAATTTCCAGATGCTTGACGGTGCTGTGTTCATCTGTTCAAACAATACACTAGTAGGAATGATGAAAAGGTCCAACCATCATACCGCTCAGAAAGGAGAGAGGTTCTGGTCTGTAATGTGCAAATCGACTCCAGAACAAAAACCAAAGACCTTGTGAAGATGCTGACTGAAGCCAGTAAGGCAGAAGTAAGTAAGACAGTGTCATTATCCAAATTATCTACAGTGAAATGTGTCCTGTACTGACATGAGCTGAAAGGTCACTCGGCAAGGAGGAAGCCATTACTCTAAATGAAACATAAAAAAGCCAGATTCCGGTTTGTAAAAACACACAGGGACGAAGACCTTCATTTTTGGAGACATGTCCAGTGGTCTGATGAAACTAAAGTGAAACTGTTTGTCCATATTGACCATAGTTACATTTGGAGGAAAAAGGGGGAGGCTTGTATGGCTGGGAACACCATCCCAACTGTGAAGTATGGGAGAGGCAGATTCATGTTGTGAGATGTTGTTGCTGATTGACTACCTTTTTGCTTTGGATGTTGAAACTAAACTAACTATCTAAACTGTAAATGATCTGACTAGTAATTCACAATGGAATCACAAAGTATTCTCAGGCACTTGGAGTCTTCAGGGAGTTAGATGTTTATTTTTGCACAAAGCAGGTACATAGAGAGAGTACACCAGCCAACACACACCGACTCTTCATTGTCCAGATCTCACATTATATATCTTTGGGCTTCGACAATGGTTCCTACGGAACCTCCTTCCTGCTAAAAGACATATTTGGTATTTGGCATTAACATTTTCAAAATTATCCTACCTGTGTCTGATTATCATGAGCTGTCTGGTTTTTTAAACATGTTGAAATGAACACACCTCTCACAGACAGTCGTAAAACATGCCCTTGTCAGCCAAGTCTCAGACTGATGCCTAAAGAAATGGATGAAGAAGCACTACTGTACATTAGATAGGTGTGAGGGATCTGTCAAAGTGCAGCCTGAAGATCCCTATGATGAACAACATTAATGGACTCAATGTTCTCTCGGAGGTAACCGGGGCTCCCCTCTGGAGCCAGGCCTGGAGGTGGGGCGAGCGCCTGGTGGCCGGGCCTTTACCCTGTGGGAGGGGCCAAAGTGGTTGGGTGCAATGTAGGATGGGTGGTGGCCGAAGGCAGGGACCTTGGTCAATGTTGCCAGATGGGCTTGTTGCAAGGGCTGTGAGCAGGGGTAGTGGGGCGGTTTTGTATGTAATAGTTCTATTGTCTCCTATTTATATGTAAGTTATTGTGTTTATGTAGTGTTTACTGTAAATGTATATATGTTTATTTGAATAAATTCAGCAAAGTTCTGACGACACTGTACAGTAGCGTGTTTATGCATGTTAATGAACATCTACTTAAAGGCATACTCCGCAACTTTCATGATATTTGCTCTTTGTCGCCCTCTTCAGGCTTGCCGCGCAACATCACTGTCGTAAAATCAAATCTCTCTGTCGCTCATAAGAGGCATGTTTCAGCGGCTGCTTTCCAAATCGCTTGCCCAAACAACAAACAAGCGCCGTTTCAGTTCGCAATTCAGGGTCGGGGTAATTTAGAGTAAAGATCTCACAGCTAGGTATTCAGTTTGTGGGGGAGGTCAGGATAATTGGAAAAACAGTGGGATTAGATACAAAGAACGTCTAAGAGCCACGTAGCAAACACCTCCCGACACTAAAATCAGCCTACATCTTTAGGTGTTTTTAGGAAAAAATCAAATGACAAAAATATAAATCACTACCCCAACTGCTTGTCATGCTGCCCTAATCACTCCTCCTCCTCACCATTGTCCTCACCTGTCTCCAATCATTCACACCTGATCCTACTCACCTCCTGCCTTTAAAACCCGTCACTTCCCTTCACTCAGCGCCGGATCATTGTTGTATTGCCTATTTCTTCATGGTGTGTCGTCCTGCTGTTTCCCGTCCTGCCTCTTCGTTCCTACTGTCACCATCATCACCATCACTCCAGCCAGCAGCACCTTCAATGATGATTCAGTGATTTAGGAACAGAGGTTATGTGATTCCTCCTTTTGGTACATGTCAGAAACAGCGCAGTTGAACGTTGGACCAGTTGGATGTGGGCAACGGTTGATTTGTTTTTGTATCAAAAAGGTAAATTTTAAGCCTGGCCTTAAAAGTAGACAGAGCGTCTGCCTCACGGACTAAAACCGGGGGCTGGTTCCACAGGAGAGGAGCCTGATAACTAAAAGATCTGCCTCCTTTTTCTACTTTTAGTAAGCCTAGGAACCATTCAGAAAACCTGCAGTCTGAGAGCAAAGTGCTCTGTTAGAAACATATGGAACAATCAGATTTCTGATGTATGATGGAGTTGATTATTAAGAGCCTTATATGTAAGAAGGAGGATCTTAGATTTTATTCTGGGTTTAACAGGGAGGCAATGAAGGGAATCTAAAACAGGAGAAATGTGATCTCTCTTTTTAACATTCATCAGAACTCTTGCTGCTGCATTTTGGATCAACTGAAGGCTTTTAATTACATTTTGTAGACTTCATGATAGTAGTGTTGTAGTGCTCGAGACCGGTCTTGGTCTCGAGATCGGTCTCGAGAACAGCCAAAGACTATTTTCCCAGGTTAAATAGGAATCCTCTAGATGTGTAGAGTGCCATTTTCTCTCCAATTTCCTAGTATACTCCTTTAACGTATGCAGCTTACCATTAAACCAAGGAGTGAGCCTCCTATGGCTAATCACTTTCTTTTTTAAGGGTGCTACACTATCTAATGTCAAATGCAATAAGGAAGTAACGCTATGAACCAGACCATCAATTTCTGAAGAGTTAGTGATGGAATTACTGCCCTCCACTGTGTTACTCTGAGACACTGAGGAAAGTAAGAATGGAACAGAGTCTTTAAAAATTGTTACAGCATTGTCTGATAAAGCTCTACTATAATGACATTGTCTTTCAGATTTAAGATGGTCAGTTAAAGTAAATTCAAAAGTTATCAAGAAGTGGTCAGACAGGACCGGGTTGTTCATTATTTTTTGTTCAGTCAAAGTCATATTTATCTTTATGAGATTTCCATGACATGCTTTTGTTGGCTTAACTTTTAATCCATTTAATTTCGGCTGTGGGCAAGACACTGTATCTATGGGGTAATGGGTGGGTAACAGTACAGAAGCAGCAGAGAGGTAGGTTAAACTACGACTCTGCTTCCTGGTCAGCAGAGAGGTGGGTTAAACTACAACTCTGCTTCCTGGTCTGGACCCTGGATTGTCAGTGTTTTGGAGGACTAATAAATTCGGCCATATTCCTAGAAAGAAGAGCTGCTCCATCCAAAGTGGGATGGATGCCGTTTCTCCGGATCAGACCAGGTTTTCCCCAAAATGTTCGCCAGTTATCAATGTAGCCCACATCATTTGCAGGACACCACCTAGACAATCATTGATGGAATGACAGCATGCGGCTAAACATGTCGTCACTGGTCCGATCGGGCAGGGGACCAGAAAATATTACCGAGTCTGACATTGTTTTGGCAAACTTACACACCGAAGCAACACTAATTTTAGTGACCTCCGATTGCCGTAACCGGGTGTCATTACCGCCAGCGTGAATAACAATCTTACTGTATTTACGCTTATCTTTAACCAGCAGTTTCAGGTAGGATTTGATGTCACCTGTTCTGGCCCCTGGCAAGCATTTGACTATGGTCAATGGTGTCTCTAATGCCACGTTTCTGACTATGGAGCTGCCAATTACCAGGGTCTGCTTCTCAGCGGGTGTGTCACTGAGCGTGGAAAATCAGTTAGAAACGTGGACCGGTTGGTGGTGGCCTGTGGGCTGGGTCCTAGAACTATGCTTCCTACGTACCGTCCCCCAACCAGCCTGAGGTCCCGGCTGCGCGGGCTCTACCGGAGGACAGCTAGGGGGTTCTATCCTTGTTGGCTCTGCGCTGGCTAATGGGCTTCGGCTATCTGCTGGTTTTTCAACAGCGCGGAGCCGTGCTTCGAATTCTGATACCCTCGCCTCCAAAGCTACAAAAATATTACATTTATTACAGTTACCATTATCACTAAAGGAGGCAGGGAAGTAACTAAACATCTGACGGAGAGAGCAAGAGAGAAGAGAAGAGTTAGAGACAGGAGAGAGAAGTGTAGCCATAGCGGCAATGAAGCTAAGCTAACTGAGCAAGCGAGACCTTACCACCCCAAGAAAAACTGTGTGAAACACAAGGAGTTCCTAAAACGTAAAGTAAACCACCACAAAACGTGTGTTTTAGTGGGCTTGTGTGTTAAAAAAACTTAGAGAGGCCTCAGCACAGAGAAAACAAGATCAATTCAAGAGAGCCTGAACACCAAACAGCTACAGAGTGCAACAGCGACAACAGGAAATGACACAATGCGGCTTACCCCGCCACAGAGTCACGTAAGTGTTCCAAAAAAGATGTTTTTTCAGTGGATGCATCTATGATGTGTTAGTTTGTGAAAAATCCATTTGGAATATCCTTTGTCCTGTAAAGGTCTTTTTACAGCTTTTTATTTGAACATGATAGTTACAGTTTGTGACTTTGCCCCCGATTGTGATTACTGCTGGGCCATGTTGTTTTGTTTAGCTTGTTGGATATGAACTTAATGAATCCTAAACCTGTAAAGACTTTAATATCACAAGTCAAAGTTGCACATGGTAATTGGAGTAATACTATCTGTTTATATTAAGCACTGCGGTTATAACTATGCTACAACAGAGAGAGCATACACCTGCAGCTTTGACTTGAAGCAGAAGTCAGATAACGCTGGGGAACATAGTCTTAATTTTATGCTTTACTTTTGGCCTGTCTCACACTCATAAATGATTCAATAATCTTTTTCAAACATTTCCATTTCAATCATCTTAAACTGCATACCCAGACAAAAACACCCTAATATTGTTTCACATCATTTTACGGAGCCATGCTGAGTTGTAATGCAAGCTTTTCAGGAATATTTAAAGGGAAGGTTAGATCAATCTTGTCTTAGGTCAGGCGTCAGCTCGGCGGCACCGACGCAGCAGCAGCATTTAAATCTTCTGCTCTCAGGCCTTACTAAATCTGTAAGACATCTTTAAGTACCTGCTTTGAAATGCAGTTACGTACATTAGATCAAATAAGTCCAACAGAGAATAATGTCCTTACATTTATAAACAATTACCATTAAAATATCAAATTTGGCTCCAAGTTAAATGTAGGTGGTTGAGGATATTACATCATGCATCTCTTTCAGTATTGTTTGGAATCACAAAAACAACAGAACAACTTGAAAGCTTTAGATACTGTACATCAGTCTCTTCTTCTGTTTCTAAGGACATGCACATGAGCTGTAAAATTATTCTACCAACAGCATCCCACTGAGCCTAATAAAACATAAAAGCTCATTAAACATAAACATATACAAATATTTTTTTTATCATGGAAGCATGTAGATAAAAGCACATTACAATTACTCAATAACTCCTACATCAAGGAGTGGCAGAAAATGAAGAAACGGAATGTGCTGGACTAAGTCAAAGCCCAGATACTGTGTATGTCAACTATAACTGATAATGTCTTAATGCCTCTGTGTTAGATGTAATTACATAGGAATTTTACATGGATTGAGATTGAAAATTTAAAGTATATTTGGTTATGGACTGTTTTACAAAGAATTTTTGACTTACTTAACTGTGGGCAAATAATAGCCTTGTCTTAGTTCTCTGACAATCCCTCAACCTATTCAACTTTATCATCATTACATTCTCTCAGATGTTTTCCTTACTCATTCGTCCTTTCTGCCATCCAGTTGTCTGCCTATTAGGTTATCTTTATCTCTGTCTTCCCCACTCAATCATGTTCTCCATCTGGGCGCTGCAGTTTCCCTACATTCTTCCTGCTAAATTGTTCCAGCTATGTCAGGCTGTGAGGGGTCGCATGGATGTGAAGAGCTCCTTTCAAGTCATGCCACAAATTCTCTGTAGGATTGAGGACTGGAATTTGACTGGGCCACTCCAGAACATTAACCTTGTTGTCTTCAAACCATTTCTGTGTAGCTTTAGCTGGATGCTTCGGGTCACTGTCTCGCTGAATAATAAATGTTCTTTGAAGCCATAGTTCTCTGGCAGATGGAAACTAATTGTCCTCCAGGATTTGTTAATATTTTTGCTGCATTCATTTTACCTTCTACCTTTTCAAGCCTTCCAGGGCCTGCTGTTGAGAAGCTTCCCCACAGCATGATGCTGCCACTACCATGTTTCACAGTGATGTGTTTGTGGTGATGTGCAGTGTCTGGTGTCCTTCAAACATAATCTCTTGTCTGATGGCCAAAACCTCCATTTTGGTCTCATCAGACCAAAGATCTTTCTTCTACTTGGCCATGGAGTTTCCCGCTTCCATTTAATCAAACTCTAATCCAGCTTTGATATGAGTTTTCTTCAATGGTGGCTTTCTAATTGTCAGTCTCCGATCAACCTTTGACAGGTGAAGAACCTGGACAACAGTTGTCTCTCCGATCTCAGCTGCTGAAGCTTGTAACTCCTACTGTAGCCAGAGGTGTCGTGGTGACTTTTCTCACTAGTCTCCTTCTTGCACGCTCACTCAGTCCGAGAGGACTGCCTGATCTAGGCTGATTTACACATGGGCCATATTCTTTCCATTTGTTGATGATATATCTAACTGAGCTCCAGGGGATGTTCAGTGCCTTAGAGAGTTTTTGTATCCATCCCCTGACTTATACTTTTAGTAGCCTTTTCTCTGATTGGTTTAGTGTTCCTTGGTAGCCAGGAACACTGATGAAAAAGTGACTGGACCTTTCAGACCGACACCGGCGTCTTTATACTACAATCACTGCAGACACACTCACTGCATTCAGGGTATCTCATTGTGAGATTACTAGCACCAATTGGCTGGACCTCTGTTGAATTAGGTCAGCCACTTTAAAGAGGGTGGAATATTTATGTAATCACTTTCTTTATGTTAAATATTTTTATTTTATTCTCATTACTTTGTAGAAGCCATTTTACCTTCCACATTAAAGGGTCTTTGTGATAAAAGGGATTTTTTTTTTGCTGAATGATTTGTAAAAAATAATAAAAAGAAGGGCGGGAATACTTAACTCTACGTATTTCCTAACCTAACCTGTTGGGTTAATTGGCGTCTCTAAAATTGGCCTTAGGTATGAGTGTGTGGAGTGCATGGTTATTTGTCCTGTGTGTGTGTTGCCCTGTGATGGACCTGTCCAGGGTGTACCTTGCCTCTCGCCCGATGATCACTGAAGATAAGCACCAGCCTGCTGCAACCCTGCAGTGGATTGAAGGGTGTAGATAATGGATGGATGGTAAATCTATTTCATTGCTTACGACGGACCCTTTCTGTGTTCTCTCTGATCTGATGCATCTTGCATTGAGTTTAAGATCTTGCTGTTCGTTTTTAAATCACTTCGTTGGCTGGCATCTACATACCTGTCCGATTTGCGCTTCCCATATGTACCTACACGGTCGCTCAGGTCCGCTGACCACCATTTACTCCTCACCCCTAACACCTGATACAAATATTGTGGTCAGCGTGCCTTTTCAGTCTGTGGCCCGACACTTTGGAACCATATTCCTCTTTCGATAGTAATGTCTCCATATGGACACCTTTATGCTTGAACATGGTATTTTTTATAGACAATCCATGACGAGCACAGACGTCCAATAACAAGACACCACTCAGGTTCTGATCGGGGGGGCCATTCCGCCCAACCACACCCCTCCAGGTCTCACTGTCATTGCCCACGTGACCGTTGAAGTCCCCCAGCAGAACAAGGGAGTCCCTGGGAGGAGCACTCTCCAGCACCCCCTCCAAAGACTGCAAGAAGGGTGGGTAATCTGATCTGCTGTTTGGCGCGTAAGCACAAACAACAGTCAGGACCCGTGCCCCCACCCGTAGGCGGAGGGAGGCTACCCTCTCGTTCACCGGGGTAAACCCCAACGTACAGGCGCCGCGATGGGGGGCAACAAGTATGCCCACCCCAGCTCGGCGCCTCTCAGCAGGGGCAACTCCAGAGTGGAAGAGAGTCCAACCCCTCTCGAGGAGACGGGTTCCAGAGCCAGAGCCGTGCGTCGAGGTGAGTCCGACGATGTCCAGTAGAAACCTCTCAACCTCGCACACCAGCTCCGGCTCCTTCCCCACCAGAGAGGTGTTGTTCCACGTCCCGAAAGCCAGCTTCTGCAGCCGAGGAGCGGACCGCCAAGGTCCCCACCTTCGGCCGCCGCCCATCCTACACAGCACCCGACCCCTATGGCCCCTCCCACAGGTGGTGAGCTCATGGGAAGGGGGACCCATGTTACCTCTTCGGGCTAAGCCCGACCGGTCCCCATGGGTAAAGGCCCGGCCACCAGGCGCTCGCCAACGTGCCCCGCCTCCAGGCCTGGCTCCAGAGGGGGGCCCCGGTGACCCGCGTCTGGGCGAGGGAACACTGATTCCAATTGTTTTACTCATCATAGGGGTCTTTTGGGCTGCACTTTGTCTGATCCCTCACCTAGAACCAAATTGCCATGGGTGACCCTACCAGGAGCAAAAAGCCCCCGACAACATAGCTCTTAGGATCATTGGGACACTCAAACCCCTCCACCATGATAAGGTGGCAGCCCAAGGAGAGGGTTTTACTACTTAATCTCATATTCATCTACTCTTTATTTTAATATTTTAACCTGTTATTTTAATCTTCCTTCCAGTGTTTCCTCTATGGGAGCCCTCTGCCTCGGTATAACTGTGATGATCATGTTTTTATTCTGGAGGGGTGGGGGGGTGTTAAGTAGGGTCATTTTAATCTGTAAAGCACTTTGAGATGCTATTTTGTATGAAAAGTGCTTAATAAATAAAGTTTGATTTGATGTAAGTGTGTGTCACTTTTCATGCCAAGTGTGTGCTCTCAATGTTGGAGAACCAGATTCTGTTCAGGTTAAATACTTTCGCATTGAACCATCAACCTAGCTAGTTCTCCTCTCCAGTAAACAAACAGTAAGACAAGCAGTAATCCATCAACATCTGGTCTCACTAAGTAATTATATGCATCTTCTTATTACGCATCTGACTTTGCTTCATCACTGTGATTTAAATGTTATCGGTCAAAGTATGAAAATGCCTAATCAGACAATATAAAACAGTTTACATTCAAGCATAGTAGAGCACATGTATTTGGTTTATAAAAGTAGTTGTCAAGAACTGCAGGTGGTGTGGTGCATGGACTCAAACGCAGACGCCGTGGAAGGGTGAATAGGGCAGCATGACAGTAGTCTTTTTTATTCTTCTTTTACTGAAGGATAACTTCATTATGGACAAATATGGATCAGGTATTTTGAAAATTGAAATTTCAAATCAGAATTTTAGTCTTCTTTCCCTAATGAAACAGCTTTCAAGAAAGCTAACTTCCAAGCAGTGGCAGTTACCACTACTAGTTACTGTTTTGCACATTAATATGAATTTTATTAGCTCCAAGCAGCATATTTCTACTTCTTAGATCAGGGGTGCCCAACCCTGGTCGATCTTCCTTGAGATCTACCATCCAGCTACTTTTAGGTGCATCCCTTCTCATCACAGTTGAATCAAATGAAGGCCTCGTTACCAGGCCTCAGCAGAGCTGACAGACTGCTAATGAGGGAATTGAACAATTTGATTCAGGTGTGTTGGAGCTGGAATACATCTAAGATTTGTAGGATGGTAGGTCTCGAAGGACCAGGATTGGGCACGCCTGTGGACACGCCTAACCTCCAGGTAGCTTGGATTACAGGTGAGAGCCACCACACCCGGCCACCACACCTGTGAGGATTGTGTGTGTGTGTGTGTGGGTGTGTGTGCTTTCCTCACCTGTTTTCCATCCAAGGGTGCAGATTGGTGATCGTGCTCCTGCAGCTGGTGCCACTCAGCCTGATTGAGGAGGAGCACTCAAAAGGAGAGTGCCAACCTGGAGCAGACGCCAGATGGTTAAACCGCGTCGTGTGGTAACAAGCCACTTCCTCTGCCTTTCTGCCGTCCGCAACTTACTCCACGTAAGATCCTTACCTCCTTGCCTTTTTCCCTCCAGTCACTCTGCGGTCCCGGACCTGCTGGTCGGCCTGCAGCCTGGGCGTCTGCTCCTTCCCGGCATACTGGGCTTCCTCCTCAAGGTATCTGGCTGAGCTCAGGGTCCCCACTGCCTGTCCACCCTCACTCTGCTTCCTGGAGACAAACACCCCAAGGTCGGTCCCTCTTCCATGCACCAAGGACCACATCCTCCCCAATTCCTCCTCAGTGGAATCTGCACCAACGGCAAAGTAAGAATCCACAAACTTCTGTTTTTCCTCCTGCCAAGCACCATTGAAAGATCACTCACCTCCATCTCTTGTCTCCAGTGGTTGTCTTCCAAGTTCCCCGTGGTTCAGAGTTTTCGGAGTTCCTGTGTTCCTGGACCCTTCGAGCAAAGAGGGAAAATAAATTACTTTTGCAAACTTTACCTCAAGTCTCACTGAGTCGTTTGTGTGTCTGCACTAGAGTCCGAAAGCTAAAATCATGACGTAACCTTGCATTTGCTGGTGCAGTATTTCATTGTTTTCCGATAGTAAATCACTCATTTCAAATTTCGAACACCAATTAAATTCAGGACAATAGAATCCCACCAGAATCTGGATCATGGGTGGGTCCAGAATACAGACAGGCCCTGCATCGATATCAGCCATGACAGCATCTAATGAAACAAATAATTATCAGAAATAGTATTACATTTCTAGACCTGTTGTTAAATTGGAATTAAAGGTAGCCAATGCTAAGAAGGGATACATAGTATAAATATATAAATATGTATGTATATAAATGGCAAGCCAATTTTATTTGTATAGCACATCTTCAACAACAAGGTGATTCGAGGTGCTTTATATGATTAAGAGGTAAGATAAAGACAGCATATATATGTGTTATACATACATATGTGTGTATGTATTGGTTTATTTTTAAATCTAGTGCAACAGTAAAACATTTTCATGTGTGTACACCACTGAAGATCATGACAGCATTCACCATGCAACATCCAACATCTGCCTCAGTGCTGGTGACATTGTGGCTCTTGAGGATGAGCTTGAAGATGTTACAGAGGGAAGGGGATGGGGGGGTTAGATGCATCGGCTGTGCTCTCTGGTAGAATCAACTGTCTTCTGATTATGTCTTAGTGATGTCGCAGCCGTCGATTGAGCCAGCCTGGATGATGCTCTGGACAGTACTACCCAAAGCACTCTGCAGACCATCCTGTATGATGTTCCACTCTTCAACCAGAAGAGACCAGCCATAGGTCTCAGTTGCAGCACTCCATCCAGATCCAGCAAAACTGCCAAAGACTTCCTGTTTCTTCATTTTAAGTTTGAAGGATGGTCTAAGAAGAGGTCCTCCATCCTCCTCCATGAAAAACTATCAATAGTTACACAATTCCTTCTGTAAATATTTTTGATGTCATACAAATTTTTTCATTCATTAGTTTTTTCTAATTGTTCCAAGAGCCTAATTAACAATAAAACAGTTGATCAAATGAGTTTATGAGAATTACTAGTTGTTCAATCAGTTTATTCATAACAAATACCAAATAACTAAACATCAAATGTAACAAGAAAAAATAAATTAAAACAGAAAACAGACTATACATCCTGTCCTTGTTCTCCTGGGCTCTCCTCTCATCAGCCTCCATTCGCCGCCTGATGTACGAAACAGAGAAAATCACTGTTGACAAAAAAAAACAACAGAAGCATTTAGGAAATAAAGATTAATTAACTTGAGCAGTTATCATAACCAAAATTATATATTCATTACATATGTGCATACAGTACTTTTCTTTTAATCACCCCATGTGTTATTGGCCTGCAAGAGGATGACCTCCCCCTGCATGTCCATCTTAACTAGGATTGTGCTCATAACACAGACACAAAATAGGTGAGGACGGAAACATAACTGTGTTAATCCGTGAATGCTAAACTATAGTTTTTGCAGCAGAACACATGGGGAACTAACTCTACTGAGATCCCATAACCGCATTTAAATAGAAGCAAGAAAAAATGTGCTGGTAAATCATCAAAATACACTCTAAACACAAGCAACTTATTGTGTGTAACAACCTCAAACCTACCGTCTCATGAACAAAACTTCAGCTGCTGACTGTCTGGCGCAATGCTGTAGGAACTGTCCAGTTCTATTACTCTTGACTCGATTACTTCTCGAGGACCTCGATGTCCGACGCCATAAATTTAATTTAATTGAAAGCAATTTTGAATGTGTTTTGAATGTCTATGTGTTATAACTAAGCAGTGCTGAGATATTCTATCCTTCACAGACAAACGTTTTGGCAACTTCAACAGCAAGTTTAGAGGGAACGTAATAAGAAAACTCAAATGACCCAGCATTCTACCAGCATTTAAACGCATCATGCACGCACAAATCTGGAGACGTGAAATCAGTCTCAAAACTCTTCATGCACTTGTAACCTTAATTTGTCCGTAAACGTGGTTTTGTCTGTGTGTATCAGGCGATTGGTGCGTAGTATTTAACGATTTGTATGCATTGGAGTAGTTTTGAATTCGTAGTCAGTTTTAAGTTCGTGTAATTTGAAATGGTGCATGTGTAAAATTATTTTGTACTCGTACTTTCTTGACATATGTGTGTACATTTGAACACACAGCTGCAAGTACTCGAAGTTGCGCACAAAATGGTTTTTACGAGCAGGGGTGCCGCCAGAAATTCTGGGCCCTACGGAATAAAAATTTCTGGGCCCCCCATATTTTTTACAGATAAAATTTACCCCAATAGACATGCCTTGTACACTTTTAAAACTTCAGCTACTTTCTGTCGGAGACAGTTGTCCAGAAAGTTGCTAGATGTCGCCAGATGACGTCATACGCTAATTTGCATAATGATGACGTCCACACGTGATGACAAATAAAACAGAAAGGAGGAAATAATTATATTTAGATTAGTATTACAGGGTTAAACAATGTCTCTGCTCTGTCTTCTCAAACCCCCAGACGGTCGTGGCAGATGGCCGCTCCTACTGAGCCTGGTTCTGTTGGAGGTTTCTTCCTGTTAAAGGGGAGTTTTTCCTCTCCACCGTTGCTACATGCTTGCTCAGTATGAGGGATTGCTGAAGGATTGTTGTGGATGGAAGTCTGCATCAACGGGGCCCAACCTCACGCCAATGACTGACGCAATCTGCTGGGATTCCTTAAATAGGAAACTTTTTAACTGATTGGAATGTTTGTATAAATGTATTGAAATGACTTCTTGTTAAGTGCCTTGAGATGACATCTGTTGTGAATTGGCGCTATATAAATAAACTGAATTGAATTGAATTGAACATGTCAGACCTTCATGTCCTGAGACGGTTAGATCTATACAAAATCTGCCTAGACCTCCTCCATATGTTTCAGACAAGGAGATGATTGGACATCTACAAGCGCTCTCCATGACGAAGTTGGATCCGGATCTGGACTGTGCTCCACCGACGCACCAATCAACGACGGCTACAAAAGATGTGAAGGGAGAAGCAGCCAATCCCAAGCAAGCAGAGGTGGGTCAAAAAGATGATGGGCAGCAGGGACAACCAGAGGCACGCGCCTGAACCTCCAAATAGGCGGAGCCCAAACGAGAGCGACAGCCGGATTCACCAATTGCCGATGACCCAGAGCAACAGCCCACCAATCCAGAGTACCGCACATCAAATCAATTTGTAAACAAGCTGCCATCTTGCTCACCTCCCCCATCTTCCAGAACGAGGGGGAAAGACAGGACAGCAGGGGGACAAAATCTTGCTGAGGTAAGCCTACCACAAGCTGCTAACTATATCTTGTCGGCTCCCATGATGGAAGTTTCAGGGAATAATGGCCCGATGATGATTTTCCGGGCACGGACTTACTTGGACATAGAGCAAGCAATCGGGCGCCTCCCTGATGTTGTGGGGAACGGGAAAGTCTTCGCTGCGAAGCTGGAGGAATTTTGTTTGTCATTCCGCCCAACGTGAGCAGAAATCAGGCGAGTACTAAAGATGAAATTGAAAGCTGCAGATGCTAGCAAATTAGCTGATAGCTTACCTGATCCTAATATCCGCATGAAAGACATACCATCAGACGAATGGCCATCAGCTAAGGAAAGAGGAGCAAACGCTGAGTATTATGTGGCTATCATGAAACTGTGTAAAGCAATTGATAAAGAGTTTCCCACCAAGCCCAATTTAACTGTTTTACATGCTGTAAAGCAAAGGCCGGACGAGGCCGCGGATGACTTTCTCCACAGACAGGAGGAAGCATTTGAGAGACACAGCGGGTTGAGAAAGCCAAAGGAAGTGAGCGATTCGTCCTGGGAATCAATGCTGTGCGATCGAATTCTGGCACAGCTGCTTCCGGAACTTCGGACCGAGGTAATTGATAAATATATTGGATTGGACCAAGGAATGAACTATTCCTAACTGCGCAAATAGGTTTTGCATTCTGAGAGACTCATGAAGAGGAGAGAAAATGACTTAAAGACAAAAAGAGAAAGTGATTTGCATAATGCGGCTCTGACGATGTACACAGCCCTAACACAGGGGCACAGGACGAGAGGCCGACGCCATTTCAGAGGTGGACAAAGACACAGAGTGCAACATCACAGTCGTCCTCAGTCAGCTGATAACCACAGAGTTTCACCAGAGGACAATGGCCGTTGCTATCGCTGCGGGAGACCTGGACATTTTCAAGACCAATGTGGGCAGGCTCCAGCACCCACACGGAGAGGCCGTCACCAAGCCAGCTGGGCTAGCTGACTAAGAAAATGTTCCAGTAATGAACAGAAAGGAGAATTCTCCATTTTGCCGACCGATGGATCTGCAGGTCTGACATGCACAAAAACACACACAGACACATCCAATCACATTGAAAGAGATAAACAAACTGTTTTTTGTGATAACAAACTTGTTGTTGACAATGAAAAATCTGCAATTTCCAATGAAAATTCTGTTCTTTACAAGGAAGAATCTGCTTTTTGCTCTAATGAAACTAACCCTCACAACTTGATTACAGAAGCCATTGAACAATTAGAGAAACAGCAAACAACACCAACTGGTACGTATGCTCATCTCACTTCAGAAGCATACAAGGCCTTACCTATTCTGTCTCTAAAAATTTCAGGATCATCTGTGGAATTCATGGTGGATTCCGAAGCAACACATTCTATTCTGAAATATACGGAACTACAAGCACATCCAAAAATGAGCGGCCACCATGTTTTTTCTATCTCCGCCTCCGGTCAGGTGATAAAAGAACGTTTTAGCTACCCTCTTCGCTGTCAGCTGGGAGAGGGGACAGTTTTCAAACACGGTTTTCTGATTTCTCAACAATCTCCTGTAAATTTATTAGGAAGAGACCTGATGTGCAAACTAGATATTGCTCTTTTTTCATCACCACAAGGCATCCAAGTTGTACCAGCTCAGGAGGACTCAGTGTTGACGGCAGTGAAATACAGCCCTCACAACCTCAAACATGAATATGAGTGGAAGGTGAAAGAAGGTACGAAAACAAAATCCCTCCTTGATTTGGCGAAGAACCTGGTGAGTCCATCATCTGTTTTTATGCCAGAAGGAGACCCCCATTGCACATCACACACTTCTACAGGACTGGACATGCCCTTAATGTTTATTTTGTCTATTTTGACCATAGATTTAATATTTAACAAATAATTTATTTACTGTTTCAGTCACACCCCTTTTCAATGGTTCATTCCACCTGTCCTTCCGAGCTGCTTGCTTTCAGTGTTGCCAACTTAGGAATTTTGTATAAGGACTTTTCAAACCCCCTTAACGACTTTTTTCCCCAAAAAAGCGCCTAGCGACAAATGCAGCGACATTTCGGACCACCCTTAGCTACTTTCTGTGAAACTTTGTTGCCGATATTTCCTGCAGTTTAGAGAGCCAGCTTGCTCCTTCACAATGCTCAGAAAGGGAATGATCTGCGTATGTGTGTACAGCATGATCAGACTATGTCCACTGACCAATCAAACCTTTTTCGGTTAATTTCATCCACTCACAAACGAAGTTGTTTTGTACTTAATGTTAATTCAAAAGTAAAAAATAACTCTGCATGTATATAGACCATAGATCGATCTTTCAACGGGAATTAAGGCAGAAGCTTGTCTGTATTATGCTGCATCACACACCTGTGATGCATTCAAGGAACGTTCGAAATGTATGGTGAGTTCAAAAACGTAGGACATTTAAAACTTAGGACAAAAAAACCCCACCGAAAATAATACCATAAGCAATAAACTTCTGATTAATGGCAGTTGGCAAGAAACATTTGATGCATGCTAAATATGCCCTACTTATTTTTTTTTACAAAGTACTAAAAAACAAACTAACAACATCTATATTCTCTCTATTAATTTCGTCTTCTTGAGATATCTGAGCAATTTTTTTCCCAAAAATTTAAATTTAAACTGAACCGCCTGAAAAATCATAACCCCGCCCCCAGACAACATAAAAAAAATTCTACAAAGTGGGCAGTGCCAGGAAGAACAGAGGGGTATGGCCAAGTGTTGAGGAAAAGCGGAGGGGGGACGTGGGGTGGTGTTCCGGAGGACAATGACAGCTCGTTTGATGTGACACTGAAACATGGACAGTGACCAAAGCCACGTTGACAGTTTTACGACTGATCGATCTGATTAACATTCATCTGTTTTGAACGTTAGCCTATGTATGCATTACCACTCAGAGAATGGACTCCTCCTGTCTCCCTCTGCCTCAGCAGCACCTGGCTCGGGCGGCGCTGGCTCGGCGCCCTGAGCCAGCGGATCTCCTCCGTCGTCACCGGAGATAGAGGGAGGCTTTATGGAGCCGTATCATTTCGAGCCGCTGGCTCGGGGCGCTGAGTCAGCGCTGTCCGAGGCCGGCGCTGCTGCTGAGGGAGAGAGAGACAGGAGGAGGCCGGTCTCTGAATGGTAATGCTAACGTTCAAAACAGTGGGTGTTTCTCAATGTCAAGGCGCCTCGCCTACGGAGGCATTGCCTTGGTAGGCGAGGCGCCTTGACATTGAGAAACACCCACTGGCGCCTTGCTTAAGAGGACACTGTCCTTCCTTGGTCAAAGAAAACAGTTAAATGGAACAGACTTACATCACATGACCGCGGCTGCCCATTGTGTGTATATATTGGTTAAATCAAATGTGAAAGCGAGTTAGTACCTGCTAGCAACCGAAGCTGCAACTTCGAAAATACCGCAATGTATTCTGGGAACTTTTTGACCGAGGGAAGGCATCAAGTTAGCTAAACGGCAGACAAACGGAGGACAGACGCCTCGGTAGCACATGAACATTGGAACACGCCTTGGCGGTCCCTGATGACGTATCTCCTAGGCAACCAGGCAGGACCAAGGTATCAAGGCGAGGTTCCTTGGCAATGAGAAAACAGCCAGTATGTTAGCTATGCTAACTAAGTGCTAATGTGAAATTAATGGTAACCTGACAAAAGGAAATCCCACTCCAAACTCGCCACGGGGCCGGTATGTCTGATAGTTTTATACCCAAACCCACGGGGCATGTCTGTGAGACCATGGCTGCTGTGAGGCAGTCAATGCCTGTGACGTAGAGATGTACCACTCTCCACCAATCACAAAATTCAAATGCAGTAGCCACAGTTCAACCCTAAGAGGGCAGCACTAAGATGTTTTTAGACCAAAAAAGTGTAGAATTAAACAGGTTTACACCAAAATGTAAAAAAATCCTCAGAAACTGGAAGACTGCATTGGTAAAGACCCATTTATACAGTTTAAAAGCAAAAAAAAAAGTTGATTTGGGGTTTTGTTCTCTTTAAAAGGTCTTTGATGTCCAGTTGCAATTTGATATCTTGTAAATTTTGTACCAGTTTTCTCAACAGTTTACTTAGGCAAAATAATAGAACATGTTCCACAGTCTCTTCTTGAAGACAGAAGTCACTTCACAAGATTAAAATACAGTGCGATAGATAAGATCAATTAAAATCAACAGGGAAAACAAAGTCATGTTATAGGCAGTTTTAAACAGATGAGTTTTGAGTCTAGATTTGAAAAGGTTGAAGTTGTCAGTGTTTCTGATGTCTGGGGGGAGTGAGTTCCAGAGACGAGGAGCAGAGCTTTCAGTCGCTCTGTTCCCCATGGTGCTGAGGCGGGCGGCAGGAACAGTGAGGTGAAGGGAAGAAGAGGACCTAAGAGAGCGGGAGGGGGTGGAAATATGAATGAGATCTGAAAGATATGGGGGAGAGAGATTGTGGATGACTTTAAAAGTATCGAGCAGGATCTTGAAAGTGGAGCTAACTTTAACCGGAAGCCAGTGGAGCTGCTGGAGGACTGGGATGATGTGGTGAAAGGAGGGGGTTCTGGTGATAATACGGGCTGCGGAGTTCTGGACCAATTGAAGTTTATGGAGGAGTTTGTGGGAGACACCAAAAAGAAGTGAGCTGCAGTAATCGAGACGGGAAGGGACGAGACTGTGGACAAGAATGGCGGCAGCATGGGGGATAAGAGAGCGGCGGAGGCTATTGATAGATCGAAGATGGAAGTAGGCAGACCGAGTTATGTTATTGACATGCGATTGAAGAGAAAGCGAGCTGTCAAGGATGACACCCAGACTCTTTACCTGAGTGGAAGGGGAAACTGTGGCGCTGTCGATGGTAAAAGAGAAGCTGTCAGTTTTGGAAATGGTGGCATTTGGTGCCAACAAGGAGAAGTTCAGTTGTATTGCCGTTAAGTTTAAGAAAGTTTGAGGTGAACCAAGAAGCAATGGGTGAGGGAGGAGGGTGGGAGAGTGGAATTTGGTTCACTGGAGATGTAGAGCTGGGTGTCATCAGCGAAACAGTGGAACTGGATGCCATATTTACGGAAGATATTGCGGAGTGGGAGGAGATAAATTATGAAAAGGAGGGGTCCCAGGATGGAGCCCTGGGACAAACCTGAAATGACTGGGGAGGGTTGTGAGGTGAAGGATTTTAGCTGAATGAACTGAGTACGGTCAGTGAGGTAGGAGCGAAACCAGAGGAGAGGGGTAAGATAAGATAAGACCTTTATTGTCCCACAATGGGGAAATTCTCAGTGTTGCAGCAGCACAGTGGATAGTTAAAAAATAATACATAATTATAATAACAATAATAATGTAAATAATATATAAAATAAACAATATATGAACAATATTATTATGTGTGTGGTCTACAACGACCAGTGCTAGTGTTAAACAGTCTGACTGCAGCAGGAAGGAAGGACCTGTGATATCTCTCCTTCACACATTTAGGGTGAAGGAGTTTATCACTGAAGGAGCTGCTAAGTGCAGTGATGGTGTTCTGCAGGGGGTGGGAGTCATTGTCCATCAGTGATGATAGCTTTGCTACCATCCTCCTCTCTCTTACCTCATGCACGGTGTTGTGCCACAGGATTTGGCTATGAATAAATATGAATAATTGCCTAGGGCAATTATTAATAAGATTAATAATTTTATGTAAAAATTACCAAGTTTGGGTCTCAGTTTATGTTTATGATTACCAGCCTGATAAGGCTGAGATAATTAAACAATAGATGAAGGAATAAGTTCTTACGCTGTGGACATTAATTGTACGCATCACTCCAAGTTATCCCAGACAACTTCTCTTTAAGTTAAGGGGACTTTATTTAGAAAATAGCTCCACCTTACAGCCGAACATTTCATAAATTTATCCCATCTTTTCTAAAGCATGCAAAAACTACTACAGATCTTAGACAACAATAATAATTGAACATTAAACACAATTAACATTAAATGAATCAGTGAGAACAGCGAGGTTCGGGTCAAAAAAGGAGGAGGGGCCCTCACTCCAGGGGGCTCAAATCACAGATAGCCAAAGTCATTAATCTCAGTTCTGTGCCAAGATGGAGAAAAGCACATGAGAGAGAGAGAGAGAGAGAGATCGAGAGATCGATCTGCTCAGGAGCATCGGCACCACGCACGATGTTTTCCACAGTTGTGGAACTCTTCCAAGCTTCAGGCTCAAGTTGAAGATGTGCTGCACAATCCCAAAAAGTTGGTCTGCGCAGGTCTTGAGGAGCCTGGAAATGATGCTGTCTGTTTCCCCGCAGCTTTATTCACCTTGATCTTCCTGAGGTCCTTCCTCATCTGATCAGCAGAGAGGGACAGACTGGGGCTCAGGGGCAGGGTGCTTTGAGATGGGAGGCCAGGTGGAGGTGTAATGGCACGTTCACACCGGTCAGCGCGTCCAGGCAGCAGGGCAGCTAGATTACATACAAGTCTATGGTATCTACGCATCAAGTGGGCGCCAAGCTGCCCCGCAGCAAGTCGCGCGCATCGACGCAGCTGGCATCAGCGCAGCTGGCATCAGCGCATTCACGCAGCTGCTTCCCGGATGCGCTGACGGACCGTCGGAGCAGCTGCTGCGTGAAGTTGGGAAGACTGAACTTTCGGGCAGCAAACGCGTGGCGTCAACCAATCAGAGGGACTCGTTGTACTGACGTAGTTACTCCTTCCATGGGTGGATCGGCAAGTTTTTCATTCAAGATGGAGGATAAACTAATCATCGCTGTGTGTAATGTCCGTGAATTGTATGACCCGTTTTCATCTTTTTACAAAGACAGGAAGAGATCGGATCTTATTTGAAGGAAGATATCGGAGGATATTGGAGTGCCAGGTAAGCAGTTAAATATAGAAAAAATATTTTTTCTTTTAACTTTCTTGTTATGTTAGCTAACGCTAGCCAAATCCGGTTAGGGCAACTACGGTACTAAATACGCATTACCAGTTTCCCATTGTGTATTTAGACGAAATCAGCAAAAAACGGTGGAAGACGTTGAGGGACACATATGTCAGGCAAAGCAGAAAGGAGAAAGAGAGAAGGAAGAGCAGAGCAGAAGGAGGGAAAGTGCAGAAATGGAATTACCTCTCTGTCCTGTCCTTCCTCGAACCCTTCATCGCCCCCCTGCGAAACATCGAGCAACATGGGGGTCGAGGAGGAGCAGGCGGAGGGGTACGACCACCCAGAGGAGCCAGAAAAAGAAGCAGCAGGGCGGTTAGAGGCAGAAGGTTGGTAATTTTGGGCAGAAAACTTAGACATAGTGGCACACATACACAAACATGTGTTCAAAAACATGAAAATAATTATTGTGAAGCTGAAAACTACACAATTTTGCTACTAAAAAGTTTAAAACTACAAAGTTTTGCTATTTATTATTAGTGCTAGCAGTAGAAGTAGTATTTGTGATCTTGGTATAAAGCATAATAAACAGGAGGATCAATAATATTCCTTTCTGTCATGACAGATCCAGCTAACATGGAGGCAGGTGACATCGCTGAACCAGAGTCCCCTGGCCCTTCTTTTTCTGCATCTGACCAGCCTGGCCCTTCCTCTGCTGCTGCTTCTTCTTTTGATCAGCCTGGACCTTCCTCTGCTCCAGCACCTGCAGGTGTGTAGTGCTGTTTGGAAAGGTTGGGAATGTAGGTTTTGTTCAAAGATGTCAATCTGTCTCTTTGGGTTCCCAGACATTTGCCGAATTACTATTTTTACTTTTTGAAATGTCTGTGTATACCCTGAAATTCTAGACACTCCGCCTTTCATACAGACTTAAAATGTTGCTTATAATTTTATCTAGTTTGTACATTTCTTCAACATAGTTGTAAGCATTTTAAACATATTGTTCTACTGTGTTTTTTCAAAGGCCCGCCAAGAAAACGGAGGCGGAGGCAGCAGGACTCGTCGGAGCCATCCGACTTTCAGCAAAAGGTGCTTGATGCCCTCAAGGCCCGACAAGCTCCTGCTCCTCAAAACATTGACGACGACATGCATTTCCTTCTCTCTCTCCATCCTCTCCTGAAAAGGATGTCACCTCTAGAAAGAGACATCCTGAAATTTGAAATCCATAAAATTATTTTTGAAAGAATTAATGTAACACTCAATTTGACCCATTTGGACAATACTCAGTAGTTTTATGGATCGAGCTGACTCCTTTTTCAGGGGAGGAAGGAGACTCCTTTCTGTGTCCCTCTTGTCTTCCACCGCACTTCTCCAAACAAGGTCCTTTCTCTTCCTCTTCTTTATATTATTGTTTGTTTATTATATGTATATATGTTGTATGTATTTTTTTATATTAAATATTTTTATATGTAGCATTTTGGTCAGCTACTTTCCTTAATTTAATGTTACTGTCTTATGTAATGCCATTTGGGTGAAAAGGTTATTTTTAATAACAGATAATAATTACCTTAATGAAATATACCTTTTTATTGACTATATAAAATATCACAGAAGTACAAAAGCAAGAACTATTTGAGTTTATTTGATTGATTTCACCATATCCATAGACGAGTTTGTGGGAGAAAGCAGAGCAGTCTGTCAGCCATTACCTGGAAACGAGAGGTACAGGTGAACAGGTCAAAAGTATATAGGTACAGAACAACAAAAATCCATAAATGAAAGGGATTTGTGAATATATATATATCAATGTATAGAGAAACATGAATTACTAAAATATAATATAGTAAATATAGATGTGGAAATTTTCAGAAAGTTTTGCTCTTAATTTTTTTATTGGGTGGCTCTTAAAAGAGCCGTTTTGGGTCAGTCCTGTATGGACATGACTATTCTGCCGGCTGCCATGGCACTGCCCCCTCCTCACTGAAGTGGGCCATGAAAACTTATCTGGTCTCCACTGCCTCTCTGGTCACGTTGTTGGCTCCGATTTGCCCCACAGCTGGAAGTGGTCTTTCTCCATGAGCAGCGGCAGCTCCCCTCACTGCAGGTACCTGGCCATCTCCAGAAACCCTCATGAAGTTGTGGAGAACACACGTCGCCTTCACACACTTCTCCACAACTTCGGGGTTGACTTCCAGTGTGTGGTAAAACATTCTCCACTGTGCAGACCATATCCTGAATGCATCTTCCACCACCAGCCGGGCCCGGGAGAGCCGGTAGTTAAAGACACGCTGCTGAGGGGTTAGGCCGCCACGTCCAGGAAAGGGGTGCATCAAATGCCTGCTCAGCGGAAAGGCCTCATCTGCCACAAAGACATGGGGCTGGGGTCTTCGGTGTGCAGCTCCGGGCATGTGCTGGTCTGGAGGCAGACCAAGTGTGCCGTCACGCAGAGCCTGACCAAAGGCGGAGTTGGCCAAAATCCCTCCATTACTGGTTCTGCCATACCCCCCAACATCTATCACCCTGAACCTGTAACGGACATCTACCACAGCAAGGAGCACAATGGAATGGTGCCCCTTGTAATTAAAAAAGAGAGAACCAGAGTTGGGGGGTGCCTTTAAGCTGACGTGGTTCTCCTGGCACAGCCATGAACTCCTCCACTAAACCATCCTAGATGGCTGTCACCACATCAGGGATGATGGTGTAGACAGTGGAAATGCCCACTCTAAAGCTGCTGGCTATGGTCCTGTAGGAGTCCCCAGTGGCAAGAAACCTGCATAAAAGAGAAAACGATAGTGAATAGACTATTTGCGGGCCAGATTGGTTATCATTAAATCTACTATTATCTACTGTAATGTATTTTACTTATATATAAGATGTGTGAGTATATATTGGGCAGGAGATGAGAAATGACTGTGGGGTGAGGTTATCTGTTCACTGTTCACTAAATATACATTCACCTATGTTGTTACCGGTGGCTTTTATTTGGCTGCACGTTAATATAGGAAAATTGATTTGTATATTTGCCTGTGTGTACTGTTTTAATCTTGCTGTTTTATGTGTGGGGAAAAAAACTGGTACCAAATGCAAAAAAGGCATATTTGGTAAGTAAACAGTGTGGATTTTACAGTGACTTTTTAATATGCATAGTATAAGCACATGAGCATCAGATTAAACGTTTATACAAATTGCTCATTAGCAAAATTGCTGTTATGTCAATAATTCAAAAGAACAAATAGAATACATTGTACCTACATGTAGCTTGAACATATTATGTCTGGGCTTAAGTAGGTTAGCAAAAAAAAAACATTTCCAGAATCACAATGTACCCACTAACCGAAGACAAATGGGCAGGCTCTTCAGCAGGAATAGAGCGCCTGTAGTTGGTGTCCTGGTAGGTGATGCGAGGACCGATGCGGGTCAGGAGGTCATCAAAATGGGCGCGGGACAGACGATAATAGCGCTGAAACCGAACCTCATCCATACGCAACTCCTGGAGCAAATGGTGAAACTCTCCGAAGTCCGAACGCCTCTGAAGAATGGGGTGTACCAACACACTTCGCAAATGACACAGACTACAAAGTGTGCAAGCAGCTGGGTTTTAATTTTAAAGCGTCGACTTTTGTCCGTTTGAGCGATTTGACGCCTGGACGCGCTGACCGGTGTGAACGTGCCATAAGAGGAGGTGTGAGCGTCAGTGGGGGGGGGGTGGGGTAGTAGATGGGGAGATAGTGGTAGCTGGCTGTGATCTGAGTGCTGTGCATGTAGGACTAGGTGAGGCAGTGGGGGAGGAGGGGGGCGGGGGGGGGGGGGGGGCAGCAGTGATGTCTCCCCCCAGGCTGGGAGTCTGGTTCTTTGTACCCTGAGATGGTCTTCAGACCCTTCCAGACTCCGCTGATGTTCCTCTGTTGCAGCTGCTCCTCCATCCTCCTGTATCTGCTCTTTGCCTCTCTGATCTTCCACCTTGAGCTCCTCCTTGGTTCCTGACCTAAAGGCCCTCTTCTTCTCCTTAAGTAGGGTAGGCCTTTATGTCCGGATTAATCCAGGGTTTATTGTTGGAGAAGCACCGTACCGTCCTGGTAGGTATACAGTGTTCTCCACACAGAAGTTTATATAATCTGTGATGCAGTTAGTGAGACTGTCAATGTCCTCCCCATGAGGGTCACAGAGTTCCTCCCACACAGCTGTCTCAAAACAGTCCCTCAGAGCTTCTTCAGTCTCCTTGGACCATCTTTTCACAGTGCGGGTCACAACCGGTTGCCTGTGCATGAGGGGTTCATACACAGGCTGGAGATGAACCAGGTTGTGTTCTGATCTTCCTAGGGGAGGGAGAGGTGTTGGGTTGTATGCCTCCTTGGTGTTGACATAAAATAAATCCAGTATTTTACTGTCTCTGGTGTGGCACGTGAAGTACTGGGTGAATTTTTGCAGGGTGAAGGATGGGGGGGGGCATGGTTGAAGTCTCCAGAGAGGAGGAGGAGGGCATGTGGGTGCTGTGTCTGCAGCCTGCCTACAGCTGAGTGCAGGACATCGCAGGCCGTGTAACCATTAACAGAGGGGGAGACGTACGCCAGTATAACAATAACATGAGAAAACTCCCGTGGAAGATAATACGGCCTCATGCTAACGGCTAACAGTTCAATGTCCTTGCAGCAGTGTTGTTCTTTAACAGTTACGTGTCCATGGTTACACCATCTGTTATTTACAAACACAGCCAGCCCTCCGCCTTTCCCCTTACCGCTATCCTGTGTCCTGTCAGCCCGCAAAAAATAAAATCCATCCAGAGAAGCGTGAGAGTCTGGGGACAAAGAGTTTGGCCATGTCTCTGTAAACAGCATGATGCTACACTCCCGATATTTCCGCTGGTACTAGGTTAGCGCCGTAACCTCGTCCATCTTGTTATGAAGAGATCTCATGTTTCCCATGACAACGGACAGGAGGACCGGTCTATGTCATCTCCGTTCAGCACGGCGTTTAACTCCAGCACAGGTCACCCGTCTTTTCCTCCTCAGCTCCTGGGGGATGTCAGGCTCTCACAGGGCTGCGTCGCTGTGTTGCGGAGCGCTAACAGTTGATCCCTTGTGTAAACAAAAAAAGGAGCCATGGCAACAGGTGTTCGGGCACAAAAAGTAAAAAACACAAGTAACAAAAAACAACGTAAAGGTGCAGAGCTGCTATGAAAAGTTAATATCCGTGGTCCCGCTGTTGTCTCTGTACTTAAACACTCCGGATGATATTAGGTATTAATGTTGTAAGTTCTTTAAAAATAGAAAAAAAAGCTAAACTCGGAGCGAGAGCAGCTGCAACTGCTGCCACTCAGGGCGGCGCATGCACAAATATGTTGTGGGTGATACCTAAAAAAGAGAGTCCATCTACAGGGGCTTTGTGCTGGTGCACATATAAAAACATTGTGTTGCCTTCCTCAAAAATGTATCATTGTATCTCACTATGACAACAATATTTTGTCTTTTAAAAATGTGTCTACTTTTGTTTTGTACATATTACAAAGACAAGCTAAATGCTAACAGAAAAAAGCTAAGAATAATCCTTCATTAAGATCTTTTGGTGTGGTATGTTTTGGTCAACAGAATTATGAGCCCTTAAAACGGACTACATTCCATTAAACACTACCCCAGTATCAGGAAATACAGTTGCTTGTATGGCACATAATTCCTGGATATTCAAGTGCTATTTCAAAAGAGTACTGGCACATTCAAGCTTAGAGTAGAGAACAAATTACTCTAGGTATATACATTTTTATGTACCTTATACAAGAAATTTGTCAGAAATGTCTGTAACGTACAAGCTCTCCCAACACCCCAAGGAGTGTTTGATTAAATGAAGCATTCTCTGCCATCTCCTCCCTTCAGAAAGAAGCCTCCAGCCCTTGTGCCTCACTTAGATAAATCTGCATGTGCTGTTCCTGCTGGCCGTTGTTCAGTGCATCTTCTGTCTGCATCTCTGTAACAAGTGGAAAATGATCCTTAGGTTGCTTCTACACTAACACGGCAAGTTTATAAATGGAATATCCCACCTAACCTTATACCTGTCCACGCACACACATCCCTACCTAGTTGGCATCAGCAGAGAAAAAAAAGGCAGACCCACATTTATGACGTCACAGTCACCGTCTGAGATATGATGTATCCGAAATTGCTGCAATCGCCCCGTGCCTTCTCTTAAGCTAGGGATTTCTACATGCACAAGAAGGAGCAACAAGGGCATGTCTAGATTATTCGCCTCCATCTTTCTATTGTTTACCTCTGAGTGGTCCCCCACCAGTTGTTATTAAGCTGGCTGTGGTGCATGTTTTCTGACGTCACTGCCTTACCGAACTCAGTTCTTAAACGCCTGACAAATCCACACCAATCCAAGAGCCGGAGAATTGAGAAATAGAGGGCCCCCTTACCCGTTTTAAAAAATTTCCGAGGAGGGGAGCCTTAAACAATGGGCTAGTGTGGCCGAGACGGTTTATTGACTAAATAAACTCAGCAAAAAAAGAAACGTCCCTTTTTCAGGACTGTGTATTTCAACAATAATGTTGTAAAAATCCAAATAACTTTACAGATCTTAATTGTAAAGGGTTTAAACAATGTTTTCATGCATGTTCAATTAACCATAATCAATTAATTAACATGCACCTGTGGAATGGTCGTTAAGACCTTAACATCTTACAGAAAGTAGGCATTTAAGGTCACAGTTCTAAAAAGGCAGGACACTAAAGAGACTTGTCTACCGACTGTGAAAAACACCCAAAGAAAGATGCCCACGGTCCCTGCTCATCTGCGTGAACGTGCATTAGGCATGCTGCAGGGAGGCATGAGGACTGGTGATGTGGCTAGGGCAATAAATTGCCATGTCCGCATTGTGAGACGCCTAAGACAGCGCTACAGGGAGACAGGAAGGACAGCTGATCATCCTCGCAGTGGAAGACCACGTGTAACAACACCTGCACAGGATCGGTACATCCGAATATCACACCTGCGTGACAGGTACAGGATGGCCACAACAACTGCCCGAATCACACCAGGAACACACAATCCCTCCATCAGTGCCCAGACTGTCCACAATAGGCTGAGAGAGGCTGGACTGAGGACTTGTAGGCCTGTTGTAAGGCAGGTCCTTACCAGAAATCACCAGCAACAACACCGCCTATGGGCACAAACCCACCGTTGCTGGACCAGACAGGAGTGACAAAAAGTGCTCTTCACTGATGAGTCACGGTTTTGTCTCACCAGGGGTGATGGACGGATTCGTGTTTATCGTCGAAGGAATCTCAATGCCTTGCGATACAGGGAAGACATCCTCCTCCCTCATGTGGTACCCTTTATGGATGCTCATCCGGACATGATCTTCCAGCAGGACAATGCCACCAGCCATACTACTCGTTCTGTGCGTGAGTTTCTGCATGACAGCAATGTCAGTGTTCTGCCATGGCCAGCTTCTAAATGAAGTTGCTAAAAAAGCTACGTATATTCCTCAAAAATAACATATGTTTAAGATAGTACGTTGAAATGTTATGAAATGGCCTCATTATGAGCTCAGATTTCAATGTCACTGAGAATTTGTTGGAAAAGACTACTACACAAAAGCTAAATATATCCTTTTTGAAGGAGCTAAATTATTTCTGTATTTTTAGATATTTCTAATTCATATTAAAGGTTATCCAGTGATATTCCATGGAAAAGGTAAATAAAGATTTCCTGTAGCATGACTTCCAAGTTTGTTCTGTACCAGTGCTTTCATCTTGTTAAGGAATCCTAAAAATGTTGTGATAAATTATATAGCATTTTATCAGCAGTATAATCAAGTATTCCTTTGTATTAATAATTGTTTATTTGTTGATGTGTAGTGACAAGTATTGTATTGTATTGTATATTGTTACATAAAAACAAGAGATTTGAAATACAGTTTGTTTAAGAGCAAAAAGTATCATGCTCAACTGAAATCAGACAATGAAAAAGGTAGTCATTAATTGGAACACAAAAGCATTATTTTGAAAATAGAAAAGCGGTGATCACTACACTTAAGAAATAATTCCAGGTTGTTGTTTTTTTTTGTTTTAAGTTTAGTTTGTGATAAGCAGGAAGATAAAGAGAAGGGGAAGATATGTGGCAAACAGCCCAAGACCAGGAATCAAACCCACGAAAACCATGCCAAGGACTACAAGTTCTGTACATGGTGCTCCTGCTCTATCAACAGTCACCCAGTGCCCAAATGGTTCTGTTTTAATCTAAAAAGATGGCAGTGTCCAGGGTCATATTGAAGTTGGCTATTTTCAGTTTGTCTGTATGAAAAGATTCATATAAAGGTACCTTACTATGGGAAGAAATTTGTGCCATCAGGTACTGAATTTGAATTAGTTCTGTTTGAATTTGCATCACTCTGATTGAATCTGAAATTTGAATTAGCCTAATTTGAAATCCAATTTTTAGTTTTTACTAAATTGAAATTGAATTTTATATTTTGAAAATGAATTTATTTGCTTTAAAACTGTATTTTATCCTGTTGCAAATTCAGCTCTCAGAATTTCAGTTAAATTTATTTTTCATTAAACGTGTCCTGTCTGGGAGTGCGGAGCTCAGAATTGGTGTCTGAGTACCAAGTAGAAGCCCAACAGATTTACTTTCACAAGCGAAGCACTACAGCTTTTGCTATAGTATACTCCACTTGATATATATGTGTGAGAAATCTTTATTATGAATTGCTGTGGGTTTTATTTTCTGATGTTATGGGCACAGAGACAGCAAATAAAGGGGAAGATAAGAGGTAGGAAACAAAAAGTCAAGAGAGAGGATGAGTTGAAAATACAAGAGAGGAAAAGGAACAAAGAAAACACAAGAAAACATTGAAGTCTGCCTTCATACCCACAGGACGGCAGAGAGATGGGGAAAAAAAGGAACATTGACAAAACAAACCAAACAATGTGAACTAAGAACTACACAACCACATCACACAAAAATGTATATAAAAATACAACAACAATGTCACTGAAAAGCTCATGGTACCGATTAATCAAGCTCTAGTAATGATAACCTCAGCCCAAGAATGTATTCGTAAACACCGGAGACCCCACATCTATGTGTGTGTGTGTTAGCATGCTGGTGCATATAAGGTTTCTCCATAAGAGTGTTTGATAGCTGGTGTGAGCAGACATCAATCCGTCTCCCTCCCAGGAATCGTTGCAGACATAAAGGAGATCGGAGCCAAGACGTCCAAAGGACCCCTAGAGCCCCAGGCGGACCCGGGCGGGGCCGACCACAACCCCCAAGAGAGGAGCAGAGGAGAAACCCTAGGGGAACATCCAGCGGCTACAATGCAGGGGCCCGGGGGGCAGCAGTGACGAGGCCACGGCCCCGCCGGCAACCGGCTAAACCAGGGTGGGCCCGTCCATGGACCCGGAGAGTCGGGGCCCAGGGGTGCCCCATCCCCAAGCAGGGACCCGACCAGGGATCGGCCGACAAGGGCCACCCGCCATTGCGGGGGCCACAGCCAGCCGCCTCAGTTTCACTTCTCACCATTCAGTTTCAGTTCTACAATTCAATTTCAATTCCTAAATTCAGTTTTTTTTGTGCCAGACATCCGGGTCTTTAGGAAGAGATGCAGATTAATCAAGCGCAGAATAATAGAACTATGTTCATCCAGCGGACCCCTGTGGACTTCCAGCCTCTTGAGCTGGAGCAGGGCACATAATACATAATACTTTTGTCATGTCTAATGACCAGCAGATAAGTTCTCAGGTTGGTAATAAATGTATTACAATGATGAGAAAAAGTGTCATGTGAACAAACAATAGTCTAGTAGTAACTGTTTTCCTAGTCGTAGCTGCTAGCTAAAAACTTAGATAAGTTCCCATAGTTTGCCCTGGGTTCAGCTTTGACAAACACATATGACCAGATATTTTTATTCAAGTAAAAGTAAAGAGCAGTTGTCCTAGAGATTACACAAGTAAGAGTTTAAAAAAAGGACCTGTCAAAACTGCTTTGATTCAGAGTAGCTGAACACCTGATTTAGTGTTTAAAAATTATAATCAAACTAAAATACAAGTTTTGGTGCAAATGTTGGTACTTTAAATGCTAGAAAGCAATGTATGTATATATATATATATATATATATATATATAATGTTGCATCTATCTCTGCAGGTGCGACTGAAGTTGTACAAAATATAAATATATATCTGTATATATATTAATGCCCCACAGTAGGACATTTGTTGTATCTATGTAGTTTCTTGACGAGGCTGAAGTTAGTTTCCGTTTCTAGCTTCCGATTCGGGTAATGGCAAGAGGGGAATTACGCCAAATCTTTCTCTACTGTGAGCATCTTTAAACTGCTCTAGTTTAAAAACTACATAACCCAGACATTTCAAACCTGGACTAGATTATTCTATACTTAAAGCAGAACAATAAAAACCATCTATGGGATTTGTGAAACCTTTCTGTGATTTGTGAAATTTCAATAAAGGCAGATTTCAGCCGCTTTTCTGCATCTGAACTACAATAGATCAGGTCCAGATCAAAACCTACATAAGCCAGACATTTCAAACCTGGACTAGATTACTCCACATCCACCCCATGCAACATGTGGACAGTCACAAAAATTTTAATACTTACTTTGTGATTGATAAGTTTAATTTAAAAATAGAATGCACTGTAAATCATTGGTGGTACTGTCGAGTCATTACGCATTGATCATAGGATATTTTTCCTGTCAGGTAATCTGTGATCCAGGAGACGGCGAATGTGTTAGGTTGGGGAACTATCTTAAGGAGGCTCAGTCAGATCTCTTGATACCTATATTAAGATCCTGCAGATGTTTTAGTAGTCTGTGGCAGCAAGTGTTTTTTTATGCTACAGTCTCCTGGGGAGTAAGGACAATTGTTGTAGATTCCTGGTGTATTCATCTGCCTCTGGAGCAAATATTATTCAAACACTGCACAGACACAACTCCCCACACACTGTCTAAATGAAGAGTGGAGCAGCTTAGCAAAAAGACTTAATTCCTGCTGATAATATTTTCACCCACCAGGGATCTTCAGGGACGACACAATGGCCCCAGACATGTTACTGCAACAGAACAGGCATTTCCTGGGTCTACAAATGTGTTCATTACCAGGTCTAGCTATTAAATAAATGCAATAATTATAATTTTCTATTTTCAGTCCTCTGCTAATTCTATTTTCTTTCTGGAATCCAATAAAACACAATATTACACTATCATGGGGCAAGAAAGTGATGTTGTGATCCTGCAGCTGTACGATGGACATTCAGGGCAGATTAAATGAAGTTTGGACAATCCGCTAATCCAGTGGTTCCCAAACTGGGCCCCCCTTTGGTTTATGAGAAAATGTTCATGCACCCCCCCTTTACACTGGCTCCCTGTATCTCAGAGAATAGACTTCAAGATGCTTTTACAGGTTTATAAATCATTAGCTGACTTAGCACCAAAGTATGTTGAAGATCTACTGTTACTATACCAACCTCCCAGACCACTCAGTTCCTCTAATTCCAGTCTATTCAACATCCTTAGAATCAGAACCAAACATGGAAAAGCAGCTTTCAGTTTCTATGCTCCTCTAATCTGGAAGAAACTTCCAGAAAACTGCAAAGCTGCTGAAACACTGAGTTCCTTTAGATCGTGGCTAAAAACATTTCTGTTTAGAGCTGCATTTGAGTAATGTTTTCATGTATCATATGTTTTGTGTGTGCTTCATGCTTTATTGCTGTTCTTACTATATATGCTTTGTCTGTGTTTTACAGCTATTTTTACTTTATCCCCTAATCATGTAAAGCACCTTGAATTACCTTGCTGTTGAAAGTGTGCTATACGAATAAAATTGCCTTGCCTTGCCATACCTTCCAGTGTAATCATTTTAAGTATACCTTCTTTTTGTTACTGAGCATCAGTATCAATGGCGTAGGTTTGTTTTTAAAATTGGTGGGGACAAGAACCATAAACATGAGTGTGTTTTGAAGATTGGTGGGGACAATAAATAATCATTCAAATATAGGTATTTATCCTTCTGACGTTTGATTATAATATACACTGTAGTTTAATAACAGTTGTGTTTTATTTTGTTTTTTAAACGGCGCTGAAAACCATCTTTAGACTGTTGTCTGGGAAAGATCATGTTTATCCACAAGAATAATGTTGACTACATTAATAATATGTTTGCCCCAGAAGAAGAATGAGCAACAAACAAAGCAAACGCATTTCCCTTGCAACCCTCCCCGTTCTTCAACTGTAAATTCACTACAGTTTTGCATAAAATAAGAATCAGCTGTGTAACGTTCCAGAGAAAAAAAAGGGAAATAATTTATTGCAATACGGGGTCACGTTATTTTCCTTCTTTTTTTTTAACACAAGCAGTTTACAATTCACATCTCTGACCACTTCTTGGAGACACACAGACATTTTCAACTTTACGCACAGAGTTCAGGTAACTGAATCAATCAAAAAAGATTCCTATGAGAGGATCTGACTGATTATCATCTCAGACCTGGACACGTATTCAAAGCATCACTATCTGAGAGCTCAGCTGACAGCACCATAGCGAGTTATGGAGCGCATAGCTGCGGCGGACACAGACCGATGGTGATTTTAAATCAACAGGCAGGTCGGGTCGAGATTTAATCTGGAGATAATGGTCGGGTTAAAAAATCTTCTTAATGCATGGTGGTTGGTAAAATTGGACCAGTGCAGGACTCTGCAACAGTAAACTGTATACTTTTACTGCAATTTATTTGTATTTAAAACATATGTGAGGGAAATTTTATTTATTTTTATGCAGCGTTGAAGACGAACCAATCGCAAAAAATGTTGCTTGACTAGACAATGGGCTTAAAAATATGACAGGAATCACACAATGCATGCCCACCTTGCTCCCTGGGGGAAGCGCGCACAGACCTGCGCCATCCTTATATGCATGGTATAGCTAATAGTGGGCAGCTTGTTGTGGAGTTAGCTTCCAAACCATGTAATTCATAGTTACATACAATTTTAGATTGAATGATGTGGGCCAAACCGTAGCATTGCCAGTAACGAAATTATGATGGACACTTTTCATTAAGGAACTTGACTTCAAGTGACTTACAGGTTTCTTTGAAAAATTGTTCCTCATGTCCAAATTCTTCTTTTTTGCTGCCATCCTTACTCACTTCTTGCAGTTTTGGCGCTGCTAACAACCAAACATAGCTGCAGAGTCTCACCTGACAGCAGGGAAAGGCACAGCCAATCACATTGGCCATATATGTTACGGGAGCTAGGACTCCAGAAGAGAACATACAACTCTTTCTGCACCTCTAGAATGAGACATTGACAGATCAGTATTTTTCTTTCTCTTTTTTGCTTTCTATCGGGTTTGTTTTTCTTTTCTCGAGGAGATCAAATTATTGGTGGGGACAATTCAATAATCACTGGATATTGGTGGGGACATGTCCCTTCCGTCCATGCTAATTCTACGCCCTTGATCAGTATCCAACATTGCTTTCATGGCTTTTAATTTTTTAAATTTTTAATAATTTCTCTGCACAAGTCCTTTAAAGATGTAAAGATCTGCAAAAGGAAATAAATAACTAATGTAAATTCAATTCAATTCAATTCAAAATTACTTTATTAATCCCAAAGGGAAATTAAATGTTGTTGTAACTCATTATGCAAGTTCCTTCAAAGATTTGTTGTAGATGCTGATGGCTGTGGGTAGGGATGATCTCGTGTAGCGCTCTGCAGATCTGAAGAAGCCTCTGACTGAAGACGCTCTGTAGTTGTATGACAGTCTGATGTGGAGGATACTCTGGATCTATGGCGTCTTCTTTTCAACACATCAGGGTTTTGTGGCTGTAGTTGAGGTATTATTTGAGCTTTTGTGATGTTAATCAGCTGCTGCCAGTTGTAAACCACCTTGTTGCCATGGTTAGGCATCTTAACAAATGTCCAAAAATAAAAAGTATCAGCAAAAATCCTTCCAGCTGCACAGCATTCAAAACCAGAGAGCACAGTTGTCCACAAAAACAATGTTTCTACCAAAAATGGAAGAATTAATGTTTTTAAAAAGAAAAAAATATGAACCAAAGTAACAGAGCTACTCCAACATGCTGCCACCTTGAGCGGCGCAATTCCGGAATGGAATGGAAAGGATTGTTTTCAAAACTGAGGCTTTCCCTCATCATACCTTTCCAGTACCTGGTGTGAGCCTGCTGTGATGTCACTTTATCTGCCATGTGGAGGTGTCTGTTTATGCCCTGCATCAAGGAATTTGATTTATTGAGCATTGGTTTCAGGGTGGAAACAAATCACTGTATGTAAGTTTAATAAAGAACTTGTTACAGTAAAATTTGTGGGCACGATCGCTGCACTCTTCCTTTAAAAATATGCAGATATCATCTAGCAGTTCAAAGACCCTGGAAAGCACCTTCCCACCTGCAGAGCCCTTCAAAGTCCCTACATGTAAAAGGACATGTCATAAATGTGCCTACCAATAAAATTAGCCAACCATTTTTCAAATTCTAGGGTTTTTTTAGTCTCCAGTGTGGCAGTGGAGTGCGGATTCAGGCTCCAGAACAACATCCCCATAAGAAGTCATCTGTTCGAGGCAAAAATCCAAAACCTCATCACAATAACCTCTGAAACAATCTGGGACATTTGATTAAGCACAAGTGCGCATTTCAGTTCCATGCAGGATGTGAGACGCGTTTAAGCCACAGTGTTTATATGCAGTTCACAGTTCAGCTTGTTCAGACTGAATATTATTTAAAATTAACAAAAAATACCTTTTGAATGTGTTATAATTTTACAAGTTGATTTGTAAAAATAGATTGTGGATTTAGAGTGTAAAAATATCTAGCAGAACCTCTGATATTATTTTTTGGGAACCAATGCGCTAATCGCAGTTTGGAAGATATGGCTTCAGCTATGTAAGCATATCCTGAGAAATCAATATAATGGACTTAATTCTCTGTTCAGATTTGGAAAAAGGTTGTTTAATAAATCCAATACATAAACAGTCTGCACACAGTAATGGGGCTAAAACTGAATCTGTATTTAAATAATGATCTGATTATTTAATTTTTAGTCCCCTTTAATCCTCCTCAAAACCTTTAAAAATCATGTTTTGATTTTGTATACAAAAAAATCTAGAGTGGTATGTTTGCATCATATACTAAACAACAACTATTCCCTTTTGAGTGTTGATCAGTAGGTTGAACCCTGGCACTGAATGTGGTTATTTGGAGCTTCAACCATGTCTTCCTGAAGCTAAAAGTATAGATTTGACATCCTCAATGTCTCTCCTTTCAGTCAGTTCTGCCAATCCAATCCACGCATCTCAGCACTGCAAACAAAGACAGCAGCAATGTAACCATGCTACATGCAACTGCAACAGCTGTAAAAAATAAAAAAATAAACAAAATGTCAAGGGTTCAGTTGCAGACCCAGACTGACAAGTAAGTGTGTTTTATTTATTTATTTATTTATTTATTCAAGTCGTCATTTCTAGTCATTATTTATTTATTCATTTTTTGGAGGAAGATCCAGACTTTGGTGAGTGAGGAGGAAGGCTGACAATGATGAAGAGAAATGCTTATGAATAAAACATTAAATTTACTGGGAGAACTCTGCTTGCATGAAGATGATTTCTTGTTCTATCTCTGAAGGGAGCCATGTAAGCTTAGCTGAGTGAGGACAGACGCATGTTTTATTTCTTTGCCTTTTGAAAGCTTCAAAGATAATTCAGCTTTTAAAATGCAGTTTTATTATTGATAACAGGGTACAGAGTATATCAATGACTGATTGGTACTAACCCAATTCTCTCTTACATGAAATCTTCTTTTGGAATCTTTTGGTCTCCAACTTCTAAAAAAAAAAACATCAAATTTGTGGCTTCCAGCAGATAAAACAATTGCATGCTTTCGGTGCAGAATAAAGGTTTGGGATTCATGAAACAGAATGTAAGTGTTTGATATGAAGATTCTGCTGAGTGAGTTCAGAAAGCCTGCAGAGCCTTTTCCTCCTCCCTGACTGATGCCTTGATGCTAATGGAGCCTGATACAGTGTCAGGATCTGTGCCATGTAACCTGTCCATGTACAATCCAGTATCTTAGGACTTGTGGCTGACTAAAAATGAAAGAAACATCAATGTGTGAATGGTAGGGTGGAATAGCTACAGCTTGATACAGTGTGTAGTTCCATACTTCTGTGTGTGCCTGAGAAAAAAGTGTTAAAATAGGTCAGGCAACAAGAATGTCTTGGTTTGAAAGCAAATGTAGGACAGACTTGTTTAGTTGTTTAAAAATGTATTTCAGTGGTAGTCTTTACAATCAAGTCAATAATTTTAAAAAGATTTTTACATGTCCTTATTACATACTTAGAGGGGCATCGATCAAGGTCTATGCCTGAATGACTTAAAGGGGTTCTAGAACAAAATTTGTTGGAAACTGTTCTTTGAGCCTCTATATAGCATATAAACTTTGTTGGGGCTAAAAATGGCCCCGGCCTGATATATGGCCAGATCCAACCCCATAATAAAGCCCTACAATAGAAAGATCTGTTTCCTGCCCACTCGGCCAGGGCATAAATATTAAATGAGCTGCATATTAACAGGCCAGTTCACTCCAATGGTTATTTATGTATTTTTATTTTCTTATGTTATTCTTTATTTTATTTATTTATTTAGTTCTTAATGTATTTATTTATTTACTTATTTATATTTTCTTATTATTTTTTATTTTCTTATTATTTATTTTTCTTATTATTTTCTTTTCATATTATTTTCTATTATTGTTTATCTGTTTTTTAATATTTTTAAAATAATAATAATAATTGTTATTATTGTTATTATTGTATGTTACTGAAGTGTTTTTACAAATTGTTTTATACAGACTAATTCGAGTGTTTCCTTCATCGGGATCTTTCTCGCTGGGAAAGCACTGCCAGTTTAGCCATTGGGATCGCTTTTGTCATGGTGGGCGGGGCTCTGCACTGCAGCCTTATGGCTGTGCTGTGGATACCTGTCTGCCCTGATCATGGCAGTCCCTGTGGTAACCCTCTGGGTACTGTGGGGTGACTTCCATTGTGGATGGATCTCCCAAATATTGTTTTTATTATTCTAGATGTTTAATTTTATTGTATGTTCACTTAAAGAGATAGAAACAGATGGAGCAATGTTTTTGTAGTAAAAAGCAGGGGACAGGGTGTGTATGTGTCTTGTGTGTGCTGATCTCCTGTAGCAGCCAGTATTACAGGACAGGACAGGACGGATCTGTGACGGGGTAAGGCGTATTGCGTCATTTCCTGTTGTCGCTGTTGCACTCCCTGTAGCTGTTTGGTGTTCAGACTGTCTTGAATCAATATTATTTTCTCTGTGCTGAGGCCTTTCTAAGTTATTTTAACACACAAGCACACTAAAACACGCTTTTTGTGGTGGTGTACTTTACATTTTGGGAACTCCTTGTGTTTCACACAGTTTTTCTTGGGGTGGTAAGGTCTCGCTAGTTTAGTTAGCTTAGCTTCATTGCGGCTATGGCTACTCTTCTTTCTCCTGTCTCTAACTCTTCACTTCTCTCTTGCTCTCTGTGTCAGATGATTAGTTACTTCCCTGCCTCCTTTAGTGATAATGGTAACTGTAATAAATGTAATATTTTTGTAGCTTTGGAGGCGAGGGTATCGGAATTAGAAGCACGGCTCCGCGCTGTTGAAAAACCAGCAGATAGCTGAGGCCCATTAGCCAGCGCGGAGCCAACAAGGATAGAATCCCCTAGCCGTCCTCCGGTAGAGCCCGCGCAGCCGGGACGTCAGGCCGGCTGGGTGACGGTACGTAGGAAGCATAGTTCTAGGACCCAGCCCATGGGCCACCACAAACCGGTCCACGTTTCTAACAGATTTTCCCCGCTCAGCGATACAGCCGCTCAGAAGCCGACCCTGGTAATTGGCAGCTCCATAGTCAGAAACGTGGCATTAGAGACACCATTGACCATAGTCAAATGCTTGCCAGGGGCCAGAACGGGCGACATCAAATCCTACCTGAAACTGCTGGCTAAAGATAAGCGTAAATACAGTAAGATTGTTATTCACACTGGCGGTAATGACACCCGGTTACGCCAATCGGAGGTCACAAAAATTAGTGTTGCTTCGGTGTGTAAGTTTGCCAAAACAATGTCAGACTCGGTAATCTTTTCTGGTCCCCTGCCCGATCGGACCAGTGACGACATGTTTAGCCGCATGCTGTCATTCCACCAATGGTTGTCAAGGTGGTGTCCTGCAAATGATGTGGGCTACATTGATAACTGGCGAACATTTTGGGGAAAACCTGGTCTGATCCGGAGAGACGGCATCCATCCCACTTTGGATGGAGCAGCTCTTCTTTCTAGGAATATGGCCGAATTTATAAGTCCTCCACAACACTGACAACCCGGGGTCCAGACCAGGAAGCAGAGTCATAGTTTAACCCACCTCTCTGCTGCTTCTGTACTGTTATCCACTCATAACCCTATAGAAACATTGTCTTGCCCATGGTCAAAATTAAATGGATTAAAAGTTAAGCCAACGAAAGCAAATCATGGAAATCTCATAAAGATAAATACGACTTTGACTGAACAGAAAAATAAATCTATTAAATGTGGTTTATTAAACATAAGATCTCTCTCCTCAAAGACTTTGTTAATAAATTACTTGATTTGTGATAATCACGTCGATTTGCTTTGTCTCACAGAAACCTGGTTGCAGCAGGAGGATGATGTCAGTATAAATGAATCAACTCCTTCCAGTCATTTACATTTTTACATTCCTAGAAGTACTGGGCGAGGAGGAGTTGCAATCATTTTTTGTTCTGATTTACTAATTAGTTCCAGACAAATAGATAGCTACAGTTCATTTGAACATCTAACCCTTAATTTTCCTCATCCAAGTTGCAAAACATTAAGACCATTTTTGTTTGTGGTTTTGTATCATCCACCAGGCCCTTACTCTCAATTCTTGGATCAGATCTCACATTTTTTATCTGATTTAGTATTAAATACTGATAGGGTCATTTTAGTGGGGGACTTCAATATTCATGTGGACACTGAAAGTGATAGCCTAAATGCACCCTTTAATGCTATTTTAGACTCAATTGGTTTTACTCAAAAAGTACAGGGATCCACACACTCGGGTAAACACACTTTGGACCTTGTACTGACATATGGTATTGAGTATGGGGAAATAACAGTCCACCCAAATAACCCAGTCCTGTCTGACCACTTCTTGATAACTTTTGAATTTACTTTAACTGACCATCTTAAATCTGAAAGAAAATTTCATTATAGTAGAGCTTTATCAGACAAGGCTGTAACAGCGTTACATCCTCATTGCGTTTGGCATTAGATAGTGTAGCCCCCTTAAAAAAGAAAATGGCTAGCCATAAGAGGCTGACTCCTTGGTTTAACGAGTTGCATACTTTAAAGCAGAATACTAGGAAGTTGGAGAGAAAATGGCGCTCTACACATCTAGAGGATTCAGATTTAACCTGGAATACCAGTCTACTGCTGTATAAAAAGACCCTTCGACAAGCTAGAACAGCATATTTTTCATCATTAATAGAGGCGAATAAAAACAATCCTAGGTTTCTTTTAAGTACTGTTGCCAAACGTACACAGAGTCATAGCTCTGTTGAGCCAACTATTCCCCCAGCTCTTAGCAGTGATGATTTTATGGGATTCTTCATAAATAAAATTAATTCTATTAAAAATAAAATCATTGGCATCCTCCCAAACATGATTACTTCTTCCTCAGTACATGAGGCATTATCAGAAAGAACTGTAGAGCCTAATTTGTGCTTAGGCTATTTTGATTCAGTCGAGCTTTCGGAATTGTCAAAAATATTAGCCTCATCTAAACCTTCAACTTGTATGTTGGACCCAATCCCAACCAAATTATTAAAAGAAGTGTTCCATTTGGTTCCTGGCCCCATTTTGGATATGATGAATCTATCCTTAGTAAATGGATACGTACCACAAAAATTTAAAATAGCTGTAATCAGGGGTGCCGCCAGAAATTCTGGGCCCTTTGGGAAAAAAATGTCTGGGCCCCCCATACTTTTAACAGATAAAATTTACCCCGATAGACATCCCTTGTGCACTTTTAAAACTTAAGCTACTTTCTGTCGGAGACAGTTGTCCAGAAAGTCACTAGATGTCGCCAGATGACGTCATACGCTAATTTGCATAATGATGACGTCCTCACGTGATGACAAATAAAACAGAAAGGAGGAAATAATTATATTTAGATTAGGATTACAGGGTTAAACAATACATTATTTAAACAGGGGAAACATGCTACAGGGAAATGTGACTTCTGTCTTCAAGAAGAGACTGTGGAACATGTTCTATTATTTTGCCTGAAGTAAACTGTTGAGAAAACTGGTACAAAATTTACAAGATATCAAATTGCAACTGGACATCAAAGACCTTTTAAAGATTAACTAAACCCCAAATCAACTTTTTTTTGCTTTTAAACTGTATAAATGGGTCTTTACCAATGCAGTCTTCCAGTTTCTGGGGATTTTTTTACATTTTGGTGTAAACTTGTTTAATTCTACACTTTTTGGTCTTAAAACATCTTAGTGCTGCCCTCTTAGGGTTGAACTGTGGCTACTGCATTTGAATTTTGTGATTGGTGGAGAACGGTACATCTCTACGTCACAGGCATCGACTGCGTCACAGCAGCCATGGTCTCACAGACACGCCCCGTGGGTTTGGGTATAAAACTATCAGACATACCGGCCCCGTGGCGAGTTTGGAGTGGGATTGTGTTTTTCAGGTTACCATTAATTTCACATTAGCACTTAGTTAGCATAGCTAACATACTGTTTTGAATGTTAGCATTACCATTCAGAGACCGACCTCCTCCTGTCTCTCTCTCCCTCAGCAGCAGCGCCAGCCTCGGACAGCGGACAGAGCCAGCGGCTCGAATTGATACGGCTCGGGGCCGCTGAGCTCCATAAAGCCTCCCTCTATCTATAAAAAGGGGAGCTGGTAAAGCCGGCTGCTACCGCGGTCTTCCAAATCCTGTTTGGATTGGTTGTACCGAAACTTAATTTCCCCACGGGGATTATTAAAGTATCTCTTATCTTATCTTATCTTATCTCCGGTGACGACGGAGGAGATCCGCTGGCTCAGGGCGCCGACCCAGCGCCGCACAAGCCCGGTGCTGCTGAGGCAGAGGGAGACAGGAGGAGTCCAGTCTCTGAGTGGTACTGCTAACATAGGCTAACGTTCAAAACAGATGAATGTTGATCAGTCGCAAAACTGCCAACGTGGCTTTGGTCACTGTCCATGTTTCAGTGTCACATCAAGCGAGCTGTCATTGTCCTCCGGAACATACCCCCACGTCCCCCTTCCGCTTTTCCTCAACACTTGGCCATACCCCTCCGTTCTTCCTGGCACCGCCCACTTTGTAGAATTTTTTTTATGTTGTCTGGGGGCGGGGTTATGATTTTTCAGGCGGTTCAGTTTAAATTTAAATTTAAATTTCTGGGAAAAAAATTGCTCAGATATCTCAAGAAGACGAAATTAATAGAGAGAATATAGATGTTGTTAGTTTGTTTTTTAGTACTTTGTAAAAAAAAATAAGTAGGGCATATTTAGCATGCATCAAATGTTTCTTGCCAACTGCCATTAATCAGAAGTTTATTGCTTATGGTATTATTTTCGGTGGGGTTTTTTGTCCTAAGTTTTAAATGTCCTACGTTTTTGAACTCACCATACATTTCGAACGTTCCTTGAATGCATCACAGGTGTGTGATGCAGCATAATACAGACAAGCTTCTGCCTTAATTCCCGTTGAAAGATCGATCTATGGTCTATATACATGCAGAGTTATTTTTTACTTTTGAATTAACATTAAGTACAAAACAACTTCGTTTGTGAGTGGATGAAATTAACCGAAAAAGGTTTGATTGGTCAGTGGACATAGTCTGATCATGCTGCACACACATACGCAGATCATTCCCTTTCTGAGCGTTGTGAAGGAGCAAGCTGGCTCTCTAAACTGCAGGAAATATCGGCAACAAAGTTTCACAGAAAGTAGCTAAGGGTGGTCTGAAACGTCGCTGCATTTGTCGCTAGGCGCTTTTTGGGGGAAAAAAGTCGTTAAGGGGGTTTGAAAAGTCCTTATACAAAATTCCTAAGTTGGCAACACTGAAAGCAAGCAGCTCGGAAGGACAGGTGGAATGAACCATTGAAAAGGGGAGGGGTGTGACTGAAACAGTAAATAAATTATTTGTTAAATATTAAATCTATGGTCAAAATAGACTAAATAAACATTAAGGGCATGAGGGGCCCTAACACATTTAACGTATGTATTACAATGAGAAAATAGATAGGAAAAGAAAAAATGGTCTGCTCTTCTGGGCCCTTCATCAGCCTGGGTCCTTAGAATCGTCCTAACCTTCCACCCCTTTACAGCGCCCATGGCTGCAATTAAACCTTTACTCAAGAAACCTTCCCTTGATCAAGATGACTTAGTGAATTGCAGACCTATATCTAACCTTCCTATCTTGTCCAAAGTCCTTGCTAATCGGTAAAATGGTTGCTAATCAAGTCTGTGAGCATCTAAACAGTAACGACCTATTTGAAGAGTTTCAGTCAGGTTTTAAAGCTTATCATAGCACCTAAACAGCACTGGTGAATGTTTCTAATGATATTCTCATGGCCTCAGATAATGGACTTGTGTCTCTTCCGGTTTTGTTAGATCTCAGTGCTGCTTTTGGCACATTCTATCATAATATTCTCTTAGAAAGGCTTGAACATGTTTCAGGGATCAAAGGAACAGCACTAGGCTGGTTTAAATCATATTTGTCTGACAGATTCCAGTTTGTTCATCTAAATGATACATTTCTTCACTCTCAAGGGTTACTTGTGGAGTTCCACAGGGTTCTGTGCTTGGACCAATTCTTTTCACCATATACATGCTCCCAATTGGTAGAATCATTAGACAGCATGGGATAAATTTCCACAGCTATGCCGATGATACACAACTATATTTATCCATAAATCCTGATGAATCCAGTCAGTTAGGTAGATTGCACGCATGTCTGGAAGAAATAAAAACATGGATGACTCTAGACTTTTTGCTCTTAAATTCTGACAAGACAGAAGTTGCTGTCTTTGGACCAGAAGTTCTAAAAAATAAACTGTTTAGTCAATCACTTCATCTGGATAGCATTAAATTGGCCCCCAGAAATAACGTAAAGAACCTCTGCGTTATTTTTGACCAAGACATGACATTTAAATCCCATATTAAAAAGGTTTCTAGGACTTACTACTGTAATTCTTTACTATCAGGAAGTCCACAAAATGCCATTAAAAGTCTTCAGTTGATCCAAAATGCGGCAGCAAGAGTTCTGATGAATGTTAAAAAGAGAGATCAAATTTCTCCGGTTTTAGCTTCCCTTCATTGGCTCCCTGTTAAATCCAGAATAGAATTTAAGATCATTCTTCTTACATACAAAGCCCTTAATAATCAAGCCCCATCATATATCGGAGATCTGATTGTTCCATATGTTCACCACAGAACACTTCGCTCTCAGACTGCAGGTTTACTTGTAGTTCCTAGGATTTCTAAAAGTAGAATGGGAGGCAGATCTTTTCGTTATCAGGCTCCTCTCCTGTGGAACCAGCTCCCAGCTTTAGTCCGTGAGGCAGACACTCTGTTTACTTTTAAGGCCAGGCTTAAAACTTTCCTTTTTGATAAAGCTTATAGTTAGAGTGGCTTAGGTCATCCTGAGCTATCTCTGTAGTCATGCTGCTATAGGCTTAGACTGCTGGAGGACAGATTTACCAATTTTTTTTCACTCTGCTACTTCCTTTTCTCCTACGACTCTCCAGTTGTATTACAGTTCATTCTGTTATTTCGACTGTTAACTTTGTTTTCTCTCAGTGTTTTTCTCTCCTTCGAAGATATACCTGGTCTGGTATCCTGCTTAGCTACAATGCCCTGTTGGACGGGGGGCATCGACTGGGATGATGCTCCCAGTAACTGAACATCCACTGTGGCATGTTATCAACTTTTTACTTGTAAGATAGAAAGTACTCTGATATCAGATCTTCTGTTTCTTCTGTGTCTCTGCTCTGTCTTCTCAAACCCCCAAACGATCGTGGCAGATGGTCGCTCCTACTGAGCCTGGTTCTGTTGGAGGTTTCTTCCTGTAAAAGGGGAGTTTTTCCTCTCCACCGTCGCTACATGCTTGCTCAGTATGAGGGATTGCTGAAGGATTGCTGTGGTTGGAAAGTCTGCATCAATGGGCCCAACCTCACGCCAATGACTGACGCAATCTGCTGGGATTCCTTAAATAGGAAATTTTTTAACTGTAAAAAATTTAAATGTATTGAAATGACTTCTTGTTAAGTGCCTTGAGATGACATCTGTTGTGAATTGGCGCTATATAAATAAACTGAATTATATTGAATTGGGGCTGCTTCCTCCTCCTCTACGTCTGTGGCTGCTCCCTCCACCTCCATCCCTGAGGCTGCTTCCTCCACCTGAGTCTTCTAGTCTAGTTTATTCTAGTAGTATACTCTGATTTATTTCCTCACTCTTTGATTAGTCAGTGATTTTAAAGACAGAGAAACAGCTTTAATTAGTTAGAATTATGTATGGATTTTAAGTATTTATATTTACATCAATCTTTAAACCCCCATGTTGTGATTCTGATATCTGTCACTCAGTCTAGGTGTTACCGCCCTGCTTTTATTTTAGTGTGACACCCGAAGATCATCACTGGCCCCCATTTAGCCCTCTTTAAAAACTTCCTAGATACACCCCTGCTCACTAATTAAGTATTTTAGGCTCATATAAAGATTATTATTCAAGCATTATTACCTATTATCATTTTGAAAAAGACGTACGGAATTAGACTCACTTTAGGGTTAAACACAGCAGGTCTGAACCACATTAATAAATACCGTTATTAATTCAAACTCTTAGAAAAGTCTTCGTTTTGGACCGCTCTAGATGTTATATTAAACACCAGGCTGTCAGCCAATAAGACACGGAACACTCCCCGCACAACTCCTCTCTGATCAGTCATACCATCGTGCCTCTGTTGCATTCACCAAAGCCAGGACATTACAAAACTACCGTCTTTGTTAATGTCATACGGCGGCTCAGTTAATGTGAACTTATTCCTTCTGGGGTGAAAAAAACATTTTGGGCTTGAGGAGAAATGTTCAGGACAGAGCCGGGAATGCCCAGGCCAGGCGACGCCACTGGGTCCGATCTAAACTGCTGAGATTAATGCGTTTTAGAAGCGTAGCGGGTAAAAAAAATAGACCTGTCACATAAATTTAGGAGAGGGGTGAGACACAACGCTTCTGAGAAGAGTCCGATTTGCGGTGCTTTGCGCCCGGTGGAAACTGTCCCATTGACTGTAATGGCGGCTATTAGCTGCATATTGCGCATCACAGATGTTACACGCCACTTACGCGTCCAGTGGAAAGTAGGGGTCAGTGCTGGTGACATTGTGGCTGTAGTGGATGAAGTAGCAGAGGATGAGGGGGAGGATGGTTTGAAGGCATTAAGCGCTGCTCTCTGCTGGGATCAACTGTCTTCTGAATATATCTTGGTGATGTGGCAACCATCGATTGAGCCTTGATGATGGACGATGCAGTGAACAGTACGAAGAAGTTACCCAAAGCACTCGGCAGACCCTGTCTGATGTTCCACTTCAGAAAAGACCAGCTAGAGATTTCAGTTGCAGCACTACATCTGATCTTTCTTCAGCAGATCTAGCAAAACAGCCTGTTTATTTGAATAAAGTTTAAAGAATGGCCCAGGAAGAGGTTTTTCAGATTAATCCTGCTTGAACTATATATAACTATAAAATATTTTTTCCTTCTGTAAATATTTTTGATGTCTTATACATTTTCAGTTGCTCTCTTAATTTTCTTTTCATTAGTCATTTTAAATTGTTCTAAGTTTTATGTTCACATCTTAAAAACACAACTGTAAATAATAACAAATCTGTTAGTAAAATGACTTAACGAGTGTAAGTGAAGTTCTTAAATAAAAGAGATGACAGAGATTCCTTCAGATATTCGGAGGTTTTAATCCAAACTTGATTGATCAAGCAAAGAGGTACAGCGTTAACAGAGAATATGCAATACTGACCTCCCTTCCAAAACAAAACACACAGTTATATAGGTTCAGTAATCCTGACACCTATCAACATGAAATCAGAAAACATTTCTTCAGTATGAGAACATTAGACTCACAGGCTTATGTGACTTGATAGTGGAAGCGCAATCAATGTATGTCAGGACGTCCTTAGATGTAAAAGAGAGATGCTATGCCAACCCAGGATGTAAGAGCCTAAATTAGTAGATTTGACCTGACCCAAATTCATACAGTGTCATATAATCAGATTGGTTACCATATCATAAAGAAAAAGCACACAGCAACAATCAGTATATGAAATACTGAAATACCATACCTGTGAAGTTTTGGATTTGAAAATAAGGGAAAAATTCCATCAGCCGCGAGCCAAACCGCCACTACAACCAACCTATAGTATCTTTTACATTTTAGGATAGGTGTACAAAAAAAGTCTATAATCACTTTTCATCCAATTACTAACTACAATTAGGTGTTGAATCTGATAGGACTACCTTTGTTGACATTGAAATGCTGTGAACATTGTTATAATACAGCCTAAATGAAAACACAAAAGGGTAAATCAAGCACATTTATTGATTTTAAATTTTTCAGTTCATATGCTATTTAACACATTACATACTTACAATTTATTTCACAATGCTTGTCTTTAAGTTAAACATTTACATTTCATGTTCATTACACATTTTCTTTTAATATATCATGTTCACTCCTGTGGCTCTCTGACATTCATTAGTGACTTATTATACAATAGGGTGACCATATTCTGAGAATCCAAAAAGAGGACACCCTCCCCAGCATGGGCGTGACTACCCCCCGAATGAAATCAATAAATTAATATGGATTCAGGTTAGAAAATACTTAAATATTAGATTGATGAGGTAAATACAGTCAGATGTCATTTCCATCTCTCACATGAATTTGACGGACTGCTTTGAAAAACCAGCATAATAAATCAAATAGACTAAAGAATGTTTATTCATATTTGCAGAAAAATATCACTATTAAGGATTGTTGGAAATGTGTTCCAGCAAATATGTTTTTGAAAATGATGTAGGAATTTATTCTCCAAAGAAGTCATGTTTAGTGCTTTACCTGCTGTCTGACAGAGAACCTCTTCTGTATCTTATAACATGTAGGCTGGATGGTGCGAAAACTTTATTTTCTAGTTGATGCATTAGATTAAGTAATTAATCATTATTACATTATCACCATTATAAACTATAGCAAATTTTCAAGATAATATAGTTTATTTTAAAACATTAAATCTGACTCAAATGCACCAATCTAGATCATAATAATCAGACTCTGGCTTCCATCATTCATTATGCTTTAAAATTGGAATATTCTCCTTTTTATTTGATCTATTATTACCCAAGATCACTTGATGTTACGATTGCAGTTTTCTAGATCTGTTGCGTTCAGTTTTTCAGATAGAGCGATGACAGTAGCATATTTATAATCCTGAGATCCCGAGCAATCCACTGATACTAAATATGTCCAGATTGATTACTGGGGAAGGGATGAAATATTGATCCAAAGTAGAACTGTTTTTTACAGCGATGTCTCAGACTCAAATGATTGTCGGTGATAACTTTGAACTTCGGATAATAATTAATCTGCGTCGTCGCGAAATGAATCCTAACCTGCTGTAGCAGCTCAGATTGTGTTAGCTCAGGTGTGCTGCTCACCTGAGCTCCACTGCCCCGGTAAAAACAGCTCTGACGACCATGACTGAACATTTGGTCTTTTTTCTACAATTCGTCTGTGAAACTACACTTTCGGCATTTTAGTGGCAAATTACAAGCATGCAGCGCAGCTCCTCATTTGTTTTGTGGGCTGTGGCTGCTTTTAAAGTGAGCTAAACCATTTTGTCTCCCAGTCCTTCCCTCCCCATCCCTGGACACCTCTGTCCACCCGCTCCATCACTTTACCACTCATATAGGGTCTTGGGGTATGGGCACATCACTGGGGTGCGAGGAGGGGCTTCCCTTTTTCACACCCCTGTTCTCTACGGGCCATCAGGGGTTGGGGTCCGGAGGAGGAACAGGCGGTCTGGTCGGGGTCCTGGGCTGTTGGGCTGCTTTGCCACTGTGGGGCCATTGGCGGTCTGCTTGTCTCCATCCTAGAAGGTAGGGGGTCCATTTCCCGGGTCCGGGGTCTGGTGGCTCTACTGGGGCATCGGTACCTGGACCTGGGAGCATAAAGTGTGTATGGGGTCTGTGAGTGAGGGTACAGAGTCATTTTTTTGGGTGTCTTGGTGAGTCAGTGAGAATGTATGGGTTTAAGAGGGAGGGAACGTATGACTGTGTCTGTATGTCTTTGTCTACCTGTCAGGTTGGATCTTGGTCTGCCCCCTCGCCTGGCGCACCTCAGGCCTTACACTTAATGGGGGGCCTATTTCCCCTCCGTCACTCCCCGCCGGTGACGGGGACCCCTGCCTGCCGGTGCATCGGTGGTCAATCCGGTTCGGATCTGGTGCGTGCCTGGCCGGGCCTGGGGGGGCCGGTGTGTCGGTCGGCCGATGCGCTGGGCCGATATCTTCCTTTGGTTGGTTGGGGCACCTCTTTTAGAGGTGCCAGGTTTGGGATTGTTGGGTGGGTGGTGCCTGCTCGGTGGCTCGGCGGGATGCGGATCCGGCGTCTCTGCTCGTTTGATCACCTGTTCTGTGCGCACCGTGCGTGGCCGGTTCATTGGCGGGTTGGACCGGCCCTGGCCCTCGTTGGATGCCTGGTCTCTGCGCCCTGCGTTGCGCGGGATCAGGACCCGGTAGCTGGTACAACTTGGTGTCCAGATGCTGGCTGAGCCCGGCCTGGGGATGCTGTCCGTCCCCTGCGGCTATCGGTGGGGCGCTGGGATGTTGGCGGTGGGGATTGGCCTAGGGTGGAGGCGGCGCGTGGCGGCCGGCCGTGGCCCCTTCAGTGCCGGGGGCCCCTCGTCGGCCGGTCCCTTGTCGGGTCCCTGCTGGGGGGTGGGGTGTCCCTGGGCCCCGGCTCTCCCGGTCCATTGACCGGCCCGCCCTGGCGCGGCCGGTCGCCGGCGGGGCCCGTGGGCTCGTCACTGCTGCCCCCCGGGCCCCTGCATAGTGGCCGCTGGACGTTCCCTGGGGTTCTCCGTTGCTCCACTCTTGGGGGATGTGGTCGGCCCCGCCCGGGTCCGCCTGGGGTTCTGGGGGTCCTTTGGACGTCTTTGCTCCGATCTCCTTCATGTCTGCATCGATTCCTGCGAGACGGATTGATGCCTGCTCACACCAACTATCGAACACTCTTGTGGAGAAACCTTATATGCACCAGCATGCTAACACACACATATAGATGTGGGGTCTCTGGTGTTTAAGGATATATTCTTGGGCTGAGGTTATCATTACTAGAGCTTGATTAATCGGTACCATGAGTTTTTCTGTGACATTGTTGTTGTATTTTTATATCTATTTTCGTGTGATGTGGTTGTGTAATTCTTAGTTCACAATGTTTGGTTTGTTTTGTCGATGTTCCTTTTTTGTGTTTTGTTTTGTTTTTTCCCCCTCTCTCTGTCGTCCTGTGGGTATGGAGGCAGACTTCAATGTCTTCCTGTGTTTTCTTTGTTCCCCTTCCTCTCTTGTATTTTCAACTCACCCTCTCTCTTGACTTTTTGTTTCCTACCTCTCTTCTTCATCTTCCTTCTTTCTTCTCCCTAATTTTCCGTCTCCGTGTCCATAACATCAGGAATATATATCAAGTGGAGGACTATAGCAAAAGCTGTACTGCTCCGCTTGTGAAAGTAAATCTGTTGGGCTTCTACTTGGTACTCAGACACCAATTCTGAGCTCCACACTGCCAAACGTAAAAAAAAAGGGGAAAAAAATTGAGCTAAACCAGGTACAGTATGGGGGTAAACCCGGACATTTTATAATATTTAAATAAATCCCCCCGGACATAATTTTATGGCCAAAAAGGAGGACATGTCCGGGCAAAAGAGGACGTATGGTCACCCAATTATACAAGTTTGTTGCAGATTTTGCATTCTTTAACACTTTTTGATATTTACAAACCTTTGATTTTTTGGCAGGAATTCCTTCTTCACTTTCATCCATCTCTCTCGTTTGCTGTTTCTGTTATGTTCCCGCTATCTGCACAAATCTCGCGACAACTGCCACAGGGACAACTGTATGTGGCTATTTCCACCGAATGGGTGCCATTTCCTTGTTGCAAGTCCACCAAATTAAATTAGTTTTTAGTGTAATTTTCAAAAGCAAATCTAGTAACACATATACTTAACTATTCCAAATGACCATTGGTCAATCTTAAATGACTTTATTAAATTTTTTACATGGTTTTTGAGACAAACATGTTTGCATTATTTTCAGTCCTGTTACCAAAACTCATGTAACATCTTAAAAAGCACATGAATAAGCAGGTAAACAAATTCCTTCGTTTTCTACTCAAGAAAGTGTTTATTTAAATTAAATGGTTGGTTTTAAGTTTAAATAACTAATGTTAGTTACCCAAAAATCCATACTGATATACAAAAGTTTTATTTTTCTAAGAGATCCAAACCCATATTTATTAGAAGACACAGGGTTCTAGTTAATCAAATTTATGATTATGTAATTCATTAAACAATTTAATAAATTATGGACCAAATATAATTGAAAAAATCTTTTTATTTTTTTTACAGAAAAACAATTGAGTAACAGGAATGAACAAGGTGTAACAGGAATTAACAATGGACAAGGGGAACATGTGCCACATGTGTATGTCTGAGTTTTGTGGCCTTTTTCCTAAGACCCACTTTGTAGTTTTTCCCAGATCCCCTTTTGAATTTCCATGTAGCGAGCTGTGACTTGCCTCAGGGGTGGGATGATGCACAAAATATCCTCAAACAGATACCACAGCAGGTCTTCACGTGCTGGCCAGAAAAACCTGTTGATCCCAATTTTGTGCATGCAACGCACCTCAACATGTGTTTCATATGTATCTGTGATGACACCTGGGTAAACGTCTGCATCGTACTTCACCACACACCATTTGCCAATAATGTCAGGACTTTGCCACATAATTTCTGTGGCTGTGGGGGCTGCCTTTTGATGACGGAATGTGAAAGGCTTTGCATTAAATCACTCACAGCTCAGATTTTGCTTTGTTGTGCACAAGCAGCTGACATCTCTGGTTGTCAGTTCTCCTTGGGCAAGGGTGACTACCTGATGTATCCTCATTGTGGAGGGAATTGATGGCACATCATTTGGCATCTCCTTCTTTGGTTGTGGAGCTTGCTCTGGTGATAGCTGGGAGGTGTCTGGAGGGGTGACGAGGTGCCGCTGAACCTCTTTTCTGTCTTTGAGCCTATGGTATGTCTCCCTCCACTTTTTGCGTCATCTGCGCTTTTCTCTCTCACTTAGTTGGTCTATCATTTTCTTCCTGCCTGATTCTAGGTCCTCCCTGTATTTGCTTTGTTCCCTTTCAAGATATCTTTCCCTCCTCTCTGGGTCGGCATCACGTCGAGCACGATAGCGCCGTTGCTTTTCTGCAGCACTAAGTGGGGGCTTTGCTCCCTGTAAGCATTTATTCACATTATAAAACTGATCTTAAGTCTCAACAACTGCAGTAATTTCAAGTGTAAAGTAAAAAAAACAGATGCATAGTGTAATATTAGTCAATATTCTATCTAATTAATCATTTTACCAATGGACTCTACTCAGTCCTGTTACTTCTCATATGAGTAACAGGACTGAAAGTAACAGGACTGAGTTTTTAGCATAGAGTTAGCAAATTCATGAAATATAACCACATGGCATCCTTGCTAGTAGCATGAGGACACAAAGCACAATCTATTGATTCACCAAAAATTTGTATTTTTAAAATAAACAAATGATAACTAAGATCTAATTTATGTAACAGGACAGTATGTAGAGATTGACCTCGTCATTTACTGCCAACATATTATAAAAATAATCAGAAAAATGAATGAGAGGACTTACTTTTGGTCTTCCCATGACCTTTAGAAGATCCAACTGATGCAACTTCCTGTTGTACGTGTCACTTATGGAATGTTCAAAATTAATCAGATGGGGACATGGGTGAGGGTAACAAGACTGAGTGTAAACCGAGGGACACAACTAAAATGTGTATTTTTACCAAAAAATTATAGATTTGTTTTGAAAAATACATTTGTGAAGCATTGAGGGGATATAGAGCCAGACAAACATGCAAAAAAAAAACATTTCTTTTGGCTTTTGTTAATCATATTTCATCCTAAAGTGTAATGTAAAAGATTGAGGACGTGTGAAAAATACTGTTTTTTCTGCATTGAAAGGTATTTTTTATTAATCCTTCCCATTTATATCTTAAATTTGCAGTCAGATCATTATGCAGGACCTTTTGTTTAATAACAAAATGTATTTAACAGTTCATTTTCATGCACATTTATACATACATTTGCCTGGGGACGGAAATGGCACCCATTCGGTGAATTGGCCCATGTGGTGGTTCTCGCGAGGCTTCTTCTTCTTCTTCATTCTTCTTGTTTAACGGCGGTTGGCAACCAGCTTAAAGGAGCATTATCGCCTCCTACTGTTCCAGAGATCAGTTTGGAGAGGCAGGAATTTTAAAGATATATATAATACGGTAGATTTACGGGAAAATAATAATCTGGGAGGACGGCGGAAAAGCGGGGTAAAATACGTTACTTTCCCGGCCAAAACGGGATACTTGATACCCTGTCTTTGTCTGTCTCCGTGTCCTGATTACCCCCAGCTGTTTTGAGTTTCCCCGATTACGTCCCTGTGTATATAGGTTCCCCTGTGCCCCTCATGTCTCCGCTGGTTCGTCGTCAGAGTTCGTCAGAGTTCGTTAGATGTCGTCTAACCCAGGTCTTGTCCTCGTCCCATGTTGTCTCGAGCTTAAGTTTTGAACTTCATTAAAGATGAGCAGAAGGAGCTCAAGTCATCGCTTTGCATTTGGGTCCTTCTTTCACGGAAACATGACAGAACGAACCAGCCATTTGGACCCAGCAGAATGTGAGCATATGGAGGAGGAATGGATGGAACTTTTCGATTGTTGCGTAAACTAAGGACTGTGTTCAGACTCATCCTATGTCGGATCCCGGTTGGCCTACTGTCCCCCTGGCGTTGGGCCTCGGAGGTATGAGGCTGCCCGTCGTCAAGAAGGCCGCCGAACGCGAGCCGCCCCTAATCCTTTCCAGGGGGGCTCGGTCGACAACCACCCGGTTTCCCAGAAGTCTGTCCGCCACCACAAGGTTCAGGCCATCCAAGCTCCTGACGCGGTTCCTCGGCGCTGCAAGCCAGCGGTTAATGCTACCTGCGTGCAGCAGTCTTTCCGGGGTCCACTCCTGCTGCCTAGTCAGCATGACCATGTTCCGGCAGCTTTTCAGCCTTCGGCAGAGACTGCTCCTGGTTTTGGGGTTGCAGACTGGTTTCCTGAGCCCGAGTTCCAGTCTTCCGAGTGTGTTCCAGAGCTCCAGTCTTCCGAGTGTGTTCCAGAGCTCCAGTTTTCCGAGTGTGTTCCAGAGCTCCAGTTTTCCGAGTGTGTTCCAGAGCTCCAGTTTTCTGAGTGTGTTCTAGAGCTCCAGTTTTCAGATTGTGCTCCAGAGCTCCAGTTTTCAGGGTGTGTTCCAGAGCTCCAGTTTTCAGAGTGTGTTCCAGAGCTCCAGTTTTCAGAGTGTGTTCCAGAGCTCCAGTTTTCTGAGTGTGTTCCAGAGCTCCAGTTTTCCGAGTGTGTTCCGACGGACACTCCTCGCATCGCCTCCCAGGCGCGGCCAACCTCCAAGCCTTCCAGTTTCACATCGTCCATGCGGTCCTCGGACGTGTTGCCTCCCGAACTTTCTGCCGGGTTCCTGCCGATCCATGGCCGGCCTCCAGAACTTTCTGCCGGGTTCCCATGCCCCCCCCGAGCTCTTTTTGTTTTCGGGACATTTTGGAACTCCTTGTGTCTTTTTTGGGACTTTATCAGTTTGGTTCTGGTCCAAATACACAATGAATGAGTAAAATAAATCTTAGCACAATATGAAAATGTGTACTTTTCCCTCAAACGAGGCTTGCATCCACAGTGTGAACGCCGAAATCAAAGATCGTCAGTCACTCATTGCACGCGCCACAGTGACCCTTTAAAGAGGTTACACAAAAACAGATCAGTAGTAATCAACAATAACAATAGACTCCATCATAACAAAGCCACAAGAAATAGAAATATAAAAAATTATTTCAACTTCAGTACTGATTAGGCATACCTCACTGCTCATAAATTATGCTATGGGAAATCACAAAAGAATCAAACAAATTTATAATCCCCCCTTATTCATAGATTAATATGAATAAACAAAACATGAAATAAATGAAAAAGGAAATAATGTTGAATAATAAAAATGAACTGGATTTGAATAGAAAATAAAAAGGAAACATAACTGAAACCACATAAATGAAATGTCTAGAGAGAAAAAAAAAATGAAATAGAATAATAATAAAAGAATAACACTTCATCACAGCAGTCTTGGAGGACAACAGAATTGCCTCCAGAAGAGCAGCGACCTGGGGAGCATTCAAAATGGGCTTGCCATTAGACTTGAGAAATCTGCGGTGTTTCCAGAGCGCCCCAAAATGATGCACTACACCTACTGCGTAGCTGCTGTTATGTATGTTGAAGGCCTTTTCTTTAGCCAGCTCACAGGCCCTGGTCAAAGCAATCAATTCGGCTGTCTGCGCATAGAAATTAGACAAGAGGCTTCCTGCAGACAGAGTACAATGAACAGAGCAAACAGCAAACCCCACCCGATTTTTTCCCGTCGGGTCTCTGAAAGCTGAACCGTCCACATAAAGTATCAAGTCAGGGTTCTGTAGGGGCGTGTCAGTCAAGTCACTTCATGGTGTACACAGTACCTCTAACTTTGCATGGCAGTCATGAGATTCATCCTCCGTAGGCAGCAAACTGGCAGCATTTAGTCCAGTACACCTTCTCACTGTTATATTTGGCAAGTTTAACAGATTTGACGAATACCTTAACCATCTTGCCGCCGACAGGTGTGACGTTCTCTGTTCCAACAAAATAATTGCAACGTTATGTGGGACATACACAGTGAGAGGAGAATACATCACTATGTCTCTAAAGGCTAAAACAACTTTTTCAGCCGCAGCTATTGCTCTTAAACAATCCGGGAGACCAGCTGCAACTGGATAAAGTTTAGCAGAGTAGTAAGCGACAGGATGTTTCAACCCACAATGTTCTTGCAAGAGCACAGAAACCATGCACCCATTTTTCTCATCAACCATCTGAAAAAACGGTTTCTGTGGGTCTGGCAAAGCCAGAACTGGGGTGCTTTGCAATGCTCTCTTCAGTTCCTCAAATGCTTGCAGTGCCTCAGGGCAATACTGGATGGCATCAGAGGCCACCATATTTTCCCCATGTATCAGCTCAGACAGTGGTTTTTCTAATACTGCATAGTTTGGAATGAAATTCCTACAGTATGAGGTTAGGCCTAAAACAGACATCATTTGTTTCTTTGTGACCGGTTTAGGAATCTGCTCCACCGCTTTGACTCTTTTAGTAGACAAAGACTGTGAGCCTTTTGAGACAACGTGACCAAGAAAAGTGACCTCTGATTTCACAAAATGCAGTTTTGAAAAACTGGCTTTGTGTCCAAATGCATGCAAATGCTTTAACAAAGCAATAGTGTCTGTTTCACACAGTTTTTTTCCGACGGTGCACACAACAGACGATCATCCACATATTGGATTAACGCAGAGCCGGGAGAAAGTTCTAGTCCATCTAAACTCTCTTTTAGTGCCATGTTAAAGATGGTAGGAGACTCAATATACCCTTGTGGGAGGCGGGAAGATGTGTAACCTCTCCCTTCAAATTGAAAAGCAAACCAGAACTGACTCTCAGGGTCTACTGGCACACTGAAGAATGCATTACTCAGGTCAACAACTGTAAAATGAGCGGCTGATGGTGGGATCTGATATAAAATAGTACACGGATTCGGTGAAATGGTGGCTCGCGGCATTATCGATGTGTAATTCGTTTTAAATCTTGTACGAAATGCCATTGTTCATCTGTTTCTCTGATTTTTTTTCACTGGAAAAATCGGACTGCGGACGGGGGAATCGGTGCATTCGACAATTATCTCACATTTTAACAGAGCATCAAACACTGGTTTTATCCCACGCACTGCTTCTGGTTTTAGTAGGTATTGACGTTGGGCCGGACGGAAAGATGATTTTGGTGTGATTTTGACAGGATTACAACAATTAATTAAACCCACATCATATGAGTATTTTGCCCATAAGTCAGATGAGATCTGCTGTAGGGGGAGGGGTATTTATGCCTGTTTTGCTGGGGTATCTTCATGTAGAAATGCGTGTGACAGCATTTCCTCAGAGTCATCAGTTAAATGAACTACTCTGGTGACATGTACTATGCACTGAAATGGGCGTTTAAAAAGGTGTGCAGATTTTGAGTGAAAAACAGAGGTGTCGCGCTGCGTTTGTTCCCAATCAGAAACCAACTGAGCTCGGTGAACGAGTTTTTCCACAATTTCCCACTTTGCACCAGCCGGTTTAGGGATGGAAATGTATGATTCATGTTCATGAAATCAGTAAAGTGTTCGCTGTTCAGGTGTGACGCAGACATTCAGTGCAGCTGAATGTGTGTCCTAAACCACGGTGGTTATGTTCAATGTGTCTGTGTCTGAGCTAAACCATGTCTGCTCATAGTCTGTGTCCGGTCCTGTAGAAATGTGTGATGTGTAATGGAGGTCTCCTTCCTGCATAAAAACAGATGCTGTACTCACCAGATTCTGAGCCGAATTGAGGAGGGATTTTGCGGTGGTACCTGCTATCAGCTTCCACTCATATTCATGTTTGAGGTCGTGAGGGCTGTATTTCACTGCCGTCAATACTGAGTCCTCCTGAGCTGGTACCACTTGGATTCCTTGTGATGATGAAAAAATAGTGATATTTAGTTTGCACATCAGGTCTCTTCCTAATAAATTTACAGGACACGGTTGAGAAATCAGAAAACCATGTTTGAAAGCTGGCCCCTCTCCCAAATGACAACGAAGGGCAGCTATAACGTTTTTTTACAACCTGACCGGATGCAGAGAAAGAAAAAACATGGTTGCCGCTTCTTTTTGGATGTGGTTGTAATGCAGTGTATTCAGGACCGAGTGGGTTGCTCCCCAGTCAATCATGAATTCCACAGATGTTCCTGAAACATCCACAGACAGAATAGGTAAGGCCTTGTATGCTTCTGAAGGGACGTGAGCATACGTACCAGTTGGTGTTGTTTCACTAAATGTTCAATGGCTTCTGTAATCAAGGTGTGAGGTTAGTTTTATTAATTCAGAAAGCAGATTCTTCCTTGCAAAGAGCAGAAGTTTCATTGGAAATGGCAGATTTTTCATTGCAAACAATACGTTTTTTATCACAAAGAACAGTTTGAATATCTCTTTCAATGTGATTGGATGTGTCTGTGTGCGTCTGTGTGTGCGTCAGATCTTCAGATCCATCCGCTGGCAAAATGGAGAATTCTCCTTTGTGCCCATTACTGGAAGTCAAACTGTTCGGTCAGCTAGCCCAGCTGGCTTGGTGACAGCCTCTCCGCGTGGCTGATGAAGTCGGGCACGCCTGCCCACAATGATCTTGAAAATGTCCACATCTCCCACGGTGATAGCAACGGTCATTGTCCTCTGGTGAAACTCTGCGGTGGTCAGCTGACTGCGGATGGCTGTGGTGTTGCATTCTGTGTCTTTGTCCACCTCTGAAATGACGTCGGCCTCTCATCCTGTGATCCTGTGTCATCGGCTTAATACATTGTTACGGCCGCAATATGCAAATCACTTTCTCTTTTTGTCTTTAATTCATTTTCTCTCCTCTTTATGAGTTACTCAGAATGCAAAACATACTTACGCAGTTCAGAATAGTTCAGTCCTTGGTCCAATCCAATATATTGATCAATTACCTCGTTCCGCAGCTTGAAGTAGCTGAATCAGTACTCGATAGCAAAGCATCGACTCCCAGACGGAACCACGTATCTCCTCTGGCTTCGTTAGTCCGCTGTGTCTTTCAAACGCTTCCTCCAATCTGTGAAGAAAGTGTAAAAGGGTTAAATTGGGCTTGGTGGGAAACTCTTTATCTATGGCCTTACATAGGTTCGTGATAGCCACGTAATTCTCAGCGTTGGCTCCACTATCCTCAGCTGACGGCCCTTCATCTGACGGCACCTCTTTCATGCGGATATCAGGTCTAGGTAAGCTTCCAGTTAGCTTGCTAGCATCTACAGCTTTCAACTTCTTTTTAATTACTCGCCTGATTTCGATTCCGTTGGGGTGAAGCATCTTACAGAATTCCTCCAGCTCTGTTGCAAACTATTTTCCGTTTCCGACAACGTCAGGGAGTTGTTCAATGGCTTCCTCCATGTCGTGATTGGACCAAGGACGAAAAACCAGCACTGGTCCATTTGCCCCTGCAACTTCCAACATGGGTGCCGACAAAATATAGTTAGAAGCCTGTGTAAGGCTTACCTCAGAAGGTTTTTGCTCCACCGCGGTCCTACTGTCTTTTCCTCTGGTTCTTGTGGACGGGGTAGGAGAGCAAGATGGCGGCTTCTTGACGTATTGATTTGATATGCGGTACTCCGGATTGGTGGGCTCTGCTGCTAGAGCATCGGTTGGTGGATCAGGCTGTCACTCTGGTTTGGGCTCCGCTTTTGCTGACAATCCGGCGAGTGCCTCTGGTTGCTCTGGCTGCCAATCATCAACCAGGACCCCGACCAGACCGCCTGTCCTCCTCCGGACCCCAACCCCTGATGGCCCGTAGCGAACAGGGGTGTGAAAAGACCCCTAGCCTCCATCCTCCCGCTCGAGTATGGTGTTGATGCGTGTTGTTATAATGTGCATTTAAAACAGAGGAGTGGGATGTGGGGAAGGCAGCCACACATCCCCCAACCCCCACCCCGAGCCCTCAGTGTCTATATGTGGTTTAACAGTGGGCACCGGCACCAGAGGTGAAGCTGATTGTACCGCTCCCCCTCTGGATGCCGAAAAGTGTGCCCACCCCAAAGTCCCTACATATGTGTCGTGTAAGAATGTTATACCTTGGGAGTGTCTAAGTTGTATATTAAAATTGGGACCCAGGACACCACGGGATAGCGAGGAGGGAAGCCCCTCCTCACACCCCAGTGATGTGCCCATGCCAGTGATGTGCCCATGAGCGATCAGGTTTTAAGGACGCATTATCAATTTTGCCCGCCACAGTGCCAGAAATGTCTCTGCTTCCTCTTAAATTTCTAAAACCGGCTTTTCGCTCGCAGCATTTTGCTTCATCCATCCAGATCTGCCAAGAACGTTTAACCTCTTAAGCCACAGGGTCTCTCCAGGGTCTCTCCAAGCTCCTAGCTCGAATAGGACATGCCCAACATTAAATTTGTTTTTCTCTGCAAAAATGATCTCTGTGTAAACAATTTTAGTATCAAAATGAAGCCAATGCTTGTGAGATTTAATCATAGGTGTAAAAATTACAGCATATGTTACTGTGCCAAAGTAATTGTAGCTTGAACATAGGCAAATAACAAGATTCTTTATTCACGACAAAAAAAATTCCCATGTTACAGTATATAATACCATTGAAAATATGGATCAGTAGAATATAAACTGCAGATAATCATATAAACTGCAGATAATCATATAAACTGCAGATAATCATAAACCAACATGTGTAGATTACCTGTATCAAGATTCATGTTCATGTTCACTTCATGTTTCATGAAGTGGAGCAAAGTTACAGAGGCTTTAGTGAAAGAAATAGCTAGGTCTTTTGCAGTTTGGCACAGTTTGGCACAATTTGGCACAAACAGTGAAAGTTTCAATTTCTCAACTCCTGATATCCTGATTGTATTCAAGTTCAGTTATATGCCTGAAAACAAACTGTTTTATTATTATTATTTTGGTAAAATATCCAACATATTTATCACCCTATTTAAATAACACTATAGGCTTGACTCTAACTGAAGAACATTTATTCAAATTCCAAATACAACAAAACTGTGAAATATACATATGAAATAGATAACAAAACTATTCACAACCCCCTCCTCTTATCAATGCAAATGTTCTTATATGGATGGTAATGTGCTTTGCATGCAGTAACAATATGATCGTAGAGTGGCCTGATTTTGCACAGATGACCGTAATCCGGGGTGTTTTTGTTTCTTTTCATTGAGGAGTCCTCAACACAAACCTCTGAGGAACTATCATTCCAAGTAATCGCCAGGGCTTCGTCAGTGATGATTCTCTTCTCTCGAAGCGTCATTTTTCGAACGCAAACAAAACAATCGAAACTGAATCGTTCATTCTCGCTCTCACCTGCTCATCTGATCACCTGCGCGTAACTGCACCCCCGAGGTAAACAAAATATCTGTTTTTAGAAAAAACAAAGGTAAGGAAAAATGTATGCTCTTGTTTTTCAAAAGCCATGCATATTTTTGTGCTTATTTTGCTGCTCATTTGCTGAAATTTGCACGTGGCGTGATGAAACTTGCAGCTTTAGAATCTGTGAGATGCAGACTTTCAGGGAAGGCAAAGTTTGCTCTGTTCTGTTCGGCAGGGTGAACGACAGGTTCGGTTGAATGTGTTCATGTAAAAATCGCAAAATAGCACAACTGCTCTTTTAATTGCTTGTTATTTTTTCTGGGTTTGGAGGTCACAAAAAAGATTTATATGACTCTTTAGCTAAGATTCTGAGGTTTATAATGATAGGACATGCTTAGCAATCAGTAACCACAGGTCAACTAAATTGGGTGCATATATATGAAAACGCTACCTCTTTTTCCCCAACAGACTAATCAATTTTATGGAAAGAATCCATCTCACCGTTGCCCTTCTCCTGAGGAGAGAACAGGTTCGATTCCAGGCAGCGGTCGGTCTGAAACTAGGGAAACCAAGTCCCTTCCTGCTCCTCAAAAGGGCTATTCGGAGGTCCGAAGGGCCGGGGGCTGCTCCTGCTGGGTCTTTGTGACTCCTTGGCGGCTCTCGGCCAGTCCTTCCGCACGCTGGAATCTACGTTGAGCGTCAAATTGTAAGTAAAGTTCTTAAATAGAAGAGATGAGAGAGATTCCTTCAGATATTCTGAGGTTTTAATAAAAACTTGGTTGGTTAAGCAAGAAGGTACAGCGTTAACAGAGAATATGCAATACTGACTTCCCTTCCAAAACAAGACACAGAATTATATAGGTTCACTAATCCTGACACCTATCAACATGAAATCAGAAAACATTTCTTCGGTATGAGAAAATTGGACTCGCAAGCTTCGGGGACTTGATAGTGAAAGCACAATCAATGTATGTCAGGACGTCATTAGATGTAAAAGAGAGTTGCTATGCAAACCCAGGATGTAAGAGCCTAAATCAGTAGATTTGACCTGACCCAAATTCATACAGTGTCATATAATCAGATTGGTTACCATACCATAAAGAAAAACCACACAGTAACTATCAGTATATGAAATACACAGAGTAGATCACTCTTAAAAATTAAATTTCCCACAACAATGAGATTCACTATTTGTCTCAATCTATGTAGGAGAGGCAAATTTATTTGTGTAGCGCACTTTCAGCAACAAGGCAATTCAAGATGCACACAAGTATAGACAATGTTAAAATAAACCTTAGAAAAGCAGGAATATAGCTAAGATGATTTCTGATGTCTCACAGAAACCTGGTTGCAGCAGGAGGATTATGTCAGTATAAATGAGTCAACTCCTTCCAGTCATTTAAATTTTCACATTCCTAGAAATACTGGGCGAGGAGGAGGAGTTGCAACCATTTTCCGTTCTGATTTACTAATTAGTCCCAGACCAATTGATAGCTACAGTTCTTTTGAACATCTAACCCTTAATTTTCCTCATCCAAGTTGCAAAACATTAAGACCATTTTTGTTTGTGGTTTTGTATCGTCCACCAGGCCCTTACTCTCAATTCTTGGATCAGATCTCACATTTTTTATCTGATTTAGTATTAAATACTGATAGGGTTATTATAGTGGGGGACTTCAATATTCATGTGGATACTGAAAGTGATAGCCTAAATGCAGTCTTTAGTGCTATTTTAGACTCAATTGGCTTTACTCAAAAAGTACAGGTATCGACCCACTCAGGTAAACACACTTTGGGCCTTGTACTGACATACGGTATTGAGTGTGAGGAAATAACAGCCCACCCACATAACCCGGTCCTGTCTGACCACTTCTTGATAACTTTTGAATTTACTTTAACTGACTATCTTAAATCTGAAAGAAAATTTCATTATAGTAGAACTTTATCAGACAATGCTGTAACAATTTTTAAAGAATCTGTTCCATTCTTACTTTCCTCAGTGTCTCAGAGTAACACAGTGGATGGCAGCAATTCTATCTCTAACCCTTCAGAAATTGATGGTCTGGTTCACAGCGTTATACGTCCTCATTGCGTTTGGCATTAGATAGTGTAGCCCCATTAAAAAAGAAAGGGGCTAGCCATAGGAGGCTGACTCCTTGGTTTAACGCAGAGTTGCGTACTTTAAAGCAGAATACTAGGAAGTTGGAGAGAAAATGGCGCTCTACACATCTAGAGGATTCCTATTTAATCTGGAATAACAGTCTACTGCTGTATAAAAAGACCCTTCGACAAGCTAGAACAGAATATTTTTCATCATTAATAGAGGCGAATAAAAACAATCCTAGGTTTCTTTTTAGTACAGTTGCCAAACTTACACAGAGTCATAGCTCTGTTGAGCAAACTATTCCCCCAGCTCTTAGCAGTGATGATTTTATGAGATTCTTCATAAATAAAATAAATTTTATTAAAAATAAAATCATTGGCACCCTCCCAAACATGATTACTTCTTCCTCAGTAAATGAGTCAGTATCGGAAAGAACTGTAGAACCTCAGTTGTGCTTAGGCTGTTTTGATTCAGTCGAGCTTTCAGAATTATCAAAAATATTAGCCTCATCTAAATCTTCAACTTGTATGTTGGACCCAATCCCAACCAAATTATTTTAAAAAGTGTTCCATTTGGTTCCTGGCCGCATTTTGGATATGATTAATCTATCCTTAGTAAACGGATACATACCACAGGAATTTAAAATAGCTGTAATTAAACCTTTACTGAAGAAACCATCCCTTGATCAAGATGACTTAGTGAATTACAGACCTATATCTAACCTTCCTTTCTTATCCAAAATCCTTGAGAAAATTGTTTCTAATCAAGTCTGTGAGCATCTAAACAGTAACTAGCTGTTTGAAGAGTTTCAGTCAGGTTTTAGAGCTCATCATAGCACTGAAACAGCACTGGTGAAGGTTACTGATGATATTCTCATGGCCTCAGATAATGGACTGGTGTCTGTTCTGGTTTTGTTAGATCTCAGTGCTGCTTTTGACACAGTCGATCATAATATTCTCTTAGAAAGGCTTGAACATGTTGCAGGGATCAAAGGAACAGCACTAGGCTGGTTTAAATCATATTTGTCTGATAGATTCCAGTTTGTTCATCTAAATGATAAATCATCTTCACTCTCAAGGGTTACTTGTGGAGTTCCACAGGGTTCTGTCCTTGGACCAATTCTTTTCACCATATATATGCTTCCAATTGGTAGAATCATTAGACAGCATGGGATAAATTTCCACAGCTATGCCGATGATACACAACTGTATTTATCCATAAATCCTGATGAACCCAGTCAGTTAGGTAGATTACAGGCATGTCTGGAAGACATAAAAGCATGGATGACCCTAAACTTTTTGGTTTTAAATTCTGTCAAGACAGAAGTTGCTGTCTTTGGACCAGAAGTTCTTAAACAGAAACTGATTAGTCAATCACTTCATCTGGATGGCATTAAATTGGCCCCCAGTAATAACGTAAAGAACCTCGGCGTTATTTTTGACCAAGACTTGACATTTAAATCCCATATTAAACAGGTTTCTAGGATTTCTTTCTTTCACCTCCGGAATATTGCTAAAATTAGAAACATCCTGTCCAGGAGTGATGCTGAGAAACTAGTCCATGCATTTGTTACCTCAAGGCTGGACTACTGTAATTCTTTACTATCAGGAAGTCCACAAAATGCCATTAAAAGCCTTCAGTTGATCCAAAATGCGGCAGCAAGAGTTCTGATGAATATTAAAAAGAGAGATCACATTTCTCCTGTTTTAGCTTCCCTTCATTGGCTCCCTGTTAAATCCAGAATAGAATTTAAGATCCTTCTTCTTACATACAAAGCCCTTAATAATCAAGCTCCATCATACATCAGAGATCTAATTGTTCCATATGTTCCTAAAAGAGCACTTCGCTCTCAGACTGCAGGTTTCCTTGTAGTTCCTAGGATCTCTAAAAGTAGAATGGGAGGCAGATCTTTTAGTTATCAGGCTCCTCTCCTGTGGAACCAGCTCCCAGCTTTAGTCCGTGAGGCAGACACACTGTTTACTTTTAAGGCCAGGCTTAAAACTTTCCTTTTTGATAAAGCTTATAGTTAGAGTGGCTTAGGTCATCCTGAGCTATCTCTGTAGTTATGCTGCTATAGGCTTAGACTGCTGGAGGACAGACTTACCAATTTTCTTCACTCTGCTACTTCCTTTTCTCCTACGACTCTCCAGTTGTATTACAGTACATTCTGTTATTTCGACTGTTAACTTTGTTTTCTCTCAGTGTTTTTCTCCCCATAGAAGATATACCTGGTCTGGTATCCTGCTTGGCTGCAATGCCCTGTTAGACGGGGGGCATCGACTGGGATGATCCTCTCAGTAACTGAACATCCACTGTGTCCTGTTATCAACTTTTTACTTTCTGTAACATAGAAATTACTCTTTTACCAGATCTTTTGTTCCTTCTGTGTTCTGCTCTGTCTTCTCAAACCCCCAGACGGTCGTGGCAGATGGCCGCTCCTACTGAGCCTGGTTCTGTTGGAGGTTTCTTCCTGTTAAAGGGGAGTTTTTCCTCTCCACTGTCGCTACATGCTTGCTCAGTATGAGGGATTGCTGAAGGATTGCTGTGGTTGGAAATCTGCCCAACCTCACGCCAATGACTGACGCAATCTGCTGGGATTCCTTAAATAGGAAACTTTTTAACTGATTGGAATGTTTGTATAATTGTATTGAAATAACTTCTTGTTAAGTGCCTTGAGATGACATCTGTTGTGAATTGGCGCTATATAAATAAACTGAATTGAATTGAATTGAATGATTTTAATGTTTGTTCAGTCAGATTTTAATATACTTACATTTAAAACTGCACTCATTTCCAGCTTTGTCTCCCGCTTTGTTCGCCATTGTTACTGGAACAAAAATCTCCTGATCCATGTCGGCCCGCAATGCTTTTTGGGATATGGTGGGCTCTAAAGGATACAGCAGACCCGTCCTTCAAATTGGGGAATAGAAGGCTGGATTCATGGACGGCATATGAAACAGTCTTCGAATTTGGACAGCCTTTGTTGCGGCGCTATGACTTAATCTGCCTTCAAATCCGGCCTTCGAAGGATGCATCTGCTGAATTTGGACACAGCCAAACCATGTCTAAATGGCCAATTTGGAAGTTTTGCCTGGACTTTGTCAACTAATACCTCTCCAAAACTTCCATGCTTTATTGTTTTGGCATGAATGACTTTTAGTATGGTAAATGGTCCGATTCTGTACTGTGCTTTGGGTCATGTTTTGGATTGCAACTGCATACTAAGGGAAATTTACAACAAAACGTGCACCTTGTCCTCTTCATAAATGCTCAGAACACTGTAGTGCATTAAAAAAACACAGAGGTTGGCAAATAGGTTTCTCAAGTTAGCTAGTCAATGGAAGAATAGACCTTGAAAAAGCAGGAATAGAGCTAAATCAAGTAAAAACTAAACCACACATACCAAAATGTATGATAACGCTGGTTGTGCTGTGGAAGGCATATATTTATCAAAATGAAAGCCAAAGAAAATCCTATGTGGTCACAGAATATTTCCACAGCCCTTCTGTTCCTTCTGTGTTCTGCTCTGTCTTCTCAAACCCCCAGACGGTCGTGGCAGATGGCCGCTCCTACTGAGCCTGGTTCTGTTGGAGGTTTCTTCCTGTTAAAGGGGAGTTTTTCCTCTCCACTGTCGCTACATGCTTGCTCAGTATGAGGGATTGCTGAAGGATTGCTGTGGTTGGAAATCTGCCCAACCTCACGCCAATGACTGACGCAATCTGCTGGGATTCCTTAAATAGGAAACTTTTTAACTGATTGGAATGTTTGTATAATTGTATTGAAATGACTTCTTGTTAAGTGCCTTGAGATGACATCTGTTGTGAATTGGCGCTATATAAATAAACTGAATTGAATTGAATTGAAATTAAATGACGAGGCAAACTAGTTTACAGCCACTGTTAATTTTATTAGTTTTGTAGCCTTGATATGAATTTTACTTCATAATACTGTCTCTCTAGAAAAATAAAGTAGGGGCTGCCTACTGTCGCTACATGTTGGTCCAGGAGGAGTGAATGCTACAAGTCAATGACTCGATGCAATCTGCTTGGATTCCTTAGATAGAAAAACATTCAAAGTGATTGTAACAATGAACTGAAGGATTCATTGGAATGATTGAATTGAAATGACATTTCTTGTAAAAGTGCCTTGAGATGGTCTTGTGAATTGGTGCTATATAAATAAACTGAATTAAATTGAAAGGAGAGGGTTCCTGTTGGGGTCCCTGTTCAGCATGTATCATTGCACTCCTCCACACCCTCTTGCATCTCAGTTTTCTTTCAGTGACCCAGCCCTCTTTCTGCCACTGGAGCATAATATATCTCTCCATCTCTGCCCTACTTTGTCTCTCCTTTATCTCTTTGCACATCATCCTTGTCTTTTCCATTTCCTGGCTTTTAATCACTTCAAGAACCTTCTTTCTCTTCATGTTTTAAAAACCCATGATGTCTCTGTTTTTCTCCATCTAAGCAAATCTGACTTCTACACTTTACTTTTGTTCTTTATTTATGTGTTGCTCTCATCTACTCACTTTTTTTTATTTTTTTTATCATTCTTAATTTATCCTGTCAGTTGCATAAAACTGAGATGTTTTGCTTGATTCCCGTTAGCTGATGTTGATGACAAACCACAATATGGTTTAGAAACCTCAAAAAAACAAAACACAAAAAACCCCAGAAATTACTTGGCAATTTGTTAACCAAGAGAATTTAGGCATCTGCAGTAAAAGTCAAACCTGTGTAATTTTCCATGCAACCAAAGCACAAAACAGATACCGTATCTTAGAGAAGTGAGTAGAACCCTCACATTTTTGTAAATATTTTATATGTTTTCATGGGACAACACTGGAGATATGACACAATGTCAAGTAGTCAGCTTGTATAACAGTGTAATTTTGCTGTCCCCTAAAAATAACTCAAACGCACTGCCCTTAATGTCTAAACAAAAGTGAGTATGGTCCTAAGTAAAAATGTCCAAATTGTGCCCAAAGTGTCAACATTTTGTGTGGGCCCCATTATTTTCCAGCACTGCCTTTGACATTGAGTTTACCAGAGCTTCACAGGTTACTGTCCATGACGTCCACCAGCCCTGTCCATGTTAATCCTCTCCATGACGACATCACCGAGCTGGTGGATGTTAGAGATCTCCTCCACCTTCCGTTTATAGATCCTCTACAGATGCTCAATAGGGTTTTATGTAAAGCAAGTCTTTTTTTAAAATTCTCAGAGAGCTCTTTGCCATGAGGTGCCATGTTGAACTTTCAGTGACAAGTATAGAAGAGTGTGACAGCGATAACACCAAATTTAACACACCTGCTTCCCCATTCACACTTTGAAGTTTGTACTACTAATCAGTCACATGACACCAATGACATCAAATGGCTAATTGGGCACAATGTGGACATTTTTAGGTCCTGGAGAGACTCCTGTTTACCCACCTGAGTAAGCAAACAAGGACATATCAGCACCCACTGCAGTTTGCTTATTGCTGTGGAGTTGGAGTTGAAGATGCCATCATCCACCTGCTTCAACCAACCCATTGTCATTGGGACAAAGCAGGCAGCACTGTGAGGATCATGTTATTTGATTTCTCCAGTACATTTAACACAATTCAGCCTGATTTGCTTTGTCAGAAACTCCTGAAGACACAGGTTGAGCACTCAACAATCGCCTGGATCAGTGACTACCTGACAAACAGACCACAGTTTGTGAAACTGAAGAATTGTGTGTCAAACCAGGTGGTCAGCAGCACAGGAGCACCACAGGGGACCGTACTCACACCATTCCTTTTCACTCTGTACACCTCAGACTTCCATTACAAATCAGAGACCTGTCATTTGCAGAAATACTCAGATGACTCTGCAATTGGTCTGCAAAGTCATGGGAGAAGAAGTGGAGGTAGTTGAGGAGTATAAATACCTCGGAGTTCACCTTGACAACAGACTGGAACAGACTGGCCCAACAGTGAAACCGTCTACAAGAAGGGACAGAGCAGACTGTACTTCTTGAGAAAGCTTAGGTCCTTCAAGTTTTGTGGCAAGATGCTGCAAATCTTCTACAAGTCTATTGTGGAGAGTGTAATCACTTCAGCCTATATCTGTTGTAGTAGCACTAAAAGCTCCCCAAAAGGCCTAACACCTTGAACATTTTACAAAGACACATGTTTATGGAATGCTCCTTAGTTAAAACCTAGAAATAATGACTTAATGCAGGGCTGGCTAAGTCTAGTCCTCCAGAGCTTCTGTCCTACAACTTCTTGCTGAATCTACATTCCAACAAACCTAAATCAAAAGACTGGATCTCCTCATCAGCATGTCATGCAGGTCTATAGCGGCCTAACAAGCCATTCCTTTGATTCAGGCATGTTGGAGAAGGAATGCATGTAAAAGATGGCTACAGAATACTACTGAAATAGTCAGTTTATAATACACAAATGCTTGGAAAAAAACATTGAAGTTGAAATTTCACGGAAGACAAGTTTACAACTTTTATGAGATCATTTTTTGCTGTACCAACACAATACTGTGCTTTGCATAGCCTTTTAAAAGGATTAACATTATTTTATAAAACCAATTATATAACAATAATGAGCTTTGTCAAGTAAGCGATCAGCATTGTTTCTTTAAATGACAGAGTATGAAAGTAAAATAAAAACTATGTATTGGGAAAAGAAGATATATCAGCCAAACTGTATTTTTTTACTTTGATCAACACAATACTAGCTGGAAGACTATGATGACCTTATATCAGAACTCTGCATTTACATTGCACCAGAATAAAATATCAATATTCTGACCGAATGGGATAAGAAATGGCATGCTTACTTGGACCCAAAATGTTTTTCATTTGATGCAATGCAGGAATATCTAATTATAGGGTATCTTTCAGACATTGGACCAATTATCCAATCGCATAATCAAGAAAAACAGCCACAGTGTTTTTTAATTTCTCTTTTTAAACACTCAAATTTCTTTTCTTTTTTTTTTTACCTGTCTTGCCTGACAGTGTGGCACGCAGAATTGGTGTCTGAGTACCAAGTAGAGACAACAACAAAAACAAAAAAGGAACATCGACAAACCAAACAAAATATGTGAACTAAGAACTACACAACCACATCACACAAAAATGGATATAAAAATACAACACAAATGTCACTGAAAACTCATCATACCGATTAATCAAGTTTGATAACCTCAGCCCAAGAATGTATCTGTAAACACCGGCCATGGAGGGGCCCGGCCATGGACCTGGAGACCGGGGGCCCAGGGGCACCCCACCCCCAGCAGGGACCCGACCAGGGATCGGCCAACAAGGGGCCACGGCCGGCCGACATGCACCGCCGCCCCCCCCAGGCCAATTCCCCAGTAGAGCAACCAGCCCCCAGACCCGGGAGGTGGACCCCCTACCTTCTAGGATGGAGCAGACCGCCAAAGCCCCCACAGTGGCGAAACAGCCCACCAGCCCAGGTCCCCGACCAGACTACCTGTTCCTCCTTTGGACCCCAAACTCTTATGGCCAATAGCGAACAGGGGTGTGAAAAGACCCCTAGCCTCCATTCTTCCGCTCGAGTATGGTGTTGATGCGTGTTGCTATAATGTGCATTTAAAACACTCAAATTTCTTAAATTCACTCTATCCTCAGCCCCGTGCAGCTCGAGATGAGTACATAATGACTGGTCGCCCCTCAGCTGGATTACCACTTGGCCGGATTTTGTGAGTTCTATGTGTTCACAACATTATCAAGTTAATCCTGCATAAAAATAGCACAGTATAAATGTATGAAACAGTGTACCAATAACTTTCACAAAAACAGATGCTTATTAAGTCAATAATCAACTGACATGGAAGTTACCTTTACTTAAAACCAAGCAGAAACAACATCAAGCACTTTCAGCAAACAGTACATGGACACAGAAAGGTGCAGCCACTGAATACATAACATTTTATACTGGGTGTGCAACGATTTCCCATAAGATTTTGAATGTAGCATTAACTAACTGATAACCATACCCTAGGGGGGGCGCGAAAACAGACTCCCTAGCAGTAGTGGGCAATATAAAAGGTATAAGGTAGAAATATATAAATTTTGCCAAGGGTAGAGCTTTTGACGATACCGCCCTACTTCGATTGAGCATTTTCATGATGTCATCAAGCTGTGCCTACATATTTTGTACCAGGTACACAAGGAAGATAAATACAGGTGTTCAGTGTTTGTCTTTATAATAGATATTGCAAGCTTACAATTTGTGTTTTTTTAAAGAAACCTGTTAAACTTTGAAGCATTTTTAATTCACATATGTGCAGGTTTCCATTAGTGCGATATCAAATTTATAAATAGGTAACAAGGAAAGTTTGAACTTTATTTTCATAACATTTAGCTTTTATTTCAATTAAAATATCTCCATCTTACTTATGTTGTGAGAATTTTTGTGTTTCATTATTTTAGAAAAAGACCTGAATATTTTTTTATGCAATTCGCATAAATTGCATAAAAAATCAATTGCATTGATTTATGATCGCATTTTCAATGGCATTCTAAACCTTTTGGAAGGTCCTCGCTCCAATGTATCTGGAAAATTAGAATGTTCATAAGCAGTCATTTTGACATATATAAAGGAGAAAAAAAGAACATATTGCAATACATATCTTTACTGCACATGCTTTAGATTATATTGCAATATAGATTTGAGGCCATATCACCCAGCTCTACTCCCTAGTCATTTAACCGTTTGGCAATAAATAAATAAAATCTGGTCAATGCACATGAGCTGAGAAAGGTGCAGTTATGTCCACTGATAAATCAAATTCCAATGTAATAAAATCTAAGTAAAAAAAAAAAAACAAATGAAAAAACTCATTTTATTCATAAAAAGACCTTTCAGTATTTTCAACATTTCCAAAACATTTACATGTCAGAGTTCTGATATTAAAGTCAGAATTCTGACTTTTTTCTCAGAATTTTGAGAAAAAAAGTCAGAATTCTGAGTTGAAAGTCAGAATTCTGAGAAAAAAAGTCAGAGTTCTGATATTAAAGTCAGAATTTTTTTTTCTTCAGAGGCCCTAATCCTCTTCTGTACAACAGACTTCGGGTGTCATTGTCTCCCATTAGCCCAAGATGGGACCGGCTCACTGCAGAGAAACAGGCCCAAGGCTCTCACTGATTCAGCGTTGTGGTGAGTTAAATTTTTCATGCACTTTGTATTTGTTTTTGTGGTAAATCTTGAATCTTTAAATGTTACCATGGCGACCAGAGTGTATGTTACTCGTGTTATGTTGTCTGTTCGATGTTAGGAGGACGCTGTTAATAAAGCTGCGAATATACATTGGATTTATGTCTATTGTTATCATTTAAAAATTCTCCGGTCCGTTATCATTTATCCACCACACCTTAAAGGAGCTGTATGTAAGAATTGTATTTCAATTAATCATAAAATGGCCCTGATATGTCACTAGATATTAAGAAATCATGCTCATTTCAAATACTTATATCACTGACAACAGTAGTACGGCCAGGATATTGTCATTTAAAAAGTGAAGTTGCAGCCCTCAACTGATGTTGATGATGTCATCTTGTGTTTTGACCTGAAACGCCACCCTCCACCTATCTACCAATCATGAAGTCAGTAGTGTTTCGGCATCGGGGTTGCCAGCTCTGCTCTTGTCACTACAGCTGTGTGTTTCGGATAAAAAAAATAAAATAAGATAAAAAATGTCTAACGTTACTACACCTTGTTATCATTCAGTAATACGTCATGACAAAGTCCAAAATGAAACAAGGATTTACATAGGAGATGTCTTTGCAAGATGGAGACAGTTGAAAACAGAAGAATTTGAAGACAGACGCCAAGGTTGTTATTTTAATCCTGGACAGGTAAGATTAATCTATGTTTGGCTAACTTGTACTTCAGGTAAATGGACATTTCAAAAATTCATGACAGTCAAACAAAGTTATGCATGTTCGTGCAAAGTAACTTTACGTTAGCGCATATGGAGGAGGAGGGTTATCGAATTGAAAAGGTAAATAATTGTTTGGGAAATAAAAACGGCGAGTCGTCATTGCTAACGTTAGAAATGCATTATCTGAGCCTGTTTCCTTGTCATTATAATTAAACATAATTAACAGGAAAAAACTTACTTTGTAGGACTCGTCAATTGCCATTGGAAGCTCCTTGTAGCAGGCTACGGTCCTGCGGCCTATCTTGCAACCTCAAGTCGACAGGGGATACACCGCTCTACAGTAATTTGAAAGTGATTGCAGTACCAGTTTTGGCCACAATCTTACATACGCTCTTTTAAAAGCCGGTCCGTGAAAATATTGTCTAATATTAAACCGGTCCATGGCAAAAAAAAAAAAGGTTGGGGACCACTGTTATAAAGCATATTATGGAATAATTTCATTTGTTGCTGTGTCTTATTAAATAAGCAACAGCAACTCAGCTGGAAACTGCTTTAAAGATCAAAACAGTTCCGAGGGGCTAACTCCACTTTATAGTTGTGTTAGCATCTCTGATACCATTTTGTGTCCTTCCCAATGGGTTGAGGTGACTGTACGTGACTCTGTGACGGGGTAAGCCGTATTGCGTCATTTCCTGTTGTTGCGCTCCGTGGAGCTGTTTGGTGTTCAGACTCTCTTGAATTTATCTTGTTTTCTCTGTGCTGAGGCCTCTGTAAGTTATTTTAACACACAAGCACACTAAAGCACACGTTTTGTGGTGGTGTACTTTACGTTTTGGGAACTCCTTGTGTTTCACACAGTTTTTCTTGGGGTGGTAAGGTCTCGCTAGCTCAGTTAGCTTAGCTTCATTGCGGCTATGGCTACTCTTCTCTCTCCTGTCTCTAACTCTTCTCTTCTCTCTTGCTCTCTCTGTCAGATGTTTAGTTACTTCCCTGCCTCCTTTAGTGATAATGGTAACTGTAATAAATGTAATATTTTTGTAGCTTTGGAGGCGATTGTATCAGAATTAGAAGCACGGCTCCGCGGTGTTGAAAAACCAGCAGATAGCTGAAGCCCATTAGCCAGCGCGGAGCCAACAAGGATAGAACCCCCTAGCCATCCTCCGGTAGAGCCCGCGCAGCCGGGACCTCAGGCCGGCTGGGTGACTGAACGTAGGAAGCATAGTTCTAGGACCCAGCCCACGGGCCACCACCAACCGGTCCACGTTTCTAACAGATTTTCTCCGCTCAGCGACACACCCGCTGAGAAGCCGACCCTGGTAATTGGCAGCTCCATAGTCAGAAACGTAGCATTAGAGACACCATTGACCATAGTCAAATGTTTGCCAGGGGCCAGAACGGGCGACATCAAATCCTACCTGAAACTGCTGGCTAAAGATAAGCGTAAATACAGTAAGATTGTTATTCACGCTGGCGGTAATGACACCCGGTTACACCAATCGGAGGTCACAAAAATTAGTGTTGCTTCGGTGTGTAAGTTTGCCAAAACAATGTCAGACTCGGTAATCTTTTCTGGTCCCCTGCCCGATCGGACCAGTGACTGCATGTTTAGCCGCATGCTGTCATTCCACCAATGGTTGTCTAGGTTGTGTCCTGCAAACGATGTGGGCTACATTGATAACTGACGAACATTTTGGGGAAAACCTGGTCTGATCCGGAGAGACGGCATCCATCCCACTTTGGATGGAGCAGCTCTTCTTTCTAGGAATATTGCCGAATTTATAAGTCCTCCACAACACTGTCAGCCCGGGGTCCAGACCAGGAAGCAGAGTCGCAGTTTAACCCACCTCTCTGCTACTTCTGTACTGTTATCCACTCATTACCCTATAGAAAGTGTCTTGCCCATGGCCAAAATTAAATGGATTAAAAGTTAAGCCAACAAAAGCAAATTATGGAAATCCCATAAAGATAAATACGACTTTGACTGAACCGGAAAAATAAATCTATTAGATGATCTATTAGATTATTATTAAATGTGGTTTATTAAACATAAGATTTCTCTCCTCAAAGACTTTGGTAGTAAATGACTTGATTTATGATAATCACGTTGATTTGCTTTGTCTCACAGAAACCTGGTTGCAGCAGGAGGATTATGTCAGTATAAATGAGTCAACTCCTTCCAGTCATTTAAATTTTCACATTCCTAGAAATACTGGGCGAAGAGGAGGAGTTGCAACCATTTTTCGTTCTGATTTACTAATTAGTCCCAGACCAATTGATAGCTACAGTTCTTTTGAACATCTAACCGTTAATTTTCCTCATCCAAGTTGGAAAACATTAAGACCATTTTTGTTTGTGGTTTTGTGTCATTCTAAATTGGCTTTACTCTAAAAGTACAGGGATTGACCCACTCGGGTAAACACACTTTGGAGCTTGTACTGACATACGGTATTGAGTGTGAGGAAATAACAGTCCACCCACATAACCCGGTCCTGTCTGACCACTTCTTGATAACTTTTGAATTTACTGTAACTGACCATCTAAAAATCTGAAAGAAAATTTCATTATAGTAGAGCTTCATCTGATAATGCTGTAACAATTTTTAAAGAATCTTTTCCATTCTTACTTTCCTCAGCGTCTCGGAGTAACACAGTGGATGGCAGCAATTCTATCTCTAACCCTTCAGAAATTGATGGTCTGGTTCACAGCGTTACATCCTCATTGCGTTTGACATTAGATAGTGTAGCCCCCTTAAAAAAGAAAGTGGCTAGCCATAGGAGGCTGACTCCTTGGTTTAACGCAGAGTTGCATACTTTAAAGCAGAATACTAGGAAGTTGGAGAGAAAATGGCACTCTACACAGCTAGAGGATTCCTATTTAACCTGGAATAAGAGTCTACTGCTGTATAAAAAGACCCTTTGACAAGCTAGAACAGCATATTTTTCATCATTAATAGAGGCAAATAAAAACAATCTTAGGTTTCTTTTTAGTACAGTTGCCAAACTTACACAGAGTCATAGCTCTGTTGAGCCAACTATTCCCCCAGCTGTTAGCAGTGATGATTTTACGGGATTCTTCATAAATAAAATTAATTCTATTAAAAATAAAATCATTGGCATCCTCCAAAACATGATTACTTCTTCCTCAGTAAATGAGGCAGCATCGGAAAGAACTGTAGAACCTCATTTGTGCTTAGGCTGTTTTGATTCAGTCGAGCTTTCGGAATTATCAAAAATATTAGCCTCATCTAAATCTTCAACTTGTATGTTGGACCCAATCCCAACCAAATTATTTTAAAAAGTGTTCCATTTGGTTCCTGGCCCCATTTTGGATATGATTAATCTATCCTTAGTAAACGGATACATACCACAGGAATTTAAAATAGCTGTAATTAAACCTTTACTGAAGAAACCATCCCTTGATCAAGATGACTTAGTGAATTACAGACCTATATCTAACCTTCCTTTCTTATCCAAAATCCTTGAGAAAATTGTTTCTAATCAAGTCTGTGAGCATCTAAACAGTAACTAGCTGTTTGAAGAGTTTCAGTCAGGTTTTAGAGCTCATCATAGCACTGAAACAGCACTGGTGAAGATTACTAATGATATTCTCATGGCCTCAGATAATGGACTGGTGTCTGTTCTGGTTTTGTTAAATCTCAGTGCTGCTTTTGACACAGTCGATCACAATATTTTCTTAGAAATGCTTGAACATGTTGCAGGGATCAAAGGAACAGCACTAGGCTGGTTTAAACCATATTTGTCTGACAGATTCCAGTTTGTTCATCTAAATGATCAATCTTCTTCACTCTTAAGGGTTACTTGTGGAGTTCCACATGGTTCTGTGCTTGGACCAATTCTTTTCACCATATATATGCTTCCAATTGGTAGAATCCTTAGAGAGCATGGGATAAATTTCCACAGCTATGCCGATGATACACAACTATATTTATCCATAAATCCTGATGAACCCAGTCAGTTAGGTAGATTACAGGCATGTCTGGAAGACATAGAAACATGGATGAATCTAAACTTTTTGCTTTTAAATTCAGACAAGACAGAAGTTGCTGTCTTTGGACCAGAAGTTCTAAAAAAGAAACTGATTAGTCAATCACTTCATCTGGATGGCGTTAAATTGGCCCCCAGTAATAACGTAAAGTATTTTTGACCAAGACTTGACATTTAAATCCCATATTAAACAGGTTTCTAGGATTTCCTTCTTTCACCTCCGGAATATTGCTCAAATTAGAAACATCCTGTCCAGGAGTGATGCTGAGAAACTAGTCCATGCATTTGTTACCTCAAGGCTGGACTACTGTAATTCTTTACTATCAGGAAGTCCACAAAATGTCATTAAAAGCCTTCAGTTGATCCAAAATGCGGCAGCAAGAGTTCTGATGAATATTTAAAAGGGAGATCACATTTCTCCTGCTTTAGCTTCCCTTCATTGGCTCCCTGTTAAATCCAGAATAGAATTTAAGATCCTTCTTCTTACATACAAAGGCCTTAATAATCAAGTGCCATCATACATCAGAGATCTAATTGTTTCATATGTTACCAACAGAGCACTTCGCTCTCAGACTGAAGGTTTACTTGTAGTTCTTAGGATTTCTAAAAGTAGAATGGGAGGCAGATCTTTTAGTTATCAGGCTCCTCTCCTGTGGAACCAGCTCCCAGCTTTAGTCCGTGAGACAGACACTCCGTTTACTTTTAAGGCCAGGCTTAAAACTTTCCTTTTTGATAAAGTTATAGTTAGAGTGGCTTAGGTTATCCTGAGCTAGCTCTGTATTTATGCTGCTATAGGCTTAGACTGCTGGAGGACAGACTTAGCAGACTGCTACTTCCTTTTCTACTACTACTCTCCAGTTGTATGTACATTCTGCTATTTCGACTGTTAACTTTGTGTTCTTTCAGTGTTTTTCTCTCCATAGAAGATATACCTGGTCTGGTATACTGCTTGGCTGCAATGCCCTGTTGGACGGGGGGCATCGACTGGGATGATCCTCCCAGTAACTGAACATCCACTGTGTCCTGTTATCAACTTTTTACTTTCTGTAACATAGAGAGTACTCTTATATCAGATCTTCTGTTCCTTCTGTGTCTCTGCTCTGTCTTCTCAAACCCCCAGACGGTCGTGGCAGATGGCCACTCCTACTGAGCCTGGTTCTGTTGGAGGAGTTTTTCCTCTCCACCGTCGCTACATGCTTGCTCATTAGGAGGGATTGCTGAAGGATTGCTGTGGTTGGAAAGTCTGCCCAACCTCACGCCAATGACTGACGCAATCTGCAGGGATTCCTTAAATAGGAAACTTTTTAACTGATTGGAATGTTTGTATAAATGTATTGAAATGACTTCTTGTTAAGTGCCTTGAGATGACATCTGTTGTGAATTGGCACTATATAAATAAACTGAATTGAATTGAATTGAATTGAAATTGAATGGAATTGAGAAATTTTGATTTTTAAAGTCAAGAAATAAAAATAACTAAATTCAAACAATTTAAATATAAAAATATATTTATTTGGATAAGCATAGATTAATTTATTTGACAAATGAATTTCAAGTTTGATTAAAATTGTCATGCATAAATATCAGTTTTGGCAGGTCTGGCTTTCCATTACATGCTGCAGTCAGAATTGTTTGTATAGTAGGCTATTTTTGGCTACTGTTTATGTGGCGTTTATTGATGTGAGCTGCTAAGGCTATGGCCCAAACTTTCTGGTTGAGGGTCTAGAGCAGTAAGCTCATTTGATTCACAGCCATTCACCTCCAGCCTAGATCCAGTGTGAAGCAGTTAGGGCGCACCGGGTAACGTTAGGTGAAAGGAGCAGAGAGCGAACCGAAAGTAGGCTGTACCTGCGCTTTGAGGCATGTTCCTCAGGTGAAAGTCGCAGTGCCGTTCCTTTATATGAAACTGATGGAGACTGCCTGGCTCAGAACGGAGGGACCAACTGAAGCTCTGTTATTACTTTTTCTCCCAGCCAGTAGAGAACGGAGAATTTTGTTCAGATCTGAAGTAGCCTAGTAAACTGAAAGTCTGAAGCTTTTTTCTGGGCCAAACCACTTCTGTGTTTGGGGATCTGAAAGCATTTGTCAGAGCCATCAGCACTCCGTCCTGCTCACTCCTGTCTAATCATTGTCTGCACCTGTCTTCTCTCTGTCACACCTGATCACCCTTCCCGTTTGGTCTATTTAAACGCGTCACTTCCTCTCACTCCTTGTCAGATCATTGACCTCTCCATGTTGTCTCACCCTGCTGTTCTCCCTCCTACTCATTCCCATCTATCTAGTGTCCTTTACCGTCTTCATCATTGACATCATCCAATAAACAACCCTGCACTTACCACCGTCTGCTTTTGGGTCCATGCCGCTCTACACACACCTGACACCATTAATGCAAGTAAATGAACACGGTTTTATGGAACTTAAAAATCAAGACTATATTTTTCTTCACAAACAGGCCTATTTTTAATAAACCTATTATTGGCCACAATTTGATAGTTCAAGGGCCCAGTTCTGAGCCCCCACCCCCTTCTACCATGGGCTCAGGACAAATGTCGGTGGCCATGATAGTGAAAGGAGAGATAATGTTTTGTCCGCAGTTCCACGGTGCACACACATGCTCATCTCACTTCGTCAGTTGCCACAAGACAACTTAAGAAGAAAACAGTGTATATAGTAATCTAGTAACAGAAGACAGTGTCTAAAGTAATCTAAACTCCTGTAGCTCTTATCATGTACACCCTACTTACCAACTCTCTCACAAAGCTAAGCAGCTTAGGAGTGGAGACAGAGGCATTAGTTATTGGCCATCATGTGACTGACAGCAGTCAAATAATTTCATTTAGCTAAATTGTTATTACATTGTTAATAGTTACATGCTGATGTTGAGAGGCACAGGTACGCCCCCACATGCATGCACACTGTCATGCACACTATATACAGGGTGGGCCATTTATATGGATACACCGTAATTACATGAGAATGGTAGGTGATATCAAAGTCCTGTTTGTGGCACATTAGGATATGTGAGGGGGGAAACTCCTTAAGATGGGTGGTGACCATGGTGGCCATTTAGAAGTCGGCCATCTTGGATATAACTTTTGTTTTTTCAATAGGAAGAGGGTCATGTGACACATCAAACTTATTGGTAATGTCACAAGAAAAACAATGGTGTGCTTGGTTTCAACGTAACTTTATTCTTTCATGAGTTATTTACAAGTTTCTCTTTGTTCACAGCCATTGACATGTCGAAGAGGTTAACACGTGAGGAGCGGATCGAAATCGTGTTGATGTCTGGTGAACGCAGTAACCGGGTCATTGCAGCAGATTTCAATGCAAGACACCCTACGAGACCACCCATCTCCCATGCTACAGTCAGCAAACTGCTTGCTAAGTTTCGTGAAACTGGTTCAGTGTTGGATTTGTCAAAATGTGGACGCAAGAAAACTGTCCCTAATGAAGAAACATCAGTGGCTGTCCTAGCTTCATTCAGCAAGAGCCCACAGCATAGCACTCGCCGCATGTCACTGGAGAGTGGCATTAGTCGAACATCCCTTCGGCGGATATTAGCTACTCACAAATGGCACCCTTACAAACTCCAGCTACTGCAGCATCTCAACGAGGATGACCCAGATCGGCGCACAGAATTTGCAGAATGGGCAAAACAAAAATTGGAACAGGACCCTCAGTTTCCGCAGAAGATTTTGTTCAGTGATGAGGCAAACTTTTATTTGAATGGTGAAGTTAACAAACAAAACCACCGCTATTTGTCTGACACTAACCCACATTGGATTGATCCCTCCAAGACTGTTGGAACAACAAAAGTGATGGTTTGGTGTGGTATATGGGGTACAACGATAGTGGGTCCATTCTTCATCAATGGAAACCTCAAGGCCACTGGATATTTGAAATTGCTACATGATGATGTGTTTCCCTCTTTATGCACTGAAGCTGGCACGTTCCCTGAGTTTTTCCAGCAAGATGGTGCACCACCACATTATGGGTGCCAGGTCCGAGCATTCCTAGATGAACAGTTTCCTGGAAAGTGGATTGGCCGTCGTGGGCCAGTTGAATGGCCCCCAAGGTCTCCCGGTCTGACCCCCTTAGACTTTTATCTTTGGGGTCATCTGAAGGCAATTGTCTATGGTGTGAAGATACGAGATGTGCAGCACCTGAAACTACGGATACTGGATGCCTGTGCTGGCATTTCTCCTGCGGTGTTGCAATCAGTGTGTGACGAGTGGGAGAAGAGGGTTGCATTGACAATCCAACACAATGGGCAGCACATTGAACACATTTTATAAGTGGTCAGAAACTTGTAAATAACTCATGAAAGAATAAAGTTACGTTGAAACCAAGGACACCATTGTTTTTCTTGTGACATTACCAATAAGTTTGATGTGTCACATGGCCCTCTTCCTATTGAAAAAAACAAAAGTTGTATCCAAGATGGCCGACTTCTAAATGGCCACCATGGTCACCACCCATCTTAAGGAGTTTCCCCCTCACATATTCTAATGTGCCACAAACAGGACTTTGATATCACCTACCATTCTCATGTTATTACGGTGTATCCATATAAATGGCCCACCCTGTATATATATATATATATACACATATATATATATTTTATTTTTTCAAAAAATGAAATAATCATGTCCGGGAGGATGCCAATGATTTTATTTTTAATAGGATTCATTTTCTTTATTAAGGGTTAAGGGTTAGGGTTAGCTTTACCCAGTAAAGTCATGAGTGTTGGGGAATAGTTGGCTAAACAGAGCAATGACTCTCTGTAAGTTTGGCGACTGTACTAAAACGAAACCTAGGATTGCTCTTATTTGCCTCTATTAATGACGAAAAATATGTTGTTCTAGCTTGTCGAAGGGGCTTTTTATACAACAGTAGACAATTTTTCCAGGTTAAATAGGAATCCTCTAGGTGTTTAGAGCGCCATTTTCCTTCCAATTTCCTAGTATTCTGATTTAAAGAACGCAGCTCTGCATTAAACCAGAGAATCCACCTCCTATGGCTAATTACTTTCTGTTTTAAGGGGGCTACACTATCTAATGCCGGACACAAAGAGGAATTAACGCCAAGAACCAGACCATCAATTTCTGAAGGGTTAGAGATGGAATAGCTGGTATGTAACTCTTGTAGGAAGTACAACAACAAATGTGTTTGATTCAACAATTATTTCTGCAGGTATACCGCGGTCATAACCCACATGAACTGCCCTGCAAGTTTTTGATTTTGACAAATTATTTGACAAATGTATCATATTATATATTTTGCCGCAGCATGTTGGAGTAGCTCTGTTACTTTCATTCTGTTTATTTTTCTTTTTAAAAACTTTATTCCTCCCTTTCTGGCAGAAACATTTCTTGGGGGACAACTGTTCTCTCTGGTTTTGAATGCTGTGCAGCTGGAAGGATTTTTGCTGATCCTTTTTTTTACTTTTGGACATTTGTTATGATGCATAAGCATAGCAACAAGGTGGTTTACAAGTGGGAGCAGCTGATTAACATCACGAAAGCTCAAATAATACCTCGACTACAGCCACAAAAAGAGTTGAAAGAAAGATGCCATGGATACAGAGCAGAAGCAAAGTGGAAAGAGAAAAGGAGAAAATTCAAACCATCTACATCAATCATATTGAGCAATCTGAGATCGTTAGCAAACAGGTTTGATGCTGAGGACCCTCTGGAGATTAGTGTGCAAAAATGAATTCTTCATAAAATAAACATTATGAACATCCCTGAGCATCCTCTACATCAGACTGTCAGACAGCTACAGAGCGTCTTCAGTCAGAGGCTTCTTCACATCTGCAGAAGACTACAGGAGATCATCCCTCCCCACACCAATCAGCATCTACAACAAATCTTTTAAGAAACTTGGAAAATGAGTTACAACAACATTTAATTTCCTTTTGGGATTAATAAAGTAATTTTGAAATTGAATTGAGATTCTGTTACAGCCACCTTTCATTACACTGAGCAAGCTCTTAATGCTCCCACTGGGATCTTTTTTTAAGGTTTGCTTGCTCTCTCTTGCTTTAAACCTTGTGGAAGGTATTTATGACCACATATGTACAGTGTGTAGCTTAAACTGTAGCGTGACACCATATTATAAAGGATGTTTAAGGTTTGAAAAACCTCCATTGTATTTTCTATTCCCATTTATGCTATTAAAAATAACACACACCTAGTTTTAAAGCACCCAGTTTCAACACTCAGTTATACACACAGTGACCTAAGGTGTACCTTAAAGAACTAATCTCACCCTAATGCTACCATTTCGTATGGTCTTGGCCGTAATCAATAATGTTCGACAGTTGTTAAAAGAAAGGACCAATAATGTCAAAAAACTGAGGAAATGGCTGAACACTTGACCAAAGTCGCTGAGAAGGTGCACCATTCTAAGGTCACCACAGGTACAGAGTGGACAATCATGCGTGTTGAATGTTGCTTGTTCCAATTTTGGTTCTGTGAGATGGGTTGAGAGTTTTGTTGGCAACAGGAACAGGAAGACTAATTTTCCTTGGTGGCTTCATGGTTTAGATGGACATTTATTAGGTCAAGCACAATAGGCTGCAAGGTGGTACATTTGTTAGGACTGCTGTCTTGCAGCAAGAAGGTCATTGGTTCAAATACCACACTGGGATCTTTCTGCATGGAGTTCGCATCCTCTCCCTGCCAACAGTCTGAAAAAATGACTGTTAGGTTAATGAGTCTCTAAAAATTGCCCTCAGTAGTCAGTATGCACAAGCATCGTCTGTGTGTGGCCCTGGTTCTCTCTCTGTGTAGGTCTGGTGATCCGTCAATGGTGGGGATGTGTATTGGCAAGAATCTGGAGATACGATATGTATCACAATACAGGGGGGACGATATGACATATTGCAATAATATGAGTAAGACTATATATAGTGATTTTTAAAACTAAATTTAACTGTAGAAACACTGTAACAGCATTCTAAACACTCCAACATGTTTCATACTTAACACCTCCAGTTTTATTACTAGATCTAGTTGATCCACTGGAACGAAGAAGGTGTAAAAGAGGTAATTCAGTTTGATTTGTCAGTGGTGACGGGGTAAGCCGTATTGCGTCATTTCCTGTTGTCACTGCTGTGGTCCGTGGAGCTGTTTTGGTGTTCAAACGCTCTTGAATTGATCTTATTTTCTCTGTGCTGAGGCTTTTCTAAGTTATTTTAACACACAATCACACTAAAACACACATTTTGTGGTGGTGTACTTTACGTTTTGGGAACTCCTCGTGTTTCACACAGTTTTTCTTTGGGTGGAAGGTCTCGCTAGCTCACTTAGCTTAGCTTCATTGCGGCTATGGCTACTCTTCTTTCTCCTGTCTCTAACTCTTCTCTTCTCTCTTGCTCTCTCTGTCAGATGTTTAGTTACTTCCCTGCCTCCTTTAGTGATAATGGTAACTGTAATAAATGTAATATTTTTGTAGCTTTGGAGGCGAGGGTATCAGAATTAGAAGCACGGCTCCGCGCTGTTGAAAAACCAGCAGATAGCCGAAGCCCATTAGCCAGCGCGGAGCCAACAAGGATAGAACCCCCTAGCTGTCCTCCGGTAGAGCCCGCGCAGCCGGGACCTCTAGGCGGCTGGGTGACTGTACGTAGGAAGCATAGTTCTAGGACCCAGCCCCCGGGCCACCACCAACCGGTCCGCGTTTCTAACAGATTTTCCCCGCTCAGCGACACACCCGCTGAGAAGCCGGCCCTGGTAATTGGCAGCTCCATAGTCAGAAACGTGGCATTAGAGACACCATTGACCATAGTCAAATGTTTGCCAGGGGCCAGAACGGGCGACATCAAATCCAACCTGAAACTGCTGGCTAAAGATAAGCGTAGATACAGTAAGATTGTTATTCACGCTGGCGGTAATGACACCCGGTTACGGCAATCGGAGGTCACTAAAATTAGTGTTGCTTCGGTGTGTAAGTTTGCCAAAACAATGTCAGACTCGGTAATCTTCTCTGGTCCCCTGCCTGATCGGACCAGTGACGACATGTTTAGCCGCATGCTGTCATTCCATCAATGGTTGTCTGAGTGGTGTCCTGCAAACGATGTGGGCTACATTGATAACTGGAGAACTTTTTGGGGAAAACCTGGTCTGATCCGGAGAGACGGCATCCATCCCACTTTGGATGGAGCAGCTCTTCTTTCTAGGAATATGGCCGAATTTATTAATCCTCCAAAACACTGACAACCCAGGGTCCAGACCAGGAAGCAGAGTCGTAGTTTAACCCACCTCTCTGCTGCTTCTGTACTGTTACCCACCCATTACCCTATAGAAACAGTGTCTTGCCCACGGCCAAAATTAAATGGATTAAAAGTTAAGCCAACAAAAGCAAATTATGGAAATCTCATAAAAATAAATACAACTTTGACTGAAAATAAATCTATTAAATGTGGTTTATTAAACATAAGATCTCTCGTAACATAGAAAGTTCTCTTATATCGGATCTTCTGTTCCTTCTGTGTTCTGCTCTGTCTTCTCAAACCCCCAGACGGTCGTGGCAGATGGCCGCTCCTACTGAGCCTGGTTCTGTTGGAGGTTTCTTCCTGTTAAAGGGGAGTTTTTCCTCTCCACTGTCGCTACATGCTTGCTCAGTATGAGGGATTGCTGAAGGATTGCTGTGGTTGGAAATCTGCCCAACCTCACGCCAATGACTGACGCAATCTGCTGGGATTCCTTAAATAGGAAACTTTTTAACTGATTGGAATGTTTGTATAATTGTATTGAAATGACTTCTTGTTAAGTGCCTTGAGATGACATCTGTTGTGAATTGGCGCTATATAAATAAACTGAATTGAATTGAATTGAAAACTGCCACAAGCATCATACTTTTAATTTCAAAAGAATAATTACTATCATTAATGGTTCCATTCAAATTCTAAAAATAAAAATAAAAAATACATTGCTTGTGAATATCGATTCAATATCACAATATATCGGAGTATTGATATTTTCTTACCTCCTTAGTCAGTGTACCCCACTTCTTAAGTAATGTCCACTGGAGAAAGGCACCAGGCCCATGTTATCCTCCAATAATATGTAGGCATACAACAATGCTAATTAAACAACATCAACCTCGTAGAAAACACGGAAAGATGCATCCCACCAGATTATTGCAGTGATGTGTCCATGGACATAGTTAGCTCTGACAAGGAGGTTATCCTTTGTCCAGGGTTTGTATTTTAGCTAGCAACAAACTCAAAAAGTTATAGACAGATTTTGATTAAATTATCAGGAAATGTCTGCTGTGACAAGGAACAAATGATTTTATTTTGGGGATGATCCGGAAAACCGGGGGTGGGAGAGACTGAGCTGCCTCGGTGGAGGTCTGCGCTCTCTAAGTGCTTTTACAGATACCCAGATGTGGTTTTAATTTTGTTTTCTGGGTTTGTGAAGGTTAATACTGGACTGCATCCACTTTGCAAGGAAAGAGAGATAATTAGATACAGGTTTGTAAAAAACTCACTGGATCTGGGAAGAGGAAGAGGAGCTTACTGCTGGAGATTAAGATGATCCAGAGGGAAGTGAGTATATCCCCTGTGGTTGAGGTTTAGACTGGGTGAGTGGGTCTGTTAGTGACTGATGGTTTGTTTGTTTGCAGGATGTGATAATGATGATGACAGAGCTTTGGAGGGTGGACAGGCAGGTGTGCAGATGGCGGTGGATCCTGTGTGATGGTATTAGGAGGGCGGCTGAAGGAGCAGCGGACACAGACAGTGGTAGTTTCAGAGGGCTGATCTGGGAATCCGAAGTAGGTTGTTGGTGAAGCTCGTACTGGACGAAAGAGGAGAACACAGGGTAAGTTTATTGTGATCAACAAACATTAGAAGAGCACTATGCTGAGCCCTGGTTACCGCTGAAGCTATGAGAACCACCTGGCATCTGTCACAGTTAGCCAGATCCTCTAAATGCACCTCCTGATTGCTTCTGATTGGAACCAGCTAGATGTTGCACCTGCCTGTCTCACCCTGCAGGACGAAGGTAGGAAAACACACACTAGCAGCAAACAACCGAGTGGATATGACAACATAATGTTTTACATCAGAAAATAAACAAAAACACTACAGACAGTCTAAAGAACATTCATTTTTAAATACTCTGCAGCCCCCTGAATGGGGCTACCTCTTTAGTAAAATTGTGAACGACCAATATGGTTATGACAGCCTCAGCCTTTTTTGTGCTACTAAGCCTGAAAGAGTCGGCCTAGTATCACGGAGAGCCTGCTGGGGCCACCGTACTAAATACTTAATGATTCCTAAGAGTTAAGAAGGCCATGACTAATCTTCCCTTCAGGCTAGCTAGGTGCATTTATCTGAGAAAGAGAAGGGAAAAAAGTGAAACCTTTTAAGTTTGGGCTCACCAAACCGCTCACCTGTAGCATGTTCAGCAAAATATGTGAATCCAGCCAGATCAATGCTTACTCATAGTTCAAAGGAGCTCTTTCACCTCTAAAGCATCAGTCTGAGAAGGGTTGTGACGGGATTTGTAAGTGAGTCATTGATGTCAGTGACACCTGTGTGATATCATTGTAAGACGTTATACTTATCCATCTGATGTCAGTGTGTGATCTTACTGTTTGGTTATTGTGTGACATTTAGAATGCATGTGTAAAGTCAGTGTATAATGTAATGGGCTAGTATTTGATGTCTCTGTCTCAAACTTGATCTGAGTGTGATATCAGCAGTCAATTGCTCCGGGGCTTTAGCCCCAAATGTTTTTAGTCTGGTGTTTCACTCCACAGCCTCACCGCTCCTCAATCACACAGAGCGGGCGGCTATGCTCTACTCTGATCAGTGCTGCTGCGCTGACTTGACTTAGTATCAGGTTACAGTCAGTTATGCCAAGCCATCGGCATCAAAAATAAGGCGTATATTAAAACCTTATTAACTTATTAGCCCCCAAGGTGTATGTTAACCCCTTGCCATACTATAGCTTGTCATTGTCAGTATGTCGCTACCTCGGGCACACGGCCCCTCCCCTCTCCTAACAGGCTGCTCTGTACAAACAGAAAACAAGCCGGACAATACATTACAATTAGCAATATTTTTAAGACAGAAACAGAAACCAATGGATTATAGAAAAATTATGAAAAAAAAACGGTTAGAACTCTCTAATTTTTCTCAAGAGAGAGACCAAAGGTAAGAAATTATCTTTGTAAAATGGAATTATTCACAAAAGCAAACGCTGGCTTATGCATAACTTTCTTTAGCTGTCCTGTTGGTAGCAAACTAGTTATCTTACTTAGTTCAAATCAATTCAGTTTATTTATATAGCGCCAATTCACAACAGATGTCATCTCAAGGCACTTAACAAGAAGTTATTTCAATACATTTATACAAACATTCCAATCAATTAAAAAGTTTCCTATTTAAGGAATCCCAGCAGATTGCGTCAGTCATTGGCGTGAGGTTGGGCAGACTTTCCAACCACAGCAATCCTTCAGCAATCCCTCATACTGAGCAAGCATGTAGCGACAGTGGAGAGGAAAAACTCCCCTTTAACAGGAAGAAACCTCCAACAGAACCAGGCTCAGTAGGAGCGGCCATCTGCCACGACCGTCTGGGGGTTTGAGAAGACAGAGCAGAACACAGAAGGAACAGAAGATCCGATATAAGAGAACTTTCTATGTTACAGAAAGTAAAAAGTTGATAACAGGACACAGTGGATGTTCAGTTACTGAGAGGATCATCCCAGTCGATGACCCCCGTCCAACAGGGCATTGCAGCCAAGCAGGATACCAGACCAGGTGTATCTTCGATGGGGAGAAAAACACTGAGAGAAAACAAAGTTAACAGTCGAAATAACAGAATGTACTGTAATACAACTGGAGAGTCGTAGGAGAAAAGGAAGTAGCAGAGTGAAGAAAATTGGTAAGTCTGTCCTCCAGCAGTCTAAGCCTATAGCAGCATAACTACAGAGATAGCTCAGGATGACCTTAGCCACTCTAACTATAAGCTTTATCAAAAAGGAAAGTTTTAAGCCTGGCCTTAAAAGTAAACAGTGTGTCTGCCTCACGGACTAAAGCTGGGAGCTGGTTCCACAGGAGAGGAGCCTGATAACTAAAATATCTGCCTCCCATTCTACTTTTAGAAATCCTAGGAACTACAAGTAAACCTGCAGTCTGAGAGCGAAGTGCTCTTTTAGGAACATATGGAACAATTAGATCTCTCATGTATGATGGAGCTTGATTATTATGGGCTTTGTATGTAAGAAGAAGGATCTTAAATTCTATTCTGGATTTAACAGGGAGCCAATGAAGGGAAGCTAAAACAGGAGAAATGTGATCTCTCTTTTTAATATTCATCAGAACTCTTGCTGCCGCATTTTGGATCAACTGAAGGCTTTTAATGGCATTTTGTGGACTTCCTGATAGTAAAGAATTACAGTAGTCCAGCCTTGAGGTAACAAATGCATGGACTAGTTTCTCAGCATCACTCCTGGACAGGATGTTTCTAATTTTAGCAATATTCCGGAGGTGAAAGAAAGAAATCCTAGAAACCTGTTTAATATGGGATTTAAATGTCAAGTCTTGGTCAAAAATAACGCCGAGGTTCTTTACGTTATTACTGGGGGGCAATTTAATGCCATCCAGATGAAGTGATTGACTAATCAGTTTCTGTTTAAGAACTTCTGGTCCAAAGACAGCAACTTCTGTCTTGTCAGAATTTAAAAGCAAAAAGTTTAGGGTCATCCATGTTTTCATGTCTTCCAGACATGCCTGTAATCTACTAACTGACTGGGTTCATCAGGATTTATGGATAAATATAGTTGTGTATCATCGGCATAGCTGTGGAAATTTATCCTATGCTGTCTAATGATTCTACCAATTGGAAGCATATATATGGTGAAAAGAATTGGTCCAAGGACAGAACCCTGTGGAACTCCACAAGTAACCCTTGAGAGTGAAGATGATTTATCATTTAGATGAACAAACTGGAATCTATCAGACAAATATGATTTAAACCAGCCTAGTGCTGTTCCTTTGATCCCTGCAACATGTTCAAGCCTTTCTAAGAGAATATTATGATCGACTGTGTCAAAAGCAGCACTGAGATCTAACAAAACCAGAACAGACACCAGTCCATTTTCTGAGGCCATGAGAATATCATCAGTAACCTTCACCAGTGCTGTTTCAGTGCTATGATGAGCTCTAAAACCTGACTGAAACTCTTCAAACAGCTCGTTACTGTTTAGATGTTCACAGACTTGATTAGCAACTATTTTCTCAAGGACTTTGGATAAGAAAGGAAGGTTAGATATAGGTCTGTAATTCACTAAGTCATCTTGATCAAGGGAAGGTTTCTTGAGTAAAGGTTTAATTACAGCTATTTTAAATTCCTGTGGTACGTATCCGTTTACTAAGGATAGATTCATCATATCCAAAATGGGGCCAGGAACCAAATGGAACACTTCTTTAAATAATTTGGTTGGGATTGGGTCCAACATACAAGTTGAAGGTTTAGATGAGGCTAATATTTTTGATAATTCTGAAAGCTCGACTGGATCAAAACAGCCTAAGCACAACTGAGGTTCTACAGTTCTTTCATTTACTGAGGAAGAAGTAATCATGTTTGGGAGGGTGCCAATGATTTTATTTTTAATAAAATTTATTTTATTTATGAAGAATCTCATAAAATCATCACTGCTAAGAGCTGGGGGAATAGTTTGCTCAACAGAGCTATGACTCTGTGTAAGTTTGGCAACTGTACTAAAAAGAAACCTAGGATTGTTTTTATTCACCTCTATTAATGATGAAAAATATGCTGTTCTAGCTTGTCGAAGGGTCTTTTTATACAGCAGTAGACTGTTATTCCAGGTTAAATAGGAATCCTCTAGATGTGTAGAGCGCCATTTTCTCTCCAACTTCCTAGTATTCTGCTTTAAAGTACGCAACTCTGCGTTAAACGAAGGAGTCAGCCTCCTATGGCTAGCCACTTTCTTTTTTAATGGGGCTACACTATCTAATGCCAAACGCAATGAGGACGTAACGCTGTGAACCAGACCATCAATTTCTGAAGGGTTAGAGATAGAATTGCTGCCATCCACTGTGTTACTCTGAGACACTGAGGAAAGTAAGAATGGAACAGATTCTTTAAAAATTGTTACAGCATTGTCTGATAAATTTCTACTATAATGAAATTTTCTTTCAGATTTAAGATGGTCAGTTAAATTCAAAAGTTATCAAGAAGTGGTCAGACAGGACCGGGTTATGTGGGTGGACTGTTATTTCCTCACACTCAATACTGTATGTCAGTACAAGGTCCAAAGTGTGTTTACCTGAGTGGGTCGATCCCTGTACTTTTTGAGTAAAGCCAATTGAGTCTAAAATAGCATTAAAGGCTGCATTTAGGCTATCACTTTCAGTATCCACATGAATATTGAAGTCCCCCACTATAATAACCCTATCAGTATTTAATACTAAATCAGATAAAAAATGTGAGATCTGATCCAAGAATTGAGAGTAAGGGCCTGGTGGACGATACAAAACCACAAACAAAAATGGTCTTAATGTTTTGCAACTTGGATGAGGAAAATTAAGGGTTAGATGTTCAAAAGAACTGTAGCTATCAATTGGTCTGGGACTAATTAGTAAATCAGAACGGAAAATGGTTGCAACTCCTCCTCTTCGCCCAGTATTTCTAGGAATGTGAAAATTTAAATGACTGGAAGGAGTTGACTCATTTATACTGACATAATCCTCCTGCTGCAACCAGGTTTCTGTGAGACAAAGGAAATCAATGTGATTATCACAAATCAAGTCATTTACTAACAAAGTCTTTGAGGAGAGAGATCTTATGTTTAATAAACCACATTTAATAGATTTATTTTCAGTCAAAGTTGTATTTATTTTTATGAGATTTCCATAATTTGCTTTTGTTGGCTTAACTTTTAATCCATTTAATTTTGGCCGTGGGCAAGACACTGTTTCTATAGGGTAATGGGTAGGTAACAGTACAGAAGCAGCAGAGAGGTGGGTTAAACTACGACTCATCTTCCTGGTCTGGACCCTGGGTTGTCAGTGTTTTGGAGGACTAATAAATTCGTCCATATTCCTAGAAAGAAGAGCTGCTCCATCCAAAGTGGGATGGATGCCGTCTCTTCGGATCAGACCAGGTTTTCCCCAAAAAGTTCTCCAGTTATCAATGTAGCCCACATCGTTTGCAGGACACCACCTAGACAACCATTGATGGAATGACAGCATGCGGCTAAACATGTCGTCACTGGTCCGATCAGGCAGGGGACCAGAAAAGATTACCGAGTCTGACATTGTTTTGGCAAACTTACACACCGAAGCAACACTAATTTTAGTGACCTCCGATTGGCGTAACCGGGTGTCATTACCGCCAGCGTGAATAACAATCTTACTGTGTTTACGCTTATCTTTAGCCAGCAGTTTCAGGTAGGATTTGATGTCGCCCGTTCTGGCCCCTGGCAAACATTTGACTATGGTCAATGGTGTCTCTAATGCCACGTTTCTGACTATGGAGCTGCCAATTACCAGGGTCGGCTTCTCAGCGGGTGTGTCGCTGAGCGGGGAAAATCTGTTAGAAACGCGGAGCGGTTGGTGGTGGCCCGGGGGCTGGGTCCTAGAACTATGCTTCCTACGTACAGTCACCCAGCCGCCTAGAGGTCCCGGCTGCGCGGGCTCTACCGGAGGACAGCTAGGGGGTTCTATCCTTGTTGGCTCCGCGCTGGCTAATGGGCTTCGGCTATCTGCTGGTTTTTCAACCGCGCGGAGCCGTGCTTCTAATTCTGATACCCTCACCTCCAAAGCTACAAAAATATTACATTTATTACAGTTACCATTATCACTAAAGGAGGCAGGGAAGTAACTAAACATCTGACAAAGAGAGAAGAGAAGAGTTAGAGACAGGAGAGAGAAGAGTAGCCATAGCCGCAATGAAGCTAAGCTAACTGAGCTAGCGAGACCTTCCACCCAAAGAAAAACTGTGTGAAACACGAGGAGTTCCCAAAACGTAAAGTACACCACCACAAAATGTGTGTTTTAGTGTGATTGTGTGTTAAAATAACTTAGAAAAGCCTCAGCACAGAGAAAATAAGATCAATTCAAGAGCGTTTGAACACCAAAACAGCTCCACGGAGCACAGCAGTGACAACAGGAAATGACGCAATACGGCTTACCCGTCACCACAACGCACAATCCACAGAGAATCAGCCTTTTCCAGATTCCCTTGGTTGGCACCTGGACTAAGGAAATTCAAGAAAAATTACTCATACAAAAGCAACTACATAACTTTTAAATTACAGATCAGACAGTCAAATTGAAGAAGACATAATCATACAAAAAATGGCAATGTTGGCTATGACATTTGAATTCATTTTGTTCTTTTCTGATTTTATATTGATTTATTTTATAGCTCTGATCATTTCTTTAAGTACTTCCTGCAGAACCCCACAGTATACATTATTATATTAGTATATGTGCAACCTGTTCTCTGTTAGTTTGTTGCACACTTTGATTTGATTTAATTTTGTAGAAGTAAGCAAACATGAACTCCAGACAGAGGAGCCAGCAGCAGAGGAAGAGAGATGTTAAAGAACAAGGGGATGGGTTAATCAGTACAGGTACAAGGAGCACCTTTCAACCATTCCATTCTATTTTTTTTAAAGAAAAAAATGAAACAAAACCTTGTGGACAGCACCATTGTTATCCTTTCTCTATTTCAGTCATACTGTCATACCGGACTGCCCCTAACATCTTTGGGGGAGAAAGTGTTTATGTAGTGTAACTGAAACTGAGAACTCATAGTTGGTTCCTGTTGAAAATTTAAGATTAGGGACTAATATTTCTGGCTTTCCTCTATATATTTCAGAGCTAAAAGTTTTATTTAACAAATCCTTAAACAATTCCTATCTTCTCTAATATTTATCTCACGCCAACCATTCCTTTATAGATTGGACACATCAGGTACCTGGGCATCAATATTTATGACAAGTTAAATGAGCTGAAGCAAATAAAGTTCTCATCCACTGAGAAACCGTTTAAAACTCGCTCTCTTTGATACTGTTGTCCCACCCCTGTTACCTGGTTTAACCACAGAAAGGAAATAGACGGCAAAACGAGCGAGTCCGAAAAAGCCGTGTCATCTACCTAGAAGTGTATCCTGGCCACGCCCACCTTGGCTTGCAACCACTCACACGAAGGTAGAAGCTAACCATTAGCAACTCTACAACATGGTAGAACACGGTCAGGCTTGTGTTATTTGTGGACATAAACATCAGCGTTGCATTTTTTACCCAAAAAAAGAGGAGCTCAGAAAGGAACTGTTGGAATGTGTCTTGGAACACTAGCAGTATAGTAAGTTAAGTTAGTTATTTGCACGGAGGCAGCATAAGAGTCGCATTGCGGTTAGCCAATCAGAGGCGAGACATTTGCATGTATTGAATATTATTGAGTAGGACTCGTAATCCTGACGTTTTCCCCCCACCCACTCCTCCAACACACTGCAACCTCCTGAAACAGGAGCACCAGAGCATATTTTTCCACAGAAAACGACTGACAAGGAATTCATTCAAACTACAGACCACAGCAAATTTAATGAAAAGATGAGTGAATGAGACCTTCAAGTTATATCCTATTACTCAAAGTAATAGAAGACAACCTTACATGGTGTAGAATGTTTTCAGGACATCTAAACCTCCACATACAAGTTAAAAATCTTTACAAAAGGCTAAAAGTGTAGAACATTTAGAATTTTCAAGCTTCTATACATATTGAATATACATGTTGGAGGTTTCTTCCTGTTAAAAGGGAGTTTTTCCTCTCCACTGTCGCTACATGCTTGCTCAGTCTGAGGGATTGCTGAAGGATTGCTGTGGTTGGAAAGTCTGCCCAACCTCATGCCAATGACTGACGCAATCTGCTGGGATTCCTTAAATAGGAAACTTTTTAACTGATTGGAATGTTTGTATAAATGTATTGAAATGACTTCTTGTTAAGTGCCTTGAGATGACATCTGTTGTGAATTGGCACTATATAAATAAACTGAATTGGAAAAATCTATCCAAGGCTGGGGTCTCTCTTGTATCTACTCAGGGAAGCCTAAGAGGGAGGAGGCCACCAAGCTGGCTGAGGTGGAAATGGTTCAGTTGGATACATATACAAATAGTCCAATACATCTTCTCAGGCATTCTCTTCATGGTTTTACATTGATCCCTGTTGATCATATATTTAAAGTAAAGTTAATATATTTAAATGTTCTGCATATCATGTTTGTTTTGGGATTAATCAAACTTTTAAATTGTCATGGTGTCATGTTGAATCCGAGAATCACACTACTTTGACTGGCATGACGCCTGGTGAGCAGTCGCTCTCCCTTGACTCTAACCCAGTTTTAATACAATATTTTCCAATAATCTGGAACCTTTCAGAATAAAGAATTTTGTGTGACTTTTTAATCTCCATTAGGAAGAATAATGGAAAACATGGAAAATGACTCAATGACCTGGACTCCTGATACTGAACTCGCATTTGTCATGTTGGAATTAAGCTTCTTGACCCACATGTAGAGCAGCACTAGGGAGACCAGTTGTAAAAGTTTTAAGGTTTTTATTGAAACAATGAAAATGTGAAGATTATTATGAAGGGCATGGGAACTGGGAAGACTACACAAGGAAACGGAGGAGAGCTGAACTGCAGTGGAAGAAATCCAGAGGTGAGATAGAATCCTGAATGAAGTGTAATTGCTTTGATGAACTCAGATGAGCCTTACTTTGTGGAAGGAAGATTGGACCCCAGGGAGGGAGAGTTAGGAATGCGTGATGTTGCGGGAGCTTCCTGCAGCGTTCTTGGAGATGTGGAGATTGTGGAGTCCGGGAACCCTAGGAATAACACTAGGAACTCAGGAGATTGTTCGACTTGAGGTTTTTACCTAAACGGCTTTAACACTCAGGCACAGAAAATCTGACAACTGGCCTCATATGTCCTCATCCTGTGATGAGCTCAATGAGCTGCACTTGTTCAGGTGCAGCAGGCAGACTCCGTCCCCGGCTTGATGGACAGGTTTTCAGCTCAGACAGGACCTCTGGTGGAAATCTCCAGAATAGTGGAGAAATAAGCAGGAAGCAAACAGACCAAGATAAACACCCCAGACCCCTAATGGGGCGTTCACACCGGTCAGCGCGTCTATGTGTCAAATATCTCAAACGGACAAAAGTTGACGCTTTAAAATTAAAATCCAGCTGCTTGCACACTTTGTGGTAAGTGTCGACGCGTCATGTCCCATAGTTGCCCCATCTGGGTTTGGCTAGCATTAGCTAACATAGCAAGAAAGTTAAAAGAAAATACTTAACTGCTTACCTGGCACTCCAATATCCTCCAATATCTTCCTACAAATAAATCCGATCTCTTCCTGTCTTTGTAAAAAGACGAAGTTGAGTCATATAATTCACGAAAATGACAGACACCGACGATTATTTGATCCTCCATTTTGAATGAATGACTTGCCGATCCACGTCAGTACAAAGAGTCCCTACCGACGGGGTGGGGTGCCCCCTGCCGCGGCCGGTTGCCGGCGGGGCCCGTGGGCTCGTCCCTGCTGCCCCCCGGGCCCCTGCATAGTGGCCGCTGGATGTTCCCCTGGGGTTCTCCTTTGCTCCACTCTTGGGGGATGGGGTCGGCCCCGCCCGGGTCCGCCTGGGGCTCTGGGGGTCCTTTGGACGTCTTTGCTCCGATCTCCTTCATGTCTGCATCGATTCCTGAGAGATGGATTGATGCCTGCTCACACCAGCTATCGAACACTCTTATGGAGAAACCTTATATGCACCAGCATGCTAACACACACACATAGATGTGGGGTCTCTGGTGTTTACCATATATTCTTGGGCTGAGGTTATCATTACTAGACCTTGATTAATCGGTACCATGATTTTTTCTGTGACATTGTTGTTGTATTTTTATATCTATTTTTGTGTGATGTGGTTGTGTAATTCTTAGTTCACAATGTTTGGTTTGTTTTGTCGATGTTCCTTTTTCGTGTTTTGTTTTGTTTTTCCCCCTTTCTCTGCTGTCCTGTGGGTATGGAGGCAGACTTCAATGTCTTCCTGTGTTTTCTTTGTTCCCTTTCCTCTCTTATATTTTCAACTCACCCTCTCTCTTGACTTTATGTTTCCTACCTCTCTTCTTCATCTTCCTTCTTTCTTCTCCTTAATTTTCCGTCTCCGTGTCCATAACATCAGGAAATAAAAACCCCAACAATTCATAATAAAGATTTTTCACACATATATCAAGTGGAGGACTATAGCAAAAGCTGTACTGCTCCGCTTGTGAAAGTAAATCTGTTGGGCTTCTACTTCGTACTCAGACACCAATTCTGAGCTCCACACTGCCAAACAGGACACGTTTAATGAAAAAAAAAAAAAACAGTCCCTACGATTTGTTGACGCCACGCGTTTGCTGCCTAAAAGTTCAGTTTTCCCAACTTCACGCAGCAGCTGCCCCGACGGTCCGTCAACTATGGACAGAAAATAGTATGGAGAGAAATAGTCAACACCTCCGAGCAGCAGCTGCGTGGATGTGCTGATGCCAGCTGCGCCGACGCGCGCGACTTGCTGCGGGGCAGCTTGACGCGTAGGTACCATAGACTTGAATGTAATCTAGCTACCCTGCTGCCTGAACACACTGACCAGTGTGAACGCACCATAACAGTATTAAATCATAGACCACATACGCATATCGCCTTACCTGTCACTCTCTTTCACTCAGACAGTTGAACAAGAAAGATTATTGATTTCCTGCTCTATCTCAATGTGGACAGGCTTATCCCTGTGGCCAATTTACTGTGGAACTACAATGAGGATACCCTCCTGGTTTACCATGTTGTTTCTTTTATCCTGGAGACCAGAAGCTGTCACGTTTTATCAGTGACTCAGGAGGTAGAAGTTCGTTCTCTAACCGGTGGGTTGCTGGATCGACCCCCCTTCATCTGTCTCAGTCGTTGCGTTCTTGGGCAAGACACTTCACTCGTCTTGCCTGCTGATGGTGGTCAGAAGGCCCAGTGGTGTAGATTGTATGGCAATCTTGCTTCTGTCTGTTTCTGGGCAGCTGTGTCTACAATGTAGCTTACCACCATCAGTATGTGAGCATGTCTGTGATAGTAGCTCTTCAATCGCTATACCGGTGCAGGACATTTACTATTTACTGCACATTGTCAAATGTGACAATAGAAAGCTGCTGCACCCTTTAACAGAACTTTGGGTGTTTCTCAATGCCAAGGCGCCTTCCCTACCAAGGCAATGCCTCGGTAGGCGAGGCGCCTTGCTTATGAGGACACTGTCCTTCCTTGGTCAAAGAAAACAGTTAAATGGAACAGACTTACATCACATGACCGCGGCTGCCCAGGGCCTGCCTTTATCTTACGCGCTCTGTTTACGTCCCGCCCATCGTTATATTTTATACGTATAAGTTTCAATATAGATGTATAACGAGAGTTTTACTTTTTTGACTGTGTATAAATTGGTTAAATCAAATGTGAAAGCGAGTTAGTACCTGCTAGCAACCGAAGCTGCAACTTCGAAAATACTGCGATGTATTCTGGGAAATTATTAACCGAGGGAAGGCATCAAGAAACCTCCCATGTATCCTCGGTCAGTTAGCTAAACGGCAGACAAACGGAGGACAGACGCCTCAGTAGCACATGAACATTGGAACACGCCTTGGTGGTCCCTGATGACGTGTCTCCTAGGCAACCGGGGCGGGACCAAGGTATCAAGGCGAGGTTCCTTGGCATTGAGAAACACCATTTGTCTTTGCAGGGGTAGTGAGGAACACAACTGTTAGATAACCCATACTCCTGCAGCATCCCCGACAAAAAACCTTGGAGGATATGGTCGCAGGTGTTACAGGTCCCAGGTATGTGACCATGCAGTCAAATGAGCAGACAGGACATCAGTATGGTGTTACTGCATCAGCTCCAAGCTGTAGAAAGTTGCTGTCCTTCAGGCCACTCAGTATCTGTTAGCTGCTTCGGGAATCCTCAATGATAACCAAGCTACAAAGGCCTCCTTCTTCAGCCTGACAGGTTTTTATCACCGCTGGTGTGAACCAGTGGGTCCTCTGGTTGTCACTGTGTCAGAGACCAATAACCTTTAGGCCACAGCTCCTGGAACCACAATGGATGCTCTGAACATGGTCCAGTCAGATTCCCAAGCTCCCTCGGGACATGAGAGAAATTCTCCTGTAGGTCTGACACTCTGACAGGTTCTTCCGCCAGATGTCTTTTCACTTTCACCACAGGTTTGGGTTTATCAGGTCTGTTCAGCAGCAGATCCAACTCACTATCAGTTTGTGATTGGCTGACCACTCTGCTCCTCTCTTCACCCGAGTGACCAAGACTTAATAATACTTTCTTATGATATGATTATAAAAGCAATTGTCAACTTTTGTTGGTGTGACTAGTTGAAAGTGATAGTGTAAGCAGGAATTGCTTGGGTTCCTATAAATGTCCCAAGCTCTTGGTTATTGTTGCAACTTCCACAGACCCTTAGACTTCTAAGGAACCTGGACCCTTTTATAGCATAATATACAGTATATAGGGGCGGCTGTGGCTCAGGAGTGAGGAGTTTGTCTTGCAACCGGAGGGTCACCCCCCCCCAAGCCCCCGTTCCATCCGTCTCAGTTGTGGTGGCCTTGGGCAAGACACTTCACCCTTCTGCCTACTGGTGGTCGTCAGAGGGCCCTGTGGCGCCAGTGTTCTGCAGCCTCGCTTCTGTCAGTGTTTAGCAGTAGCTACAATGTAGCTTGCCATCACCAGTGTGTGAATGACTGAATGTAGTGTGAAGCACTTTGGGGTCCTCAAGGACCAATAAAAGCGCTATACAAGCACAAAGGCAACAGATGCAGACTTGTTACTGAATGGCTTTCAATTTTTTTTCAGATCATACAGCTGACAAATACCATGTTCTCTTGGTATGGTGTGACAGGAATATTTTGAAGTAATTAGAATGAATTGATCAGTTACATTTTAGTAAATGTAGCTATGGAATATGTCATGTAAGCAGCAAATATCACCAGGACACCCTCTGACCTCATTCCTTATACTCTACAGTGTGAAGTCATTTAACCTTGTGGGACCAAACATCAGTACTGCGTAGGATGGACTTAAGATGATAATATTTGATTATCATATACCATATACCGTATAATATATAGGAGGGTGTGAAAACACTCTGAAATTTCACCCAGAACTGTGATAGTATATTTAAGTGCTATTGTTACCAAGTAATATGATTTTTAATACGCTGGAAAAGATCTAATTAATTATACTTATATATCCTTGATTGGCATATATTATTGGAATCACAAGACTCTTGGCTTTTCAATGGTATAAAATATTTATAAGTTCATAGAAGTTCAAAGTCAGAAGATCGGTGGATTTAAACCCGGACGTGGGACGGGCCCACCGGTGGGCCATAGTAACTCTAATTGGTTAAGAAGGAGCTATTTTTTCATGACATATGGTGACTTACCTATAAAAATAAGACTACAGTTTTAAACCAGCCTCAGTTGATCTCAGCTGTGACACTGTGGAAACTCACAACTTTATCAACTGTGACCTTTGAATTTTCTCAGATCTTGCAAATGAAACGAGATCCAATACTCTTGAATATAGATCACCAATGTGTCAACAAAATGCACAAAATAAGTAATAAGCAAGTAATTACAGTCAATATATAAGGATGCAATTCTGTCGGAAACATTATCATTGTATTGAAGCCTCATCTGTCCCTCACAAAAACAACTGCAAAGTCTATTGAAAACACAATAAAAAATGGTGCCTTTGAAGGTAGAGGACTGATTTAAACACTGTAGTAATGGCCTAATTAGGGTGATGGAGAAAAAGGAGATTTATATTGCTCCAGGACACAATTTCATTCATGCAGCAATTTATAATATATTACACACTCATAAAATTACTAGTGAAATTGGGAGAAATGTAGGCTTCTGTGTGCTTAGAACCATGTGAAAGAAGTGGGGATATTGTCACCAAATTTCCTTTTGTTGGACAGTCACTGGATAATTTTCAGGTAACATTTTGTGGATTACTTCTTGAATATCCCTAAACTTTCACCATGGTCTAAAAGCTTAGACATTCTTTTTTCTCTTGGGATTTTTAGTCATGTTTTCCTATTTCATAGGTATTGAGATGCAGTATTAATGTTTTGCCCTGCAGGGAGAGAATGTTAGCCTTGGGGAATCAAAGGACTCTGATCCAAGTAAGGATATCATGGTATTCCGCAGGATCCAGAGGAATTCTCTCTCTCCTGAGGCTTTCCTTAAACTATTCCCATGCTTGCGCTTTGTATCAACTTAGTTTCATAAGGCAGATTAGCCTTCAAGGCCATTCCTTTGTAGCATGGCTGTTAGTTTTGCCAAATGCAGACCCTAATTAATTTGCATAAATAGTTAATATGGAAAATCCCAGCCTGGGACACTTCTGTGGTAAATTCTGCTTATGTGGATCATTTATTTTAATTTCATTCAAAAATGCTCATTAAAGCTGGCCTTAAGATGAAGATTGCAGTTACTGAATTCCTGGCATTCACCCCAATCACACTCTGGTACTACTCAGAAATACTGTTTTTATTTTTTAAATAAACTTAAGAAACTATTACTGATTTAACTAATATTAGTAATTAGTCAAAAATCTTTTAGCAGAAAACATTTTGGCTGTTGATAGTTTCACACATGGCAAATGCATTGGCCATTCAGTCAAACTTCACTTTATGATGTCAAATAACAGAAATTATGTCAGAGAAATAGCACAAGCTAAGATAAAAACTGCATTTTTAAAGTAGTTTGGTACAGCGAACTAAATATCTAAGAATCCTGCATCAGAGGAATATAGTCAAGGCAACTTAACAGTCATCTTATGAAAATCTGTCAGTTCAAGAAAAAAAACAATGGCCTTGTCTTTACCGGGTTCTAACAACATTTGAAAACCCAAGTACACCTTAAACTAAAGATAGAGATAAATATTCAATCATCAAGATTACAATGGGTATTCTCTCTTTTTTACTGTATCTTTTCTATTCTCTGTGGCCTACGAGGCTTATGTGACAACATCCAATGTGACTGATCTAATTGTGATTACCCTTAAAAGCTAGTTGGTTTTGCATACCTGCAACTTTACGCACGAAGCACAGGAAACTAAATCAATCAAAATATAAGATTCCCATGAGAGCATCTGAGCATCATCTCAGACCTGAACACTGTAATCAATGCATCTCGCTATCCGAGAGCAGACAGTGTGTTGAATATGGAGGCTTTGGAGTGCATTGTTCCCAAGAGCCCAATGTCATGCCAACCACCAGAACATGCTGTGGGATTTCCTCCTACTGAAGTGATAACTTGCGGGTCATCCAAACCTGCATGACAAATCATCTCTCACTGGCAAAACTCCAAAACTGCTTGACAGTAACCTCTGCAGCAATCCCATGATTTGATTACCCACAAATGGGTGAGCAGTTCCATGCGGGCTGAATATGTTATAATTTTAAAAATTGATGGGTAAAAATAGATTATGAATTATGAAAATAGATTTTCTTTGACCCTGTCGGTCAGAATGACAGACAACAAAAATATCTAGCAAGACCTCTGATACAGTATATACCAAACCAGAGAAAGTTGGGACAGTATGGAAAACGCAAATATAAAAAGAAAGTAGTGATTTCTAAATTTACTTTGACTTGAATTTTGTTGCAGACAATATGAACACAAAATCTTTCATGTTTTGTCTGTTCAACTTAATTTTAATTGTAAATATACAGTGGGGTAAAAAAGGATTCAGTCAGCCAACAATTGTGCAAGTTCTCCCACTTAAAAAGATGAGAGAGGCCTGTAATTTTCATCCAAGGTATACATCAACTATGAGAGACAAAATGAGAAAAATAAATCCAGAAAATCGCATGGTCTGATTTTTAAAGAATTTATTTGCAAATTATGGTGGTAAATAAGTATTTGGTCAATGACAAACAAGTAAGATTTCTGGCTCTCACTGACCTTTAACTTCTTCTCTGTCCTCCAGTCGTTACCTGTATTAATGCCACCTGTTTGAATTCGGTATCTGTATAAAAGATACCTGTCCACAACCTCAAACAGTCACACTCCAAACTCCACTAAGACCAAAGAGCTGTCAAAGGACACCAGAAACAAAATTTTAGACCTGCACCAGGCTGGGAAGACTGAATCTGCAATAGGTAAGCAGCTTGGTGTGAAGAAATCAACTGTGGGAGCAATTATTAGAAAATGGAAGGCATACAAGACCACTGATAATCTCCATGGATCTGGGGCTCCATGCAAGATCTTACCCCATGGGGTCAGAATGATCAGAACGGTAAGCAAAAATCCCAGAACCACACGGGGGGACCTAGTGAATGACCTGCAGAGAGCTGGGACCAACATAACAAAGGCTACCATCAGTAACACACTACGCCGCCAGGGACTAAAGTCCTGCTGTCTTAGACATGTCCCCCTGCTTAAGCCAGTACATGTCCAGACCCGTCTGAAGTTTGCTAGAGAGCATTTTGAACGATCCAGAAGAGGATTGGGTAAATGTCATATGGTCAGATGAAACCAAAATAGAACTTTTAGGTAAAAACTCTACTTGTCGTGTTTGGAGGAGAGAGAATGCTGAATTGCATCCAAAGAACACAATACCTGCTGTGAAGCATGGGGTGGATGCATGATGTTCTGGGGCAAAGGGACCAGGACGACTGATCTGTGTCTATATATATATATATATATATATATATATATATATACATATATATATATATATATATATACATATATATATATACATATACATATATATATATATACATATACATATATATATATATATATATATATATATATATATATATATATATATATATATATATATATATATATATATATATATATATATATATATATATATATATATGTATATATTCACACACTGGTGGAAGCTATGATTGAGGCTGACAGAAGCAAGGCTGCCATTTCGCACCATCGGACCATCTGGTCATCACCAGTAGACAAGGTAGGTTAAGTGTCTTGCCCAAGGACACAACGGCATGTAGCAAGCGGAAGCCGGAATCGAACCCATGGTTACAGGGTCACAGGTCCGACAACTAAGAAACGACTGGACAACAATGTAAGAGAAATACACCCAAATGCACAAAGACCAGAACACAAGAATAAACTAAGAATCTGAACACAAAGGAATGAACCAACAAGGCAAAACCTTATTATAATTACAGTCAAATGTGGCAAAACATTTTCTGACAATATATCTGATTAGGGAGGAAAACAAAGAAAACCAAAACTCAAACAGCTGTGGATCATAATACATGGTGAAAATCATCATCCCTATCATATACTGTATGAAAAAGAATGTTGCCAAATACATGTAAAAACCTACTTTGCTAGCACCGTGTTATATGTAGAGGGGTTTTAACTCAGAGATGCAAAAAGAAAACATGCTGCAAGCATACTTACAGGTGTAAACAATCTATCTGGTTCTCCTCAGATCACTGAATAGTTAGGGATGAAGTGGCTCGAAGCATTTGATGTCGCCAAGTGTGTACAGTTAATTTGTTCAGTCTTATTCAGTTAATAAGTCACCACACTGCCTTCCTGAAGCTCAGATAATAAACTCTAAAATAGGGTTGGATGATATAGAAAAAGAGCCTATCGAAAGAAAAGTCATATTGATCTCTATCGATAATTATTGATAACTATCAAAAAATGTAGAAAATGTATTTTAAAGTTCAGTCCTGGCCATTTTATGCTATTCTTTAATGAACAATTTTTTATAAAGCACACACAAACACAAAATTCAATTCAACGCTTTATTTAACACCTTTTTACCATAACTGAAACTTTGTAAGAAACAAAACTTGCTTAGGTCCCGCCACGACAACTGCTGACCATAGTATTTTCTGTGTTTTATTTTGTTCATTACTGTTACATTTAAAGTTGATATGCAAGGCAAAGCAATTTTATTTGTATAGCACACTTTCAACAACAAGGTAATTCAAGGTGCGTTACATGATTAGGGGATAAAGTAAAAAACAGCATAAAACACACACAGAGCCATATGACACGTAAAAACATTACTCATGAAATTCATGAAAATACATGAAAACAGGACTCAACATTTACCTGCTGAAAATCCACTGAAACCTTCATTTCCGCCACCGTTCATTGCTGTGACATGTTTTGCAGTTCAAGTCATTCACTCTCTTCTATGGTTTGAGAGGAGTGAGGGCTTGGTGACAGACTATGGCCGGGTCTGCATTTTTGATTGGTTTGGAGTAAATAATGAGTGTAGTATTAAGCTACCTGATAGGCTATGATGAAAAAGAAGGGAAACTTTGTTTATTTTATTTAACTTTTTAACAACCCTCTTCATCATCTAATGATATATATATATATATATATATATATATATATATATATATAGTTATGGTATTATTGTCTAGCTCCACTTTAAAATACTCCTATTAGTCAATAAGTCAGTGAATGGACATTAAAAATCTGTTGTCATATCAACCTTCCAGATCTTCTAGTTCAAGTCTACTCTGCATTCCCAGAATCAGAACAAAACATAGAGAAGCAACATTCAGTTTTTATGCTCCTCTAATCTGGAACAAATTTCCAGGAAACTGCAAAAACTGCTGAAACATTGAGTCCAATAAAATCAAGGCTAAAAATAAATTTTTTAAAGCTGCCTTTGATCAATAGTTACTGGAATACTGGTAATTCCAGTCTGGATTAGTCTAGTCTGGGTCTAGTCGGGGTAGCCCGATCTGCTTTGGGACTTCCCGACGTCACACTATGGCAGTGCCACTCAGACAAACTACATTTCGCCTCATTTTTAACCCTGCCAAGCAATATATATTCTAATTTAAAACAGACATAAATGTCGATTACAGTTCCTGTGGGTGTCATCACGAAAATGTGACTCATTTTTTCTGCTACGTCTTTCAAACAGGCTTTGGAAAGACTTTAGCAGGTTGTTATTAACAATATTTACACTGATTTTTCCTGACGATGGAAAAAAGCTTTCTTCGGTTTTGTTTTGTTTTTATTTAAAATACCCAAAAAAGATGATAAATGTTTAACTATATATAAAATCAATATCAGGCTATCAACTAAAAGGCTCTCAAAACAATTCATACATGTACATTTTTTGCTATAATTTGTATCTGTTGAATTATTCTGTATACTTAATTTGTTCTTATGTTGTATTCTTGCTATTTGTTCAATAAAGTTTTTTTTTTAACTGCTCAATATGTCAGCTTGCTAATGTCCATCCAATCATGTTGTGTAATGTCAGCGTCCAGCCAATCATGTCATACGGCGTCCTAGATAGAGGCATGGCACCGAGCAGATCTGGTATCACCATCTGGACTCCAGCACCAGCTGCAGATGATGGGTGACAGGTGCATCTTTTACACACCTTTTCCATAAAAATCTGGCTCCAACGTCAACATGTTTTCAGATTATCCTATTATATTTGCCTGAACTTTCAGCTATCTGTGAACTCAGAATTTTAAATGGTGTACCTTAGCTTGAGTCATAATGCAAGTCTCTCCACATCAAGTCCAACACAAAAGGACTGCCTGTCTACGTTCTCCAACAACTGAAACTGTTTCGATGCCTCACTAAATGAGCTGTCTTTCTTGTCAAAATGATTGAAGTTTCACAACGTTTCCTCTGTTTTTTTTATCTGACACACACCCTGACACCATCAGGGATCATCTGTGGATATTCTTCAGTCAGGAATTTGGTTTTTTTCTGGAGCTGCATTGAACTAAAAGCTGCTTCCTGTAAAAGAGCACTGCTTCATCACTGGAACCCACTTCATTCACTCATCAAATAAACCTGAAATAATTTAAATTAACAGAAACTGGAATGAATGGCAGAACTCTCTCTCCCTAATTTCTTTCTTGCTAAGCTGATGATACATTAAAATGAAATTAATCAAAGACTAGCCTGTTTGTCGTGTGATGTTTATCGGTTGTTAGGGATTGATGCAGGTTAGGTCTCAGTGCTGGAGTTTAATGGAACAGTTTTAAATTTTAAATTTGATTTTTGGTCTATAATGTGGATATTTTTCTTTATTCTGATTTTTATATCACTGCTGCTGTTTTGGGAAAAAAATTAACTCCCTGTTAAATATCAAGCAAAATTAATAATTTTCCACGTTTATCAATGAAAGCACTGGAGTCTATGGAGCTTTTGATTGTAATTTTGTCATTTAGAGATAAATCACTGATGAAGGGAATGTGTGTTGTCTTATAAAAATAGCTGAACATCTTCACAAGTCATCACAAAAAATGTTTCCTTTTACAATGGAGATGTATGTTCTGATAGTATTTATTTATATTCATGGTCTTATTTTGCAGCAAAAAGAAAAGCAAATCGACATCTGGCTGAACATTACTTATAAAATCAATTCCTCAACAATCCTTTTCAAGCAGCTTTCTTATATTTCTTTTAGTTATCAGGCTCCTCTCCTGTGGAACCAGCTCCCAGCTTTAGTCCATGAGGCAGACACTCTGTTTACTTTTAAGGCCAGGCTTAAAACTTTCCTTTTTGATAAAGCTTATAGTTAGAGTGGCTAAGGTCATCCTGAGCTATCTCTGTAGTTATGCTGCTATAGGCTTAGACTGCTGGAGGACAGACTTACCAATTTTCTTCACTCTGCTACTTCCTTTTCTCCTACTACTCTCCAGTTGTATTACAGTACATTCTGTTATTTCGACTGTTAACTTTGTTTTCTCTCAGTGTTTTTCTCCCCATCGAAGATACACCTGGTCTGGTATCCTGCTTGGCTGCAATGCCCTGTTGGACGGGGGTCATCGACTGGGATGATCCTCTCAGTAACTGAACATCCACTGTGTCCTGTTATCAACTTTTTACTTTCTGTAACATAGAAAGTTCTCTTATATCGGATCTTCTGTTCCTTCTGTGTTCTGCTCTGTCTTCTCAAACCCCCAGACGGTCGTGGCAGATGGCCGCTCCTACTGAGCCTGGTTCTGTTGGAGGTTTCTTCCTGTTAAAGGGGAGTTTTTCCTCTCCACTGTCGCTACATGCTTGCTCAGTATGAGGGATTGCTGAAGGATTGCTGTGGTTGGAAATCTGCCCAACCTCACGCCAATGACTGACGCAATCTGCTGGGATTCCTTAAATTGGAAACTTTTTAACTGATTGGAATGTTTGTATAATTGTATTGAAATGACTTCTTGTTAAGTGCCTTGAGATGACATCTGTTGTGAATTGGCGCTATATAAATAAACTGAATTGAATTGAATTGAATTGAATTGAATTATATAGCAGCTGATAAATCAGCTTTGTGTGGTGGAGACTTTTTTCTATTTCTGCCATTCATTTCCACTCGACCAATTACTGGTTGAAACATTTAGTTGATTTCTTCCTGCAGACAAGCTTCAACACTGTTTGCTGACTGTTATAATCCATCAGCCTGAGAGATGACTCCATCTTCACTAAACCAATTTTGGATTATGAGCTGAAAAATATGGAAGGAGCACAAAACCACATGAAAGGATTTCCCAGAGTTCTCCTGGAGTACAGCTGATCTCCCTATGATGTAAATATTCTAAATACAGTATATTTGATGGTTATTTTTTGTAATTTTCTTTTTATTAAATAACTATGGAGTTTAATTTATATGAACATTTTAGGGTCAAGTAGTTTCAAAAGACTGATTGGGTCAAAGACAAAAATATCAAACGGTATATTTACAATAAAAAAGGTGTATATTTTCGCCATCAGGTACCAATACGTCACTGAAGCACCTGTAAGGGTTAATGCGGACTGGACCTCCATCCAGCGTGTAAGGGTTCTGTATGACCGGTAGACGGCGCCACTGACTCAGTCCCAGGCTGGCTGGAGAAGCAGCTGAGGCGGGCGAGAGCAGTCAGTTAGAGGAGGGCTGCTGGAGGAGGAAGGTGCGAGGGCTTTTCTGGATTTAAATAACCTGACGTTATCGCAGGAGGAATTTTAACAAAGAAAATGAATATCCTTTGGGTGTGGACGGCGATGGCGGCCTTGGAGGTAAATATATGTTTGTTTGTTTTATTTAGTAGAAAGAGAAGAGAGAGCAGCTGTAGCTGCAGGAGAACAGAAAGATGCGTTCAGAGGAAATCGGGACAATGCGACTGGATCGGAGTTGTTTCATGGATTCTCTGCTAGTCGGTCTGATCCAGGATGGCTAACAGCGCACAGCCTGTCCTCCCAGCTGGATGTCAGTAAGATGCGATGCTGCAAGCCGGTCCCAGACCTTTGCTCAGAAACACGATGAATGCGTGACGGTTCGAAATGTGAGCTCAGAGGCTCAGTCAGCCCGGAGAGAGACGACCATCCTGATCCTTCTGTCCGGAGCCGCTCGTTCCTCCGGTCTCTGCCTCATCCTCATCCTCATCCTCATCCTAATCCTAGCGGCAGAGACTGAAATGGTTCCTCACACTTCTGCTAGGTTGAGTCAGACTGAAGCATTTAGAGGAGAAAGATGGCAGTTTCCTGAGCTTCACACTGACGTCGCCTTTGATCTGACTCTGAAGCTTTATCTGTGTGTGCCTCTTCCAGGGATCTGTGGAAATCCTTCCATGGAAAAATGTTGGAATCTATTGGGGTGTGAGCCAACTGATGTTTATTAACCTTTTGCAGCAGATATCATAAATAACATCCTATAATGTTACCTGCTATTTGGTCCAGATTTTAACAGTGATGGTGGCTCAGCCCTTTCCCCACCATTAATACTAACTTTGAAAAGACCCCTCCCCTCTTTATTCCCCCTTTCCACCCTGAGGTTGTTATTATTTCTGCCAACCACGTTCTTGTTACCCCTAAATATTAATGGTGCATTTGAATAGTATCTTTATAAAGGGGTGGGTTGATGAAATCAGCAGCCGTCAGCTTCGTTCCAGAGGCTGCGCTGGCTGGAAATGCATGCTGAGCAGAATATAGTGAAGGAAAAAAGGGACAATTTTTCACTGTGTGCACAAATCAATACAAAAGGTCAAAGGTCATGTTGCCAGAGAAAACCAGCAGCAGTAACTTACCCCCAGAATAGCACAGTCAGCACTCCTGAAGCTTTCCTTTTATCCAGTAAAAGCATCATGTCCTCCCCCCAGCTTCATGCTCTAGCTTTGTGTAGCTTTGTCTTTTTTTCCTTGAGGCTCTGGGCAGATCTGGAATGGATATCCGATGTGATAATAAGGTCACTTTTGCATTATATGCAAAATGTCTTGATTTAAATTTTCTTTCTATGTAATTGAATTCCAATCAGGGCTTGTAATCTTTGTGTTTGTCTAGAGTAACAGTAAAAATCTGTAAAACCCATCTCATCCAGTCCTTATAGATATATCAACATTCTATGCTAGTTGCTTCTAAAGGTTTTTCAGGAAAATAGACATGATCCACAGCAGATAAGCTGTATGATCATCTAAACTGAATGATATCCAATATATGTCAGATTTCTAAATAAAATATGAAAAAAAGTATCTTGTTTAGGGTTGTGAAACATTTCTGGGACATTACTAGAAAGCTATGAAATGTTGTAAGTATTCCAAATTGGAAACTTTCCAGGGTAAATCATGGGAATTTACTGGATATTGGTTGTAATTCAAACCAGCTGTATCATGTCCAAACATGAAAAAAAACCAACATGTTGTTTAGTCATGGGAACACATCCATGCACAATAATAGTACATTTAAAAAAACATTTCAGCAGATTTAATTGTAAGCAGAATTATATCAGGTTCAAATTGATTTATAAATAAAAAAAATCTCTTCTGGAACAACAAACGTGAGATGTTTAGTAAAATATTAGTAATCCCATCATCTTATTTGTTCAAACACTTTTTTAACCATTCTGTTTTATCATATTTAAATCCCCACATTTGCCATTCATTTCTATAGACTTTGAATATTCCTTGAATTTTTGTGACTCTTGTTTTAGAATCCAACTTTCTGGTACCAAAAACAATGTATGACTGCCACATTGTGTTATCTCTGGCAATTTGTGTACGTACAACAGTGTTCAGAGGTATCCATTTTAATACTAATTATAAAATTAGACCCTGACACACAACAGTTTGTCTAGAAAAGCTTTTTATGTTACTTTATTATTGCAAACAAATTAGTGTGCTAGATTGACTTTTTTTGGTATCTTTGACTGGAGATGGGACACACTGCTTCCAATGATTACAAATCAAACGTCAAATGAAATATAGTGAAAGCAGTTCTAACAGTTACATTATCGTTACAGAATAAATGTGTCACCTCTGAAGATTATTTTGTCTGAATCATCAGAGATAATCATCAGAGAAAAATGGGCATTGTTCCATTTTAATCTCTTTGATCGGGTCTCTTCAATACCCACCCAGATTTGTTTGGTGCTTCCCTCTTCCTGTGTGACCCACTGCTTCTGCCACATTTCTTATACTTTTTAATAATATACTTAAAAAAAAAAGTTTATGATAAGTGTCGGCCTAGTTTAAGTATTTTAGATCTTAATTTAGAGACAGTCAAATTCAGTCTAGATTCTTTAATAAACCTGTGAAATGGCCTTTAGTTTACCTCCAGTAAAACATTGTGTTAGATCAGTACCATAATGATTTTTATTTTCCAAATGCCAGAAAAGTGTGAGATTATGGATTTCTTGAAAAACCAATCTTAAGTATCAGAAGTTTGAATAGAGGTTATACTATAAATATCCAGATATATAAAGTAGTTTTGAATTTAACCACCCTGTGTCCTTTGGCTGGGAATAATATTAACATTTAGGAGTGGCCCTGGCAGAGTCTTGACTTGAATCTGTTTTAAGGCAGGGGTCTCCAACTTCTTGTTCTTGAGAGCTACTATCCTGCATCTTTTAGATGCATCCTTTTACCAACACACCTGAATCAGATGGCTGAATCAGCATTGCTTTAGTCATTTGATTTAGGGTGATGGCCACGAGGCATTCCAGCCTCATCACTAAAGATGGATGGTCTAAAATAGTAGAGTCACTGGTTGCGTCACAAGAGCGACTCCTTCACATTAATCCAACCCACTATTTGTAAAATCTCAAAACAGCAAATGACTGTATTTGGAATTTTAATGAACAATGCTAGACTCAGCAGTGTTCAACATGGCTTCCATGTCCTCCATTGTTGAGTTGCGCTGTGCTTGTGTTGAGAACAGATCACATCTCGCTAGTTTTCGGACTCCAACCTTGTGACGGCCCCAACCACTAGAGCTGTTACTCAATTGTAATGGGAAACCCACATGGACAGAGCAGAGTAGAGTAGAGTCGGGTTGAGTTGAGTCGTTCTGCTAGTGGAAAAGGACGAAATGAAAAAGGTACAACAAGAAATGAACAGAACTAGTGCTGTGCTAAAAAAAATGATTCTCTGGTTCTGAATAGATTCTTTTAAAAATTCCTAAAAATCAATTCATACGTCCAAAAATGGATTTAATCGGTTAACATTTTTTGCCCTTTTTACAGCTAAAATTGGAGGATATATCCAGACGGGCAGCTTTAAACAGAACGGATGCTTCTTGTGCATTGTTTTAGCTTCCCACAACATGATGCTGCCATCCCTGGGATGATCTTCTCAGGCTTGCAAGATTCTGGCTTTTTCCTCCACTTATACTAATGGACATCATGGCCCTATCTCTTTAATGTTATATTCATCAGACCTTAGGACATGTCTCCAAACCCTAAGGCATTTTTGTCTGTGTAACTGGAAAGATTCATGAACCTCTGTGTGTGTTTTGCCAAAGTACAGACAAGCTTAATCTCTTGTAAACTGATTCACAGTTCTAAAGTAACACAAGCAACTAGATGCGAGGAGTTTTGTGCTTTAGCTCTGAGGATGAGATGGTTCTTTTTTTCTCTGTGTGTCCTTTTGATCATCCTTTTTCTCTGGGATGGTAGAATTTGAACCAGTTGAGAGTTCCTGTCATGAAGTCTGCACATCATCGTATCCACAAAGAGCAAGCTAACAGGCTCTCAGCAGGGTATCGACACACTTCAAGCTAAAGAACACATCTACATGTCTTCTATGTTTAACTCAGGCTTTCAAATGTCTCACTTTTTCCTTCTGATGTGCCCTCCTGAAGAGAATATCATCCAGAAGCATTAAAAGTGCATAATTTTAGAAAAATCTTTTTCTCCAAGTTCTACCTTAATGTTTGTTATATAATTTATGTGGATAAAATCAAACCATACTTTGTTAGAATAATAGATGTTTGTAGACTTTTAATTAAAGACAAATACATAAAGAAGGGCTTTAACTTTTGTAATTAAAATAGTAGGATTCTGTTACCTCTGAATTATTTTTTCCAAAATTTTGTTCCATTTTTTCCCATGTTTTGCAGTAAACATACGCTTCTGATCACAAGCAGGTTGGAAGAAGAGCTTCAAAAGGTCAAAACAAAAGACAGAACCAACAGACACAAATAACAAAATAGGTATATTTTTGAAAAAGATATTTAATGTCCAACAGGTTGTTCAAAAGATCATGAGCAAAGTGTAGAAGATCTCCAAAGAGAACTACTAGGACACAGCAGTGACTTGCCCCACCTGTCTTAGACCCTGTTAACGCAACAATGCCGGGACAGTGAGACTCAAATGTTTTCCTCGTTTTGGCCTGTTGTTTGCACGGTAACCGCGGTTTGGTCTCTCGTTTTCAGGGTAACAGTGTTTCAAACTCTCGTTTTCAATGCTAACAGGGAAGGCAAGGTAATTTTATTTGTATAGCACACTTTCAACAACAAGGTAATTCACAGCAATCTGAGCTTTCGTTTACACTGTAACACTGTTTTGGATGAACAAAATGCAAAGGTTTGACAGCAGCTCCAGAGGCAAACTTTTGAGGAAAAGCCATGACTGTGTAAATGCAAACTGAAAACATTTAGAAACAATGGCGTCAGTCATCTCACGCTTTGCGCACTCAGGCTCGGTTTTCACCTGCACACAGCACAACAATGGCAGACCTCCATATTCTGCTTGTGCTGCTGCACCTCTCCAGACTATTTGGTGTCTTAAAGCAAAATGGTGGAACATTTAGGCTATTAGCAAGAATGCACTGACCTGACTTTTTGTCTCATAATCCTCAGGACCTTTTAAGAAAGACTAAAAGGCTTTTTGCCTTTGTCGTAAGGAAGGACATGAAACTACAAATGCCTGATAGACAATAACATGAAAGACAGACTAATATGCATGTTTTGACTTTTTCAGTACTATAGTCATAAACTTGTGATGATAAACTGCCTGTTTAATAGTGTGTCTACTTTGTTTTCTCTCTTGCTCCTGATTTGGGTTGTTTGCATTTTGGTTTGATCCACCAGCACAAAATGTAAATATTTCTAATTTCTTCTGTCTTCCTAAAAGTTTGATCAGGAGTGCATTTTGTTGCAGTCTTGGTTTAAAAAAGAAACCAAGGTGGCTAAATAATGGAAAAATGTTATAGAGATTACATTTCTGTTCAGTTTATTTATATAGCGTCAATTTACAGCACGTCATCTCAATGCACTTTACAGGTCTTTTCAATTTAATCAAACACACATTCCAATCAGTTTAGAGGTTTTCTATCTAAGGAAACCCAGTGGATTGGACCTAGTCAGTCAGTACGTTTACATGCACATCTAAATCGAGCTTTTGGCAATAATCGGACTAATAGCTTAACCAGAATGGGAGTCTTTATCCCAGTTTACATGTCACTAAGAAAATTAAATTATTGAAAGAAGTGCGTTCCACTCGGAGACACTAGGTGGCGACATGCACCCTTTCACGTTGGATTTGTCCGGATGGACTAGAGTCACACAGATAGTAAACAAATGCTGACAGCAGTGAAGCAGACGGGATAAAGGCAGGATATGCACAATGAGCGAAAAAATCGATGACAACAACGCTGCAGCACAGTACATTTAGTGCATACCGTACTGTTTGATTGTGTTACACTTGTTGTAGCTGAGTTGTTGTTTACCGGTGTTATTCCTGCTTCCGCGGCCTCGTCACTTCCCGTTAAATGCGTTGTGTCGTTGACTTCACAGCAATCTCTCATACTGAGCAAGCATGTAGCGACAGTGGAGAGGAAAAACTCCCCTTTAACAGGAAGAAATCTCCAACAGAACCAGAACCTGGCTCAGTACCAGCGGCCATCTGCTACAACCGTCTGGGGGTTCACATTGACGATGTGTGTGTCATCAGAGCAGTAGCCTGCATTTCCTTCCACTTTCTGTTCATTCTGGAAGAGATAAAAACCAGCCAATCTAACCCCCCCCCCCATCCCCCTATGAACACACACTGATGGGCAGAGGGGATGTGACATTTTAAAGTTGATCCTTACTTTAATCATTCTAGCACTTCCCTCTCACAGTTCCAACCTGCAGCAGATGCTCTCAGCATCCCTGTGGAGTAGAAGGCTGGTAATATGGTCTCCTGTGTGCTTTACTCTGAATGTGGAACAGCAAAGGTTGGGGGTGGGGTGGGGTAGGGGTCATGTCTGGCTCAAGCAGAGGACGCTAAAGTTTAGATGCTTGTTATGCATGAAATAATTGACCCATTTCTCTGCTGCTTGTCCTGCTGATTAACAACAGCATCTGACTGGAGCTTAGCAGAACGTATTCATCATGTAGTTGCGCTTCACTGTTGCAGGATGGAGGAATAAATGAAAAAAAAAATCTGGGCTAACGTGCTGCACTCATAGCTGTAGTTTGTCAGGTCAGGATGTAAAGCATTGACAGTTACAGACAGGGTCCGAATTACACCAAGGCTTTTGGGGGAGCCATATTTTGCATTGTGCACTGGGATTTCCCAATTCACCAATGCATTTATATATTTTACGGCACATTGGTCAATCACATAAAAGAAAATCCTGCTTGATAATGTAAAGCAACTGCGGATCCACACACAGTCCAACATTTTCTGCCTAATCATCACCATCCATCCATCCATCCATCCTCTTCCGCTTATCCAGGGTCGGGTTGCGGGGGCAGCAGCTTAAGCAGGGAGACCCAGACTTCTCTCTCCCCAGCCACGTAGGCCAACTACTCGGGAGGAATCTCAAGGCGTTCCCAGGCCGGCCGAGAAACATAGTCCCTCCATCATGTCCTGGGTCTTCCCCTGGGCCTCCTCCTGGTGGGACGTGCCTGAAACACCTCACCAGGGAGGCGTCCAGGAGGCATCCTGACCAGATCCCCGAGCCACCTCAACTAACTCCTCTCAATGTGGAGGAGCAGCGGCTCTACTCTGAGCCCCCTCTGGATGACTGAGCTTCTCACCCAATCTCTAAGGGAGAGCCCAGACACCCTGCGGAGGAAACTCATTTCAGCTGCTTGTATCCGTGATCTCATTCTTTCGGTCACCACCCAGAGTTCTTGACCATAAATGAGGGTAGGAACGCAGATCGACCGGTAAATCGAGAGCTTCGCCTTTTGGCTCAGCTCTCTCTTCACCACGACAGACCGGTACAGTCCCCCGGTACAGTCCCCCGGTACAGTCCCCCGGGACGTGTTAGAAGTTCTGCCGGAGGTGTGAGTTGAAACTCCTGACAGGAGACTCTGCCAGACGTTCCCAGCAGTCCCTCACAACACTGGGCCTGCCAGGTCTGTCTGGCGTCCTCCCCCACCATGGGAGCCGACTCACCACCAGGTAGTGGTCAGTGGACAGCTCAGCCCCTCTCTTTACCCGAGTGTCCAAAACATGCGGCCGCGGATCAGATGAGACGACAACCAAGCCGATCATTGAGATGCGGCCTAGGGTGTCCTGGTGCCAATTGCATATATGGACACCTTTATGCCTGAACATGGTGTTTGTTATGGACAATCCATGACGAGCACAGAAGTCCAATGACAAGACACCGCTCGAGTTCAGATTGGGGGAGCCATTCCGCCCAACCACACCCCTCCAGGTTTCACTGTCATTGCCCACGTGAGCGTTGAAGTCCCCCAGCAGAACAAGAACAACAAATCACAAAGCAAGTTAGTTCAGAAACACTTTCATTATCATCATCAAAAACTAAAAACATTGCTAATTCCTGTTAAAACAGAACTTGTATCAGCCCGTATTATTATATTACCTTAAATTAGTAAGGACCACAGCAGCCTGAATTACATTTATCCATTTATCAGAGTTTAAACAGATGCACCCCAGTTTTGATTTGAGCCAGCAACAGACTTTTTGCATTAATGGACAATGTACACCTTAAATTGGGATTTTTAGGAAAGAGCCAGGTATTCCTACCTTTCCACTCACTCAAAAGGTACGGTTGCATGAGCAGAGTCAGACCCCGGTGAACTGCGGGTACCCTCTGACAGCAAGATGATGGCTGATCCTCCTGCTGCTCCTGATGAGCTCTCATCGCGAGCAAAACCTGTAACCTGACTGTCCTCTTCACTGCTCGCTTTTTTGGCGTATAAAACCGAAATTCTCCGGTTTACATTTAGGCACAATGTCCAAAACTTATGTAAAACTTTGGCCTGTCTAATTGCAGCTAGTGCTTTCAATGTTCCAAACGTACATGATTAGAAGGATCCACAACACAAATTAGTATGATTAGCGCGACCACTGATGTATGGTTACAGAAGGACTGAAAGTAATTTTTAAGGTAATGTGAAAATTTATTGTGAGAAATTCAGCCGCACATCTTAGCTACCCCATAATTCTAACCCTGGTTACAGACAAGTTTTCATTGGCTGTTCTTTATCTCCATCTTCATCTCCGTCCTCTGTCTGCAGGTTGCTTTTCTGGGTGAGCCGTTGTCAAGCAGTCAGGAGTCGTTGCCGTGCACAAGGGGCTTTTCACAGGAGGAATACTACACTAAAACTGAGCCAGAGATGGCAGAGGGGCAGGCTGTCTTCAACGGTCAGTACACACACACACACACACACACACCCACACAAACAACATGCACATGAATGCACAGCTCCGGGAATCCTCTATTTGGAGTGTCTAACTGGTTTCTGAATTATAATGGAGCTGTTGGAATGACTCAGTGGGGATTAATGAGTTTGACTGGACCTTTTGTTAGGGATGGACGGACTCTGGTCTGTGTCAATCTGGTTTCAGGAATGTTACAAACACTGGCCCTAATGTGGGTGGTAAACTTCTGGTTGAAGATTTTTTTTAATAACAATTAAAATAGTTCTACTGTTTTTATGGGAGTTGTTAATGACATGTTGGTAGGTGGTCTCGTTTTTGCTCAGTGTGATTTTGAAACAGTCTTTATCCCATTTCAAACAAATCCCCTGTTCCACAGCTGGAAAGCAGAACAAGTGATGAGGCTAATTATTGGTTTGAACATGATCATTACTGCTTCAGATGTATGGAGGGTACCTCCAGCTGCGCTGGAGGTATTGTTGAGACAGAAAGGTGGTGCAAATCCTCTTCCTTTTACTTCTGTATTCTGCATGCAAAGAATAAAAATGGAAAAAGAACAATAACTGGACTCTACACTGCCAAAATCCTTCAGGGACTTCATCAAAGATTGGTTACCTTCACTATTTACAAATTATATCACATAAAAAGCCCTGTTATTTACCACATACAGAAGAATCAAGCTGTGTGATGGAAAGAAACTGTGTGCTTACTGAAGCTGGGGACAGAAATGAATGTATTTGGCTACATTGACAAAGTGAAGGATTGCGGTAAGTCAACAGCAGCCAGTCTGGCATCTTCTTTAAAATATAACAGTGCAGAGCCTTTTGAGATGCTCATCAAATCAAGTGGTGTTGGTCAAAGGCAGTGTTTTACAACACTGGTCCTCAAGACACACTGCCCTGCATGTTTTAGATGTTTCCCTGCTTTAACACACCTGCTTTAGAAGATTACAGTTCAGCAAAACTCTGTTAATCAGCCATCAATTGAAAAGGGTGAGCTGAAGCAGGGAAGCAAAGTAGTGTACGAAGTGTTTGGGGTTATAACCTGACGGTTAGAGGTTGGGTAAAACGCCAGTCTTTTCACAAAAGAGACATATTCTAATCACCATGAACACATCAGGGTTACATTTTCCATCTGGAACCTGTTTTTTAAAAAAACAACCCCAACTCCTACCCACATACATGCACTGAAAAGGATTAAAGGGATTAAAAGGATTATAAACTTTTATTTGCCAAAAACAAACAGCAACTGTAGGTTTTTGTTCGTCTTCTTGTTTTACACTGTAGGCTATGTAAACAATTTTGTTTTTGTCTTTTGGATTTTATAAATGTAACATTTACAAAAATAATTTGGGTAACCTTACAACCTCAGCACAGACAAAATTGTGTGGACCCCCTGCGAGCTCTAGGGACCCCAGGTTGGGAACCAGTGTCCTAAAACGCAGTTTCCATGTGGATGAGCGGGTAAAAACGTTCCTGTTTTAGAAAAGAAACATTCCCATGGGGACGCGGTTCCTCTGGCTAGGGGCTTCTCTATATGGAGAAAAAATACTATTCTGATTATTCTGGTCAGTATTAAGATCACGATTATTTAAAAGTAGACATTCTGACAAACACATCTCTGCTGGCCGACTCTGTGAGGTTTTTTTTCCCAACAGGAAGTGCTTGGATTCTCCGTCAGGGTTCATTGGCCCCTGGCTTTCTGCTGAGCAGCCCAACTGGCTTCTCTGAGTACAACTAGGAAATGGGTCCAAACCTATCAAAAACCCACCTCAGATCCCACCTCTGTCATCACAGAGGTGGGATCTGATGCATTCAGCATTATCTAAAAAATAGGGCTGGACGATATGGTCAAAACTTATATCACGATATATTTCTTAATTTCGGTCGATACGATATAATTCCGAAATCGATATATACTATATAAAAGCCTCAGTAAAACTGCCAAGAATGCCCACAACAGATGGTTAATTATATACTTATTAAATGGCATTTAACAAACATACCAAGCATAATTTGCACACATTAAAAATAATATAGAAAGTAGTGCCTTTGGATATAAACGTCCTATTTTGTGTGAAGCATATTGTATTTGTTACAGAAATGATTTTAGTGATAAATCCTCATATCATACGCAAAATAACGTAAAAACTCAGGTGTGTTTTAACCGATTAACTTACCAATAGTGGAGTTTAGTCGGTGCCCGAAGCATTGTAGTCTTGTCCATACGTTCAACTCGGCTCAACTCGTTAGGAGCGCTTATTTTGTTGATAAAACTTACCTGTTGAGATTAGCCTACTTTATCTGTCTACCACGTCCTGAGCACAGCCAACTGCTGCTGCCGGGCTCCTGTCCTGTCTGTGGTGTATGTCATCATCACATAACCAATGTGTCGCCGCTCTTTCTGTTCGGCTTGAATCGGCTGCGCTCGTTAACGCCGTGAAACGTCAGTCAGTGAAACGCTGTAATTATATACTGTAATGTATATTCATTCCCTGCTCTCTCTGACCCCTTTCCTGTCAAGTAACTGTCATATAAAGGCCACTGGAGCCCAAAAAAAATCTTTTTTTTAAATAAAAAAAATACTGAAATGTATATCGAATTACCGGAAATGTGTTTAAAACACATATGACCGTTATTGAATAAAAGTATACCGCGGTATATATTGATATTGAATTATTGTCCAGCCCTACTAAAGCATAAAGCTTTACCTGTTGGAGGTGCAACCGCTTCCCCTTAGTTGACTCCCTGTTGTTTACCCACCGCTCTGACAAGGGCCCCAAAACACCGCTAACCCTGCTGTGGCCCCTGGTTCTGAACCACGGTCATCTCGAGAGTACACTGGACCGTCTGTGGTCGGGGTCAACCAAACAAAAAAAAGGAGATGTCTGTGAAGCATGGATCATTTTATTTATTTATTTATTTATTTATTTATTTATTTATTTATTTATTTATTTATTTATTTGTTTGTTTGTTTGTTTATTTATTTATTTATTTGTTTGTTTGTTTATTTCATTTTATGAAATAATACCCTAATAAAACATTTTCATCAAATCCCACCTTTAAATCTAAGCAAGCTTTGCAGTTTCTTTTTGATATGACAAGAAGTTGAAATGAAGGCTATGACCATGACAGTACAGAGTGAAGCAGAGAGAAAGAACATGACTCTCGCTGCTGCACTGACAGTAAAGACACTTTGGTCAAGATAAGAATTAAAGTAGAAAATGGGTGAAAAAAACAGTGGTTGTTGACATAGCACACTGAGAGGAAACTGTAGATGAGTTGGTCGGGTTTCTGGAAAGTTGATTCAGCTGGGATCGGAGCACTCTTTTGGCAGGGGCCATTTTTATGTGTGTGTGTCTGCGTGTGTGTGGGCGTGTGTGTGTGTGTGTGTGGGTGTGTGTAGGTGTGTGTGTGTGTGTGTGTGTTTCTGATAACGCTCAGTTAAAAAGGCAGAAGTATCTGTTCTTAATGTGTGTGTCATCCTGGTTAAGCCTAGGTGCATCTGTGTTTGCATAATGTAAAGTGTTTTTTTTTTCTTTTTCGTTTTAACCATAGTGGTTTGCATAGGTGTGTGTGTGCATGTGTATGCGTGTGTGTGAGACTCAGGCTGAGGTCAGTTGCTGCTCTGTACTTCCTGTGGAGTGCAGCAGGGCTGGATGCTCTGACCTTCCCATTTTCCCATCCATCCTTCCTATTTAGGCAGTGAGTGTTAGTCAGTGATACTGGTCTGTCCAGCTGTGGAAACCCCCATTCACTGGGTCACTCCTCACAGCACACATTCATCTATCTACACCACCCATTAAATTCCCCTCTCTTTCTTGGTTTCTCCCTTACTTATTTACAGTGGCTTGCAAAAGTATTCGGCCCCCTTGAACTTTTCCACATTTTGTCACATTACAGCCAGAAAACATGAATCAATTTTATTGGAACTCCACGTGAAAGACCAATACAAAGTGGTGTACACGCGAGAAGTGGAACGAAAATCATACATGATTCCAAACATTTTTTACAAATAAATAACTGAAAAGTGGGGTGTGCGTAATTATTCAGTCCCCTTTGGTCTGAGTGCAGTCAGTTGCCCATAGACATTGCATGATGAGTGCTAATGACTAAATAGAGTGCACCTGTGTGTAATCTAATGTCAGTACAAATACAGCTGCCCTGTGTCGGCCTCAGAGGTTGTCTAAGAGAATGTTGGGAGCAACAACACCATGAAGTCCAAAGAACACACCAGACAGGTCAGGGATAAAATTATTGAGAAATTTAAAGCAGGCTTAGGCTACAAAAAGATTTCCCAAGCCTTGAACATCCCACGGAGCACTGTTCAAGTGATCATTCAGAAATGGAAGGAGTATGGCACAACTGTAAACCTACCAAGACACAGATTCCCCCACCTGAGCTGTAGATCTCTGCAGCTAGTCCAGAGTCACCATGGGCCTCTTGGCTGCATTTCTGATCAGCGCTCTCCTTGGTCAGCCTGTGAGTTTAGGTGGACGGCCTTGTCTTGGTAGGTTTACAGTTGTGCCATACTCCTTCCATTTCTGTGGAAAAGTTCAAGGGGGCCGAATACTTTTGCAAGCCACTGTATCTTTTCTTGTCATGCAGGAGGTTGCCTCTTATAGCTTTCCTTTGAGCCAGATTGGGAAAGTACAACTAAGATACTTATGAAAGAACAAGATTGATCTCTTTTTTATCTCTTGTAATTTCTTATTTGGCCATTTCTTCCCCCATTAAGGGCTTGGTAACACATTGTAGAGGGAAACTCTTTACAGTGGACCACCCGCAAATAGCTAAAATCTTTAAATACTTGAGACCCCCTCTAAAACACATAGCTTTTTATTTAAACAGTACAGACACCAAATATACCCTTATATACAATAATAGGAACAGTGGAAACCATCTTAGCAACACCACAGAAGCTAACATGTACAGTCTTCTGTATTTCCGCTCTTGGGGTTACGGCCAATAAGTACCAAGGAAAATAAATGCCGCTTTTGGATTGGGTGCTTTGCCAACACCGACCCATAGCATCTCAACTAGCATTGTTCCTTGGTGTTTTGAGCTTCCTGAGCTGCGTTTTCTTTCAAAAAACTTAGGGATGCGCTACGAAAAAAATCCAACAGGTGAATCCTAGAATAGACAGGGGTCCACTGTACTTTCAAACTATTTGATCTTCTAAGCAGTATCATTCATGTTCATTAACCAAATGTTAATACATGGGGCAAAAATGTGGTCGGTGCTGGAGGGCATGTAGAAGGGCACTATGAAAGTAGCGAGGTGTGTGGTAGAAGTGGCAGATGGGGTTAATGTGGTGGGGGATAAACTCGGAGCTCCTTCTTTTTTTAAATGCTTATGGGTAGGCTGACAAATAAGCTCAGGCAAAAGTACCAAATGGACTATGGTGCTTGAGACGGAACATTGTGATCTGTCGTGAACCTAAGGCGCATGTAGGCATCAGTGTTTTTCATCCCAGGTTTCTAGGCACACTGTCCTGCAAGTTTTAGATGTTTTTTTGCTACAGCACACCTGATTTTAGTTGATGTTTGATTAACAAGCTTTTACTGAACTGCAAGCATCTCAATCATGTGTGTTAAAGCAGGGAATAATCTAAAACATGCAGAGCAGTGCGCGTTGAGGACCAGGGTTGGTTGCTTTTTTAAGGTCATAGTCCGTGTTAGAGTAAAGATTTCCACTCTGCTCATGTATTCTATTATCCCCGCATCCCTTGGCTTGTTTTGTCTCCTGGATACAGTGTAGAAAACTGCAATGCTACAGTCCTTTGCTTTACGCAAATGCTTTTACCTCACTGTGATTGGTGAGTGAATATTGCTACATGATTTTAGTAAACGCTCTTGGATTCTATTGGCATAATTGATAGACGTGTCAATCATCCAAGTTGGCCAATGGGTTGGCTGACCAGTGTTATTTACGATGTCTGACTGGAAATATGGAAGCTTTGACCTACAGAGCGCATGGAGAATTTCCTTTTGAGGTACTTTGAGGCTTTCTTTTTGGTGCAAAGACTATTGTTATTAGCTGGAAATGACTATCTATAATGTGATACAAGTGAGGAAAAAATAACCTTAATAAATAAACCCAGAGAAATTTAAAATGGCACTAATGGCGCCAAATTGTGCCAAAATAGCCCATTTGGAAAGCTGCCCATTTTATCTACAACCTCTCCAAAACTTCTATGCTTCACATTTTTTGTAGAAATTCTTTGATACAATAAGTAGTCAGAGCCTGTACTGTGGTTTGAAGGGATATACACATCACAGAGTGCATTTTGTATGATGTCCTGCTGTGTACCATATTCATTTACTCTCACTCAATAACATAAGTGTTGATATGTAGACCTCTTGAGTATTCTCTTGAGCCTTTACTTGATTTTGAGACCAGAACACTTAAAATAAACCTTGTAGTTCCTGGGATAAATTCAATTTATTTGGGGCATGCCATTTTTCAGCAACTCTTATCTCAAAAGGTGCCTAGGGTTTAACAGGTTCAACATCTATTAGCTTACAAATTCAACTTCAATGTTCAAAATAAAACACATTTCACACGGAGTGTATCCCTTTTGCATTCAACTTTTAAAAAATAAAATACAATAAAGATACAACTACAGAATGGCGTAGCTTTGGAGCGGGCGCCCCATATACAGGTGAATGTCATGATTGAGTTGGCGGATTCAGGCACAGACAGGTTGAGACGTAGTGAGACTCATTTAATAGTGATTCCACTCAGAACAACTCAGGGAACTCAATGTCACGAGACTTACAGTTGAAATCATCTGAGGACAGGACGCATGTAGCTTCGACTTTGACGACAGTCAGAAACGACGAGGAATGACGACACATGACAACGAACCGGCAACTAACGTGGGGAACAGATAGGTATATATACACGGGGAAGCAATCAGGACACAATATAGGACAGCTGGAAACAATCAACAGACACAAAGGGACAAGAACAAGGGGGAAATAATCACATCATGACAGTGAAACTCAAAAAATTAAAATATTTTGCAAAAGATCATTTATTTCAGTAATTCAATTTAAAAGGTAAAACTAATACATGATATAGACTCATTAAATGCAAAGAGAGATATTTCAAGCCTTTATTTGTTATAAATGTGATCATTATGGCTTATAGCTTATGGAAACCCCAAATTCAAAATCTCAGAAATTAGAATATTACATGAAATTAATAGAACAAGGATTTTAAATAGAGAAATGTGGGACCTTTGAAAAGTATAATCCTGCATATGTACTCAGTATTTGGTTTGGGCTCCTTTTGCATCAATGACTGCCTCAATGCAGCATAGCATTGATGCTATCAGCCTGTGGCCTGCTGAGGTGTTATGAAAAACCGGGATGCTTCAATAGCGACCTTCAGCTCTTCTGCATTGTTCCGTCTCATGTCTCTCATTTTTCTCTTGGAAATGCTCCATAGACTCTCTATGAGGTTCAAGTCAGATAGTTTGCTGGCCAATAAAGCACAGTAATCCCACGGTCATTGAACCAGGTTGTGGTACTTTTGGTAGTGTGGGCAGGTGGTGCTGCAAGTCCTGCTGGAAAATGAAGTCAGCATCTCCATAAAGCTCGTCTGCAGAAAGAAGGATGAAGTGCTCCACAATGTCCTGGTAGATGGTTGCGTTGTCTCTGGACTTAATAAAGCTCAGTCGACCAACACCAGCAGATGACATGGCTCCCCAAACCAGTCGTGTTTTTTTTGTTACAATTAAATGTTTCAAACTGTCAAACAGTATCAAAGAGAACCTGAGTAAATACTAAAATCATTTTTCAAATGATGATTTTGTTTACTAAAGGGGTTGAAGCTGTCCAAACCAACCTGACCCTATGTGAAAAGATGAATATTCCTCTTATTAGATGAGGAATTACCTGATTAACCACATTTTCTGGCCAGCAGATATAATTTCCACTGACCACATCCAGACCTGGTTACTGCCTGTAGACCTGTAGAATGTAGATCTAACTAGAACCTGTCTGACAACATGAAGTACTATAAAACAAGCAACATCATGCACTGAAGACATTGAAGAACCAATGAGAAACCAGGTCGTTGACATCTATCAGTTCAATCTATGTGTTGCGTGTAACCTCAGGTTGGTTTTCTCTGATATTAAATTTGTTGATTTGATGATCATGTAAGTGTTACAAAAAAGCAAAAACAGAAGCAAACTAGGGATGTGCAATACATTGGCATTAACACTGGCATCGGCCAATTGTAGTCATTTTTAACATCTCAGCGTCGTTCTAATTAGTAAAACGGGGCCTGTGTTAACTACCAGTGTTTATTGGTTGGGGGCGACTGTGGCTCACTTTTTAGACTAGTTGGCTTGTAATCGGAGGGCTGTAGGTTTGATTCCAGCTTCCACCAGTCACATGTGGATGTCCCCCTGGGCAAGCCACTAAAACCCCAAGTTGTCTACCGATCTGTGTTTCGGTGTATGAATGTGTGCATTTGTGAGGGTGAATGGGTGAATGTGGCGCCAATGTAAAACGCTTTGAGTGGTCAGTATGAGTACAAAAGCAATATATAGGCCTATGTTCATTACAATGTTTTCATCTTGCTGGTGTTTATGGAGGGGAGGGGAGGGGGTTGACCTTGTGGCATTTGTTTGGTCATGTGACAGGGATAGTGATGCAGCGCAGGGCTGTAGGGGTGTTTAACTGAAGTAGAAAAGAAAATCAGTGGTGTGGTCATTTCAAAAGGGTAGGGAAGTAAAAATATAACATAAATAATATATGTAAATATTGGTTATTATTAACAAAAAAAGTGAAAATAATTCACATTACTGCAAGTTCTTAGTCATATTGCCCAGCTGAGGCTAACATTTCCTTTGTCTGGTGAATATATTTTGCTGATGTTTATAAAAATATCTAACCCTCTACATGTATCGGAGAATATGAATTTTCTTCTAATAATATCATTTGTTTTTTGAACTGATAAAAGCCAGACTGTAGTTCTCAGCTCAACAGATATGGCAGGAATGTGTGTGTGCGTGTGCGTGTGTGTGCGTGTGCGTGTGTGTGCGTGTGTGTGTGTGAGTGTGAGTTTGTGTGTGAGTTTGTGTGTGTGTGTGCGTGTGTGAGTGTGCGTGTGTGTGTGTGTGTGTGTGAGTGTATGCGTAACTGTGTGTGTGTGTGTTTGTGTAGGTGTGTGTGTGTAGGTGTGTGCGTGTGTGTGAGAGTACACTCTTACGGCTTCTCGTCCAGTTGTGATTGTACTTGTTCAACTGAATTCTGTCCTTTTATCTGTCTCTTTTTGTGTTCCCATCTCCCTCACTGTTTCTGTCTTGCAGCCATTTTCTCTTTAATGAATGATGGCTACATGCCTGACCTCACATCTGACTAATGAGGCTGTGTGAGATGTGGCTGTGGGTACTTATGAGTGGTGCAGCGGGTGCTTTAAGCATACATCGCTGCAAATGTGGGGGGAAAAGGTGCTGACACACTCAACAGCAATATTTGCCTAGACCCAGAACATGTACTTCCACATCATGAATAGTTATGAGAAATCCATTGTCCTGTGTTCATCCAAGAATGAAGAAGAATTTAAAGGACTGGCTTTAGGACGGGTCCTCCAGTTTTATTCTCTTCTAGTCAGGCATCTATAGAATTTAAGAAAGTTGCATCAACCTCAGCAGCAGTTTCTCTATATCGTTATTTAACCATATAGAACTGGAGAAGATAAGTACTGTTAAACATTACTGCTGCAAACTTTTTAGATGTTACAAATGAAATTAAAAAAATCCCCCAAAAAATGTGTGTATGTTTCTAAAACTTTCATCAGGCTCTGTAAATAAAATGTAATGATTCTCAGTAAAGGGAACCTTTAATCTGTGATGTGAGTAGATTGTAACTCCTAATCCTTATCAAACTCTGGAAAAAGATCATTTTTTTCAGTCAGGATTGATTCACCCACATTTAGACATTGTAGAGATGTAATGCAGTCATCTTTTCTCCAGCACGCTTCATACTCATTGACACCCCTGGTATAAGTACTGTAAAAGGCCTTCAAGTAAATGTATAAAAGAAAACAAACAGAAAATCTGGACATTTATTCAATGGAAAAAACAGCTGTAATTAGTTTCCTTTGCAGGGTGTCTGGGCTCTCTCTTAGAGATAAGGTGAGAAGGTCGGTCATCTGGGAGGGGCTCAGAGTAGAACCACTGCTCCTCCACATCTAGAGGAGCCAGTTGAGGGGGCTTTGGCATCTGGTTAGGATGCATTCTGGACGCCTCCCTGGTGAGGTGTTGTGGGAACGTCCTAACAGGTGAAGACCCAGAGGAAGACCCAGGGAGAGCTGAACGGACACAGCTAAATGTTATTTAGTGTAGATCCCCGGTATCTGCGCTGGTTAGGGACCACAGCGACTCAGAAATAGTTAAAATCTGTGTTTTTAGACTCTACCTAAAAACATTTCTAAATGCATATTTTAATAGTTCAAAAACCATATATACCTTAAGATCCATTGATACTCACAGTGGAAACCATCTCAGGACTACCACAGAATGTAATATCTGGTGTCTTCTTTATCTTTGCTCTTGGAGGTTCAGCCAATCAGCATTAAGGAAAATGAACAGTGCTCCTAGACTGACTGCTGTGCAAATGCCAGCCAGTAACATGTCAGGTAGCATTGCCTAGCACCTAGCTATTTCACCTTGCCAAGCTGGATTTTCTTTTGAATATTTTAGAAAAGAAAATCCACAAATATTTGGATTTATTTTCCACAAAAAAAATCTGTGAATCCAGGAATGCAGTAGCATGAATAGATGGAGGTCCACTGTACATCCTGCTTCACTACATTTGACACTTGAAATGCCAGGTGATGCCCACTTCTGTCAAAGCAACATCTGAGACACAGTGATGTGTGTTTTAAACTTCTGTTAATAAAGTCAATGGTTGCAAAGTCTCATCTGCTCCCAAATAGACCTACTGATTTCTACATTTCAGCAGGCTTTTTATACTCTCGAGGTTACAGTACACAGGTGCATTCTAACTCTAGGAATCAAGGTAGTGTTGTAAAAAACAAAACTCCATATTCAGAGCATGTACCAGGATAAAAAGAATACCTGGCTAAAAATACCCCAGTAAAAGGCCCTGCTAGGGGTTAGTACTTATTCATTACCCAGGAACTGCTGAATAGAATTATTAAGCATCTTGAGCTCACTCAATGCCATTTCTGAAACCATGGCAACCTTTTTTGAAGGCAGACGGTTCTTTCTGTTAAGGGGCTAAAAATATTTATGTTCCTTGAATTCAGTCAAGTAATTGTTTTATTTTTAACACTATTGCTTATCTTCAATGTAAATAGATGGATATCTGGGTACCACCTTTTTCCACCATCGGATCTTCAGGGTAATTTAACCAGATGTATTTCGGCCTGCTCCTCTCAGCCACCGTGTCTCCATACACAATCTTCCCTTTAAGGAATCAGCTAGACATCCGTATATTACGATCACTTCAGCAGCGAGTAGCATCACTGATCAGATCCAAAAGATGCCCAGAGCAGCAGAAAAAAGAAGAGATCAACATGGAAGAAGCAGGGCTTGTTGCTGCATTTCTTCTTTTTTTAAGGTTTTGTGGCCACAGTGGCCTTTATTGACAGTGTACAGGTTACAGAATGGGGAGAGAGACACTCGGCAAAGGTCCGCGGGCCGGAGTTGTACCCGGGACGACCGCATCAAGGATCAAGGCCTCTAAACATGGGACGCCCGCCTCAAACCACTGTGCCACGCGACTCCCCTTGTTGCTGCATTTCTGTTTGCTGTTGTTATAAACTGCTTCGCCAGCAACTTTTATGTTTACAAAGCCAGTTGTTTGCGTCTGCTCACTTCCCTCTGAATTACAACCAATCAGCATGACTTAACCACAGCTTCTGCTCAGTGACTGGATCGGGCCATTCTGAGTACATACCACCATACTGGTACTCCATTGGTTCCTGAAATGGCCCCAAAAACGGCCCTGTCAGCCCGGCCCGGTGCAGCGGAGAAACTTGCATACCATGGCCCTTATTTATCAAACGTTTGTAGAAACTGTCCAATATTCTATCCCACGAAAAAAAAATTTAATGTTGGTAGGAACAGTCAAAAGTCTGATTTATGAAATGTGCGGTGGCCCCTTGTATGCATGTTCGTCTGATGATAAATCCCACATGTGCGTATGCAGGTGCTAGTGCCCGTTCTCAGTTATACAGAATACAGAAACGCCCTCAATTAACCATATTTGGTAACACCACATCATCGGTCACATACAGACAAGTCACATCCTCGCGTTGTTCTTTAAAATAATGGCCAAGAGAGCAAAAAAAGGAATTTCAGTGACACCGAGATCGGGGTGAAACATAGGTGGGGCAATAAAAAAGAATTCATGATGAACAGACTTTTAAAGAAATGTCATAGTTAATACAAATTCATTTCAACACCGATAGTTTTTGCCATCAGCGGTTTCTCTGCTTCATTTCCCAACAAGCACCCACTATATTTCTGCTGTAGAGCAGACATAAAAAATGTGGCAAAGAATCATTTCATTTGCTGTTATTAACTTCTTTTGAAACCCTTAACTTTTCTGAACAATTTAAATAAATTCAATTCGTACTGAACATTGCTGTTTGGTTCCATCAGCTCGGGGAGAACCAATAAAAAAATAATAACTCTGCCTGGGAGAAAGTGACACAGGCAGTAAATGTGATCGGGACAGTGGAGATGTTCCTGTTGGAAATAAAGGAAAAATGGTTTGATATCAAACTGAATACGATAAAACGTCCCTCAGCACACAGCTGGACCAGATCTCCTACTGAGGGTGCACCGATTATCATATTTAACAGCTTTGGCTGCCATCAGCACGCACGGAAAAAGCGGCAACCTGCTTCACTGATAAGCGGGACCATTGTCACAGTACAGTTTGCAAACCTTATAATTAAGTGTAACAACATCACATTAAGCTGAAGCGCTAAATAAGGGGGGGCTCTGCACACGGAGAGCGCAGATTGCGAGTGACAGGATCTCCAAGAATGATCACACCCAACATTAAATTATGTATTTTTTGACAAATTTCAAATATTTCCTGAAAGTTTAATGCAAATCCGTCCACAACTTTTTGAGTTATCTTGCTAAAAGACAGACAGACACCAACATAAGCTCCTTGGGGGAGGCGATAAACTGCTGAGAGAAATATTAGGTCAAAGTAAAACTGTTTCAGTGTTGCAGTTCCTCTGCTCTAACACTATGCTGTGCGTACGCACGATTAGAAGTGTACTTATATTTAGGAACATTTCTACGCACAAGTATAAATTAATTAATACCACACAATGCTTAGAACTGTCCCTATGCATGGAATACACACATATCTGTGCGTAAGTACGGTTGATAAATGAGGGCCCTGGAAGGTCCGCTAAAATGACCATGAAGTTCTGATTATAGAAACGCGCCTATACAGTAATTTTTACTGCTGAGGGACAAATAAAGGATTATTCTGTTTTTTTTATTAAAACATAGATGTGGTCTAGTCAGCACTAAACTACAAGCCAGTCATGCTGCCTGCCCCAGAAACAAGTATGATGAGTACAAGTAGAGGCACAGAAAAAATCTTTCCTTTTTAATTTTAATCAAGTTAATATTTCTTGGTGAGTCTTAAACTATTTTGAAAATGAGAAAACTTCATAACATTTAAAACATATTGTGTAATTGGGTTGTTTAAGGGAGTGGACTAAATGCCATGATCGAATTAAAGATTTGTCAAAGACAGACATCAGAGTGGAAGCTTTGATGTAGATGCACTTCTCCTCACACAGGTCTGTCTTTGTGTGCTGACACATAGCTGCCCTGTCTGTCTCATCTTGCTTTTCCCTGAACTTATAATGTAATTTACTTGTATATGTGTAAAGCATTGTCCCTGTGTCTGTGTGCTAAGTGTTAAGGATCATCCTTCTGTCTGATACTGAGCTAATATAATTAATAGAGACTGCCATGGTCTATTAGGACTCCTCTGCCACCATTTAAGACTCATTCAGGCATACCTTCCAAAAACATTTCATTATGTGGCAGGTACATGTGTATATATAGAAGGTATTGTATTGCAGTATGAATGTGGAGTGTAACGTGATGATAAATGGAACGCATGTTAGTGCTTTCTAATGGCCAGATTAATCATAGCGTTTATCTGTAAAGTCCTTTTAGGTTACAGTAACATATTGCTGCCTAAATATACCACTGATGTGGAGGTGTCATGTTGTCATGACCTTAAATTGCTGAACTAAGGTTCAGCAATTGAAAGTGTTAAAAGTAATTTCATATGATGTGTTAATGGAAGAGTGTGTAAGGGGTGTGTGTCCTCTAATCTGGCGAGAAAACGTCCTGCAGCTGTTCACAGAACACATCCAGTGAATTGTTGGTGTAGATTCTCAGTCATCCAGGACATAGTAGTCTTGAGAGGTAAAAATAATGTTGCTACTGAACTCATAAGTGTCTATGTTTTATCTCTCAAGATAGCCAGTGAAGGATAGCCAACCAGAGATAGTACTCATTATCCTCTAAACAGAAACAACTTTCACCAACTGTTACCTACAGTCATATACAAAAGTATTGTCAAAGAGCCAGTTCTGCTAAGAGGCTCCTCCATATAAAGTCTCTCCATGTACCTTGGGTACTGTGCAACTGAACTCTTAAAGGTGTCTGTATTAACCTTTTGTTTCTCTGGAGTGTAGATATGACAGAGAGACTTATTTCTTTTAGCCATTAGCTACTAGGCCAAACAAGTATGCTATTACTTTGTTTTACACCGCATATAGTGCGCAGAATGATGTGGGACATAAAACAATCTCAGGATATTGCATTTGGAGAGCTGCAGCACAGGGACATCTTGAGGTCACCAATGCCTCGTTTCCACGGAGTGGTACGGTGCAGGTAGGTCTGGGTCAGGGTGCTTTTTATAGTTTGGTGTATTCAGGAGAGCATTTCCACCACCAGTATTTTTTTCTTTACACACCCCTTTACCACAGTGTTTTGGGTAGGCTCCATGAGGCAAAGAGAAACACAGTCCGTGTAAAATGAGGTCAGATGAAACAACAGTTTTCTGGTGTTTATGTCTGATGTTTGTCGCAAGCAGTGATGGTTTTCTGCCCCCCAAACAAAGGACTATGTTGTGTGACACCAGTAGCTCCACCCTAATTGTAAAGGACCATTGTCCTATGGACCCAGGAATGGACCGATACGGGCATGTTGTATGGGCCTCTTTTACAATGGGAACAGACAAAATATGACGGTGTAGATTCTCAGTCATCCAGGACATGATATTCTTGAGAGTTTAAATGAAGGCAACGGGACTTTTCTTGTTATCTTAAATATGTTTCGTCTCTCATCCAAGAGGCTTCATCAGTTCTGAAAACTGGATTGGGAGTATCAGATTTATAAGTCTATGGTTAAGGGTCACTAATGGGGCTATTGTTATGCCTAACGAAGCTATCAGGGTTGCGTAAGCTTCTAAGCACTAAGCAATCTTGGTGATGTAAGAGTCGTTAATGGTGTGTCTGTGTCTAACTCACTTCTAGTTCCAACCCAAGAAGGTGTGGTATTCTATGGGAAGAGAAACCTGATCAACACCAAAAGTCTAAATAAACACATTGTCTCGGTTTGCTGTGCTGGATTGCTGTGACAGGCCGTTCTGGTGTGGGGAGGTTTCATTACAGCAGGGAGTTCCAGATACATTCCAGATACAAAATATTTTCCCCAATGTCCAGAACAGCAGGGTGTGATGCCATCTCAGTGGGGGGAGCTGGGGCTCAGAGGGGATTATGGGATCTGTCATATTGAAGTGGGATGGGTGGGTGTATGTATGTTGATTTTAAGATGAGGTCAGCCTTCATTCCCTCGCTAATCTCACTCTTTAGTTTATGCCTGAAAACAGCCCCTGGCCTTATTGTTTTTACTTTATTTGTGTGTGTGCGTGTCTTTACTGGATCAATCAGGACAGGGTGACAGCTGTCCTGTGTGGATTAGCTGAGTGTGTCTGTCGTCGTCTGTGTCCTGTTGTTCCAAGTGTTCTAGTACTCATGTGTAGTGGAGCACAGCAGCAGGCTGACTCTAATCTTGTCCTCCAGATCTCAGGCGTAATCACTTCTCTCAGATGTATCTGCGAAACTTCCAGTCTGTCTGGATCTGTAAAACGTGCCTCGCAAGATGTCATAAAAACGTAACTACTGCTCTTTACATTACAACGGTTTCAGAAATACTCAGACAATCATACCAGAGGACGAAGAGATTTATTTGTGGAAATAAGGTTGACTGTTTTCAAGCTGAAAAATGTTTATCGCATTCCTCTCAACATTTCTGTGCTTTGGCTTTCTGCACTTTTCCACAATTGATGATGACTGATGAAATCTTTGGGCTGTTCTCTTCTGAGTTCTAGTGGTGGTAGTTGCAGCTGAAAGCAAAAATGACTATTTAAACAACCAAGTGTAATGTTATGTTGCAGAAAATGTTTCCCTTCTCTTCTGACACCCTGCATCCATGACTTGGCTTTTAATGATTTTAGCAAAAAAAAAATGTTTGTCTCCTTACAGGTAACTAAATACAAAAAATTTTTTAAAACGATGATTTCATTCATTAAAGCTGCAGTCCTGAGAATATATTTATGTATCAAAGTTTTATAAATCTTTAAAATGATAGTGGGATTCAATACTATGATAAAAGGCTAGTGCTCCACAACACTTATTTTTCTTAATCCCACCTTCTTCCCGTAGAGCCCTATGCATTTCACACTGAGGGGCGAATTTTTTAGCCAATAGAATTCGAGTTTCCGCATTGTCGTCTGTCAGTCAACTTGCAGATCGCATAAACAGGTGAACATGGGGCCGCGCACACAGACCGCTCTTTGTCTTCCCGTTTACAGTCGGCATACTGTGAGAGAGCATTAGTCATGCAGAAGTTGCTCACCTCTGAAATGTCCATAGCAAAAATACAATCGGGTGGTGCTCAATAGCACTTGCTGCTTACTTCCTTGACTCGCTGTGTCGCCACAGGTGATGCGCGTGCACAACTGCTGCGGTAGGGCTGTAGGGAGGGGAGGGGGGAGTGTTTTGGGAGGGGCTGTGGGACGTCAGGTTCAAAAAATCTCTCTCCCTCAAATACTTCGGACTGCAGCTTTAAGGGAAATAAGCTATCTGAACCCAACATAGTCCTATGTGAAAATCTGCGTTACATTGTTATACCCATGTGCATAAATATGTTATGTTCCCCTTAAATTATTCCCATTCTCACTTTAGCTTATACCAGGAACTGACTTGTTTCACTAGTGTATATCATCCATTTACACTCTGACTCATCTAAGTTCCAAGCAGGGTGATGTGGCTGGAGCATGTGGCAAACTTTGATGTCTCGCTATTTGCATAAGGTTGGCTCTAAATCAAATGTGCATGATCCGATTTGCTTCAAACTGGACATGAATGATCTTTGTCAATGTACAAACAGGTTTACATGGATTATGTTGGATTACATTGGAATTTGTATGAACTGCACCCCCTAGAATATTTCAAACATCTACATCTTTCTGATACGTAATCAGACCCACCCCAACTTTTGTGTGCTTTGTTATAGACAGCTGCTCAACACATTGGTATAATAAATTAATGACATAACTTTAGCCCCGCCCACTGAGAACAAAGTCACAAAGAAATTTCATAATTTGTCTTATAACCGATAAAATTGCAATCAAAATCAAAGTTTATTTATATAGCACTTTACACAGCCCAGAGGGGGACCAAAGTGCTTCACATTAAACAGCATCGGATATAAAAATCACAGAAGGCAAAAATAGCCCTAAATAAGTCGCTAAAATATGACGGACCAAATACCTAAACAAATGAAAATGCATGCTAAAAAAGTTGACAAAACATAACACTAAAATTCTAAGTGTTAAAAGTCGTTGGAAAAGATGATTTTTGAGATGAGATTTAAAAATCATTCGATTTGTAATGTTACCCATGTCATGAGGCAATTTGTTCCCAAGTTTTGGGGCAATCACAGCAAACGAGTTGTCACCCCGTTGCTTGTATTTGGACTTGGGTACACCTAGATACCTTTGACCTAATGAGCTGGGTAATCTGATGCTTTTGTAAACTGAAAGAATGTTGGAGATGTAGATTGGAGCTAGTTTGTGGTTACCCTTAAAGACGAGCGGGAGGATCATGAACTCAATTCTGAAGTTTACCAGTGACCAGTGAAGACATTGAAGTACAGGAGTGATATTTCCGCGCCTTGGTGTGCTTTGGAGTTTGCACTCACTGAAGACGATCAAGAAGAGATTGAGTAAGATGCAATTACATTTTCAAAATATTACAGTCTTCATTAATCCTTCGGCACTAAAGAGGAAGTGGGTACAGCTTCAATAATGAAGGTTGGGTTCTGGCCTAATTTTGAAGACTTCTCGCCATAGATGAAAATGTTAAAATGCACGTAGAGGACTGAGAAGTCTAGAAGGTAAAATCTGGTAAAGAGGGGTATTTTTTAAATAATTTTTTTTTACGAATCCTGATTTACTTGATTGCAGATATTGGATGAGTGTGTGTGTTAGAGTTGAAAGTGGAACATTGTATTCCTCTCCTCTGCCGAGCCAGCTGAGCAGTGTGGTGTTTTCAACTTTTGAATAGGAATACAATTTTGGTCAGCAGTCATGCTGTGTTTAAACAGTGGGCAGTGCGCTGATGGGTACATAGGATATATTTCTGTGTTTTAGTACTTCGTACTTTCAGAGATTCCGTGTCCTTTTGTAGTCTCTAATCTTTTGAAGCTGCTGCTGGAAATGATTTTCGGCTGTTCTGATATCTCTTTAGACTTTATGACTCACTGGTATAAAATTAAATTGAAACCAGATATTTACATACACTGTATTAAAGCATCTAACCTTTTTTTCTCTTGGTCTCGCTAAGATGAGCTTTTAATGAACAAAGAGCTCCATATGAAGACTGTTGCTTAGGCTACTAATAAGGTTTGAATTACTTTTGGTGACACTCAGCGACATTATTTAAGAGCTAAATCAGATGAATGAAAGATGAGTTAGCCGCCAGGCTAGATGAGTGAAGAATGTCAGAATCCATCCTTTTACAGTGGCAAAAGTCCAGATTCTCAAACCTGCAGCTAAAAACGCACCAGGGCTTTTCTTCGATGGAATTTACCTAAAGAGCACAAAACCCCTACATTACTGTGGAAAAAATACATTTTTAGAAGTAGTGTTTTTGTCCATTTAGCCGATGATAGATAAGGTTTCTGTCCATAAGTAGTTTTATTATGTCCTTTTTGATGCGTGCATGTCCTGCTTTGAAATAGTGGGACATGCACCTTTTGGCAATAGAGATTTGGAGGCTGCCGAGATTTACACCCCCTGTGGTTGATACTGTTTTTGTTGACAGCAAAAAGCATGTTTCACTGAAATCTTTTCCTCAGATTTTTATCTTTTGCACATGATGGTTTATATACTACCTGCCGGCTCATAAGATCAGTTAAAGGGTTCAAAGGTCACCGTAGTCATGAGAATATGAGGAAAATTAAGAGCATATGAGGCAGTAGGACGACTGATGGAGTGGAAATGTGAATGGCCTCATTAACAACCAGTTGCCACACTGCAAAGGAGAACTCTAGTGGTAGACTGCCCAATAACTAGGGATACTGTGTGTGTGTGTGTGGGTGTGTGTAGGTGCGTGTGTGTGTGTGTGTGTGTGTGTGTAGGTGTGCGTGTGTGTGTGTGCTAGCAGGTGCAGGAGGTGATAATTGGTAGTAGGCTCATGTTTTCTCTCTCAGCACCAAAGGAGACAATCTTCACTTCCCTACTAGCTTTTGACACAACCCCTAAAGTAAATGTCAGCATTAAAACCGAGCGAGCTTGGTAAGGTAAAAGGCTTTCACTGTCAAGCTCTAAAATACAAAACTGAAAGCTGACATGCAACATGTGAAAATACAAAACTAATCCATGTGGTCCTCCTGTTTAGTTTTACTTGGACATATGTGAAGTTAGATTAAATAAATAGCTTTTTTCAGAAATTAATTTTCTGTGGAGACTTTGTATAATTGATAGAAAAACTCTCGATAGAATGCACGAAAATGTTTTGGTAAATTAAAAACATGAGACTACGATAAATAATCTTAGAACCTTTTCCCCCTTTAATGTTACTATAATCCTGTACAATTCTAACAAAGCAAACTCATTTCATTGGAGGTCAAATGTGCATAAGTTTGCACACCCTTGAATTGATACAACGCTGACAAACTTTTGAATTCTATTTCAGCATTCAGTCTTCTTGGGTTCACAACTATGAAGGACCAAAACTGACATAATTAAAAATAAAAGTAGAAATATATATCTTTTGTTTTTCCTTTTCCTTATACATGCATTTTTGCGAAGAAATTTATATATGGTCAATAAACAGGAAGGAGCAGGATCCATGTGCAGATTGATTGCGCATGCCTGCGCTTTTGAACTTGTTTGATAGGAAGTGAAGTCGTACCAGAGATGTCCCAGACGATTGCAGAAGAACTCTTTACAATGAGGGTTTCCTTTTTAATATTCAGCCTGATCGATGGTTTCTCACAGTCTCTCTTGCTCACGTTGCAGTCGTTGTACTCTCCTCTTGTCTTGCCTTTTTTTTTTTAACCTCTTGAGCCCCAGGGTCTCTCCAGGGTTTCTCCAAGCTCCTAGCTCGAATAGGACATGTCCAACATTAATTTAGTTTTTCTCTGCAAATTCAAACTCTGCGTAAACAATCTTGATATCAAAATGAAGCCAAAGTTTGTGAGATTTAATCAGAGGTGTAAAAATTACAGCATATGTTACTGTGCCAAAGTAATTGTAGCTTGAACATAGACAAATTACAAGATTCTTTAGTCACGCCAATTTTTTTTCTCATATTACAGTATATACACCATTCAAAATATGCTCCAGTAGAATATAAACTGCAGATAATCATAAACCAACATGTGTAGATTATCTGTACCAAGTTTCATGTTGATGAAGTGAAGTAGAGCAAAGTTAGAGGCTTTAGTGAAAAAATAGCTAGTTTTTTCGCAGTTTGGCACAGTTCATAACATTTCGGCACAATTTGGCACAAGCAGTGAAAGTTACAATTCCTCAACTCCTGATCTACTGATTGTATTTAAAGAAGGCTTCGTTTATTTTTTATTTGAATCATCTACAGCTTAATCTTCAACACATCCAAGCCTTATTTTTCTTGTCAGGGACAGAAAATGTAGACAACATGAGTAATGATTCATACAACGAACAAAACTTTTATCATCAGCCTTGTCCAAACAACAGAAAGAGATTCTCACACATTTAACTGAACAACTTGCGCTATGCTCTTCTATTTCTTCTGTTTGAAGGAGGCGGCCACAACTCCTCTTATACTGTCTGTAAAGTTAAAAGTGGCATCAACAGCTTCCCTTGTAGCTGTTGCTGCTCGGAACCTGCTCAATCATGTTTTTGCCCAAAGGTAAAATTACAACAGTCTACACTTGCAAAAAAAAAGTATAAGTGTAAGTAAAATTCCCAACTTAAGCGTTAAAACTTAGAAAAACACTATAAAACCGCACATAGGCTGTTGACTCACAAACATTAAAACAAGAACAAATGTTTTGCATGTAAAACGAAGGCAAGGAGAGGGAAAAATACTTACTTGTGCTGCTCCTTTGACTTATGGTGGTCCTTGAGCTGGTGGAGTAGAACCGGTGGATGCTAATGAGATTACAATATAAATAAACTTTTCTACAAAATTACAAAACTCTACCTGATGACTTACCGCCCTCCAATTCCTCCAGTCTATTTGTAGCTTCTGTTAACAACTCCGACACAGACTGTCTTTGCGCTCCCTCCATAACTATACTTCTTTTTGAAGGAGGCGGCTGTGGGGAGCTCTGCACTATAGGGAGCAGAGCTTTTAGTCACTCTGCACCTCGTCTCTGGAACTCACTCCCCCCGGACATCAGAAACATTGACAGCTTCACCCTTTTCAAGTCCAGACTAAAAACTCATCTGTTTAAAACTGCCTATAACTTATGATTTCTCTTTACAATTTACTTTACTATTTCCATGTTGTTTTTATTTACCTTATTTATTGTACTGGATTTTATTGTGTTTTTATCTTGTGAAGCGACCTTGCGTGACCTGAAAGGCGCTACTAAATAAAATGTATTTTTATTAATTATTATTATTTGCTTAAGCTGCTGCCCCTGCGAAGAAAATGGATGGATGGATGGATGGATTATTATTATTATTATTATTATTATTATTATTATTATTATTATTATTATTATTATTATTATTATTATTATTATTATTATTATTATTATTATTATTATTATTATTATTACTTTGGTTGCTAAACTGAAGCCAAAAGCGCAGGCATGCACCATCAATCTGCAAATGGATCCTGCTCCCTCCTGTTTATTGACCAATAGTAGAGGAGCTGGACCAAGAAGGGCCGCCCTCCTCATTTGCATAATAAGGCAGAAATGCCTATAAGGAAAAGGAAAAACAAAAAATATTTTTTTCTTGACGAAAATGCACATATAACAAAAAGGAAAAACAAAATATTTACATTTCTTTGCAAAAACGCACGTATAAGGAAAAGGAAAAAGAAAAGATATATATTTCTGCTTTTATTTTTAATTATGTCAGTTTTGGTCCTCCAGACACACCGGCCCGAATCATAGAGAATAAGTATCCCCTGGCCTTGTCGGACTGTCTTGGCATTTTGCTCGTTTTCAGAATGTAAATAAAAACAGAGTATGTAGTTTGAGGTCACAAAGGGTCAAAATCATCTCATTGTGCAAAGCTATCAGTCAGGAGGAGGAGACCCAAAACCCATAATGTTATGTGCCATTGATCAATAATTGGAGAAGTTATGTAATAACAGTTGCCTTACTAAAAGTTGCACTTACTCTATAATTGATCAAAAAGACTTGAGCAGCAACTCTGAAGGAGCTGCAGGAATTTCTGGTTAGTATTACTGATGTTCCATATGTGACAACAGTCTCCTGTGTTCTCCATATGGTACATTTGGTATAGAAACATTACTGAACATTACTGAAAGAGCACCATGACCACAGTGAAATATGTTGGTGCCCGGATCATGGCCTTGGGTTACTTTTCTTCAAACCTAACTATTCGTGTCAAAATGAAATTATGAACAGTTTTAAATCGCTGTCAGGTTCAGACGAATATTGTGGAAATAAATTTTAAAATTGATCATGGTCTAATTATTTTACATCACATACACCTGAAACATTAACAGGACTCTGTAAACTTTATAGTGCCACTGTATATCCTGTATATTCTGTGCAGGGGTAAAATGTGCAGTTATTTCCAGAAACATGCATGTTAAAGTTTAATGCAACATGTAAAACTTCATGTTAATCTAAATAGAGAAACATTACTATAAACTTAAATAAATTGATTAAATAAACAAAGGAATTTTCCACATGCAATAGATGAGGACAAAAACTTCATATTAGAAACTAGGGCTGAATGATAATTCAATAACAATATCTATTGATCAGTAGACTTGTGGTGCAATAGAATAAAAAAAGGGTCTTAAAGAATTTGATAAAAGTTTCCCTTTTTCATTATAGCAGGTAGCTTAGTCATTGCTTACTCCAAACCAATCACAAATGCAGACCCAGGCAGCTCTGTCACTGAGCCCCCGTTCCTCTCAAACCACAAAAAAGAGCAAATAACTTGAACTGCAAAGATGTCACAGCAAGGAGCGGTGGAGCAAATTGTTCCGTGAAAAACGTTTCAGTAGTTTACAAGCAGGTAAATGTTGCGTCCCGTTTTGAACCGATACAGGACAAACATCAACACTAAATGTAACAAATTGGCCCATACATCTCATCTACTATCACTGTGAACACAGGCACTCCACAAGGTTGTGTTTTGAGTCCTCTACTCTTCTCATAGTATACATATGATTGCGTTTCTGTGCACCCATCCAACACCATTATTAAGTTTGCCGATGACAAAACCGTGGTTGGACTTGTCTCAGGCGAAGATGAGTCAGCCTATAGGGATGAGGTACACAGACTTACAGCTTGGTGCTCAGACAACAACTTATGCCTGAATCTCAGTCAAACCAAGGAGTTCATCTTGGACTTCAGGAAAAAGCGCGGCCGGGACCCAGCACCACTGTATATCAATGGGGTTTGTGTAGAGAGGGTGGATTCCTTTAAATTCCTTGGGGTCATAATAGCAGATGACCTTTCATGGTCAGTGAATACTACTGCCATAGTAAAGAAGGCTCGTCAGAGACTCCACTTCCTGAGAGTCTTAAAGAAGACCAAGATGGGGGAAAGACTGCTGGAGTCTTTCTACAGGGCTGCGGTGGAGTCTGTCCTGACATATGGCCTAATGGTGTGGTATAAAAGTTGTTCGGCAGTGGACAACAAGCGTCCCCAAAGAGTAGTGACAACTACAGAAAAAATGATTGGCTGTTATTTGTCACCTCCGGAGGCCAAAATTCGCTACCTCAGCAAAGCAAAGACAATTTTATCAGACAAGTATCACCCAGACCATAACCTTTTTGAACTGATGCCCTCAGGCAGAAGGTACAGGGCAACCAAGGCCCGCACAAAAAGACTGATTTTATCGTACAACTATAAAACCGTTAAACAGATATTGCCAAAAACCACACTGACTTATCGCGAGTTTTGGGCGTTCCAGAACCTTATTTTATTACTATTATTGCACTTTGTTTTAAGATGGCTGGTCATCATATCTTGGTATTCATTGATTTTCATTTTTGTATTATTTGTGTGTATGTCTTTTATTATAGCTTTTAGGACAAACCAACAGTGGCGCTGTTGATAATTTTGTTGTAATGTTCTTTTACAATAACAATAAACGAAACTAACATCTGGTTAAAAAAAAAACCAAAAAAAACAATAATTGACACAATATAATACAGGAAACACTACGGTTAGCAAAGTTGTTGTTGCCGTTGCTGCTGTCACGTTTGCACAGAGACAGGCACAACACGCCCGGGCCGCGATGCTAACAACACCAGCAGCTTTTAAAATGTCCACCCGCTTCTCCACCACGTCCTCAGAAGTGAAAACGCTTTGAGGAGGGAAAGACCTGCTGGCTTCAGCACTCAGTCACTGGACTGGGCTCCAGGGCGCCATCTACGCTAGGCCATCGCTGAGTAGCTGGTTAGCTTTAGCAGCTGAACTGAAATGGAATCAGCTTTATTGAACTTGTTTTTACACAACAAACCAAAGGACTGAGCCATTAATGTAATAAAGTGTCATAAAATGTTTAAAATATATTTAAAAAGCATCAAGATAAGCCTTCAATTTAAATTACTAACATTATTTAAAACATCTATACTATAATGGTTAATAACATTACTTTTCTTTGTATTTACTGATGTCACTCAGGTCTCTTAACTTGATATGTTTTTGTTTCTTACAAACTTTCAGTTATGGTTAAAATAAAGGTTTTTGGATAAAGGGCTGAATTTAATTCTTAATTTAAATTTGTTCAATAAAGAATAGCATAAGAGCTGCACTTAAAATACATTTTCTAAATTTTTTAATGATATTTATCGATAATTATTGAAATCCATCCATTATATGTACCCATCCATCTTTTGCTGGGTTGGGGGTTGGGGGTTGGAGGGGGTGCCTATCTCCAGCAGTCACGGGGCGAGAGGTACACCCTGAACAGATCACCAGTCCATCGCAGATTATCAATATCAATCAATATAAATATTCCCTTTATCAATATGCTCTTTTTCTATAACGTCCATCCGTATTAGAAAGTCTTATGAAGGTGATAATTTTGGTAAATATTGTGATGATGGTATCAGGTGTGATATCTGCCTAGTTTCTTCTTCTCTTTCTCATCTGTGCTTCCATCAATCTATGACCTTTAGTATTTTGGGCAATGTCATTACAGTATGAGCATCTGCTGCCGTAATGCTGTCTAACTGGCTAAATATTACATTACCATATAAATTATAGGTTCATAACTTGGAATATATTAGCCAACTACTATTGCACCCCAAACAGTCCTTTGCAAAAGGAATATTGGAAAGACTGATATTGTGATGACGATATATCATGCGTTCTTAATGTATGTATCATTTTTACAAAAACATTCTATCACATGTTTTTTATAAGGAAAAATGGGTTTTGGGTGGTTTAGAAAAGTGTTTCAGTTGCTGTGTCAAATTACTCCACATTAAACTAAACTACTGGGTACTGTACTTACAGTGGGCACTGTCACTCTGTACTAACACACTTCGTCCAGTTGTAACATAGCTACTCATAGGTACATAGATGCTACTCAATAAATGGGAAATTGCCTTTAGGTAAAACTGGGGTGTTGAAGAGAAAGGAGGGACTTAAGACATTGCTTGACTAGGCAACCAATGTTTAATGTTTTTTGTATAAAGTTTCTTCTGGACATTTTGTTTCCCTTTATAAAAAAAAAACAAAAACAAAAAAACGTGTCTTGAAAACCTTAAAAAGACGTCTTCTTTTTTTTTTTAACAGGACCATAATGATCATGGCTACATAAAAAAATATTTTATAGATCATTGTGTTTTACTGCAATACAACTTGCTTCCTCTGCTTTATGCAAGCAGCAGGGTTAATATGATTGGCCAATGGAAGAAACTGTAAGATGGAAAATCTTCAAAGTCCATTTCAACCAAGGGATTAGCTGCAACTCTGTAGTAGGAAAACCACATTTAGCTTCCCACAAATGCAAAACCCCCTGGGATTGATCTCATCAGCAGAACGAACCCAGCCTACAGAGTAGAACTAGATGGATGGAAACTTGGTAAGGATGTGCATTACTTGTGGTGAGATAAGAGCAACATTTATCTGATTGCAGTAACCACTGTCTGCAGGTACAAGAGAGTCCTTCAGTTTTGCACATGCAGCCAGTAATTAGTTGTGTTGATACTCCTCTGGGTCTTCACAGCTTCTCTACTGTCAGGAGTCAGAATGTTCCTTTAACTTGGATGAACAGATGAGTACTGTTGTAAAATAAAGCTACATATTTATATACATGGCACATTTAAAAACAAACCGTTTCTCAGTTACATCAACAATCATAAAACAGCAAATAGAATAAAACTGTCAAGGTATGTGATGCTGGAATGGAGCCAAGACGCAGATGTCCACTGAAGTGAGGCATTGTGAAAGGTTTAATGATAAAATAACGAAAACTGTACAAAGTTCTCACAAGGAATCGGAACAGAAAACTAGGAATATTAGAGTAAACTGAAGACTTGATGTGGATTTGGAGGGTACAGAGCATGAGCCAGAACAAAACAGAGAATCCCCGCCATGAACTGAAAAAGAGGCGGAGCTTAAATAGGAACAGAGTGGGTGGAACACATCAGGATGTTGAGGCAGCACAGGTGAATGGCATAAGTAAAGATTATTGGCTAGCTTGACTACAATAAAAACGGGAGGCAGACTAACATAGGAGAAACTAAAGAGGACATAATAAACTGTAGAAAGGCTTACATCAAACTTAGGAAACCAAATAGAAATCCACAAGGAACAAAATGCAAGAAACTAAGAAACTAAATACAAAGGAATAAACTGATATGACAAGACCTTTCAACAATAGTTATTCAAGGGATTGAACAAAATATGGCAAGATTTGAAGTGAAATAAAAACACATCATGATGAGAACAATTAAAATTAAATTGTGGAAGGGGAATACAACAATAACCTATGAAAATACACATCAAGGAAAGAACTCGTATGGCAGAAAGAATGAAACCAAACTCTAGAAAACACAAGAATTGTGACAAAAACTGTAATAGAAATAAGTTAAACACAGAAGAGTTACAACTTCTAAGAACTAGTCAGCTTCTCACCTCAATCAGTCAAAGACCAGGGAACAAAGATGAGGTTTTAACAGACATTTAAATGTTTCTATGTTCTGAGCGGTGCCTGGATGTAGTGGGAAGGTATGCCACAGTCTTGGGGCGGCTACAGTCAATCCTTGATTACCTCTACGATTTACCTTTGGTCTTGGAACATTAAGAAGAAACCGACTGGTGGAGCAGAGTGCTCTCCAAAAAGCTAAAAGTTCTATCTGTTTCTAAAAGGCCATGATAATGTTATTCATGCTTTTGCCACCTTACAACTACACTGCTGGAATGCATGGTATGTTGGTGAACATCCATCACCCTGCAGTATTTACAGATGCAGCAGCTGGCTAACACCTAGCTCTGCTTTTAAAACCTCTCCTTTGGCTGGCTGTCTTTTTTTATGTTGTTTTTATATTTAGCCTCATGTTATTACAGCATGTGGATCTACTTTACATCTATACACCTTTAAGAGTATCTGCTGAATGTTAAAATGTGCAGGTGTGACTGTAGAACTTCAACAAATTCTCATCAAACTGACAAAAGAATTCAGTTCAGTTTATTTATATAGCGCTGATTCACAACAGATGTCATCTCAAGGCACTTTAAAAGAAGTCATTTCAATAAAATCATCCAAACATTCAATATTAGAATCTGTGGGAAGAACAGATTTCTTTTGCCCTTTTGAAAGAAAAAAATGAGTATTTTTTATTGTTTGAAAATCAATAGAACAAGTTTTTTCTGATTTCTTGTTTTCTTTAAAGCTTGACCTGGTGATTCGGATTTTACTCAATTTCAGTTTTCTTTCTAAGAACCATAATAATCAGAATCTGCTTTATTGGCCAAGTTTGTGCACACAAACAAACAGCTAATACAACTTTGTTTCCACTTTGCTCACATTTTAAATATAAGTAAAAATTTATAGGAATTTTTTTTGTAATATAATAAAAAATGTAACCAAACATTGACAATGCTTCGGCTTCCTCTATCGACATGGTGGTGTTGTATCCAAGTTAGAATGAAGGATTAAAATTGTAGACCACCGATATGTAGCAGGGTCCTTTTTCTCTGGCTCAGATATTATTGACCCCTGTGGCTAATTCTCAGCAAATTCAATCAGCTAAAAATTGTTGATTAGCTACAACCTGATTAAAGCATTGGTTCAAAAAGAAATTTACATGGTTAAAAACTGACCTCAAATATAATTTATTACAAGATGAAAAAATTCTGCAAGCTAAAACAAGCAGTAGTGTAGTGGTGGAAGTCCTTAAGTCTACATGTGACTCTTTCTAACTCCGTTAACTAGGTACTGCTTCTCTCTGACTAGCAGTGTTATCTAGAAGCCAGACGTTGGTTAGGTTGGGACAAATGTTGCATAGATCCTTATTTTCTCATGTCACTCAGCAGAAGACATCTTACAATCTACAGTTGTTACTGTCACTTTGTCAGCTTAAATACTATAGTACTGCTGTCTGACTGTTCAAAAACCAGATAGTATGTATATATTTTAAAAACAACAACAAAAAACAAGTTACTTAAAGAAGTCTAGAAATTAATATAACATTTCTTTCTTTCAGGCACTGGTTTACTGACAACAAATTCATAAGTCAACATAATGGAGAAGGTGCATTCACATTCTGGAAAACATAGGACCAAACTTAGAGGAATTGTTATATTACTGTTACTATTTGCTCTCATAGTCATTTAGCTTTCATTCTTTGTTTTCCCTCTCATAATCAGGAATATCCCACTTTAGCTAGTTTTATTATGATTATTTGTGTCTATTGTCATTATACTCCTACTTATAAAAAAGATGTTTATTGTACAAATGGACACCTACCTTGGTAGGTAAATGAGTAAAACCGAGCCTGCGGGTGGTTGTCCTAAACTGTCAGCCTCAATTAGACCCTTCTTCTAAAACACTGTAATCAGTCTGTCTATTATTTTCTGTTCTGTAGCTGAAGTTTACAACTCGCTTCATTGGTCATTGCTGCATACAATGAAGAATGTAAGTTAAATTTGATCACCTTCACAGTTAAGCTCTTGGTTTCAGAGACAATTAACCAAATAATTTCAATCTTTGACTGAAATGCACTAAACATAGAATCCATTATAAGTCTGTAAAAAATCTCTAAAATACTTAAACAGTAATTAAAGGCTTGATCTTGATTTGGCTGGACATTGTGTGCATATAAAATGTTTCTTCCTGGTATCACTCTGAAAATGAGAGACTGAGCCATGCTGTTAGCACAGGTCCTTTGGTGAGTTTATTTCATGCAGGGATTGTGTTGTGGTTCTGTTCTGGCACTCCTATTAAATAGTGCAATATAATGAGGTCAGTTTCATTGAATCGGGAGAATCCACAAAGACAATCAGCAATTGTCACACACCTATGCTACAGATATTGATTGTCCGCCTATACTGCAGGAATTTAGACAAGACTGTCCTTTAATTACTGAACTACATACTTCCCTGCAAACTCCTCCGATGTGGTTGTTTGTAGGGGAGACTGGGAATTGCACTGTGCTGTAAGACAGATTTATATCACATCCATAAAGCTGAAATATGTATCTGAGCTAGTCAGCAAATCTGTCTGAACGTGGACGTTTATACAGAGACACCAGGCACTTCGATGCTGGAAGAAACAGCTCACTGCAGTAAGACAGTGCAGTGTGTTTGTGGTGCTTAACAATCTGATACCATACCACATTTATTTCATTTTCTGTACCCGTCATTCAGTTTCAGTTTATTTATATAGCGCCAATTCACAACAGATGTCATCTCAAGGCACTTAACAAGAAGTCATTTCAATACATTTATACAAACATTCCAATCTTGCATAGGAATGTCCAATTCCTATGCAGGGTTGCAGGGGGGCTGGTGCCGATCTCCAGTTGTCATGGGGCGAGAGGCGGGGTACACCCTGGAGAGGTCGCCAGTCCATCGCAGACATTTATTTCATTTATATGCAATTTTCCTATCTGATTCAAATTCTCTTTGGTAATGGTTATTTATACATTCAGATGATCATCTACATAATCATTTAAATAATCAGCAGACTGCTGGAAAGAAGAAATGATTGTTTTTTAAGCTTTATATGGGTGGTTGTGATTGTTTGGGGACAAAATTTTAACTGAATATTAAGTTAAATTAATTTGTACAGCCTTTCCAGATGACTCTTCCTGATTATCAGGGATGTCTGTCCAAAAAAGGAAAGAATGTTGCCAACAGTCAAGCTTGTTAATACTAGTGTTTTTTCTCGTCTAAGAGATGAGATTCACTGCTGTGAATAAAGAGTGTGATCCAAATGTCCTCCAAAAGCAACTTCCTCCAACTATCCAAGCAAAAGTTGCTGCTTTTCTTACCATGACGACGCATATCTCACAAGCCTAAATGATTATGAAGTCACTCAAGGATTAGAAACTTGAATTCATGACAAAGGGCCTCATTTATGAAACTTTGTACAGAATCCTTACTAAAACCGTACTTAAAGTGCAACTCACCTCCAAATCAACTTTATTTGCTGATAAACTGTGTAAACGAGTGTCTTATAGTGCTATCTACATGTATGGTCATTTTTTTTTGTAATTTAGTAAATTTAGTAAAAATATTCATTTTTTACCAAAAAACGTTAGTGGAGTGCCCTCTTCAGGTTAAAACGTTACACTGCACTTGAATTTCAATTGGGCATCACTACTGGCTCAGCGAGTGGTAACTGACCTCAGCCTTCCTGCAGCTGTGGAGTAGAAAACAAGCCCAGTCTAGGCCACACCTTGTTTACAGCATTTATCAGGTTCGTGATTTGTTAGCTTAGCATTTAGTTAGATTCATTAGCATTGCCTTTCCTGCTGACATCTGCACATTACCTATGACAAAGGGATGAACTGATATCAGTAAATAGAGATTGAAATCGGGGCTTAGAGTTATTTTTTTTGTGCACTTTGATTTATACCTTGGGCACCTCTTTGCAACATACATTTTCTGTTGCAGACAATGAGGTACAGTGGCTGCAGGTGCACCTGTTGAGGCAGAGTCACACAGTATTACTCGAGGTAATCTAAATTTAGCTTTGGCTAACAACAATGTACCACTCAGAGATGGGCCCTATTATATGCCGCGATGCCGCTGCAGGCTCGGCACCTGTTGCTCCGGGCAACTCAAGAGCCAATGGCTCGAAACGATATGGCTCAGGGCCGCTCAAATCCTCCACAGAACGTTCCTCCCTTTCCTCTCTTTCCTCTGGTGAAGAGGTGGAGAGAAATCATCAACTTCAAAATTGCCTCTGTCTGAGGCAATGGAGCTCGTGCGCTCCATCTTTCTGACTGTCTGTGTGCCGCATATAGGAGCCTCCGCTGCAGCAGCTCGGCTGTCAACATGTCAATCACAGCATTATTTTGAGGCATTTTTGAAACAGGAAATGTGGGCGGAGTTTTAACTGATGGGGGATGAGTTGCACTTTAAGCTCAGTAAAAAGTTTACTTCTTCAAAGAAATGTTCAAATCTATAAAAGTTTAATTATGCACAGCAGCACACAATTTCCGCTTTATAAATCAGACTCTGTCTAGAAATGTGCTCCGGTGATTTTGGATCACGGCCCCGCCTCCTACACACCCACTTTCTGCCATAAACGGTCAATGGAATGTACTGAATGAATATTCTGCATGGATTTAAGCCAGCTGATTTGTGGCATTTCATGGGTAACCATGACAACCCAGAGATGGTGAACTGAATCGAGGTGCTTGTGGATGATGTGGAGGAATGGAAAATGTTTTTGTACCCATTGTGAATTATGCAGGAGCATCACTGCAGTATTTACATCTGTACTCAGTAATCTCACCTATTACTATACATCTTATCAAAATTAATGCACCAATAAGTGTAATTGTTATATAATCTGTAGATGCTGTGATAATATTCTTAAATGCAACATATTTTTATATTTCCATATTTTCCATATTTCCTTTCTCTGTCAAACTCTATACATCACAAAGTTTGCGTAGAAAGTTACAAAAGTTGCTTTATTTATGAAATAGAAATATACAACTATTTCTTCAACATTCTTTGTCAAAAGTCCTCAACCTATAATGAATTGTAACATCATTTATTTAACTGCTTTTAAACCAAACTGTTCAGAGACCTCAGACACCACAATTCCATGTACATCTAAATCGAGCTTATGGCAATATCTGAATTAATACCCTAGCCAAAATGGGAGCCTTTATCCTAATTTATCAGGGCATACAATACAGCTTACCGTCACCAGTTTGTGAATGTGTGCATGAATGGGTGAAGGACTGAATGTAGTGTGAAGCGCTTTGGGGTCCTCAGGACTAGATAAAGCGCTATGGGAGTATGGGCCATTTACCATTTACCCAATTGACATGTTGACGGTATTTCTCTCGGATCATTGCCATTTTCCCTAGTTTTTACATAAATTATGCCACATATGTTCCTATATCTTTACATTAGAAACTGGAAACAGCTTAGGCTGTTTTGATTCAGTCGAGCTTTCGGAATTATCAAAAATATTAGCCTCATCTAAACCTTCAACTTGTATGTTGGACCCAATCCCAATCAAATTATTTAAAGAAGTGTTCCATCTGGTTCCTGGCCCCATTTTGCATATGATGAATCTATCCTTAGTAAACGGATACGTACCACAGGAATTTAAAATGGCTGTAATTAAACCTTTACTCAAGAAACCTTCCCTTGATCAAGATGACTTAGTGAATTACAGACCTATATCTAACCTTCCTTTCTTATCCAAAATCTTTGAGAAAATTGTTGCTAATCAAGTCTGTGAGCATCTAAACAGTAACGAGCTGTTTGAAGAGTTTCAGTCAGGTTTTAGAGCTCATCATTGCACTGAAATAGCACTGGTGAAGGTTACTAATGATATTCTCATGGCCTCAGATAATGGACTTGTGTCTGTTCTGGTTTTGTTAGATCTCAGTGCTGCTTTTGACACAGTCGATCATAATATTCTCTTAGAAAGGCTTGAACATGTTGCAGGGATCAAAGGAACAGCACTAGGCTGGTTTAAATCATATTTGTCTGATAGATTCCAGTTTGTTCATCTAAATGATAAATCTTCTTCACTCTCAAGGGTTACTTGTGGAGTTTCCTACAGGGTTCTGTGCTTGGACCAATTCTTTTCACCATATATATGCTTCCAATTGGTAGAATCATTAGACAGCATGGGATAAATTTCCACAGCTATGCCGATGATACACAACTATATTTATCCATAAATCCTGATGAACCCAGTCAGTTAGGTAGATTACAGGCATGTCTGGAAGACATAAAACCATGGATGAACCTAAACTTTTTGCTCTTAAATTCTGACAAGACAGAAGTTGCTGTCTTTGGACCAGAAGTTCTAAAAAAGAAACTGATTAGTCAATCACTTCATGTGGATGGCATCAAATTGGCCCCCAGTAATAACGTAAAGAACCTCGGCGTTATTTTTGACCAAGACTTGACATTTAAATCCCATTTTAAACAGGTTTCTAGGATTTCCTTCTTTCACCTCCGGAATATTGCTAAAATTAGAAACATCCTGTCCAGGAGTGATGCTGAGAAACTAGTCCATGCATTTGTTACCTGAAGGCTGGACTACTGTAATTCTTTACTATCAGGTAGTCCACAAAATGCCATTAAAAGCCTTCAGTTGATCAGAGCAAGAGTTCTGATGAATATTAAAAAGAGAGATCACATTTCTCCAGTTTTAGCGTCCATTCATTGGCTCCCTGTTAAATCCAGATAGAATTTAAGATCATCCTTCTTACATACAAAGCCCTTAATAATCAAGCTCCATCATACATCAAAGATTTAATTGTTCCATATGTTCCCAACAGAGCACTTCGCTCTCAGACTGCAGGTTTACTTGTAGTTCTTAGGATTTCTAAAAGTAGAATGGGAGGCAGATCTTTTAGTTATCAGGCTCCTCTCCTGTGGAACCAGCTCCCAGCTTTAGTCCGTGAGGCAGACACTTAACTTTTAAGGCCAGGCTTAAAACTTTCCTTTTTGATAAAGTTTATAGTTAGAGTGGCTAAGGTCATCCTATCTCTGTAGTTATGCTGCTATAGGCTTAGACTGCTGGAGGACAGACTTACCAATTTTCTTCACTCTGCTACTTCCTTTTCTCCTACGACTCTCCAGTTGTATTACAGTACATTCTGCTATTTCGACTATTAACTTTGTTTTCTCTCAGTGTTTTTCTCTCCATAGAAGATATACCTGGTCTGGTATCCTGCTTGGCTGCAATGCCCTGTTGGACGGGGGGCATCGACTGGGATGGTGCTCCCAGTGGCTGAACATCCACTGTGTCCTGTTATCAACTTTTTACTTTCTGTAACATAGAGAGTGCTCTTGTATCGGATCTTCTGTTCCTTCTGTGTCTCTGCTCTGTCTTCTCAAACCTCCAGACGGTCGTGGCAGATGGCCGCTCCTACTGAGCCTGGTTCTGTTGGAGGTTTCTTCCTGTTAAAGGGGAGTTTTTCCTCTCCACCGTCGCTACACGCTTGCTTAGTATGAGGGATTGCTGAAGGATTGCTGTGGTCTGAAAGTCTGCATCTACGTGGCCCAACCTCATGCCAATGACTGACGCAATCTGCTGGGATTCCTTAAATAGGAAACTTTTTAACTGATTGGAATGTTTGTATAAATGTATTGAAATGACTTCTTGTTAAGTGCCTTGAGATGACATCCGTTGTGAATTGGCGCTATATAAATAAACTGAATTTAATTGCATTGAATTGTGTGTGTGTGTATGTGTTTGTGCGAGAGAGACGTGAGTGACAGAGAGACGAAGAGAGAGCAGGGAATGAATACGCTGCGCGTTTTAAATAGCGTAAGAAAAACGTCTATATGTGTGGGAAACACTGGTATATAACAGCTGAAAGACATTATTGCGGAAATATAGGCTACTTGTATAGGGATGTTTGCTGGTTCACGGAGAGTTGGTATTGATCCTGGTAAAAGTTTAAGACGATCTGCGAATCCACTGCTGTATTGTCCCAAGTTAATAAAACATTCGTCAGAGAAATGTTTGCCACAAATGACCACGCGCTTCGGGAGTTAGTCGGGTACATTCCCTGCATAAATAAAGTCCATCCACAAGCTTTTCAGTGGCTCGGAAGAGGGGAGGACAGTGTCAATACGGTCTGGACTCCATGTTGTCGGTTAGTTGTTTGCCTTTTACCTTAGGTTGTAATACGCGCCGCGGGGGGAGGGACTTGGAGAGTGTAGTTCAGAGAAGAGGGTAATTGGCTGGAACTCAGTGACGACATATGCCAAAACGTGTGGTCATATGCCGAACTGCAAAACAGCCCGTTTCTGAGTGCTAATTTCACTATGTAGGCAGACATACCCATGGAAATAGGAAACACTAATCAGTAGTTTTAACCCCTTAGGGGACATAGGCAGGCTGGGGAAACTAAAAAATATGACCAAAAAATGCAAAATTCATGCCAGGGGCAGTTTAAGTTGTTAGCACCAGAGAAAACGGATGAGAGAAGACCCTCTGTGGTCTGTTGGTGACAGTGGATTGGAGAGCGAAGGTAAGTTATAAATAACTCTCTGCCTGTAGCACTGAGTACTGTAATTTTCGCACTGTAAGCCACTACTTATTTCACACGTTTCGGACCATGCGTCCTATACAATAATGCGGCTAATTCATTGATTTTTACTGGCTAACAGCCTCCGGTTGGCACTGTAAAAGAAAGCACAAAGGTTAGACAGACATGTGGGGATAGATTATGCACCGAAGAAGACACTAGTTTTGATTTTGTACTGCTATTTTGCCCATCATGTACACACCCTCATCATGAAAAACGCATGCATATGATGCCTTTAAGTTAAAGGCAATTGAGCTGGCCGTCAAAGAAGGAAGTAGAGCTAGTGCACATAAGCTTGACATCAATGAATCGATGGTGAGACGTTGGCTTTAATGAGCAAGAGAAAGATGAAAATGCTGACGAATTACTTTTTTGGTAGGCTGATTTATGTTTTATTTTGTAACCAGACATGTTACTGTCGTGTTGATGTCGTGTTGGTGGTACTGCCGAATTACAATCAGAGTTTGATTAAAAAAAAGCACATCTTAAATCAAAACAAAAAAATATATATACCGTCTTTCTGTGTACATATCTCATGTTACAACATGAAAACCTGCGGCTTATATTCAAGTGCGGCCTATATATGTACAAAATTTATTTTGAAACAAAATACTGTCCACAGTCCCCGGCTTTATCTGGGCTCTACATTCCTGAATAACAAATTCAGTCGCAGAAAAATCTCTCTGGCAGCGCAGGATGCCTGGATAGCAGGAACATTCTGCTGCCAGCGCAAAGTTGGGGGAATATTCTGGCATGCTCTCTTCACAAACACAATATATCAACACCATTCTCTTTAGGAGTCTTAAACAAAAGTATTACATAAATATTTTTCACCCGCAATAAAGAAACTTCAGTCAGACCCATGAAATTTAATTGATGTTTTTTTTCCATCTTGAAACGGGTACTAGCGACATTGCAGGACTCTGCCCTGATTCTGTTTGCATACGGACTAGTCTTTTAAAACCTTGATGTATCCACTGCAAATGCTGCACAATCTGTGCAGAAAGAAACCATGACTGTATTAGAAAGTGCAATGGAGTAATTTAAATAATAGTCCATTCAGATACTGATTATGTGGAAATTGTGCTGGGAACACAAGTAGATGTTAGAGCTGGTAAGAAATTCCGCATCAGGTTTAGAAAAGTGGTGGAGACATGTCCCCGGCTAAAATGACGCCTACCCTGTGCCCCCTGTCTTCAGCTGTGGTTCTATTTGTGTTGGCATCAAAGTCTCTGTTCAGCGGGGAATTATTTAGTTAAGCTTCATGGCTGATAAAATTTTATGGAATCTTGACTTCATACAAAAGCATTGAAATTGTACGTTTTTTTCAACAACTAATATCAAATAGTAAATGTATGATAAACTAAAACAATCTTGTTCCGGTTTAACTACTATAAATACTTTGGATTTTTAATCCAATTGATAGTGAGACGTAGATTAAATTCAATTCAGTTTTATTTATATAGCGCCGATTCACAACAGATGTCATCTGAAGGCACTTAACAAGAAGTCATTTCAATACATTTATACAAACATTCCAATCAGTTAAAAAGTTTCCTATTTAAAGTGTAACTGAACCCCCTGAAAAGGCATAACCCCGCCCCCAGACAACATTTTAAAAAATTCTACAAAGTGGGCGGTGCCAGGAAGAACGGAGGGGTATGGCCAAGTGTTGAGGAAAAGAGGAGGGGGGAACATGGGGGTGTGTTCAGGAGGACAATGACAGCTACCTTAATGTGACACTGAAACATGGACAGTTACCAAAGCGATGTTGGCAGTTTTGCGACTGATCAACATTCATCTGTTTTGAACGTTAGCCTATGTTAGCATTACCACTCAGAGACTGGACTCCTCCTGTCTTCCTCTGCCTCAGCAGCACCGAGCTCGGGCGGCGCTGGCTCGGCTGCGAGCCGTATCAATTAGAGCCGCTGGCTCGGGGCGCTGAGTCAGTGGTGCCCGAGGCTGGCACTGCTGCTGAGGGAGAGAGAGACAGGATGGGTCCAGTCTCTGAGTGGAAATGCTAATATAGGCTAACGTTCAAAACAGTATGTTAGCTATGCTAACTAAGTGCTAATGTGATAATAATTGTAACCTGAAAAACGCAATCCCACTCCAAACTGGGGGGGGGGGGGGCGGTATGTCTGATAGTTTTATACCCAAACCCACGGGGCGTGTCTGTGAGACCATGGCTGCTGTGACGCAGTCGATGCCTGTGACGTAGAGATGTACCGCTCTCAACCAATCATAAAATTCAAATGCAGTAGCCACAGTTCAACCCTAAGAGAGCAGCACTAAGACGTTTTTAGACCAAAAGGTGTAGAATTAAACAAGTTTACACCAAAATTTAAAAAAATCCCCAGAAACTGAAAGACTGCATTGGTAAAGACCAATTTATACAGTTTAGAAGCAAAAAAAAGTTGTTTTGGGGTTTAGTTACTCTTTAAGGAATCCCAGCAAATCGTCAGTCAGATCTGATCATAGAATAGAAAGGAATGTTTTTCTAATGCATGTTTCGCAGGTTAATTTATTTTACTGCTGGAATGTTTATGTAGGTGTTGTGGCATAGGGTGAAATTTAAAGGTAAGTGGACTTTAAAAGCTGCTGTGAAATATGATGTGCACTGCAATTATAGCCTGAAAATCATTTTCTATGACATTAGAACCAATTTGGACCAGTCACCTAACTGAAAAAGTATGTAGCTGTTAAGTGTTAAAATTCATACTCAGTTACTGAAATATTCATCAATCAAACCCAAATATTTGTAATAAAACCAAATTATTCTTCATTGATTTTATGGTTATGGCTCAGAAGGTAGTGGGTGGTCCTGAAACCGGTGGGTTGTCGGTTTGAGGTCCTGTCCCATCTGTCTCAGTCACTTTGCCGTTGTGTCCTTGGACAAGACATTTCACTCAGCTTGCCTGCTGGTGGTAGTGTGGTGGAAAATGGTTATGCAATTAGGAATTAAGTGTATATTCTCTGTTTAGTGAATGCATCTAGGGTAAAATGACAAGGTTATTGCTCCAGCTTAATGTTATGAGAAAGATATATGTGTCAGGTCACCAGAGAGACAGACTCCGGAGCAGTAAGATAACAGTCTGGCCTTCGGATGTGCTGCTTTATGCGTTGATATAAGACTCGCATGAAGCAGTTCTCCGGAGGCGGGGCGTGAACGTTGGAGAAGACATCTACAGAGATAAACAGTGATTGCTGAATACTATTTAAGCGGTTAGTTAGAAAGGTTGGTTAGGGTGATGCAGGAGTAACTCTGTCCCCTCCATGTTCTGGCCAGACATGTTTGAATTAAATACTTAAACGCCTTCTGGGACTCAAGTCTTCTTTATAATGGAAACCCTGAGATACTTTTTTTTTTGCCATTACAGTAGCTACTATAGAGCTTCCAACCATCAGTCTGTGAATGTGTGTATGAATGGATGAATGTAGTGTAAATGTTTTGGAGTCCTTGGACTTCATAAAAAGACATTTAACATTTTGCTTAATATTTCGTGCATACATTTTCAAAAATTTGGACATAGAAATGACATTTGCTGTAGCATGGAGTGGGGCTTATGATTCCAAAGCTTCTGAGATGAGGCAGAGCTAACTCTGGCAGTCAAAGTACTGCTGCCCATCAACATCTAAAACCTCCATGTTTAGTTCTGCTCCAGTTCCTTGGGTGGGGGGTGTTAAACCAGACATGGTGAAGCAGTAAAAGTGTGTTTGAATATGGATAATGTATGAACATTTACAATAATCTGTTAGAGACCGTTCAGTTCAAGGAAGGTTGTTTCTTTGCTCCGCCATCAAAACAACCATCTCTTCACTACAGTTAATGCACTATGGGTGTTTTAAAGAGAAGAAATATATATATATATATTTTTTTTTAATAATGATTTGTACTTTTAGTAGAGGAACAATATAACATTTGTACTAAACTTGTTCTTTACTAACTTTAGGACTCTTTGGTGGATGAATCTTCTTAGAATTTCATTCCGAATACCAGACTTACTTGGAACACTAGCATGTGTGCTACACAGCTTACCTGTTATGTAACAAAAGCAGGAAACACCACTATGCAAAGGCCGTATCTATATTATTTTCATTCTTCCGCTGCACATTTCACTTTCAGTTAACTCAAACTTCAACAGAGCTTTTTAGAAATAGAAGATATAGACCAAAACTCCCATCCAAGCTTACTGCTGGAGTATGCTGCATTAAAAAAAAATAATACCAAGAATGAACTAGAGAAAGAAATGTTAATCTTTTCAGGTCTGCTAAGTTAAAGCAAACATCAAGGATTTAAGTCTCTTTCAGGATTAGAGAACCTCTCCCGACTTCTATAAAATAAAAAAACTTGTGCTTTATGCTTTTACTGTTGTTTTTATTTTATCCCCTAATCACCCAAAGCCTGTTGAATTGCCGTGCTGTCGAAAGTGTGCTATACAAATAAAGTTACCTTGCCTAGTGCCTTTATTGACAATAATCAGACATGCAGATGTCTCAAGGTCAGGTATCGAACCCCAGACTGCCACCTCGAGGACATTACATGGGGACTCAGTCTGAGTCCCAGGTGCAGTAATTATACACAGCAGCTGCACGTCTTATGTGGGATTTTTTTTTCGACTCCGTGCATGATCGCAGCATGCACGGTATGTGACGAACTGAAGGGGGAGTGTCAGAAAGAGTAGGAGGGTCTTAGAGAGGCACAGGCGAAAATCAAGGCGTCCAATACGGAAGTCAATTTCTTTAAGATGGATTAGGATATATGACAGACTTTTAAAAGACTTAAGGTGACAATTTTATTGGAGTGTGCTATAGAAGGGTAGTATGTGCCTGGAAGAAGCATAATACCCCCACCCACCAGGCCAGGTGCATCAAAGGCATACTCTCAGAGACACTGTACGGAATGTGATGAAGGATCTTTGGACTTTAGTCTAGGATAGTAACAGTGATGTTTTTTAAATGGAACAAAACAGATAAGGTGGCGATGTATTTAAAACTTTTAAGTGGGAGATCGTCGACACATTTTTTACGTAATGTTCCATGTGGAACCCCCTGAGTTCCACTCAACAAGTCAATGTGTTTAGTTTTACGATGCTGGCTTGATATGTGAAAGTTTAAAGCTGTGGTCCGTAGTGTGACGTCATCAGGAGGAGATTTTGGAACTAGAACGGCTGAAGGTCCCACTCCTGCTCCCCATCCTCTTTTGGAAGGAGAAAGCCACGCCTCATACCACGCACGCACAGGGAAAGCAGAGTCAACAGAAATAGTATCAGTGCATTGACCCTGCAGTGACCTACTTTTTACGAGGGGTGTCAAATTATCATGTTAATTGCGATCAATTAATTACAGCCATATTTAGCGCGCTATGTTTTTTAATCGCGTTAATCTAATTTTTTATATTTAATTTTACAGTTTCTACATGAGAGTTCCCTTTAAATAAAACCCGTTTTATGCACTGGCCTTCTTGTGCTTGAGTTGTTCGTGGTTAACCACACCCTAAGGTGGACATCGGTTGGCTGTAAACTCATCAGAAGATGACTGGCTTCCATCGTGGTGGGAAGGGCGAGGTGAAGAGGAACGGTGAGTTGCAGACAATGTTGCCAACTTTGCTATACTTGGCGAGTTTTTAGATCCCTCTAGCGATTCTTTCTCAAAGAAAACAAACAAAAAAACAACTAGCGGCAAATCTAGTAAATTTTTATGGGGTTATTGGAAACTTTTGGGTGAAGCATGTAACGCTGTTCCTCTTCTCACCGAGCAGCGGGGCGCTCTCCCGTCTCACCGCACACTGCAGCTCCACCCTGCCGCCCAGATCCACCGGTATGGCACGCCATCGGTATCAAAAATAATGCCCATATTATGTGTTGTTTTAACCTGTAACATAGTTCAACTCAGATATATTTTTCCCCATGAATCGCGCATGCTCGAAGCAGAAGGTTCCAGGCGCCACTTGGGACTAGTCACAAAAACAGCAGAATGTAAATTGCTGGGACTGCATATGTTCTAGTATGTTAAATACAATAAATGACTTCATAAAGCCAGTTTTTATTTATTTATTACATTTATCAAACTTTTGTTCTTCCACAATAATGTAATAAATTCAAAAGAAAATACCTCAAGATTAGGGCTTTTCTCAGCAATTATTTGGTGAGATTAAAAAAGAGATTAATTAGATTAATTAATTGCAGATCATAATTAATCTCAAAGTTTTTTTAATCTCATGACAGCACTAATTTTTACATTTATAATTAGAACTTAAGTAATGTTTTGGTGGCTCCATTGCAAACCTCCGGCCTCTTCCTCTTCTTCGTTGGTGTGCTAAGCAGACTGAGGCATGTCACCCCATAGTGGTGAGCCTCAGTCCCTACGCTGGGGACTAGGGGCATACTCATTGATTGACAGCTCCCTCTTGTGCATATGCAAATCTATTGGTCAAGGCTCTAGGCTCGCGTAAATGATTTGTTTTTCTGTAGAGGCAAGGGAAAGGACTTAGAGGAAATATAAATTCTGAAAGATTACCTACTTTATATCATAGAATGGGGTCAGATGGTCAAATTGAACCTTTTCTAAGTTACTTTAAAACTTTTGAAGTACATACCCCAGCTTTAATGTGTACAAGGCCAAAGCGGCTTGACTGATGATTAATGAACATTCAGTGATATCTTAGTGCAGAATAAAATCTCATACCTTCACATTTTCTCTTCAGGTTTATGAATGTCAGCTGGACTACAGACAATCTGCAGATTTGAATTTGCCTTGGGTTCAAAAAAGTTTCTATCTAACCGTGTTACCCTGAGCAATGAAAAGCTGAATGAACTCACTGGTAAACCCTTGCTTAACCATAGTTTCAACAAAATCTTCACGTTTTCTTGCTAAATCTTGCTCTTTTTAAGTGGGTGATGGTAGTGAAATTACTATATTCTCCCTCAGTAATGGTTTTTCATGTCCAAATGTTGTTCCAAACTTTTGGTTTGATAGCTAGATAAAATCAGAGGAAAAAACACTTTCCTTTAAAACAACAATGAATTGGAGCGTTGTGTAGCAGAGTGGTTAAGACGGGCGCTCCATGTTCAGAGGCCTCAGTCCTCGACGTGGTTGTCCGAATGTCTCCTCTCTCCCATTTCTGCACACTGTCAATAAAGGCCTCTGTGGCCACAAAAACGTTTTAAAGAAAACTATGAATTGCCTTTTGAAGTGCACTCTGATTTACTCAAAGCAGAGTGACTCTTCACAAACAAGCATCTGAATGCTCCAACATAGTTGATGTCTGGTTTTTGAGATACTTTTATGTAAGCATCTAAATATTTATATAAAAAGCACAACACATTGTTCATCTGAGCAATGGTTCCTGCTCCCTTTGTGATGTGCTCTATCTGTTTTTCTTTTCCACAGTGACATTCAGGAACTGCAATGAAGGAAATGTCCAACTGAAGGCTGGAAATTCCTTTCCCTTCTCTGTGAGTCAGGAAGGTGTAGTTTACACCCTGCAGCGACTAAGCCTGCTGGGGAAGGAGAAGGCTCAGGTGATGATTTATGCTCAAGACCTTCAGTCCAACCAAATTTGGCAGACCAGAGTCCATCTGCAGATCCACCCAATTGGTAGCAACACTACAACAGAGCAGGTACGGCAAAAACACACATCCAGAATCATTTCTGCATAGTAAATGTGGATGTTCTCAGCAAAGCATTAATTACTGTTAACAATCAAAGATAGTTTTCATGTTTGGTCAAAACAAGTATTACCTCAATTAACTGATTCATTAAATGGAACAAAAAGAAACACCACATTGGGAATTTGGAAGACTTTTTACACACCTACCTCTTGCATCAAAGTAACAGAGTGCTCTAAACAGCTCATTCTGAACAGGACTGAAATAGAAGAATTGAGCTGCTGAGATCGTTTTATTTTAGAGTGATTTTTTGCAAAGAACTTCATTAACATGTTTTGTACAGACCATAGACCATTATAACTTGTTTAAACAGAGGCATAATATACCCCCTTAACTGAGACACTTTTTTTATCCTGACTTCTTAGTCAGTGTCACAGAAGGTAAAAGAGCAGACTGTTGTGTCTCAGTTACTCTTCTGTTATTGACACTCTCACTCTTCACCAAGAGAACTGTTGCCAAGCTTGCTCCCAAATAGTTTAAGTGTAAACTATTTGTTCTAATAGTTTTGATAACGTTCAGTTCTTACAGTTGGGTTTAAAGGGAGGAGGCACAGCAGGGTATGCATTTTATTAACAAACAGTTAAAACCAGATGTTTACATACACTATTTTAAAAGGCACATAAGCTTTTTTTGCAGCTTAACCTGAATTGAATTTTAGTGGCTATTTTAGGTTGGCAGAGATTACTCATGTGCAATTGAAAACACATGTTTAGATATCATTTATTAAAAAAGATGTAGACTTTATTCTGACTGACATTAAATCAGATAAACGTTTCCTATTTTATTTCAGTAGGAATTACCAATATTATTTTTATTTACTAAATGCCAGACTAATAAAATAAAGCTTTTTGTTTTTTTATTGATATTCTGAAGTTTACGTACACATTTCAAAATGCCATTTTCATTTGTTCAAACTATAAGGAAGTATACATTTTGCATCCCATGATACCATTCAGGAAGGAGGCATGTTTTAATGTCCTAGAGATGAATGTTTTTGGTGCAAAATGTGCGTATCAACTCGAGAACAAATGCAAAAAATCTGCAGTTGGGAGTGTTGCACATCACAAAATATAAGTTTGAAACAATATGTGAAAATATTGAAGCGAAATATCAGCTAGGAAGTTAAAGTTTGGGCACAATAGGTCTTCCAAATGAACAATGAAACAAAGCACACAACCAAATTAGTTACAAAGTAGCTTAAGGACAACCAAGGCACGGCAAATTTATTTGTGCCCCACACTTTCAGCAAAAATAAAAATAACAGCAGCAATAAAACAACAATAAAAACCAAACACACAAGATCAGAAACATAAAGAACATTAAAACATACTACAGTTATGACATTCCAGCTATTAATAATCAATTTATCAAAGGCGGCTCTAAGCAGATGGGTTTTTTAGTCTTGATTTAAATGAACTCAGTGTTTCAGTAGCTTTGCAGTCGACTGGGAGTTTGTTCCTGATGAATGCACAGTTAAATGCTTTGGGGTGACCATCTCCAATCTCCTATCTTTATCCTATAGTCACTAATTCCTCTGATGTTATTTGTATTCTTATTAAATTCAGTTAGATGCTCAACAATTCAACAGCAGTGGTTGAGTGACCACAGAGCCGTGCCTTATGCAGCTCGGTAGCTCTCAGAAGCAGGACGCTGTTTTCATTCATTAATGATTTTAAGCTTCTTTCAGCTCATCCTTTTTAATCAAACTCCTGCTATGTGATTGGAGCTCAGGGTTTCCTGATACTCATACTTATCAAATTAAATCTTTAAAAGACACAACCGCCCTTTTTGCCCCCATGCTTTGTAAATGTCCAGAAACTGTAATGAAACACTTTAATATATGTTATGTATTTATTTAAGACTGAATGCAGGAAGACAGGTGCATGCCACTGGAACATGAATAAAACTAAAGTCACTGCAAGGAGGGTTTCCTTTTCCTTTATATTCTACATTTCTATTCTACACTTACGTTGGTTTATTGAACCATGTTATTTAAAATCATTGAAAGATTACTGAAGTTATGTAATTAAAAAATGTTCTTAACTAGGTATTCAGTCCTTCATGTATTTTATAGGTTTTTGTACAATTTTAAAGTAAATGTCCCTCAGCCGATTTCTAGAGCACAAACAGAAGCTGTCAGCATTCATTCTTATGTAAATCATGGAATGAGAACATCATCATGTGAGACCAGTGCATCTTCCACCTACATACGTCTACATCCACAAACAGACATAAAATCCTGTTTTCCAGCCCAGCAGGCGGCTGAGGTTGGCCAAATGTTAACTCATGAGAGAAAACGAGTCAAGCTGCCATCTGTTAGTTTGTTTAATGTTCACCAGTTATAATAAGACCCTCGCATGCTTTCAGACAAGGCAGCGATTGACTGTTCCTCCAAACCCAGCCCAGAATTAACAGGCCACCATATGGTTTTAAACTGCATTTGCATCGCTCGTGGCAGTCAGTGAGAATCCAAGATGGAGGAAGAAGATGTCAACAAATATCTGAAGAATGGCTAAGACACCTTCAGACACAGCTGTGGGGAGCAGCAACTGAAATTAACAGCCATTTGCCAAATGATGGTTGTCAGCTCTAGAGCTGCAGCCTACAAGCAGGAAAAGAAGTTTAGCTTCAAATACAGCTGAGATTTAAGTGACCATGCAACAGGAACTATGATGGAGACAGAGAGGGCAACAACTCCACCTGTAATGCTTTGATTTAACACGTCATCATGACTCAAATATAAAGATTTTACCAAATTCTTAGAGAGGGAATAGATTTCTTATATTAATTAGTCAGCCTTATATCTCTTCCACTACCCTATGGGAAAGTAAAAGTTGCAATACTAAATTCAAATATTTTCTTACTCATCGTAAAAAACTCCAAAAAGCAACTGAACTCATAATAAAACAGAACATAAAAGCTTTAGAAGCAGCTGTGTTACATCTCAAGATGAAATCCTGTTAAATTAAAAATAAATAAAATTTGAATTAAATAAATCTCTGGAAGCAAAAACATAATTCCAAATACAGAGGTTATACTTGGAAAACTGTGATCATTGTATTAAAACTAGTAAACATTTTACAAAACAATTAAAAAAATAAAGAATCAATTAATGAGCCAAAAGAAATTAATCATATTTTTAGAGATTTCTTTCAAAACCATCACTGAAATGACACTGATAACTCTGACTTTGATATAGATTCATTCCTAAATAACAATAATATTTCTAAATTAAATGAGCAATAGAAAATGTTTCTGGAGTTAGCTTAAACAACAACTGAACTCCATGTGGCCAATTTGCCAAAATAAACATATTTGAGGACATGAAATGGTCAATTTAACCCATAAAATTTGTTTATATGCTGATGATGTGTTGCTATTTCTCAGAATATCAGATACTTGGCTTTTATTATTTCTAACAGGCTGAATAAGCTAACGAACATAAATTATACCGTACTAATTGAAATAGTAGAAAATTATATCATTCGGTGGAGAACTCTCAAACTTTCAATAATGGGTAGAATGTCCGCAATAAAATGAAGATCCTCCCTAAAATAAACCCTATCCTCTCTATGGTCCCAGTTAAACCACCTCAGACTTTAAACATTAAACTCTCACATTTACATTTGTTTATGTACAAAATAACCTCCAAACATAAGTTTAGATACTTGAAAATGAAATGCTAGAAATGCTAAAAATCTAGGAGGTTTGGAACTCCCAATAGATTACAATATGTATTAAAAAGGAATTGGAAAAATCCATCAGACAGCTTATAGAAAATGTTGCGCTATATATTTTTGTTGTCTGTCATTTTGACTGACAGGGTCAGAATAACCCGGTCTTAATCTATTTTTACCCAACAATTTTTTAAATTGTAACATTTTCAATTGAATTTTTTTAATTCATTTAAAATATGTATTCCAAACAAGCTGAACAGTGATTTGCATATAAAAAAATAAAATTAAACAATTGCACTTAAAATATTAATAGTTCTCCTGCTGTGACTTGAACGGACAGTCTCACAACTTCATCCTGCTCCACATGGAACTGAAATGATCACCCATTTGTTTTTACTTATATTTGTTTGTACTTATATATTGTTTGTCCTACTCCTACTTCCTGCTCTCCGTGAGGATGGACTCTTTTCTCTTTCCCTCCCTACTGTTGTCTACTTCTGCATTCTTTTTCTCTCTCTGCATTCTCCTCCGGAAAGAACAACCATGGTTCTTGTTCTGGTCAGCTAGACCAGCTGACCAGAACAAGAACCATGGTTGTTCATAATACAATTAATAAAAGTTTTTCCCGGAGAACGGCTAAAAGGGAGAGCCGAGTTGTTCCAATGGAACATCGTGGAGAATCTTGTGTCTCTCACTTTTGACCATCGAGGACGTTAGAATCATTTATATAATTGGATTCATGATAACCGGATATCTGCTGATTATCGCAAGTGGATTTTCTGAGGTATTGTAAACTTCAAGCTTAAAGGCAGCAATTGGCAGGTTGCCTGGGCAACAGGAAGGTTGCTGTGCTGTCAACACTGAGACTATTTGCGATGTGTGAGCAAAACTGGACTCGTTTCGCTGCGTGGGTAATAACTTGGAGAAGTTCTCAGCTGGCTGGAAGGTAATCTGACCCAGAATTTGGCCATTTGGACTGAACTCGGACCACTGACAGGAGTTTCATGGTCTCATAATAATGCACACATACATGCACGCACGCTCACGCCACAGCTACAGACATGCACACGCTTTTGGATTTCAACATGCTTGCGGTACCCCAAGACTCTCGCTCCCACTCCCTCAAAGTGGGCTAGTGGAGCACACTAAGCAAACCAAGTCTGCCAAGTGGGGGTTCCCAGAACCACCCTTCCTGCCTTGTGTTATAATGTGTTGTGAAAGATATATGTGCTTTCTGTTTTGCAGTGGGTTTTTTCAGCACTTCGGCTCGGCTCCCTGTAGGGGGCTGGGCAGAGTTGCCTTTTTTCCCCTGTTCACCCCCCCTACCTAGTGTGAATCCTTTCTATCTGCTAAAGGGGCACTGGTAAAGCCGGCTGCTACCGCGGTCTTCCAAATCCTGTATTGTGTTAATGTTTGTAATTGTTTGTATGATCTTGGATTGGTTGTACTGAAACTTAATTTCCCCATGGGTATTATTAAAGTATCTCTTATTCTTTTTCTTATTGTTATCAAATAGTGGGATTGCAGGTTATTGTCATGAGGTTTTGGATTTTTGCCACAGACAGAGGAGTTGTCATGGCTGTTTAGATGTTGTTCTGGATACTGAATTCGTGCTCCGTGGCCACACTGGAGACTGGAATTAAGCGTCCCTTCAGCCAAAGTTTTGAAATGAGGGAACATTTCTCCAATCGAGATAATCAGAAGTCGGAGAGCTATTTCCTTTTTTTTTTTTTTTTTTTTTTTTTTTTTGTTACCACCCAAAGCCCAACCCCAGGCCGGCCACGACGTCCAGCGCCCCATCCGCCCAGTGATCCCACCCCCCGGGGTCCCCCCCAGACGCCTCCAACCCCAAAACCCTCACATCAGCAACAGTGTCCCAAACGACAAAACCAAGTGCCCCCCACCCCCACTAGGTGATGGAGCCGATCAAGGGAGCCCAGAGAGATTGATCAGATATGGAGCCAGAGGCCGTCTCAAGACCAATATGGTCCAACAAGAGATTTCTATACTGATTAATATTAAGAGCTTTTTTATTTTTCCAGTTCAGGAGGATAGTTTTCTTTCTTAGCGATGCATAAGGCAATGTGAACCATTAGAACTGACTTTGTGTCCATGGTGACATCCTTTAAATTTCCTAAGAGGCAAATTGAGGGAGATGGTGGGATGTTACATTTCAGACACTTTGATAAGTCCTCACATATCTGGCACCAAAATTTCTTAACAGGTGGACAGAACCAAAGCGCATGAACATAAGTATCTGGTATATTGCTTGTGCATTGTAAGCAGGTATTAGACGATGTAAAACCCATCCTAAACATTCGTTGACCTGTATAGTGTACTCTATGAAGGATTTTGTATTGTATTAATTGCAAATGAGGATTTTTTGTTATTTTAAAGGTTCTTAAACATATCTGAGACCAGACGTTTTGGTCAAAGCTGGCTGATAAATCCACCTCCCATTTTGAAATAGGGATGGCTATTGATTCATCTAATGTAGATAAAGTTTTGTATATTTTAGACAGCAATTTGGGGGGGTTGAGATTAAGAAAATCTAAAACTCTTGCTGGAATTTGTAAAATTTACCTTTAATAATAGATTTAATTTGTTGATATTCTAAGAATTAGTTTTTATCAATTCCATATTGTGTAATTATTGTATTAAATGGGATAAAGTCTGTTCCTTCAAATATATGTTCCAGGTATTCAATTCCATTGCACCTCAAGACTGGGAAACATATCATACATTTTTTTTGCAAGATGTCGGGGTTATTCCAGATGGGTGTACGTTTGCATGGGATTATTGTGGACTCTGTCATTTTTAGAAACTCCCACCATGCTGTCAGAGAGGAGCTGATATTTATGCTTTTAAAGCATTCATATTGTTTTATATTTGAGCTAATAAATGGTAGGTCTGAAAGTTTTATCTTATTACATAGTGTCTGTTCTACGTCTATCCAGGACTCGTCTAGGTAGCTATGTTTTAACCATCTTGAGATGTATTGGAGCCTGTTGGTTAAGAAATAATGATGGAAGTTTGGTAGATCTAGCCTCCTTTTTCTTTGGTCTTCTGCAGTGTTTTTAAACTGATACGTGGGGGTTTATCTTTCCAAAGAAATTTAGAGATAGAGGAGTCCAGAGATCTAAACCAGTCTAGTGATGGTTTACTTGGAATCATTGAGAATAAGTAGTTGATTCTGGGCAAAACCATCATTTTTATTGAAGCAACCCTTCCCATAAGTGATATGGGTAGGGATTTCCATCTAGCAAGATCATCTTCCACTTTTTTTAAAAGTGGGATGTAGTTTAGCGTTGTTAAATCTGCCAGTCTTGGTGAGACATTGATACCTAAATAGGTAATATTCCCTGACTGCAGTTGTGTATTAGTTGGATTCTGGACAGAACAATTGATTGGAAGAACTGTAGATTTTAACCAATTTATAGAATAATCTGAAACATTTGAGTAAGAGTTTATCAACCCGATTACCTGAGAGAAAGAGGTTTGTGAATGCTGGAGAAAAACTAATACATCATCTGCATAAAGACTAATTTTATGTTCTATGTTATTGCATTTTATGCCTTTAATATTGTTAGTTTGCCTGACTGCTGCAGCTAGTGGTTCAATAAAAATAGAGAACAGGGAGGGAGAGAGAGGACATCCCTGCCTGGTACCTCTCTGAAGATAAAACCTAGATGATGTTTGGTTATTTGTCCTGATACATGCTGTTGGTGAACTGTATAATATTTTCAACCAGTTTATAAAATAATTTCCAAAGCCAAATTTATGTAAGGTTACAAATAAGATTTTCCAGTTAACTCTATCAAATGCTTTTTCTGCATCTAAAGATAATATATTAGTTTTAATGTTTTTACAGTAAGAAAAATCTATAAAATCTATTAATCTACGTGAATTTGTGGATGAATGTCTCCCTTTAATAAAACCAGTTTGATCAGGATGTATTATAAGAGGGGTTACTTTCTCTATCCTTTTTGCGAGGGCTTTGCAAATTATTTTAAGATCAACATTAATAAGGGATATGGGACGATAGCTGGTAGGAAACAAAGGGTCTTTACCTGATTTTAGTAGAAGACTAATGTAGGCAGAATTCATATTTGGTGGGAGTCTGCCATTTTCCTTGGTTTCCTGCAGCATTCTGTGGAATGTTGGTGCCAGAATATTCCAGAATTCTTTATAGAACTCTGCTGGAAATCCATCTGGGCCTGGAGCCTTTTTATTGGGCATGTCTTGGAGGGCCTCCTGGAGTTCAGCCGCTGTTAGTGGTGAATCCAGGGCCATCGCTTGACTTTCAGATAATTTAGGTAGTGTTATGTTATCAAAAGATTGTTCAATTTAATGATCCGATGGATTTATCTCTGGTGAGTATAAAGCCTTGTAAAATTCTTTAAATGTGTTGTTTATTCTTCCAGGATCATATACTGTATTCCCGGTCTGATCTTTAATAGCAGATATAGTTGCTTTTTCTTTATTAATTTTAAGCTGGTTAGCCAAAAATCTACCTGATTTATTACCTTGTTCAAAGTTTTCTATCCTAAGTCTTTGAATTAAGAACTGGGTCTGTTTATTAATAATTTAATTCTAGCTTTGCTTTACAGATTTTGCCTAGTCTCTCCTCATCTAGAGAAGCTTCTAATGAATTAATAGTTTCTTCTAATTCCTGAATACGTTTTTTTTCCATTTTCTTTTTATTTGATGAGAATGAGATTATTTTACCTCTAATCACAGCTTTTCCTGCCTCCCAAAGAATGGATGGTGACGTACCAGGGAGGTCGTTATATTCCAAATATGAGGCCCACTCTTTTTCGAAATATTTAATAAATTCTTTATCCTTAAGTAAGGATATATTAAATCTCCAATTTTTGCTTTGAGGTGTTTCTGTTTTATTTACTAAAGTTAGAGAAACAGGAGCATGATCGCTAACAGCTATAGGGTGTATCTCAGTGTCTGAAATGTCAGTCAACAGTGAGCTGCTGACTAACAAATAATCCAGTCGAGAATACGAATGGTGGACATTTGAGAAGAAAGTATATTTTTTGTCATTGGGGTGAAGAGATCGCCATGCATCACAAAGTCCATAATCGCTCATGTACTGTTTGACTATATCTATAGATTTCCAGCTGCGCTGAGTCCCTGCTGTGCTGACCCTGTCTATTTCTTCATTTAAACCAAAGTTGAGGTCGCCCCCAAGAAGAAGTGAGCAATCCATGTGTTCAAGGAGCACAGAGAAGAAGGAATGAAAGAATGAAGGGTCATCAACATTTGGACCATATATACTGACAATACATAACTTTTGGTTATGTATAGATACTTTTACTATAATAAATCTACCCTCTGGATCTGTAACTGTATCTATTACTGTAAAATGTACATTTTTATTTATTAATATTGCTACTCCCCTTTGTCTGGAGTTATAGCATGCAGAAAACACATTAGGAAACTCAGGGGATTTAAGATCATCTGCAGCTGAGGTAGATTTATGGGTTTCTTGTAATAAGACGACATCTGCCTTCAATCTTTTAAGCTGGTTAAGAATCTTAACTCTTTTCTCTCTGGTGCCAGCTCCATGAACATTCCACGTGACAAACCTTATAGTAGTCATAGTTTTGAGATAAAAGTTGTAAAGTCCATATCACCATAGAAACTGATAAACACAGGTGTATTATTAGTTTGTGCTTGGGGTTGCCTGATTGAAAAAGCAAAAGCCAAGATATAAGAAAGAGAGAAATAGAAGAAAGTTGTGAAGGTGTGAATGGTGGGGGTGAGAGAGAAAGAAATAGTTATGTTATGAAAAAATTCTGTGTGTGTGTGAGTGATAAAAGAAGAAAAAAGGAGTGACAAAGACATTTGGTGATAGACATGTGAAGATGAGAAAAGAAAAAAGAGCCAGTATCCCAGTGCTTAGCCTTGGCCCCGCCCACATTGAGTAATGTAAACAACTTTACAGAGCTGTGCTAACATTAGATTATAGTTGACTGATAAAACAAGCCAGTGTTACATGACTAATAAAGCCAAGGAGTAAGCTGGGGGTCCCTGAACAGCTGCCCATTAACATACAGTTTATCTACCGCTACTGTAGCTCTGGTGCCTTCACTGATATATTTCTTTCTGATTGGGAACAAAACGCGCCTTCTATCCAGGATTTCCTTCGGGTATTGATCGTTAACGCTGTAATTCGTTCCCCGGAGCTCTCTGCCCTGGCCTCTGAGCTGCTCTATTTGCTTGTAATGCTTGAATTTAGCAACAATTGGTCGCGGCCGGCTGTTGTTGGGCTTCTTACCTCCGAGCCGGTGGACGCGGTGAAAAGTGATGTTTTTTACCGTGTCACTTGGGAGCTTTAACTGATGTTGGAGAAAATCTCGGACGGTGGATTCAGCGTCGTCCTCAGCCTGTTCTGGGATCCCGGAAAAAACAACATTGTCCCGCATTCCCCTGGCCTGTATATCCAAGATAGTTTCTTTCATCCTCTTCCTTTCTCCGGACAGCTGCGTCATCCCCTCGGTGAGTTTCTTTACACTCTCCCTAAGCGTTTGGTTTTCTGCAGCGAGCGATGCTACCTGTTGTTGGCTGAACTCCAGGGATTCCCTTAGAGCTTGAAATTCTTTATGGAGAACCTCAACCAGGGCCAGACGGGCGTCTAGGCTGGTTAGCTTCTTATCTATTGAGCCCAGGACATTGCTGTAGCTTTTCTCTGGAGAGATTGTGGAGGTGCTGGCCTCAGAACGAGTGCGTTTTTGTGAGGGTGTGCTTGTCGGCACAGCAGAGGTGGATTTCTGTGGCTTGCCCATAACAATGTTGTCAAAGCACTCGTCCAAGTAGCTTTCCAGGCTGTGCAAGGTTTCCTCGTCCAGTTTGTTTATGGAGAAATACAAAATAATGGTTATTATTATTAAACGTTTGCTATATTTGGCTCAAATGTTATGGTTTGTTTTTACCCGAGTTTGTTTGTTTTACCAGTTTACCGCCATATTACTTACGCACAGCTCTCGCGAGATCTCAGCAGCAGCTCATCCGGAGAGCTATTTCCTGACCTGTAAGCTATTGCTTCAGCGGGAGAAAATCTTGCAGCATGCACCGGTGATTGGCACGAGCAATGTGCTCCAACGTCTCAGTAACTCTTCAAGGCGCTGTCAGCTCTCGGTTAGCGAGATTCATTGACTATGGTGTTTAAGTCTGAGATGATGCTCAGATGCTCCTATCGTGAAAAAAATAGCTTCCTCTTAAAGAAAGTTTTGCTCTCAATGCAAAACATTATATAGTATTTAGCAATCAATGTTTATCTTCTATCGGCATGAGCTCAGCCTCCTTTTCTGCTACTGGAGAAGCCAGTCCATACCAGTTCTGATTATAGTGCGAGCCCATACATGTCCTTCCACCCTAGTTTCTTCTCCCACAAAGACTGGAGCATGACATCTGACACAGAGTGATAGCGAAGCAGGCAGCAATCTCACAAGATCAGAATGTCGTGTATTATCTCCAATATTTGTTTAAGCACTGTGATACACTGCTATCAAAACATCACATACAGAAGGCTAACATGTCTTACTATCCCAAATGTACTCACTAAGACAGGGAATAAGGAATAAAATGTTAATTAACAGAAATATTTCCGTAACACTCTCATAGGAATCTTTTTTTAAAAATCAATTTAGTTACATAAAGTTAAGTAAATTTGAAAATGTCTGCGCATTTGCACCAAGTGATTAGAGGTGTCAATACTGATCTGTCAAAATGACGAATGCCTTCACATTTTTCAAGCACCGTTTTTTTTTTTACTGTCAAATACAGAAATATTCGGTTAATGCGACCACTTGCCTATATATAGACTTTGAGCAAACCCTTCATAAGGGAATCTGTATTTCTGATATTCCATTAATTAGCCCCGTAATTACCAGCATGCTGATTTAAAAGCATCAACATCAGTACATCTCTGACAAGCTAGTGGGAATATCTCAATACAAATAGGTACTCAGCTCTCCCATGCAGACAAACACCCATTTGGAACAACCTGAACAAACTACAAAATAAAAGAATTTTTCAACAAAAGGAATAAGTCACTTAGATAATTTATTATACGGGAAATAATTTAAATAATTTGATGTTGTAATGGTCTCCTATGGCATTGATGAAAATATTTTTTTTGAATATCATCAACTAAAGTAGATTATCCAATTTAAATTCAACTTTAAACAACGAAGCATAGGAATCCTCCAGTAATGGCTGGCTTCCTTAGACTTCCAAAGCTACTCTCAAAAGTCAAGTTTCAGAACTGAAAAAACATTTTGGATGAGAAGTGAAATGTCTTAAAGATAAAAGAAGGCCAGTTGCCTTTATTTTTTCACTCACAATACTACTATGTCCTGGGTGAATTAGAATCTACACCAACTCAAAAGTTGATGTAAAACTCAGAAGTGGATGTGGCAATGTCTCTTCTTGTCAGTAAATAGGACGCTGACCTATGTACTGGCCTAAATCTGGGCTTCTGAAGTAGAATGTGTGCAAACATTTTAAAAATGATCTAAATATACAATGTAAACCCTCCACAGAAGACGCTACACAGAGCAAAGGATGTTCCAAATGTTTCTTTCACAAACTAATGTACACTAATGTACAAACTAATGGCATAACTCCATGGAAGATTTACCTGATGACAACTACATGCTACAGTGCTACAGGCACTGTCTGCCTGTCCATCACTTTTGGATGAGAGTATGTGAAGACCATGTGATGCCCAGAGTACACTGATGTGCCACAGATAGGTAGGTTTTGGCAATGAATAATTATAAATAATTGCTTAGGGCAATTATTAATCAGATTAATAATTTTATGTAAAAATTACCAAGTTTAGGGGCACCACCTGGATTCCAGGAATATCAATAGCCAAATTGTTCAGTCTCAGTTTATGTTTATGATTACCTGCCTGATAATGCTGAGGTAATTAAACAATATATGAAGGAATAAGTTCTTGGCGTACCTGAACAGCAAGTTACTAAACATGTAGGTGAAATAACAACAACAGTTTTCCAAAATACAAGAATTTATTACAAAAAGAATTCACTTTCAGTAAACATACTTTAATCAACAAACTCACCAAACTAGTAACACACAACTAAACCACTAAGAAAAGAATAACGATAATAAAACTCACACTCAGAAGTAAAACAATAAAAGTGATAAAAATGCACAGAAATAGAAACAATAAACAATAAATTGATAATTATGTCACAGTTCAGAATGAATATGTTTGCTCAAAAACCAAGGCTTGTATTGAACAGTGTTGGGAATAAGGCCAAGTTAGTTTTAAACTAATTGCGATTAGTTTAAGACTAATCAGCACATTCTGGTTTGTTTTCAAACCACCAATTCACAATGCAAAGCAGAAGTGAAGAAAAACATTTTTTGGAAGAAGCAATGTTTCATTAAACCATTTGCTGAATTAGAAATCAACAACTTTTAGATAATTGTTTCAATTTAATGAATCTGTCACCGCAGTGATTGATCTAATTTAATATTTAGACTTTATGTTGACGTTAACGGCCGTACCAATTATGTCGATCTTATTTAGTATTTTGACTTACCAAGAAGGCGGTCTCAAAAATGACTTAAAAGATTAGTTTTAGTGTTCAAACTATCCGTTTTAAAGTCGATCTCTATTTTGAATAGCAGTAACGGCAGTCTTTATTGTTCATGAATAAAACACTGTTAATGGCGGGCCCACGTGGTTCGCTAGAGCATGTAGCTTACAGCTAACTCACGTGGAGCTGCTTAAAGTCGCTCTGGATCATTTATTAAACATCAAACAAAGAAAACTGTTGGATTCAGTAACTCAGGTTGCAGGATATAAAACGACTTTCCATCGGAAAATCACTATTTACCCTCCAGGCCGACCGACCTGTTTGTACCCAAACAATAAATGAAATCTTACACAAAGTAACAAATCACAGTGAAAATAAACAACCCTTAAATCTTGTTTAAACTAACCTAATCTCGCCTCTGCCCAGACAGACCTTATTGAACGGTTAAAGTTCTCCATGTTGCTCCGTGGATGATGGGCGAAGCCAAAACAACGTTAGCCCGCAGGCTAGCCACAGCTACGGTCCGTTAGCAGTGGGAGGAATATAGCTGTAGAATCACAGGTAGCATTAGCTTGGACGGCGTGTCGTCCTCTCCGGCTTGCTAAACAGCGATCAGCTGCACCTCAGTTCACCGACACAGTACCTTCTCTGCAGGTTCAAGATAGCATTGTCCCAGGCTTTGTCGCGGTGGGGTAACGCTCCAGTCTCGAGGCGGTTCTCCGGCATTCAGTAGCTTATTAGCGGCTTGCTTCATACGGCAGCATCTGTTCAGAAAGCAGGGCTCAGGGCGGAACAGTGGGGTTTATCTCAAAACACTGGGTTTGATTCACCTGATTGATCAGCAGTATTGTCGTCGTTGGAGTGAGTTCCTCCCAGAAATCGCGTCTTTTCCCTCGCCAGCGAAGGAGGGATTGGATCTCTCCTGGCGCTGTTTGGCTGAACGCCAGAACTGGAGAGGGCGTGAAGCTCTCCGGCAGTGCCTTATATAACCTCTGGTCCTCTTCTTCTCCTGTCGGAGCTAGAATGTGGGTTAGCGCCACCCAATGGCTTGTGTCCGCAACAACACCATCCCAATATCTACCTATTACTCTGCCTGCTTGGTGACATCCCAAGCTGTCCCTGGGTAGAATGGGCATGCAGGCGCTGAACTCTAGAGCCTTATCTTCAGACTATTCAAGATAGCTGTTTAGCAGTCATTTTAAATTACCTGACCAAAGCTGTGATTGTTGTGGTGCCATTTATGGAGGATTTCTTTGTTTTCACGAAGACCTGCTAAGTTAACTCAGCTTCAGGGCATCTTGAGTGTGCTAAACCTGAATTTAGGGCTAACAGAACACAATCAAATTCTGCATGAAGCAGGGCCATACACTGACTGTAGTCACTTTCCTAGATGCAACATGTCCCTGATGAGAATGTCTCACCTTTACACACCGGGAGTAGAAGCAGCAGAAGAGAGGTTTACAGGACGTACACTCAGAGACAAAACAGACCTAACGTATCTATCTCTGCACTGCTTATATCTTATTTGTAACCATTTTAATGATAGTATTCAAAGCAGCAGAGTTGCTGTTTTTGGATACCCCATAACACAGTATTACTGTAGTTCCACCCGACCATAATGGTTATGATTAACACTGATTGGGGACTCACCAATGCTTTCAGCATCTCATTGCAAACATTGGGAATATGTGGTCCTCCCCCTCCATTTTTTTATCCTTTTAACTCAAACCCAGCATGCCAGAAAATAGGCCAAATCGTTTTCAGTGTCTGATTGGAGCACTGTTAACATGCGCTTTACAAACACTGCTCTCATCCAGCCTGTTTATGTATCCTGATCAGTTTGAGCTGTAAAAGAAATACAATTTCATTATAAAAGTCTTCTTTCTTCTTCTGTAATGTTTTAGCTATTTGTGTTATTCTCGCAATAAGCCCAAAAAATATTTTCTATCTTTGTGTGCATCTACTTAATAAACTAGATTTAACTGAATCAAGATATTCTTAGAAAAACTATGTCAATTTTTTTATTTAGGCATTATCATAGGCCCAGGCTGTTTGTAGAAACCACTCATGTCCATTCAGCAGCTCTATACCAGCATTGAGTTTGCATATACAGTGACACATGATCATTCTGTGATTTATAAAGTCTATAACAAGATCAGTAATCTAGGCCTGGGAAATTAGGTCAAAAATAAGCTGAGTCAGCATGTTTCTCCGAGTCTGCTCCCACTGTTCGTGTGCACCCATGTGAGGCCAAGTGTCTGCACTCCCTGTTAACTGTCTGCAGGTAAAGCCTAGTGATACAGCACTGACTCAGCGGGTTCCAGAGGTCCTGTTTCCATGGCGCAGCCTGGTTGTTGGTGGTGACGGCACTGTGAGGCGGGTAAAGAGGGACTGGGTCATTCCACCAATCAACGTTCCTGAGAACTCACGAGGGCAGTTCCCAGAGGATCTAGTGAGGGTAAGATACACTCCCACACATGAAGACATAAGCTTTGCAGAAAAAGTATGGACATTTTTGCTTGGTTGTTTTTTTCCCTTTGTTGTAACAAGACCTCTTGGCTATAAACCTGGTACCATTGAAAAACCATTTCATTTGCACCTAAATGCTGCCACAATTTTAAAGAAAACACATCTGTAGGTTGGGTAGCAGCTGTCTGAATTTACCAGAGAGGAATTGGCCAAGTCGTTTTTAATGGGTAAAACCCAACTTGCTAAACTCAGCTGCTGTAGTTTCTCAAGACTCCTGGCTCCCTTTCAAAAGAAACATACAGACAACCCAGTAAGATTTGTTGCCTTGAAAAAATATTATAGCTTTAAACTAATCAACCAAACACAAGTTTCCTTATTTTTGGCTCAGTTTATTTGAGTCCCAGGGTCCCAGGATTAGCAGCATAGTAATAGTAGAGGTGTCACCTGTACTTGAATGCAAGATCCTTTAAAACGAGACAAAGAACATTGAGACCGCCAAAAGGCTTTCACTTAGAAAAGTGCTCTGCTTTTCCAGCCATCAGTTCACAGATCTATTCCTTGACCTTCAACAGCTAAACAAAGGGACTTTTATTAGAAAAAAAAAGTCTAACAAATATTCAGGAATTTTTCTGAAGCGTTTGACCGTCTCAATCTGTTTTAAAAATAGATTTTCCAGTACTGCATATATGCATAGGGGTGAGCAATGTTTAATTTTATCGAATATTCTAATTATGAAGATTTAATTTTTGGAATATCGAGAAAGAAATGTACCAATGCACCTCTTGGGTTTCCATAGTTCAAAGTAAGGATGTGCATTGGTAAAATTATTGCGATACGATATGTATTGCGATACAGGTGAGACGATATAATATATTGTGATACACAGCATTCTAAACACTCCAACCTGTTTTATACTTTAACACATCCAGTTTTATTACTAAATCTAGTTGATCCACTGGAACAAAGAAGGTGAAAACAGCCACCAGCTAGCAGTCATACTTTTTACTACAAAAATTTATGTAATCATTAATGGTTCCATTTAAATTCTTTAAAAAAGAAGAAAAAAAGAGATACGTTGCTTTTGAATATCGATACAATATCCTGACATAAAATATCGTGGTACATCGGCGTATCGATATTTTCTTTTATCCCTAGTTCAAAGTGATGTCTGCCATCCCAAGGCCTTCCATCTTGTTGTACGAGCATGTTTTACAGCGTGTATTTGTTTGAAATACATCCAAATTGGTAGATTTAGTCTATTAAAAATATATTCACCTAGTAGAAAAAAAATATGAAATTTAAAAAAGGTTTTAACAAAAAAGGGATGAAAAATTTAATAGAATATTCAAAGAAAAATAAAAAATAAGAAAACACACAAACTGGACAAAATGTAGGAAATCTACATTAATGCAGCTTAGGTTTTGCAACAACAACAAAAATTCTAAGATATTGCAAGGGACCCGGAGAAGGTAAAAGCCTATAAGTGATCAGCAGGAGATGTCTGGCATTCAGTCATCATTGGTTTTTAGTGTCTCACTCTGAAGCTAACACTGCTTACCAATGAGGCTAACCAATCAGCTGCCAGATGCTGCATCTCAACTGTCAGGTTTGTGGGCAGCTGGCCTGTCACCAAGCAGCAGCTGTTCATTGTTCAGACTTTCATAAAAAGCTGGAATAACCACTGAGCTGGAGCTCTCTTCTTTCTGTTTTTCTTCTTTCAATTCCCATGCTTTAATACTTGACACACAACAGCATCATACCAGGGTATTAGTCTGCTGTGGGTCTGTGTTAGGATCCAAGACTCACATTCTGGGTTCTGTTCAGGGTTTTGGTTTGGCTTTGAAAAGCTAACCCCTTTAGATCAGTGAATAACCTTAAGGATGCATAGACGCTCATCATAGCTCATTGTTCTTGTACTATAGCAGATGGTGATAATTTTGTTTGGAGGAAGTGTGTAATATTGCATACCTCAAAGTCTTTAAAACATGAATTTGTCTTAATTTGACTTCCCCTTTCCTTTGCCTGTTCTGTAGATTCGTTCGGATCGGGACAAGAACCGGATGCTGCGTTACAGTGTGACAGGTCCAGGTGCTGACCAGCCTCCAACAGGCATCTTTATTATCAACCCAATCTCAGGCCAGCTGTCGGTCACCAAACCTCTGGACAGAGAACACATCTCTAACTTCCACGTAAGTCTCAGTGCAGGAGAGCAAAGCTGATGCAGAGTGTTTGGCTTTCGACCCACGCATATGGTGGTCCAAGAACAGAAAACCGTTTAATTGTTCATCCTCTGCTTGGATTAGGATGTTTTTACCTTGGATAGAATGAACACTAAAACCGTGACACGTGCTGCAAGTCTTGAAGACCCTTGGACCCAGACATATTTGTAAAGTCAGTCCATTTTCCTATTCACTGATTTTTCTGTAGAGCATATCTAAAATAACGGCAGCTTAGGAAGCTGAAATATCTCAGCAGAATGCTACCTGACACTCTATTGGCCATTTGCACAGCAACCAATCCAGGATCAACACACATTTTCCATGGGACTGATTGGGTGTAGCCCCACAAGTGAAGATGATGAAAAGGATAGATATTGGCTTCTGCGGTAGCGCAAAGACTGTTTCCATTGTTTGTATTAATACATATTAAGGTATATTTGGTCTATGAAATATTAAAATGGGCAATTCTACGCAGTTTTAGAGAGGGTCTCAAGTATCTTTGGATTTTCAATTCAATTCAATTCAGTTTATTTATATAGCGCCAATTCACAACAGATGTCATCTCAAGGCACTTAACAAGAAGTCATTTCAATACATTTATACAAACATTCCAATCAGTTAAAAAGTTTCCTATTTAAGGAATCCCAGCAGATTGCGTCAGTCATTGGCGTGAGGTTGGGCCCGGTTGATGCAGACTTTCCAACCACAGCAATCCTTCAGCAATCCCTCATACTGAGCAAGCATGTAGCGACGGTGGAGAGGAAAAACTCCCCTTTAACAGGAAGAAACCTCCAACAGAACCAGGCTCAGTAGGAGCGGCCATCTGCCACGACCGTCTGGGGGTTTGAGAAGACAGAGCAGAGACACAGAAGGAACAGAAGATCTGATATAAGAGTACTTTCTATGTTACAGAAAGTAAAAAGTTAATAACAGGACACAGTGGATGTTCAGTTACTGGGAGGATCATCCCAGTCGATGCTCCCCGTCCAACAGGGCATTGCAGCCAAGCAGGATACCAGACCAGGTATATCTTCTATGGAGAGAAAAACACTGAGAGAAAACAAAGTTAACAGTCGAAATAACAGAATGTACTGTAATACAACTGGAGAGTCGTAGGAGAAAAGGAAGTAGCAGAGTGAAGAAAATTGGTAAGTCTGTCCTCCAGCAGTCTAAGCCTATAGCAGCATAAATACAGAGCTAGCTCAGGATGACCTTAGCCACTCTAACTATAAGCTTTATCAAAAAGGAAAGTTTTAAGCCTGGCCTTAAAAGTAAACAGAGTGTCTGCCTCACGGACTAAAGCTGTGGTCCCTGACTGCTGCGAATAATGGGTATCCACTGTACCTTCATGGTACACAAACACAACCATAACATGTAAAGAAATGTCTGTGCATGGCAGACAGCATCAATAATAAATTAAACACTGGTATACTTTTTATTTATTTGCTGTTTTGAATACCAAAAATTCCATAGCAACATTTTCAGAAGAGTCTAAACGTTATGTAAGCCAAGGTTATTTTTTTGTGATAGAGCAAAGAAAAACATAATATTAACTGAACCCTGAAAAAAGGTATGTAGGGTTTTATCAGATATGGTATATTTTTTAAACAACATTTTTACTAATTTGGATGAATTGTTTTAGCTCTGAAATAGGTTTAGCCAGGTCTTAGTTTCACAAAAGTAATGTAAGTTATTATCAGTAATCTAATGGATACAAGCACATTTTAATTTCAGTTCAATTTAGTTTATTTATATAGCAGCGATTCACAACAGATGTCATCTCAAGGCACTTTACAAGAAAAGTAATTTCAATACAATCATACAAACATTCCAATTAGTTTAAAGTTTTAGTTAGTTTCCCACTTAAGGAGTCATTGACTTTAGGTTGCGTCCCGTTGATCCAGACTTCCAACCACAGCAATTCCTCATACTCATACAAGCATGAAGCAACAGTGGAGAGGAAAAACTCCCATTTAACTGGAAGAAACCTCCAGCAGAACCTGAACCAGAACCTGGTTCAGTACGAGTGGCCATCTGCCATGAACGTCTGGGGGTTCAAGAAGACAGAGCAGAGACACAGAAAGAACAGAAGATCTGATATAAGAGTACTTTCTATATTAAAGGTTGGATATGGAACTTGAACACTATAGCGACATCTAGTGGGTCTAAGTTGTAGCTACAACAATGGAAAAATAATTCCAGCTGTTGGGTTGCCTGGTTCGCTGCCGATACGCCCAGTTACCAGCCTGAACTGCGTCCAGTGAGGAATGTATTTAAGAGCAGTTTAACTGACAGCTAAAGTTAGCAGTTAGCCGTTTCCGCGTGTGTTTGACGCCGTGGACATGTTTTATGTGGGTCCATCTAGTGTAAGCTTCCCCTAAAACTACTCTAGTTTCTGTTCTTCTCCGGTCACTCCTCTCCTGAGGCGGACAACGATATCTCCTCTAGGGCTCTGAAGATGCTGCTTGACTTGCATACTCAGCCATTTTTCCCAATACCAGCCAAGTTGTAGGACCACATAGTTGGATCATAGAGACCGTATCTGGCACCCCGCGGCCACTACTGGCGGTAGGTGTAAACATTACGTCATTGTCATGCCCGTTAAAATTTATATTTTATTATATTTTAATACTATTTTATTATATTTAAATTAAAATGATTTCATTTTGCACCATTTGAAACACCCGTGGAGGTATTATTATTATTATTTTTTAAATAGCTTTTTATGAAAATGTTCCATATTCAACCTTTAAAGAAAGTAAAAAGTTGATTACAGGACACGGGGAATGTTCAGTGACTGGGACAATCATCCCAGTCAATGCCCCCCGTCCAACAGGGCATTGCAGCTAAGCACAATACCAGACCAGGTCTAGCTTGGAGAGAAAAACACTCAGAGAAAACAAAGTTAACAGTCGAAATAACAGCAAATAATACAACTGGAGAGTAGTAGGAGAGAAAAGTAGCAGAGTGAAGAAAATTGGTAAGTCTGTCTTCCAGCAGTCTGAGCCTATAGCAGCATAACCACAGAGATAGCTCAGGATGGACTAAGCCACTCTAACTATAAGCTTTATCAAAAAGGAAAGTTTTAAGCCTGGCCTTAAAAGTAAACAGAGTGTCTGCCTCACGGACTAAAGCTGGGAGCTGGTTCCACAGGAGAGGAGCCTGATAACTAAAAGATCTGCCTCCCATTCTACTTTTAGAAATCCTAGGAACCAGCAGTAAACCTGCAGTCTGAGAGCAAAGTGCTCTGTTAGGAACATATGGAACAATTAGCTCTCTGATGGATGATGGAGCTGATTATTAAGGGCTTTAAATGTAAGAAGGAGGATCTTAGATTCTATTCTGGGTTTAACACTGAGCCAATGAAGGGAAGCTAAAACAGGAGAAATGTGATCTTTCTTTTTAATATTCATCAGAACTCTTGCTGCAGCATTTTGGATCAACTGAAGGCTTTTAGTTGCATTTTGTGGACTTCCTGATAGTAAAGGATTACAGTAGTCCAGCCTTGAGGTAACAAATGCATGGACTAGTTTCTCAGCATCCCTCCTGGACATGATGTTTGTAATTTTAGCAATATTCCTGAGGTCAAAGAAGAAAATCCTAGAAACCTGTTTAATATGGGATTTTAATGTGCTGTCTTGGTAAAAAATAACGAGCTTCTTTACATTATTACTGGAGGCCAATTTAATGCCAACAAGATAAAGTGATTGACTAAGCAGTTTCTTTTTTAGAGCTTCTGGTCCAAAGACGGCAACTTCTGTCTTGTCAGAATTTAAGAGCAAAAAGTTTATAGTCATCCATGTTTTTATGTCTTCCATGCATGGATGTAATCTACCTAACTGACTGGGTTCATCAGGATTTATGGATAAATATAGTTGTGTATCATCTGCATAGCTGTGGAAATGTATCTCATGCTGTCTAATGATTTTACTAATTGGAAGCATATATATGGTGAAAAGAATTGGCCCAAGCACAGAACCCTGTGGAACTCCACAAGTAACCCTTGAGTGTGAAGAAGATTTATCATTGAACAAACTGGAATCTGTCAGACAAATATGATTTAAACCAGCCTAGTGCTGTTCCTTTGATCCCTGCAACATGTTCAAGCCTTTCTAGGAGAATATTATGATCGACTGTGTCAAAAGCAGCACAGAGATCTAACAAAACCAGAACAGACACAAGTCCATTATCTGAGGCCATTAGAATATCATTAGTAACATTCACCAGTGCTGTTTCAGTGCTATGATGAGCTCCAATTTTAATATCCCTTCTTTATTTTTCTACCAGTTTTACACAGACTAAGGTAACAAGAGCAAAATGTTTTGTTTTTTTCAAACTAGACATTTCTTTTTGAAAACAACTTATTTTAGACATAATAATTATTGACTTATGGCTGTCCTGAACGGGAGGAGATCTCAACCCTCTCTTTTAAAAATGCATGTCATTTATCTGATTGCATAAACGTAACTTTTCAATTCTTCAACTGAATCACAAGCCGTCCCCAGCAACTCACATGTTGTCAAGAGTGTTACTGAATGATGAGCCGTTTGCTCTTTTGCTATTTTTATTTTAACTATGTGTCACAGTTTGGGGCCCTTTGATCTTACAGAAAAGTAATAACTTGCAAGATATCTGAGAGACATTTATACAGCCACGTTTTACGACAAAGGGTTAACAATTCAACCATACATGTTCTATATTGAAGCAGAAATCAGTGCAGATGATCCCTAGTGCTGCAGGCATTCAGTACATTTGCCCTCGATTCTTTGTGGAAAAAATTAATACAAAACTATAATGACCATGTAATGAATCACCTTTGTTGCAGAAGACATTCCAAATGTTTTTTGGGTTTTTTTTTTGTACTGTTCGTCAGATCTCTGAGCTTCGGAAACTGAAGTTTGGCGAGAAATTCTGATATTGAAGGGAACCCCTTATACGGGTGTGTGTATATACTGCACCTCACTCCACCAATTACGTCCAACAAAATGGATTAAAAAAACAATTTTGTTTAATTTTTTCTCTCTGTTTAGATTTGGTTCTGTCTGGACATGTATGTTGGTTGACGGATCTATTCCGGTTCTTCTCAACAACACACTGGCTCTGTGGGATCATCACCTTCTTCTTTTTTTCTTTATATCTTCTCTTTCACACTCTTAAATGCTTTTAAAATAAGCATTCCCTGTTTTTCTCACTATATTTAATATAGACACCAACAGCTTGCAGAGCGGAGCCTAACCTTTTTATCTGTTGGAATGTGCACACGGATCACACTGGGGATTGAAAATCTGGAGTCACAGCAGGGTAATTTGCATTTAAGCCATGTGATGAATATTCATGTGACTAGATGTAGTTGTCAGTGCTCGGAGCTGAGATTGGCCTACATGTTTATTCATGAGGGAGGCTTTGCCTCTTTGAGCACCCTGTGCTGATGCTACATTCACTGTGAAGGAATGACTGATCAAGGCCAATCAATTACTATTTTCAGCATCTTTGAAAATATTATGCTAAACAGATTTGTCTTAGAGGCCAATATTTCAACCATGGTCATCATTAACGATGCAATAAAGTATGGAAACTAGATGTTGTTTTCCCAATTCCCTTAGGCAAAATATTCAGAACGATATTTCAGAGCCAGACTTTAGACAGATCCTCACAAGAAATAAGGAAACCATCACAGTGAATCAAATCACACATTAAAATCAACATAAAAAAGTCTACAGCAGAAGAAACGTTTTCACATGGTGAAAAGTCCAGAATCACATCTTTGGGGTCACTGGAAGAGGGCTGTGGAAAACAGATGTTATCCTCACAGTCTAATGCATTAAAACTTTTCTGAGGTAGTGTGAAGCCAAGATGTTACATGTTGATTTACAAAGATGTAATGCTGTGTTTCAATATAGTAATTAGTTTAAATGTGTGGACACTTACACAAGTATCTTTGAATGCTTTCCCCCAAATAGATTTGTTTTTAACTTCTTACAATTACTAACTATTTATAAAGCTGCATTTCAATCAGAGCATTTGATCTAAAGTAAAACATAGGCATCCATCTATCTATCCATCCATCCATCCATCCATCCACTATCTGTACCCGTCCATCCTATGCAGGGTTGCGGGGGGACAAGGAGCAAAATTCTGTTTAACAGCATGTCAGAAAAAATGGTCACTAAAATGATATCCAGATACCCAACTTAAAATACCCATCATCCACTTTCAATATTCAATATAAAGAGATATTAAGCTATTGTAGATCATTTAGCGAGACCACAGCCCCTCCTGCACTTTTCAGAAATACCAACCACTTTACACGTCCAGATGTTCTCAAATAAACAGTTTTTTTACATTCACATTCCCTCCAATCTATGTTCTACTAAGGGATGTGAATTGGTAAAGATCTGCCGATACAATATGTATCACGATACAGGTGAGATGATACAATATATTACGACACTATGAGTAAGACTATATATTGTGATTTTTAAAACTGAATTTAACTGTAGAAAAACTGTCACAGCATTCTAAACACTCCAACCTGTTTCCTACTTTAACACGTCCAGTTTTATTACTATATCTAGATGATCCACTGGAATGAAGAAGGTGAAAACAGCCACTAACTACCAGTCATACTTTTAATCTTACTACAAAAAATATTGTCATCATTAATAGTTCCATTCGAATAATAAAAAAATGGATATATTGCTTTTGAATATTGATACAATATTGTGACATAAAATATCACAGCATATCGGTGTATCGATATTTTCTTACATCCCTAGTTCTACTTTATATTTTGATTCCCAACTTTAGTTAGAGGTATTGCTTCCATTTTCCTTCATGTCCAAGCTATTGTTCTTGAAAAAGCATACTGTATCAATGAAACACCCTTTAATGGTTATATAAAAAATAATTTCAAATTAGCCATTCCACTTTATTAAGCCGTAAGCCGTATTGCGTCATTTCCTGTTGTGCTCCCTGTAAGCTGTTTGGTGTTAAGACTCTCTTGAATTGATCTTGTTTTCTCTGTGCTGAGACCTTTCTAAGTTATTTTAACACACAAGCACACTAAAACACACGTTTTGTGGTGGTGTACTTTACGTTTTGGGAACTCCTTGTGTTTCACACAGCTTTTCTTGGGGTGGTAAGGTCTCGCTAGCTCAGTTAGCTTAGCTTCATTGCGGCTATGGCTACTCTTCTCTCTCCTGTCTCTAACTCTTCTCTTCTCTCTTGCTCTCTCTGTCAGATGTTTAGTGATAATGGTAACTGTAATAAATGTAATATTTTTGTAGCTTTGGAGGCGAGGGTATCAGAATTCGAAGCATGGCTCCGCGCTGTTGAAAAACCAGCAGATAGCCGAAGCCCATTTCCCAGCGCGGAGCCAACAATGATAGAACCCCCTAGCTGTCCTCCGGTAGAGCCCGCGCAGCCGGGACCTCAGGCCGGCTGGGTAACTGTACGTAGGAAGCATAGTTCTAGGACCCAGCCCCCGGGCCACCACCAACCGGTCCGCGTTTCTAACAGATTTTCCCCGCTCAGCGACACACCCGCTGAGAAGCTGAGCCTGGTAATTGGCAGCTCCATAGTCAGAAACGTGGCATTAGAGACACCATTGACCATATTCAAATGTTTGCCAGGGGCCAGAACGGGCGACATCAAATCCTACCTGAAACTGCTGGCTAAATATAAGCGTAAATACAGTAAGATTGTTATTCACGCTGGCGGTAATGACACCCGGTTACGCCAATTGGAGGTCACAAAAATTTGTGTTGCTTCGGTGTGTAAGTTTGCCAAAACAATGTCCGACTCGGTAATCTTTTCTGGTCCCCTGCCTGATCGGACCAGTGACGACATGTTTAGCCGCATGCTGTCATTCCAATTATGGTTGTCTGAGTGGTGTCCTGCAAATGATGTGGGCTACATTGATAACTGGAGAACATTTTGGGGAAAACCTGGTCTGATCCGGAGAGACGGCATCCATCCCACTTTGGATGGAGCAGCTCTTCTTTCTAGGAATATGGCTGAATTTATTAGTCCTCCAAAACACTGACAACCCAGGGTCCAGACCAGGAAGCAGAGTCGTAGTTTAACCCACCTCTCTGCTGCTTCTGTACTGTTACCCACCCATTACCCTATAGAAACAGTGTCTTGCCCACAGCCAATATTAAATGGATTAAAAGTTAAGCCAACAAAAGCAAATTATGGAAATCTCATAAAAATAAATACAACTTTGACTGAACAGAAAAATAAATCTATTAAATGTGGTTTATTAAACATAAGATCTCTCTCCTCAAAGACTTTGTTAGTAAATGACTTGATTTGTGATAATCACATTGATTTCCTTTGTCTCACAGAAACCTGGTTGCAGCAGGAGGATTATGTCAGTATAAAGGAGTCAACTCATTCCAGTCATTTAAATTTTCATATTCCTAGAAATACTGGGCGAGGGGGAGGAGTTACAACCATTTTCCGTTCTGATTTACTAATTAGTCCCAGACCAATTTATAGCTACAGTTCTTTTGAACATCTAACCCTTAATTTTCCTCATCCAAGTTGCAAAACATTAAGACCATTTTTGTTTGTGGTTTTGTATCGTCCACCAGGCCCTTACTCTCAATTCTTGGATCAGATCTCACATTTTTTATCTGATTTAGTATTAAATACTGATAGGGTTATTATAGTGGGGGACTTCAATATTCATGTGGATACTGAAAGTGATAGCCTAAATGCAGCCTTTAATGCTATTTTAGACTCAATTGGCTTTACTCAAAAAGTACAGGGATCGACCCACTCGGGTAAACACACTTTGGACCTTGTACTGACATACGGTATTGAGTGTGAGGAAATAACAAACCACCCACATAACCCGGTCCTGTCTGACCACTTCTTAATAACTTTTGAATTTACTTTAACTGACCATCTTAAATCTGAAAGAAAATTCCATTATAGTAGAGCTTTATCAGACAATGCTGTAACAATTTTTAAAGAATCTGTTCCATTCTTATTTTCTTTAGTGTCTCAGGGTAACACAGTGGATGGCAGCAATTCTATCTCTAACCCTTCAGAAATTGATGATCTGGTTCACAGCGTTACGTCCTCATTGCGTTTGGCATTAGATAGTGTAGCCCCCTTAAAAAAGAAATTGGCTAGCCATAGGAGGCTGACTCCTTGGTTCAACGCAGAGTTGCGTACTTTAAAGCAGAATACTAGGAAGTTGGATAGAAAATGGCTCTCTACACACCTAGAGGATTCCTATTTAACCTGGAATAACAGTCTACTGCTGTATAAAAAGACCCTTCAACAAGCTAGAACAGCATATTTTTCATCATTAATAGAGGCGAATAAAAACAATCCTAGGTTTCTTTTTAGTACAGTTGCCAAACTTACACAGAGTCATAGCTCTGTTGAGCCAACTATTCCCCCAGCTCTTAGCAGTGATGATTTTATGGGATTCTTCATAAATAAAATTAATTCTATTAAAAATAAAATCATTGGCATCCTCCCAAACATGATTACTTCTTCCTCAGTAAATGAGGCAGTATCGGAAAGAACTGTAGAACCTCAGTTGTGCTTAGGCTGTTTAGATTCAGTCGAGGTTTCGGAATTTTCAAAAATATTAGCCTCATCTAAACCTTCAACTTGTATGTTGGACCCAATTCCAACCAAATTATTTAAAGAAGTGTTCCATTTGGTTCCTGGCCCCATTTTGGATATGATGAATCTCTCCTTAGTTAACGGATATGTACCACCGGAATTTAAAATAGCTGTAATTAAACCTTTACTCAAGAAACCTTCCCTTGATCAAGATGACTTAGCTAATTACAGACCTATATCTAACCTTCCTTTCTTATCCAAAGTCCTTGAGAAAATTGTTGCTAATCAAGTCTGTGAGCATCTAAACAGTAACGAGTTGTTTGAAGAGTTTCAGTCAGGTTTTAGACCTCATCATAGCACTGAAACAGCACTGGTGAAGGTTACTAATGATATTCTCATGGCCTCAGATAATGGACTTGTGTCTGTTCTTGTTTTGTTAGATCTCAGTGCTGCTTTTGACAGAGTCGATCATAATATTCTCCTAGAAAGGCTTGAACATGTTGCAGGGATCAAAGGAACAGCACTAGGCTGGTTTAAATCATATTTGTCTGACAGATTCCAGTTTGTTCATCTAAATGATAAATCTTCTTCACTCTCAAGGGTTACTTGTGGAGTTCCACAGGGTTCTGTGCTTGGACCAATTCTGTTCACCATATATATATGCTCCCAATTGGTAGAATCATTAGACAGCATGGGATAAATTTCCACAGCTATGCAGATGATACACAACTATATTTATCCATAAATCCTGATGAACCCAGTCAGTTAGGTAGATTACAGGCATGTCTGGAAGACATAAAAACATGGATGACCCTAAACTTTTTGCTTTTAAATTCTGATAAAACAGAAGTTGCTGTCTTTGGACCAGAAGTTCTTAAACAGAAACTGATTAGTCAATCACTTCATCTGGATGGCATTAAATTGGCCCCCAGTAATAATGTAAAGAACCTTGGCGTTATTTTTGACCGATTTGAAATTTAAATCCCATATTAAACAGGTTTCTAGGATTTCTTTCTTTCACCTCCGGAATATTGCTAAAATTAGAAATATCCTGTCCAGGAGTGATGCTGAGAAACTAGTCCATGCATTTGTTACCTCAAGGCTGGACTACTGTAATTCTTTACTGTCAGGTAGTCCACAAAATGCCATTAAAAGCCTTCAGTTGATCCAAAATGCGGCAGCAAGAGTTCTGATGAATATTAAAAAGAGAGATCACATTTCTCCTGTTTTAGCTTCCCTTCATTGGCTCCCTGTTAAATCCAGAATAGAATTTAAGATCCTTCTTCTTACATACAAAGGCCCTTAATAATCAAGCTCCATCATACATCAGACATCTAATTGTTCCAAATGTTCCTAACAGAGCCCTTCGCTCTCAGACTGCAGGTTTACTTGTAGTTCCTAGGATTGCTAAAAGTAGAATGGGAGGCCGATCTTTTAGTTATCAGGCTCCTCTCCTGTTGAACCAGCTCCCAGCTTTAGTCCGTGAGGCCGACACTCTATTTACTTTTAAGGCCAGGCTTAAAACTTTCCTTTTTGATAAAGCTTATAGTTAGAGTGGCTTAGGTCATCCTGAGCTATCTCTGTAGTTATGCTGCTATAGGCTTAGACTGCTGGAGGACAGACTTACCAATTTTCTTCACTCTGCTACTTCCTTTTCTCCTACGACTTTCCACTTGTATCACAGTTCATTCTGTTATTTCGACTGTTAACTTTGTTTTCTCTCAGTGTTTTTCATAGAAGATATACCTGGTCTGGTATCCTGCTTGGCTGCAATTCCCTGCTGGACGAGGGGCATCGACTGGGATGATGCTCCCAGTAACTGAACATCCACTGTGTCTTGTTATCAACTTTTTACTTTCTGTAACGTAGAACGTTCTCTTATATCAGATCTTCTGTTCCTTCTGTGTTTCTGCTCTGTCTTCTCAAACCCCCAGACGGTCGTGGCAGATGGCCGCTCCTACTGAGCCTGGTTCTGTTGGAGGTTTCTTCCTGTTAAAGGGGAGTTTTTCCTCTCCACCGTCGCTACATGCTTGCTCAGTATGATGGATTGCTGAAGGATTGCTGTGGTTGGAAAGTCTGCATCAACGGGGCCCAACCTCACGCCAATGACTGACGCAATCTGCTGGGATTCCTTAAATAGGAAACTTTTTAACTGATTGGAATGTTTGTATAAATGTATTTAAATGACTTCTTGTTAAGTTCCTTGAGATGACATCTGTTGTGAATTGGCGCTATATAAATAAACTGAATTGAATTGAATTGAAACTGAATTATTAAAAATAAGGTACAAGTTCTCTACAACTGCCAACATGTCCAGGTCTGGCCCTCAAGCAGGTCACCCTGAAGTAGATGTTAAAAGAAGTCTCCAAAAACACTCATCACATGATCTAGAGCAGACTCTTGTTACTATTAGGCGTTTTACAAAAGACACACCGTGTCGGCATATTAGGGAAATATTGCTGGCACATTGGTTTGTACTCAACCCTGCACGTCGACAGCCCAAACACCACCCCCACACACCCATTTATCCTGCCATTGTGTAATTTTGGGTGAAAAACATCTGATCTCGCCATAGGCTGACCACTTATGAATGACCAAAAGGCTCACTGATGCCGGCATATTCTTATGAAACATGCTATTGAATGCAAGAGCCTGCTCTAGGCCATGTAGGTACATGTCTCTTCAATGAGAAACAGACTACTCAAGTTTAACTTTTATGAAAGGTGTGCAAAGAGAAAAACATTAGTTTTCTAAGACAAACATGACATTTTCCCTAGAGAATATTGCCAAAAAACATGTTTTATGAACATTTTGGGGTCCGGAACAGATCATATGTTTGATATAACCCAGATACAACAATCAAGGGAAAGAACGTCATAGTTAAAGGACGCTTTGCTGCAGAAGAACTTGGCTAGCTCTGTATTGTAAAATCCACTATGGATTTTACTGTGTTTCAGAGGGAGCTTTGGAAAAATTTGAATCCCTCTGTAAACAAAAGTACTGTAGGAGGTGAAGCAGAATAATGATCCAAAACATAGTAAATCTACCAAGAAAAAGCTGAGATTTAAAAAAATTGATTGTCCTGGGCAGAGGCAACATCCAGACCTTGATCTCATTGTGATGCTGTGGTGATGACTAGAAACATCCTTAACATAGAAGAAACCCACAAAAATCTCATTGCTGAATGTGAGAAGTGGGGTGAGCTTTTCTTAGATGGATGTCAGAGACATGCATACATCAAGCATCTTACTGAATCTATTCCAACCAAATGAGGTAAGACTAGTTAAAGGGGGGTGGCACATTCTTCTTATGCAGAAAGAGCAATTCTGAGGTCCAGTACATCAATAATTTTACCTGAAATACATCTGTAAGTTCAATAAATGATTTATACTACCTATTTGAAATTTTGCACTCACAGCATGTCCGCACTGAACGCCTTGAAATTAGCTGCATGCCTCTTTAAAAGTTTCGGACAAGCCCCCTTTAACACGCTGCCGTCAACGTCATCACAACATTCTCCAGTCACATGGGGACAAAACATTACAGTACTGTAGCATTTGTGCGCCAGACTTTTGGAAGACAGGCATATCTTTCAGTTTACTGTGGCCACGCAGGACATGGTACAAGCATATGTATTTGATCCCTTCCCTGACCCTGAAAGTGAAATATTGGATGAACCGGAGCGCGTTCACGCGACAAGGGATGCAATTCTCGGCAGGCATGCCGGCGAATCAAACTAACATCATTCACATATCAAAAATGGCATTAAAATTACTTTGTCGCTGTCAATATGTCGCTGTCAAACAATATCTGAAGTTTCTTTCTAACCCTCTTCTTGTGTCCAGACGTTAATGTTTTTATATGTCGGGGATTTCGCCCGCTAATTATCTTGGATGTGTCGGTTGTGTCTCTACAGCTGCCACAGAACAACTCGTGCAGTTAGAGGAGTGTTCCTGAAACATTTTACTTTACCAAAAAGTATATTCCTGAATATACACAGACGTGGTTCTATTATGAAAGTTCATGCACACTTTTGAGATCGGGATGTAATCATTCTACACTCAACAAAAATATAAACGCAACACCTTTGTTTCTGCTCCCATTTTTCATGAGATGGACTTAAAGATCTAAAATTCATTCCAGATACACAATATTACCATTTCTCTCAAACATTGTTCACAAATCTGTCTAAATGTGTGATAGTGAGCACTTCTGCTTTGCTGAGATAATCCATCCCACCTCACAGGTGTGCCACATCAAGATGCTGATCTGACATCATGATTAGTGCACAGGTGTACCTTATACTGCCCACAATAAAAGGCCACCCTGGAATGTGCAGTTTTGTCTCACAGCAAAATGCCTCAGATGCCACAAGCATTGAGGGAGCGTGCAATTGGCATGCTTACAGCAGGAATGTCAACCATATCTGTTGCTCGTGCATTGAATGTTCATTTATCCACCATAAGCCGTCTCCAAAGGCGTTTCAGAGAATATGGCAGTACATCCAACCGGCCTCACAACCGCAGACCACGTGTAACCACACCAGCCCAGGACCTCCACATCCAGCAGGTTCACCTCCAAGATCGTCTGAGACCAGCCACTCAGACAGCTGCTGAAACAATTGGTTTGCATAACCAAACAATTTCTGCACAAACTGTCAGAAACCGTCTCAGGGAAGCTCAACTGCATGCTCGTCATCCTCATCGGGGTCTTGACCTGACTCCAGCTCGTCGCCGTAACAGACTTGAGTGGGCAAATGCTCACATTCGATGGCGTCTGGCACATTGGAGAGGTGTTCTCTTCACGGATGAATCTCGGTTTACATTGTTCAGGGCAGGTGGCAGACAGCGTGTGTGGCGTCGTGTGGGTGAGCGCTTTGCTGATGTCAATGTTGTGGATCGAGTGGCCCATGGTGGTGGTGGGGTTATGGTATGGGCAGGCATCTGTTATGGACGAAGAACACAGGTGCATTTTATTGATGGCATTTTGAATGCACAGAGATACCGTGATGAGATCCTGAGGCCCATTGTTGTGCCAAACATCCATGAACATCACCTCATGTTTCAGCAAGATAATGCACGGCCCCATGTTGGAAGGATCTGTACACAATTCTTGGAAGCTGAAAATGTCCCAGTTCTTGCATGGCCAGCATACTCACCGGACATGTCACCCATTGAGCATGTTTGGGATGTGCTTGACCGGCGTATACGACAGCGTGTAGCAGTTCCCACTAATATCCAACAACTTCGCACAGCCATTGAAGAGGAGTGGACCAACATTCCACAGGCCACAATTGACAATCAGATAAACTCTATGCGAAGAAGATGTGTTGCACTGCATGAGGCAAAAGGTGGTCACACCAGATACTGACCTGTTCTGAGTCCCCAGACCCCCAATAAAGCAAAAAACTGCACATTCCAGGGTGGCCTTTTATTGTGGGCAGTATAAGGTACACCTGTGCACTAATCATGATGTCAGATCAGCATCTTGATGTGGCACACCTGTGAGGTGGGATGGATTATCTCAGCAAAGCAGAAGTGCTCACTATCACACATTTAGACTGATTTGTGAACAATGTTTGAGAGAAATGGTAGTATTGTGTAACTGGAATGAATTTTAGATCTTTAAGTCCATCTCATGAAAAATGGGAGCAGAAACAAAGGTGTTGCGTTTATATTTTTGTTGAGTGTAAGAACAATAAACACGACCTACAGTGAACAGATCTAGCTCTGAATTAGCCAAAGCTGAATCAGAGCAGTTCAACTTACCGGTGGTGGCTCTAAAGAAGTATTCTTGAGAATGGGGACTGCATCATTCTTCAAAGACAGCTTGCTTACTAAACCACAGTCAAAGGAACTTTTGTTCAGGAAGCAGTCGTCTGTGAAATGGCCGGCACAAATTAAGCAAATCTTCTTGGAAGGAGGTTTGTTCCCAAAAATGAAGTCCAACCATTTCTGACAAATAGCCTCATCTTTAGGAAGACTAAAAATAGCGCAGTCGTCCCGGCTTCCAAATATAATTTTTTTCCATGAAGGCATTGCGCAATTAGGAGAAATAAATACCTGTATATAGACTACTACTTTGCACAGGTGCTACCTGATTGCTGCTGACGATGCTCTGCTTTAGTTCTCTGGGAGCAAGGGAGGGAGGGCCGTGGAGAGACGTGGGCGGTAATCAAAATTTAGGGGCGTTGCTGGGAGGTTAGGGCGTTCCTAGGAGGACCCTGGCTTTCAGTGCTCAACATTGCGGCCGCGAGAGTTTATAGATATTACTCAAACATACATAAATTAACCTAAGAAACACTTTAGGCATGTTTTTAAGGAGGGAATGGCATAAGAATGTGATGAAAAGTCCTTTGTTAGAAAGGACAAATCTTTCACGTATTTAGATCTAAAAAAGCATTTGACACCATTAATCATGACATTTTTTTATCTAAGCTGACATAATTCAACTTTTCTTCAAATGCCATTCATTAAATCATTAAATCCTATTTGGGGGCTGCTACACGACAACGTTGCCGTTTTTGTTTGAATACTCGGGTGAAAATGCACTGGTTTACACGACAGAGCGCGCGATGGAAAATGATGCAGTACATATGCCCGGCCTTTAGATGGCAGTGTGCCCTGTGTATGCAGTGTTCTAAGGTTTCCCCCTCACAACCCAGAAAAGAAACAACACTCAAGTACTGTATGTGTTTCCGTTGGCGATACCATAGAAGCCTGATGATCTCTAAGTTTTGCTTACAGAGACCAAATAACTTCAGAAGCTGCATCAGCAGTAACAGCCTGGATCCGCCATTGTTGTTGTTTCTTTGTAGAAAGGCGGAGTGCACGAGTCCAATATGGCCATAGGCGGCTGGCAGTGACGTTATCGTTTTCAAAAGTCTCTGACTTGCGTTTACATGACAACAAATCACCCAGCATTTTCAGAACTCTCCACTCTGAAAGCCGTTTTCGAAAAGCTGCGTTTACATTCAATGATTTGTATCATATATTGAACATTGTTGTACAAGTTAGACATTGACTGGTATGAACACACTCAAATCAATAGAATCACTTTATAAAAATCCCTTAAAAGTCTTTAATAAAAAGCTAAAGTCCTTCCATATTTGTAATATTTTACAAAAACATAATCTATTTAACCTGCTAAGTCATTCAATGATTTATAGACTATTTTTATAGTATTTTTAAGTCTATTCTCTTAGCTACACATAGTCAGTGTAAGAAATTTAGAACTGGGCTTTTGTGCTCTAATTTCCTGGTTGTATTGAGGACACTAACAGCAGCATTTTGGATCAGCTGCAGCTGTCTGATTGCCTTTTTAGGCAGACAAGTGAGGTCACTCTTGCAGTAATCAATCTGATAAAAGATAAACATAAATTAATTTTTTGACGTCCTGTTGCAACATGAGTCCTTTGATCCTGGAAATAATCTTCAGGTGATAGAAGTCTGAGTCTATCACTACACCTATATTTTGGGCCTGATCAGTAGTTTCTAGCTCTGTGCTGACTCTTGATCGTTCCTCTTTTGGTAAAAAAAAAACTATTGTACTTCAGGCATGTTTCTATTCAGCTGGAGAAAGTTATGGCACATTCAGGCATTGATTTGTGCAATGCATTTGCTTAGCATTTGGATGGGTACAAGGTCACCTGGTGACATTGTAATGTAAAGATGACTATCATCTGCATAGTTAAGTGTGTAATTAATCATGGTTAATGTGTGTATGTGGGTAGGAGTTGGGGTTGGGGGTCCTCAAGGAAAAAAGGTTCTGAACCACAGCCATAGAAGATAGCTGATGCCAGCACAAAGTGAAAGAAGGCCGCCCCCTGCCCTCCAAAAGACTCCAGTCTCACTGGCAGGTGGAGCCTGCTTCGAAACCTTCTATAAAGAGTATCAGTGTTGTGACTCCAGTTCATTGTTCAGGTGAACACCCAGGTTTTATAAGAGTCCACTCTCTCAATGTCAGTTCCATAGAGGTTCACCACGGTCAGTGTGGTGGGTCTGACACTGCTGAAATTCACCACCACCTCCTTGGTTTTCCCCACATTGATCAGGAGGGGGTTCTGCTGGTACCAATCAGCAGTTTGAAGAGTGCTAGCACAGTTCCCTGCAGGAACCCTTGTGTCAAAGACCACCCTGTTAGATACAGCCCTGTGACCCTATAGTAACAGGACTGCAGTTGGACTATTGTCTTTCAAGTCAAAAAAATGTAGCAACTGTCTTCATATGTACACTAAGAGGGGGGTATTACACATTAACTTCTTTGTTCTGTGTTTTGTATATAGTTACGAGCCCATGCTGTGGATCTGAATGGCAATCAAGTGGAGAACCCCATTGACATCGTCATCAATGTCATTGACCAGAATGATAACAGGCCTGAGTTCATGCACACCATTTTCAACGGTTCTGTTCCTGAGGGATCCAAGCCCGGTACACACTCATTAACTTGCACAGGCTGACTAGCCAAACACAGGTTTTGGGCCATTTGTCTGCAAACACCAATGAGGCCTTTAATAGCTAAATTACATCGACAACAAAAAATACTAAGACTTTTGGGAAACTGTTGGTTAGATAGATGAGCCACATTCTGAAGGTTATCCCATTTCAGGGCCTTTAAAAGGCCAACAAACCCAGACTAAACTTGTTTTTTGCATCATTAACATTATTTTATGTACTTTACACAAGTTCCTGTCACTGTTGACTTTTGGATTTTTTTCTTACTTGTGTGTGTTCCTGCAGGATCCTTTGTGATGACAGTGACAGCAGTGGATAAGGATGATCCAAAAACAGCCAATGGCATGTTGCGGTACAAAATCCTTTCACAGAATCCCCAAAGCCCGTCATACAATATGTTTACCATAAACAACAGGACTGGTGACATCATCACTGTGGCTGCAGGCCTTGATCGGGAGGTATGTTGAATTTGTGTTTGAGTGGCTGTTTTGCAAGGAACTGGACCAATTATTTTCATTTCCTAACTCCATTTCATACACAATTATTACTGATAAAGCCCAGCCTACTTCCATTTTGTCCCCGAAACAGATCATTATGCAACAGTATTGGTTTGGCTATAAATAACTATTAATAAATGCCCAGGGCAAATAATAATGAAGTTTGAGGTTTTTAATCAAAATTAATAAGCTGGGACACCACCTGATTATCAAGCATTAATTGCTAAACTGCTCTCAGTCTCAGTCAGTTATTGTTCTATGAATACCAGCATGGTGAGGTATGGTGGCATTCTTAAGCAGAAAGCACTGCTCGCAAATACAGAATAAATACAAATCACTGCTGTAAAACACACCAGAATTTATTAACAAAATACTTCAACTTCTGGTTAAAATACCTCCTTCACACAACTATTAACTAGGCTAGTAGTGTTCAGCTAAAGTAAAGTAAAGGTGGTCAGAGGACCCGGTGGCGCCAGTGTACTGCAGTCTCACCTCTGTCAGTGTGCCACAGGGCAGCTGTGGCTACTATGTAGCTAACCACCACCAGCATGGGAATGGGTGCGTGAATGGGTGAATGACTGGATGGATGTAGTGTTAAGCGCTTTGGAGTCCTCTGACTTGGAAAAGTGATGTACAAATGCAGACAATTTACCCTTTAAACTAAAAGTGAAAAAGGAAAAGAATAATAAGGTAATAAACACATAAAACAAAATAATAATAGTAAAAAGAAGCAAAGAATAACTGAAATGCTAATAACTGATTAAAAAAACAATGTAGAAATTCCACTGTTCAGTGTTATACTATGTCTTAGAACTTACCAGGTATCAATGAATTGGAAATGAGGACAAAGTAGCTCGAAAGCTAACAATGAACAACAGTTTCTAAGTGTTCAAACAACCAGTCCATAATGCAAAGAATTATTGGAGAGCTGATTCTAATCTGCCATCACGGTGGCAGGTTGAAGGGAGTTGAAGACTGCCAAGATGGCACCAAATGACATGTATGGATTCACAAGATGACGGACGGATGGAATGCGGTGATGTCACAGCAGAACCAGTGGTGGCTACCACTAGTGTTAGCGGGCAGGATAAAGGACAGGAAGAGACAACACAGAAAAAACTGTACTCATGTTGTCAGAATACCAGTAGCAAAGCACTGTAGCAGCTGGAAGCCTCGGCTTCGACTTGCTCTGTGGGCCGTTAGAACCGAACAGTTTAATCATCAAATCAAAGCACAACACTATTAAATAACCAATCTCTGATCTGTTTTATCCTAAATTTATTATCTCTGCCCAGATACAACATTTTACTTGGACCATTTTGATTATTGATGAAGCATAAGGGGTTCCAAAATGTCCGAAGGGGCAAGAAAGAAATGTAGCAGCTATTCCCACGGTCTTCTGCGGGGCGAGTGGGATCTCATGGTTAGTGCATGCAGCTATGGTTCTGACACCATTTTCTTTCAGGCAATGGAGGGAAATCGCTTTGTTGATGTAAATATAGACGCCTCTCTCTTCTTAGAGAATTCATGCTGAGTTTTCTTCCTGCAGAACTGGGCCCACTGGATGAACATGGTTAGTGTCAGTTTTTGCCCATTATGCTCGCCGATACACAAACGGCTGATCGATCCGTATTCCGGATTCTACTTTGAAGATACAGTCTTTTACTTGGCCAGCAAAATCAAAACTAACTGCTCCATGCAGGGTTTTATATCTATGATCCCTCCTTCCTAAGAGCTCCTCATGGCCTGGTATGATGGTACCCCGGTGAATGCTGGGATATGTATTTCACCAATCTATGATGTTCTCTGTCCTGCAGTCTGGTTTACACCAGTTCAAGCCCTGTCCCAGCCACAGGGATCTACATCATTCAAAAAAGTCACTTAGATGCCATATTTGTATTTACTCAGAGATTATAAGTATTTTCTGAAGATTTTACATTGCCTTGCTTTTTTACTTATTGTGACTGCCGTTTAAGCCAGTTGTCCCACTGGAAATATGAGAGATTATGATTCCTACAGTAATAAAATCAATTTAAATTGCCTGTAAAAATTTCTAATAGGGGAAATGGTCAGCACATATTTTGTATGTAGAGGGAGCAGCTGCCTTGTTGTCAGTGAATGTGCATCCAGCCTGCATTGTTTCCTGAAGCATAAAGACAGCATGTATTTTTATTTCAGTATTTCTTATGGACTCTAAAGAACCCCATCTGCTTTAAAACTGTGTTATTATCAACGGCCAAGAGATTGACAGATAGATCACACATCTAGTCCTCTTGTCATGTCGGCATAAGGTAGAGTGGGAAGGATTTGTAAGACATTAAAGATGGCAAACGTTGTGTCTTAATGATTGTGTCTAGATTAATGCTACATACAGTTAAGCCCAAAATGATTCGTACCCCTTGCAGATTTAGATTTCAAATTATTTTCATTCGACCAAGAAGTTGTTGTCTGTTTGCAAATGAGAGCGGCATCTCTCAAAAGATTAAGGTTGGTGAAAATGGTTTCTGTACTTATGTGCATACTAACAGAAAAGCATGTGGTAAATTATTTGTACTTCTTTAAATAATCCGTGGAAAAGCCTTTATTGGGGAAAGAATAATGAAACTCTCCTTATAATTGCTGAGCAGCTTTTTAGTGTTTCTACTAGTATTTCTGATTATTTATATTTTGTAATGATCTTTGATGCAAGTCTTTGACTTTGGAAGGCTTTTGTCTGACACAGATTTACATCAGGACACTGGCTGGGCCACTTTGAGTCAGAAGAAATGTTGGTAAAATCAAAACATAATGTTCAATCTATATCTGCCTGGGGTATGAATAATTGTGGCCTTGACTATGTATTTCAATACATCTACAACATTAACATATGAGTGAAAAGCAACATTTTACAATGTCAGCTGCATTGTAGACTCTTCTCAGAGAACATCACGGTATAAAGTGTACAGTATATTGTCAGTGACAGGGTTACAACTACTTCAGTGTTTGAAAAAAACATTCTAGACACATGCGTGAAATATATCAAATTCAAAGCATTTTCACCATGCTCCATAGAGGTCCCCATGACTACGCTGCTCCTTTTTAAAAAAAAATTTCTCCTCTCTTTAGGAATATATCAGCGTCCATGGGACCATTAGGAATTCTGATAAATACAGATAAATACCTCTTCCTATCGTTGACTTCCTTTGTTTTCTGTTTTGTTCCAGAAAGTTCCTCAGTACACCCTAATCATCCAGGCTACTGACATGGAGGGAAATCCCACTTATGGCCTTTCTAACACTGCCACCACTGTCATTAGGATCACTGATGTCAACGACAACCCTCCTGAATTCACCACAGACGCAGTACGCAGTATGCACACACACACGCATCCGCGCGCGCACACACACATGCAAACACACAGATACAGAAGTCACTTTCTTTGCTAACAGAGGGAGAAAGAGCTCTGAAGCACTCAGAGCTTTTATTGGCATAGTGAATATTTTGATCTCTCCAAGTAAAGATGAAGAGCTTGAACTGGAAGAAAGAGTTCTTAAAGAACATGCATTTACCTTTGGAATTTCTAGTAATAGTTACTCACAATATTGCTACTGTAAGATCTGATTTAATTGCTGTGTTTATAGTGAAATGTAATATGTTTGCCTTTGTACGCAGTTCTTCGGTGAAGTCCATGAGAACAGGGTGAATGTAATTGTTGCTAACCTGACCGTGACAGACAAAGACCAGCCCCATACGTCGGCCTGGAGCACAGTGTACCGGATCATCTCTGGAGACGCCGCAGGGCACTTCTCCATTCCCACCGATCCCACCACTAACGAGGGCTTGATCACTGTGGTCAAGGTAGGGTCTAATTAAATTATGATCAGTGATTGTTAATAGTCTGCAAAAAGTATAATTAAGTGTCAGAGAATATAAAACATGTGATTATGTGGTACTGGGGTAAAATTGGGTTAAGGATAGAAAAGAAGCAGTAGGTCCCAAATATTTTACAGTTAAGAAGCTCTACTACCTTTAAAGCTTTAGCATCAACATGGCAAATATTATAGCAATCTGCATTTCGGTCATGTAGAATGTTGTACAGCTCTCAAACTTTTCACTGATACGTCCTTTATAAAGCTTGCTGTTAGTCTTAAAATATGACAGGAATGTTCAGTCAGGATCCGAAGTCAGAATAAAAACCAGTTGTAAGATATTAGCATTAACACGGTTGCCTGAGCAATCAACACAAATAGTTGGGGAAGTGACAAAAAATAGATTACTTGCTAACTACTTTTCAGTATTTTACAGAACAAACATGATGGTTAAACAAAGAGCAATAAAGAATGTCATGTAACGGAGCTTTTCCAGTTGACCTTCCAAACCCCTGAGGAGTATAGGATTAGCCTCCAGGAAGATAATCTTAAGGCTTTTTCAAAAGACAATGCCTCCATCAGTGAGCCATTTGGTCATTCATAAGTGCTCAGCCTGTGTGCCGAGATCAGGTGTTTTTCACAAGAGATTATGATGACGGGATAAAGGGGGGTGTGGGGGTGGTGTCCGGGCTGTCTACTGCAGGGTTGCGTATAAACCATGGGACGGAAGAGTCCGTGGTAAACAAAGAAAGTAGTCTGGAACAGTCTGGTGTTCAGCTCTAAGGGTCAGAAGCTCCCGGACCTCTGCATCACTCCAGTTTGCTATTTCAGCTGATGTTCAGTTTACAAATGTTTAATGAACTACCCATGTTTACTTGCATTTGACATCCTGTTTGCTTGCCGGGGCTCAGCGCACATTCCACACATCATCATGACATCACCCTCGGTTGCGCCAAGGCGTAATCTTCATTCATAAGTCCAGCACTTACTGCATTTGAATTTTGTGATTGGTGGAGAGCGGTACATCTCTACGTCACAGGCATCGACTGCGTCACAGCAGCCATGGTCTCACAGACAGGCCACGTGGGTTTGGGTATAAAACTATCAAGCCGCGTTCACACCGGTCAGCGCGTCCAGGCGTCAAATCGCTCAAACGGACGAAAGTCGACGCTTTAAAATTAAAACCCAGCTGCTTGCACACTTGTGGTCTGCGTCGGCGCGTCGGGGCATCAGCGCGTCACGTCATTACGTCAGCGTCCGGGCGTGGATTTGTCTGTTGCTAGTTGTTTACAACATGGCGGATCTTGTCGGATCAGCAGCGCGTCTTCAACTACCGGCTCTCCCGGGCCCGGCTGGTGGTGGAAGATGCATTCGGGATCTGGTCTGCACAGTGGAGAATGTTTCACCGCAGACTGGAAGTCAACCCCGAAGTTGTGGAGAAGTGTGTGAAGTGTGCGTTAGCTAGCGTAGCGTTAGCTAACATAACAAGAAAGTTAAAAGAAAAAATATTTTTTTCTATGTTTAACTGCTTACCTGGCACTCCAATATCCTCCGATATCTTCCTCCAAATCAGATCCGATCTCTTCCTGTCTTTGTAAGAAGACGAAGACGGGTCATACAGTTCACGGACATTACATACAGCGACGATCAGTTTGTCCTCCATCTTGAATAAAAAATTTGCCGATTCCCCCATGGAAGGAGTTACTACGTCAGTACAACGAGTCGCTCTGATTGGTTGACGCCGCGCGTCTGCTGCCCGAAAGTTCAATTTTCCCAACTTGAGCAGCAGACGCCCCGACGGTTCGTCGCGGCGTCCGGGCATCAGCCGCGCCGACGCGCGCGACTTGCTGCTTGGCAGTTTGACGCCCACTAGATGCGTAGATACCATAGACTTGCATGTAATCTAGCTGCCCTGCTGCCTGGACGCGCTGACCGGTGTGAACGCGGCTTCAGACATACCGCCCCCCCCCCCCCCCGTGGCGAGTTTGGAGTGGGATTGCGTTTTTCAGTTTACCATTATTATCCCATTAGCACTTAGTTAGCATAGCTAACATACTGTTTTGAACATTAGCATCACCACTCAGAGACCGGACCCATCCTGTCTCTCTCTCCCTCAGCAGCAGCGCCGGCCTCACGCACCGCTGACTCAGCGCCCCGAGCCAGCGGCTCGAATTGATACGGCTCGCGGCCGCTGAGCTCCATAAAGCCTCCCTCTACTCCTCTATCTCCGGTGACGACGGAGGAGATCCGCTGGCTCAGGGCGCCGAGCCAGCGCCGCCCGAGCTCGGTGTTGCTGAGGCAGAGGGAGACAGGATGGGTCCAGTCTCTGAGTGGTAATGCTAACATAGGCTAACGTTCAAAACAGATGAATGTTGATATGATCGATCAGTCGCAAAACTGCCAACGTCGCTTTGGTCACTGTCCATGTTTCAGTGTCACATTAAGGTAGCTGTCACTGTCCTCCTGAACACACCCCCACGTCCCCCCCTCCGCTTTTCCCCCACACTTGGCCATACCCCTCCGTTCTTCCTGGTACCGCCCACTTTGTAGAATTTTTTTAATGTTGTCTGGGGGCGGGGTTATGCTTTTTCAGGGGTTTCAGTTACACTTTAAAGTCAGTGGTAGAAGCCACAGATAATAGACAGCCAGCTTCAGCGTCGTTTGTTTCATGCTTTGCAGAATATATACCATAAAACCCAACTTGCAATATGTTTTTTACATAAGTGTCCAGAATGTTATACAGACTGCCAGAAAATAAAATAAAAATATGAGTCTGGAAAAGTATGGAAATATGAAGCAGAAAATGTATAGAAACCCAGTTTTTTGGAGACCTAAGTTTATATTGTAACGAAGGACAGGGTGAGCTAGACGTCCGGTTGGTTGTTGTTTTTTTGGGATTCCCAATACAGCCCGTCTCTCTCACCCTGGCCTCCTTTCTTGTGACAGCCCATAGATTATGAGTCGAGCCGTTCATTCATACTAACCGTGGAGGCTGAGAATGAGATCCCGTTGGCCCGTGGCATCCACCTCCCTCGTCAGTCCACAGCAACTGTGTCCGTGAGAATCCTGGACATCAACGAGAGCCCAGAGTTCAGCCCCAACCCCAAAACTATAAAACTGGAAGAGGGTTTGCCGGCGGGGTCTTTGCTCACGACTTTCATTGCCCAGGATCCTGACAGCCACATGAGGCAGACTATACGGTAAGAACCCACAGAGGTAAAAAAATGTACTTTGGAAATGTGGTTTCGAAAATGTACTTTGTAACACCCTACAGTGAAAGAAGTTATTACATGAATGGGTACATAAAAACATAATAAATACATTATTTTCTTAAAAGGGGCTATATGCAACTTTTCCCCCAAAATAAACGTAACAATAGCCTTTTTATTTGACCATTTATGACTCAAACATCTCCTGATGAGCATACTGGCACCTTGTCAGCTCACAGTGGGTGCACCTATAAGCCTATATCCAATTTTTCCAATTTTCTGTTGGGTCGGATTTTCCCGCGCTGTCTGCGGATGTGACGTCAAGCGCGTTCATGTGAAATGTTTCAGATCACTCTGCCACCACCGTGCATATACACAGAAGAGACCAAGGACAACTTTGACATCAACAGTAACTCCACATAAGACTAAAAAAGTTAAACCCCTGACAAGTGCCCGAAAAAGATCAGAGATTGAGAGTGACCGATGTACGAGCGCACGCTGCGAGAACGAGCAGAAAGGAAGAGTAGTTCCGTTTTTTGGCCACAGGTGTCAGTCGCGAGTTTCAGAAAATTTCAGAAAATTGCATATAGCCCCTTTAAGACATAAAAGATAAAATGAATGATACAAAAACAAAAAGATAAGGAATGAGGAAGATCTAATAAATAAGAGGAATTAGTTTCACAGCACTCTGTTCTACCTGATCTATAGCCTTTTTCTTGGCAACAGTTTAAACTATACGGAAAGCCTTTGAGCATTTATTAGATATCTCTGATATCCAACTTTAACTCCATGTACTAGTACACACTTCGTCCTCACTAGTAAGACAATTTGGCACACCAGTATATCGACGAGGGTGGACTAGTATAACGACTGTGTCTTACTTGTAACGTTTTTCCACTACTAGTGCCACTTTTGGTCTACTAGTATGCAATCAAACCTTGCTAGTAAACTACCGTGCTGCACTAGTGACACTACTAGACCTAACTAGTAGGCATGTGTCACACACTAGTAGCCTCCTGTACCCTACTAGTATTGCAAAAATGCCCACTAGTAGCAGTAGTAGGCCATTTTGACCTCACTAGTGCTACTGGTAAGACACAAAATGTCCACTAGTAGTACTAATGGCGTGTGTTTTTTTCTTGCTAGTACTACTAGTAAAAGCAAGGATGCTCACTAGTAGTACTAGTGAAAGCCAAAATGTCCACTAGTAGCACTTGTGAGACTTTTATCATATTAATAGTACTACAAGAAAAGGCCAACATGTCTACTAGTGCTACTAGTGAGGCATGTTTTACTTTACTAGTACTACAAGTAAGGGCCAAAATGTGCACTAGTAGCACTAATAAGTGGCAAAATATCCACTAGTAGCACAAGTAGGGGACTTTTACACCTTACTAGTAGTACTAGTGACATCAAAAATGCTCACTAGAGTGACTAGTGGCACGGTTTTGTTTTTTCACTTGTAGAAGAAAGTTTGTCTCACTAGTGAGCTTATGAACGTCACATGTAAAGGCTTTGGCTGTGCTAGTGCGCATCTGCGCATCACTAGTTCGCAACTAGCACGTCACTAGTTTGCAATTAACACTACTAGTGCGTGACTGCACACTACTAGTTACAACACTAGTTACAACACTTCTGTAACATGTGAGACATTTCTGCGCACTAGTAGGACAGCTTTGGCATACTAGTAGGACAGCTACATCTTACTAGTGATGCAAAACTGTGCTCTAGTTGACAATTCTGTACCACTAGTCCTACTAGTGACATATATTTCTACTAGTTAACATCTAGTCCTTCATTAGTAGTACTAGTAGCATTTAGAGGCCACTAGTAGCACTAGTGAGCATTAAGAGGCCTATAGTAGCACTGGTGAGCATTTAGAGGCCACTAGTAGCACTAGTCGGGATTTAGAGGTCTCAAAATGCCCACTAGAGGCCACTAGTGGGCACCAAAATCAAATGACATCATGTTTCCAAAAGAGTATTTTAAGTGTTAAGGACAGTGAATAATTATGAAACATAGGCATGCACTTGAATCTGAATGTCAAATTCATTATATAATCAACAAACAACCATAGCAGGTCATGTAAAAAGGTAAGATTTTCATTTTTCTCTTTGCTGTAGCAGTTTAAACATTCTCATGATGAGAAAGAGATGCCTATAATATAATCATTAATAATTTTCCTCTCTGAGATATATTAGTATGACTTAATTCATCATCTATATAGTATGTATAGATAATAGTTATTTTTAACTATATTATTAATTTTCATTATTGTTATTGCCAACAACAAAAGTGAAAGTTCATCAGGCTTTATAGGGTTAAATTTTGGCTGGGTGAAATTCTTTCTGAAGAGCCAATAGGAAGAAGCTTCAGTGCATGCTGTCCACATCTCCTCATTAGCATATCTGTTGAATTAATTCGACTAGTGCTACTAGTAGACAGTTGGACTCTTACTTGTACTACTAGTGGACACTTTTGCCTTCACTAGTAGCACATACCCCAACTAGTGCTACTAGTGGTTGCTCTGGCCCTTACAAGTAGTACTAGTGATATGAAAAAAGTCCATTTGTAGTACTTGTGGGGTGTGTTTAAGCTTACTAGTACTACTAGTAAGGCCCAAAATGTCCACTAGTACTACTAGTGGACATTTTAGCTTTCACTAGTACTGCTACTTACTGTTACTAGTAGTACTAATAAGGAAAAACACACCCCACTAGTACTACTAGTGGACATTTTGTCTCTTCCTAGTAAGGCATTTTGACCTCACTAGTGCTACTAGTGGGCATTTTGGCAATACTAGTAGGGTCCAGGAGGCTACTAGTGTGTGACACATGCCTACTAGTTAGGTCCAGTAGTGTCACTAGTGCAGCACAGCAGTTTACTAGTAAGGTTTGATTGCATACTAGTAGACCAAAAGTGGCAGTAGTAGTGGAAAAAGCGTTACAAGTAAGACAAAGTCGTTATACTAGTGCACCCTAGTCATTACTAGTGTGCAAAATTGTCTTACTAGTGAGGACGAAGTGTGTACTAGTACATGGACTTAAAGTTGGTCATCAAATATATCTAATAAATGCTCAAATGGCTTTCCATAAAATGAGGTAAATCAAATCAAATCAAACTTTATTTATAAAGCGCTTTTCATACAAGAAGTTGCACAAGAAAGTGCAAGGTAAGATGAGTCTTAAGTTAACTTTTCCACTGATTGTGTCTTTTAAAGCTGTGCAACTTGACTCTTAGTGTGAAGGGCTTAGCTTGACACCTCATATTAGTACACAGTAGAATAAGTCATACAGAAACCTAGAAGTGATCAAGTGCAACATTAAGTTGTTACTACAGCTGGTCTATATGGAAAAATGTAAGATTTGTTTTCAAAAGTTGAACATGTCATTGGACATTATTCAACTGTTTTGGAATAATTAATGTAGGTTAGGGCTGGGTGATATTAATTACAATTAAAATCTTCTATTTTTTTCTTGCCAATTTAGATTTTTGATCTAAATCAAAAAATGTTCTCCCTTTATATTCTTAAAAAGAAGTTAAAACAACTGGGTGTTTTGCTTCAGGGGTAACCTTTGCTTGAGTAAAACATATATTGTAAAACATTGAAAGAACATCTCAAGCCATCAGCCAGGCCGTTAAAGCTTTGACACAGCAGGGCCTTTCAAATGGTCAGTCTGGAGGAATGGGCCAATATTCCAGCAAATGTTTGGAGGAAAGTTGTGGAAGGATACCCAAAATCATTTGACCAAAGTCATGTAGTTTAAAAAGCAATTCTACCAAATATTAAGGAAATGTATGTAAATATATATAAATTCAAAGAAAGTTCAGTCCATAAAAAACCTCTAAAAACATATCTTTCATCATTTAGGTATTTTTATATAAATAATTTTGGGAAACGTAAGGGACCTAAAGCGGAAAAAGCTTTATACAATGTATCTGGCTATAAGCTACATACATTTTAAGCGTAGCGTTGATAACATTAGTAGGTGTCTGTTTCCATATTTATTTACTTTAGATTTGTAATTTTGTCCTTACTGTGTAAATATTTTTCTTAATTCTGTCTTTTTATATTTTTCTTTGTGAATCTAAATGCTTCAACTACCTGTCCCTTTGCTGCTCTTACAGCTGAATTCCCCCTCTGTGGGACAGTAAAGGATTATTCTACTCTATTCTTCTATTCTAAAAATTTGAGACAGTACCTGAAGGCACCTCAGGCAAAGACACTCCCACATAAAGTTCAGACACCCAGAAACATGCTGTAAATATCACAGTTCTGGGTTGTCTTGTTTTGTGATTGATTATTTCTTTTTGGTTTTGGTATTTTAGTTTAGATCAGTCTCTTTTATTTATTTATTCATTCTTTGTGTTGGGTTCTTAGTTTATTAATATATTCTCCGATTTTGTTTTGCTTTCCGGATTTATTGTTTTGAATCATTATTTAGGTCCTTCTGTGTATCTCTTCAAATAGTTTTTTTGTTTTTTTTCCCCTATGTCCAGTTCTTCTTGGTTTAGGTAGTTCTATTTTTTTCCCCACCATGTTCTGCTGCTTGTCAGTCTCATTCTCCCTCACCTCCCTGATTAAATCTACTCCATATTAGGCTTGTGCGGTATCCAAATTTTGATACCGTCAAACTTCCTCAACAAAATACCTCAGTATACGGTATTACCGTGACTAATTAACAAATTATGACGTAAGCCTCAAGCGGCACCCAACTGTTGGCTTGGACCCTCACTGTTCAGAAACGGAAAACCAAACACTATTACTGAAACAATAACTACGTTACACATAGTAGTAATAACTTTTAATAATAAATATGTAGTTTATTAAAAAAAAGGTGCGAATATATACGAGTCAAACATCATTAAATTAACTTATAGAACGGTTTTTGCACAGAAATCAATTAAATAGGCCTAAAGCTTGAACGAATTTTGCAAACCATAACAGTGAACAATAGTTGAATAAACAAGCTTTCTAACAACAATCTAGTCAAGATTGTTTGCCCGAAAAACCAGCATGTTAACTTTTTCTGGCTTCAGCATGGTACGTTGCGGACCCATGACTTTGCCTGCGGTGCTGAAAACTTGCTCCGATGATGAGCTTGTTGCACAGACACACAGGTACTTACGGGCCAGTTGAGACATCTGGGGAAGCCGACTGGCACCATATTTCCACCAGAGAAGTGGGTCCTCATCACCCTGTATAACAGGCTCCAAATAGTAGGTGGTTAATTCCGCTCCGGCTCGCTCCTCTACGCAGCAGTGAGCTGGTGGTTGTTTCTGAGATGCGTCTGTAGGTTAGAGGTGTTCCCATCTCTCGCAGTCACCTTTTTACTGCACAGTTTACAAATAGCCTCATCTGGGTTTACCGGCTCTTTGAACCCAAAATATTCCCAAACTGCAGAAGTTGTGCTCTTTTTTGATACCAAATCAGTGGATGCACGACCTGCCATCTTTCTCGCCATCTGTTGGTGCGTCTCCTCCGCGCTGTCACGTGATTAATTTCACGCTTATACATTTAAATAAACTTTCCAAAAGTGGGCTTGAACAAATAAAATTATTTAAGTAAAACAGAAAATTCAACCACACGTCAATTTTAGACATCAAATAATTTTTATTTAATATTTAATCCTTCTCCCCTAAATGTAGTGCATTTTTTATTGACGGTATTGAAACTTATATCGTTGCTATTTTTAAATACCGTTGGTAGACGGTATTACCGTAATACCGCCCAAGCCTACTCCATATATAACCTTCTACTTGTCATTCTCCTTGTCCGATTCTCCCCTCATGTAGCTATTCTTGTGTTCCTGTTCTACCTGCTCTTCCAGAGATTTTTGTTGCGGTTTGTTTATTTTTTAGTAAACTATCATAAGACGTCAGCTCCCAAAACGTAACAGAACATGTCTGTTAAAAATCCTTTTTTTGTGTAAAAACACTACTCATTTTAATTACGCTTATAAAATAGTAAGTCATATTAGAATAACTTACTGCAACATTTATCTTTTCTTTGTTACATCCTGCATAAAGTAATGCAGCAAGGTTAAGTTTTCACAGCCCCTTCAACAAGAAATTATACTGAAAAAAAGTTGGTTTTAACCCTCGATTCTATTCCTATTTAGCTGAAATTGTTCGGGTTTTATAGACCCCGCAGAAAAATTAATAAATAAATGCTATGTAAAAAGAAAACTTAATGTCAAAAAGTTTTTCAGTGATAATAATGTAAAACTTGTTTCATAATAACACTGTGAAATAGTGAACTAATTTTCCACATGGCACTGCAACGTTATCGGTTGACTAACACACAAAGCCTACAGCACTGCTGCTTTTTTTCCCCATCTTCTTTCCTTGATGGAGCCCACCATTATTTTCTCAATGGAGTGCTGAGGCCTGTGTATCCTAGCAACAGCAAATGGTGGACACACACTGTGTTCACAAAAACATACAAGTGCACCCACACTACTGCTTGAGCATAAAGGGACAGTTTCCACTCTATAAATTGGGTGGTTGGAGCATTTTTGGATTGTTTTTCTGCTTTCCGTCTGGTTGTCTCTGCTTCTCCAACATTTTTTCATAACTAAAAATGCTAAAACAATAGACACACTACACAAGCTATACAAAATCTTTGACATTCAGTTACCTGATCTTGAAAAACAAAGTGAGAGACGTCTTTATAAGTATTTTTTGCAAGAGCATGAATGCAAAAAATATGTATGGTTTGCTTTAAAACAAGTATACATAATTTTTTGAGGAAATGAAAACATAAAAACATGGATGGATGATTGGATGGGATTTATGGATGGATGGATCGATCCTAACGGGGCTAAAGGCTTAAACACAAAACTACAATAAGCTGGTGTCATGGAAAATAGGCAGGTTACTATTCTTTCAGATTCAACAGATACACTGGTTTTCCAAAGTTTATGAAAAAATAATTGTTAAAATAATATATCATCCATGCATCATCTATACTCATCTGTCCTCTGCATGGTTGCGGGGGGCTGGTGACTATCTCCAGCATTCATCGAGCGAGAGGCGAGGTACACCCTGGACAGGTCAAAGCAATTTATCAAAAATAATAATTATGATTTAATTGTTAAAAAAATAATCAGGATTATAATTTTCCCCATAATCAAACAGCCTTAGTCACAACAACCAGTCAGGAAAACACTAAACTTCTAACAATCAGCTAAAATATTTTAAGAGCCAAACACACTTGTGTGAGTGTGAACTTCTTTCGTTTGACTTAACTTTATTAAAGTCTGTTATGTGCTTTCATAACCAGTGTAGCCCAGTCTGAGATTGTCATCTCAGTCTTGGGATGGATACGATACAAGACTGCTAACATCCGTAGTTATGGTCACATGGCTGTTGTTTCAAAAAGTAATCATGGCAGGTTTGTTTGTTTAAAAACTGGATTAGGCTGAACTAGCTGGTGGGGGAAAAAAACAGCAATGGGTTAAAGGGAAAAATGAACTGAACGGTAGCATAAACACCTGAACACTGTAAATAATAGAGCAGTGAAACTAAATAGCATTCTGGATTCTCTCATGTCTTTGTGCTTTGGCCCTTGTTAATCAGTGTTGTGGCTTAATTTTATTTTATTTTTATTTTACGTGTCCTGTTTGGCAGTGTGGAGCTCAGAATTGGTGTCTGAGTACCAAGTAGAAGCCCAAAAGATTTACTTTCACAAGCAGAGCAGTACAGCTTTTGCCATAGTACTCCACTTGATATATGTGTGAAAAATCTTTATTATGAATTGCTGGGGTTTTTATTTCCTGATGTTATGGACACGGAGACGGAAAATTAAGGGGAAGAAAGAAAGAAGATGAAGAAGAGAGGTAGGAAACAAAAAGTCATGAGAGAGGGTGAGTTGAAAATACAAGAGAAGAAAAGGGAACAAAGAAAACACGGGAAAACATTGAAGTCTGCCTCCATACCCACAGGACGGCAGAGAGAAGGGAAGAAACAAAACAAAACACGAAAAAGGAACATTGACAAAACAAACCTAACATTGTGAACTAACTACACAACCACATCACACAAGAATGGATATAAAAATACAACAACAATGTCACAGAAAAACTCATGGTACCGATTAATCAAGGTCTAGTAATGATAACCTCAGCCCAAGAATATATGGTAAACACCAGAGACCCCACATCTATGTGTGTGTGTTAGCATGCTGGTGCATATAAGGTTTCTCCATAAGAGTGTTTGATAGCTGGTGTGAGCAGGCATCAATCCGTCTCCCAGGAATCGACGCAGACATGAAGGAGATCAGAGCCAAGACGTCCAAAGGACCACCAGAGCCCCGGGCGGGGCCGACCGCATCCCCCAAGAGAGGAGCAAAGGAGAACCCCAGGGGAACGTCCAGTGGCTACTATGCAGGGGCCCGGGGGGCAGCAGTGACGAGCCCACGGGCCCCGCCGGCCGCCACACGCCACCACCACCCTGGGCCAATCCCCACCGCCAACATCCCAGCGCCCCACCCCTGCCCCACGTCGGGGCTGCCCACCGATAGCCGCAGCGGATGGACAGCATCCCCATCCCAAGCTCAGCCAGCATCTGGACACCAAGTTGTACCAGCTCCTGAGTCCTGATCCCGCGCAACACAGAGCGCCGAGATCAGGCATCCAACAAAGGCCATGGCCGGTCCAACCCGCCAATGAACCGACCACGCACGGTGCGCACAGAACAGGTGATCGAACGAGCAGAGACGCTGGATCCTAATCCCGCCGAGCCACCGAGCAGGCACCACCCAACAATCCCAAAACTGGCAACTCTAAAAGACCAAAACCAAAGGAAGATATCGGCCCAGCACATCGGCCGACCGACACACCGGCCCCCCCAGGCACGTGCCAGTTCCGAACCGGATTTACCACCGACGCACCAGTAGGCAGGGGCATCCGTCACCGGCGGGGAGTGACGGAGGGGAAATAAGCCCCCCATTAAATGTAAGGTCTGAGGTGCGCCAGGCGAGAGGGCAGCCCAAGACCCAACCTAACAGGCAGACAAAGACATACAGACACAGCCATACGTTCCCTCCCTCTTAAACACATACATTCTCACTAACTCACCAAGACACCCAAGAAATGACGCTGTACCCTCACTCACACACCCCATACACACTTCAAGCTCCCAGGTCCAGGTACCGATGCCCCAGTAGAGCCACCAGCCCCCAGACCCGGGAGATGGACCCCCTACCTTCTAGGACGGAGACAAGCAGACCGCCAAGGGCCCCACAGTGCCAAGGCAGCCCGACAGCCCAGGACCCCGACCAGACCACCTGTTCCTCCTCCGGACCCCAACCCCTAATGGCTGGTAGCGAACAGGGGTGTAGGAAGACCCCTAGCCTCTATCCTCCCGCTCCCAACTGGACACTGCTGACCGCCCCCATGTCATCTCCGCCACAGCTGCTCTTCCTCCTCCTTTCCACCTCAGCCCCCCCAGCCAAACCAGGAGATACGGACGTCTGGGATGCCGAGGTTTCCTCCGATGGTTTTTTCAGCTCTCTCAGAACTATGTCAGACATAGCTGTCTCCAATGATCCAAATGGCTATGGAGAAAAAAAACGAACATAATGAATGGCAGTTGCACAGGTGTGGCCTATCTGTTGAAAGTATAATACTATTAAAATTCTACATGAAGTGATGGAGACAGGTACTTATATTTTCTGCTTTGTTTGGCTGTTGTGGAGGACAGGCATGCAAACATTGTGACCTGGTAAACAAAATCTATAAAAAGAAACACAAGTGTCTTACTAAAAGTGCAACTTATCCCTTCCCAGACCTCAATAAATGATTAGTAAAATTCATACATTGCAGAATTGACTAGGATTGAAATTATTCATATTAGCTGTTGCTAATCTACAATAGCTGTGGGAACTGTTTTTTAAACTGGGAGATCCTACATGGTAGTACAATCACTAACAATTAGGGTAAATACAAACAAATAATATTAATATGTGAACTATCCTAACTTACGTAGCTTGATCATGTATCTCATGCATCTAAATAGATCTCATAATAACTAAGTTAAAAATTTTGTTGAAAACTTGCATTAAGTTAATGATCATTTCATTTGAATAAATTATTTCAATTTAAATGTTAACTTACCGATTTAATATTGTATTTACAGCCTGGATGGAAGAGATTAGCAGAGTAGCTCTACCGCGGCTTTCAGGCTAAAGGCGCCCGCTAACCTCCGTTAGCTTCAGTTAGCTCCAGGAATAGCTCCTGGCTACATCGGCTCAGAGTGTCAATCATCCGCTCCACCTCTTTGCCCATTTTTGTATTTTCTGGGAGTGACGAAACGTGTGACACAGACAAGATGGCGGTGGGAACCGCCCATTTGGCTTCATTTTTGCTCTTCAGAAACCAATGGGTGACGTCATCGAGGCTTCGTCCAGTAATTATACAGTCTATGGATGTATTGGAGCCTGTTGGCTAAGAAATAATGATGGAAGTTTGGTAGATCTAGACCTCCTTTTTCTTTTAAGCTGATACGCAGGGGTTTGTCTTTTCAAAGAAATTTAGAGACAGAGGAGTCCAGATATCTAAACCAGTCTAGTGATGGTTTACTTGGGATCATTGAGAATAAGTAGTTGATTCTGGGCAAAACCATCATTTTTATTGAAGCAACCCTTCCCATAAGTGATATGGGTAGGGATTTCCATCTAGCAAGATCATCTTCCACTTTTTTTAAAAGTAGTTTAGCTTTATTAAATCTGCCAGTCTTGGTGAGACATTGATACCTAAATAAGTAATATTCCCTGACTGCAGTTGTGTATTAGTTGGATTCTGGACAGAACAATTGATTGGAAGAACTGTAGATTTTAACCAATTTATAGAATAATCTGAAACATTTGAGTAAGAGTTTATCAACCCAATTACCTGAGAGAAAGAGGTTTGTGAATGCTGGAGAAAAAGTAATACATCATCTGCATAAAGACTGATTTTATGTTCTATGTTATTGCATTTTATGCCTTTAATATTGTGAGTTTGCCTGATTGCTGCAGCTAGTGGTTCAATAAAAACAGCAAACAGGGAGGGAGGGAGAGGACATCCCTGCCTGGTACCTCTCTGAAGATAAAACCTAGATGATGTTTGGTTATTAGTCCTGATACATGCTGTTGGTGAACCGTATAATCTTTTCAACCAGTTTATGAAATAATTTCCAACGCCAAATTTATGTAAGGTTGCAAATAAGAATTTCTAGTTAACTCTATCAAATGCTTTTTCTGCATCTAGAGATAATATATTAGTTTTAATGTTTTTACAGTAAGAAAAATCTATTAAATCTATTAATCTACGTGAATTTGTGGATGAATGTCTCCCTTTAAAAAAAACAGTTTGATCAGGATGTATTATAAGAGGAGTTAATTTCTCTATCCTTTTTGCGAGGGCTTTGCAGATTATTTTAAGATCAACATGAATAAGGGAAATGGGACGATAGCTGGTAGGAAACAAAGGGTCTTTACCTGATTTTAGTAGAAGACTAATGTAGGCAGAATTCAAGTTTGGTGGAAGTCGGCCATTTTCCTTGGTTTCCTGCAGCATTCTGTGGAATGTTGGTGCCAGAATATTCCAGAATTCTTTATAGAACTCTGCTGGAAATCCATCTGGGCCTGGAGCCTTTTTATTGGGCATGTCTTGGAGGGCCTCCTGGAGTTCAGCCGCTGTTAGTGGTGAATCCAGGGCCATCGCTTGACTTTCAGATAATTTAGGTAGTGTTATGTTATCCTAAAAATTTTCAATTTCATGATCTGATGGGTTTATCTCTGGTGAGTATAAAGCCTTGTAAAATTCTTTAAAGGTGTTGTTTATTCTTCCGGGATCATATACTGTATTCCCGGTCTGATCTTTAATAGCAGATATAGTTGTTTTTTCTTTATTAATTTTAAGCTGGTTAGCCAAAAATATACCTGATTTATTACCTTGTTAAAAGTTTTCTATCCTAAGTCTTTGAATTAAGAACTGGGTCTGTTTATTAATAATTTCATTTAATTCTAGGTTTGCTTTACGGATTTTGCCTAGTCTCTCCTCATCTAGGGAAGCTTCTAATAGTTTCTTCTAATTCCTAAATATGTTGTTTTTCTATTTTCTTTTTATTTGATGAGAATGAGATTATTTTACCTCTAATCACAGCTTTCCCTACCTCCCAACGAATGGATGGTGACTTTACCATGTACATCATTATATTCCAAATAATAAGCCCACTCTTTTTCAAAATATTTAATAAATTCTTTATCCTTAAGTAATGATATATTAAATCTCCAATTTTTGCTTTGAGGCGTTTCTGTTTTATTTACTAAAGTTAGAGAAACAGGAGCATGATCGCTAACAGCTATAGGGTGAATCTCAGTGTCTGAAATGTCAGTCAACAGTGAGCTGCTGACTAACAAATAATCCAGTCAAGAATACGAATGGTGGAGATTTGAGAAGAAAGTATATTTTTTGTCATTGGGGTGAAGAGATCGCCATGCATCGCAAAGTCCATAATCGCTCATGTACTGTTTGACTATATCTATAGATTTCCAGCTGCGCTGAGTCCTTGCTGTGCTGAGCCTGTCCATTTCTTCATTTAAACCAAAGTTGAGGTCGCCCCCAAGAAGAAGTGAGCAATCCATGTGTTTAAGGAGGACCAAGAAGAAGGAATGAAAGAATGAAGGGTCATCAACATTTGGACCATATATACTGACAATACATGATTTTTGGTTATGTATAGATAGTTTTACTATAATAAATCTACCCTCTGGATCTGTAACTGTATCTATTACTGTAAAATTAAAAATTTTATTTATTAATATTGCGGGGCCAAAGGCTTCAACACAAAACTACAGTAAGCTGGTGTCATGGAAAATAGGCAGGTTACTATTCTTTCAGGTTCAAAAGATACACTGGTTTTATGAAAAAATAATTGTTAAAATAATCTGCATGGTTGCGGGGGGCTGGTGACTATCTCCAGCATTCATCGGGCGAGAGGCGGGGTACACCCTGGACAGGTCAAAGCAATTTATCAAAAATAATAATTATGATTTAATTGTTAAAAAAATAATCAGGATTATCATTTTCCCCATGGGAAATGGGTTAAAGGGAAAAAGGAACTGAACTGTAGCATAAACACCTGAACACTGTAAATAATAGAGCAGTGAAACTAAATAGCATTCTGGATTCTCTCATGTCTTTGTGTTTTGGCCCTTGGTAATCACTGTTGTGGCTTTATTTATTTTAATATATGGTATATATTATATAAAATGATTTAAATATAAACATATGATTTTAATATAAACATATTATAGTTGTCAGGACATGTTTTGACAGGCACCCTAGTTACGTTCAAGAACCGCTGAACTCTCTCTCTCTCTCTCTCTCTCTCTCTCTCTCTCTTTCTCTCTCTCTCTCACAATTTTTATTTATTTTTTAAGTCATGTTTGCATCCCAGTACAGGTTATAGTGTTTTTACTATTTTTATATTCTGTAAAGAAAGATCCAGCTCCAGCTAATAAAGACTGTCAGTTATAGATGATTTCAAGTAATCCTTATTGGTGGTAATGGATTCACAGCTTACCTTTACATCACATATTAAGAAACAAAACCTACAGAGGCTTCTGTACAGAGGCTAAAGTACTGTCTGACTAGTAGGGGCACACAAAAAAGAAGAACTAAAGTAGTTTTTTTTTAAGGTTTTAGGGCTACAGTGGCCTTTATTTGACAGTTGATAGTTGTTTAGAAGGGGGAAAGAAGTGAGGGAAGACATGTGGCAAAGGTCCACAGGAACAGGACTCAAACCCAGGACGACTGTGTTGAGGACTGGGGCGTAAGTACATGAAGCGCCTGCACTAACCACCACGCCACACGGTGCCCCGAAGTAGAGTTATTAAATTGAATCAGCTGTGGATGAGCTGATTTAGAATCCAAACTGAAGAGTTTCACAGAACAAAATAAAAACTATTGAGTCCGAGTGGACCATGTTCCGCGCCTCCATTGTCGAGGCGGCTGACCGGAGCTGTGGCCGCAAGGTGGTCGGTGCCTGTTGCGGCGGCAACCCCTGAACCTGCTGGTGGACACCAGCGGTAAGGGATGCTGTCAGGCTGAAGAAGGAGTCCTATCGGGCCTTTTTGGCTTGTGGGACCCCTGAAGCAGCTGATAGGTACCGGCAGGCCAAGCGGAGTGCGGCTCGGATGGTCGCGGAGGCAAAAACTCGGGCATGGGAGGAGTTTGGAGAGGCCATGGAGGACGACTTCCGTACGGCTTCGAAGCGATTCTGGTCCACCATCCGGCGTCTCAGGTGGGGGGAAGCGGTCTGCCACCAACACTGTTTATAGTGGGGATGGTGTGCTGCTGACCTCGACGCGGGACGTTTTGGGTCGGTGGATGGAATACTTCGAAGACCTCCTCAATCCCACCCGCACGCCTTCCAATCTGGAAGCAGGGTTTGGGGACTTTGGGTCAGGCTCTCCAATCTCTGGTGCTGAGGTCACCGAGGTCGTTAAAAAGCTCCTCGGTGGCAAGGCTCCGGGGATGGATGAGATTCGACCGGAGTTCCTCAAGGCCCTGGATGTTGTGGGACTGTGTTGGTTAACGCGGCTCTGCAATATTGCGTGGACATTGGGGGCAGTTCCCTTGGATTGACAGACCGGGGTGGTGTCATTGTGGTTGGAACACACTCTGTGGTCCTCCTTTTTAAACAGGGGGACCACAGAGTGTGTTCCAACTACAGGGGATCCCACTTCTGAGCCTCCCTGGTAAGGTCTATTCTGGGGTTCTGGAGAGGAGGGTCCGACGGATAGTCGAACCTCGGATCCAGGAGGAACAATGCGGTTTTCGTCCTGGCCGTGGAACACTGGACCAGCTCTACACCCTCAGGGTCCTGGAGGGTGCGTGGGAGTTCGCCCAACTGGTCTACATGTGTTTTGTGGACTTGGAGAAGGCTTTCGACCGTGTCCCTCGGGGGGCCCTGTGGGGGGTGCTTTGGGAGCCCTTGATACGGGCTGTTAGGTCCCTGTACGACCGGTGCCAGAGTTTGGTTCGCATTGCCGGCAGTAAGTTGGGCTTGTTTCCGGTAAGAGTTGGACTCCGCCAAGGTTGCCCTTTGTCACCGATCCTGTTCATAACTTTCATGGACAGGATTTCTAGGCGCAGCCAAGGTGTTGAGGGGATACGTTTTGGTGGCCTCAGGATTGGGTCTCTGCTTTTTGCAGATGACGGGGTCCTGTTGGCTTCATCGGGAACGTGATCTACAGCTTTCGCTGGAGTGGTTCGCAGCCGAGTGTGAAGCGGCTGGGATGAGAATCAGCACCTCCAAATCTGTGGCCATGGTCTTGAGCCGGAAAAGGGTGGGGCGCCTTCTCCGGGTCGGGGATGAGGTCCTTCCCCAAGTGGAGGAGTTTAAGTATCTGGGGGTCTTGTTCACGAATGAGGGAAAAATGGAGCGGGAGATCGATAGACGGATTGGTAGGGCATCTGCAGTTATGCGGGCGCTGTACCGGTCTGTCGTGGTGAAGAGAGAGCTGAGCCAAAAGGCGAAGCTCTCGATTTACTGGTCGATCTACGTTCCTACCCTCATCTATGGTCACGAACTCTGGGTGGTGACCGAAAGAACGAGATCACGGATACAAGCGGCTGAAATGAGTTTCCTCCGCAGGGTGTCTGGGCTCTCCCTTAGAGATAGGGTGAGAAGCTCAGTCATCCGGAGGGGGATCAGAGTAGAGCCGCTGCTCCTCCACATCGAGAGGAGTCAGTTGAGGTGGCTCGGGCATCTGGTAAGGATGCCTCCTGGACGCCTCCCTGGTGAGATGTTTCAGGCACGTCCCATTGGGAGGAGGCCCAGGGGAAAGCCCAGGACACGCTGGAGGGACTATGTTTCTCGGCTGGCCTGGGAGCGCCTTGGGATTCCTCCTAAGGAGCAGGAACAAGTGGCTGGGGAGAGGGAAGTCTGGGGTGTCCTTGCTTAAGCTGCTGCCCCCGCGACCCGACCCCGGATAAGCGAAAGAAGATGGATGGATGGAAAATAAAAACTAATAAAAGACAGGTGTTATCAGAGGATAAGAATCAACACAAGACAAGTGCCTCTGGGTAATCGGCTCTTTCTCATTGGCCGTCCCCATACTGTAAAACTAAGCAACCTTACATCATATAGTTCTGAAAATCTGTAAAACAGCAGTAGTTAAATGAATCTGTAATTTCATGTAGACCAAGAAATGTCTCGCATTAAGTACTATATTTAAACATACTACTACTAATAATAATAATAATAATAGTAATAATTATAGAAATATTATTCTTATTATTTTTTTATCATTTTAATTTTATATATATTTTATAATATATTATTATATAATTGCAAACAAATTAAAATGACTATATATGATTATAATTCCTATTCAGTAGTGGTGGCTTTTCAGCATCACTGGTTTCTTTATTGAAGAACTTTTTGACTGTGGTGCAGATCAATTTCAGTTTTAATAAATATATCAAGTTAACATGCATGAATAATTGGGGTGTAACACTACATGTATTCAGATTCAGATTCAGTCGGTTTGGGGAAGGTTTTCTACCTGAATGCATGCAGAATCTTGATGTGCGTAATTCAGAGCAGAGAACTTTAAAGAAATGACACCAAAACAAAAGAGAAAGGACTCCCAGTCAGAGAACGCTGCTTTAAGCGGGCTAGTAGGCCAAACTTAAAAGAGCCATCTAATTAACAAAAATTCCAAATATTGTCTCACATTTTGTGAAATTTAAACTGCTGGTGCCCAACCTTCACCAGAAAACCTCAAAATCTCTCCAAAGGGCTAACTTTTCTCAGCCCAGGCACCCCTGTTAGATTTTATATAGTTAGCGTTGTGGAGTTATTGACAGGTTATTTGCCATGCCCCCCTCAATCTGCTGCTCATAAGGGCTAATTTTGTTCAGCCCAGAGTCAGACCAAGGCCTCAGGCTTTAGCTATTTACGATGGACGTACAACAATGTGAGGTTTGGTGTTCACAGAGTAGAATCTATGGCAGCAAACAAGATCTGCATCCACCTGACTTCAACGAGGTGGTTATTAAACTTTTTGCATCCCAGAAAAGTTGTTGGCATGAGCTCCTCTTTAAATAACGTAGGCCTCATTTAAAAAAACCCAACACACTGTGTTTGTTTGATTTTATTTTATCAGTGAGGTTAATTATTATGTTAAGGGAGTATGTGTTATTCTAAGTTGTTTGACAGAATAAAATCAGTGGAATAAATTATAGTTCAAACCCTTTATATGAGGGGCAGTCATGTATTGCACAGTGACAAAAGACTGTGTAAGCTTGGTTTTAGGTGGTGGTTTGATGTGCTTAAAAGGGGCATATTGTTGCCTTAAAGCAGGTATTCTATATTTCATATTGGACGCTTTGCATTGTTGGAATCCAAACTGCAGCATTTTAACCTGTTAGCCCACCCTACAATTATAACCACCCGCCGCTGCATGTTTTATTCTCAAATATGCCCAAATCATTATTTAAATTTCTAAACATTAACACTGACTATTTTAAACTGTTTATATTGTTTTCTACTCTGGCTATGGCTAATTTCTTTAGAATTCTTCGTGCTCCCAGGTTCTGCATAGCATTTAGTAAGGCACACAGAAAAAAGGTGTCTCTGTATTGGCGTCTCATGCTGGCTCTCTCTCCCCAATCTCAGATACTCGAAGATATATGACCCTGCCAACTGGTTGGAGATTGACCCTGTAAAAGGAAAGATTTCCACCATCGCCATCCTGGATCGAGAGTCTCCCTTCATCAAGAATAACCTCTACAATGTTACCTTCATGGCTTCTGATAATGGTGAGATATGTGGATTCAATTCAATTGCAGTAATTCTTCCTTTTATTACTGTCTAGGAGAGAGAGATAGAGTTTAGGACAGAGACAGGTGTATGGTCTATAAGAAGACAGCATGAAATTAGAAATGTGGAAAAGTTATCAATTCATTTGTGTCAAGGCACTAAGATAGCTGTAGTGACCTGTTTACTGGTTTGGACAAATCATGCCTTTCATCCCTCCAAGGCATACAGAATGCTGCAGCCACACTACTGAAACGTTTCTGCAAGCGAGCCTCCATCACCCTTATTGTATAGTCCAGCAACTTCTACTGCTGCTCGCTGTCTTCCCACAGAGGCTCAGAACCTGTTACAAGTCTCAGGCACATGACTAAAGACCAAGAGGGACCAGAGCCTTTCAGCCCAAGTGGAACACTCCACCTCTACAACATCCTTTAGTTAACTCTGTGGACTCTTTTAAAAGCAATTCAAAATGTTATTGTTCAATCAGGGTTTCTGTTGACCAGTGGTTTTTAATCTCTGAATTTATTTTCATGGTCTTTAATTGAATTGTTTTATTAACTATAATGGCACTTAATTCCATTAGTTATTTTATGTGCTTTATGAACAGCCCTTTGTGACAGTTTTGTCTGTGAAAGGTGCTTAATAAATAAACTTTATTTACTAGTAGGAAAATGTATCAGAGTGAGGAAAGGTTGACAATAGGTCCTCTTGGCACACAGCAGAATAACTAAAGAGATATGTCAGGATAACTTAAGCCACTCTACTTTATCCTGAAGTAAACAGACTGACAAAAATTCCTGATAACAAAAAATAGTCACATTCACACAAATCACACAAGGAGCTGCTGATCTGTGGGAAACTGGGGTTCACTGTGAAGTGTGATGTAAACTGTGGGGTTCTACTACCATTATTTCACCAAAAGGACATAATCGTTGTTCGCTTCTTCTTATTATATGAAGCAAATGAATCTTCAGAGGAACAACCTTAACGGAGTGAATGCTGCAAGTCAATGACCCGAGTACCTTAGAAAACTTTTTAACCAATTGGGAAAGAACATTATGTGGAAATATTGATGCAACATCTCTGCCGTATTCTCTCTCTCGTTATTTTGGCATTTAGCTGTCAGGACCTCATCTAGATCAATGACCTACACCTGTGCACACTAACTCACCTCCACCTCATTGGCTCTCACCACAGTTAAAAGACAGCTTTACTCACCACAACACTGTTCTGTCATCTGGTCTCCAGCCTCGGAACTCCTGAGCTAGCCATTTCAGCCTGCTTATCCTTAACACCACGTATCTTCTCAAGATCCTCCAGACCCCTCTACCAGCCTGATCTGCAGCCTCCTCTCAAACTGTTTGTGAGTTGTCCTCCTTAATAAAGACTGTTAAAAACGACCCAGGCAGTCTCTTTGACAGGATGACAGAACCACGTCCTGACAACTCAGCAGAGGTTGAGGCTCTGCGGACAGAGGTGCGCGCTCTCCGGGAGAAGGTGGAATCCCTAACCGAGGCGCACATCATACTTGCTGGTCTCGTCCACACTTTGCCCAGCCGGGCAGCTCCAGAATCCCGGGTCTGCCAATCCGAAAAGTGGAACGGGGTGGATGGGAAGCCTGATGGGCTCCTCGCCACGCTGGACATGACTTTTGAAGTTCAGCCGACTACCTACTCCTCCTCAGCTTCGCGGGTGGCGCTCCTGATGTCCCTCCTCTCTGGACAAGCGCAGGAATGGGCGGCGGCTCAATACAACCAGAGGTCTCCGATCTGCAACGACTATGCTCAGTTTGTTGCAGAACTACACAACACCTTCGTTCCGCCAGCCTGCGAGTTGGACTTCGAGGTTCAGCTGTTAAGGCTCCGTCAGCGTCAGCAGCCTGTTCACCGGTTCGCCGCTGACTTCCGCACCCTGGCTGCTCAGCTTCGCTGGGACGACTCAATGCTGCGCACTCTGTTTATTGAGGGCTTGAGCAGCTATATCCGGGATGAGATGGTGGGGAAATAGTCCCCCAAATCGCTGGATGATGCAGTCACCCTGGCCCTCGAGATAGACCGGCAGATGCTGAATCGGCCCTGCCCATCCCGCATGCTGCCTCGCTACTCTCCCCCCAGCCCTCGTCATCTTCCTCGCCCTGCAGAGGAGGGCGCCACTGGCCCCTATCTCGAACTCCCGGCTTTGGAGGAACCCATGCAGGTGGGACAACTATCTCTAGAAGAGAGGCAGCGCCGTCATGACAAGGGACTCTGCGCTTACTGTGCTGCAAAAGACCACAGACGCGCTCACTGCCCGCTTCGTCCGGGAAATGGCCAGACCAGGTGATTCTCGGGGGAGTCTCACCTGGTCCCATTAGACAAACGCTGTTCCTTCTAGATGTCCAACTCCACTACCAACTGCATCCCGACCATCCCTGCTGGGCCGAGAGACCGTCCACTTCCTGATAATGTCATCTGATGCTGCCCCGCTCATCCTCGGCTACCCTTGGTTTCAACGTCACGATCCACACATTTCCTGGTCTACCAAACAGATCCTGCAGTGGGGGCCCAACTGCCCATCTAGCTGTTTGCTCCAACGACCGGACCCCATTTTCAGAGCCCCTCCAGCCACGCCTCTCATCACCAGTGACCTGCCACCCCCTTATCGGGACCTGGCCGAGGCCTTCAGTAAACAGCGAGCCTCCTCCTTACTGCCCCACAGGAATTACGACATGGCTATCAACCTCCTGCCGGGGGCGACGCTTCCCCACAGTCGCCAGTATACCCTGTCCCCTGACGAGGTGAAATCAATGGAGGCTTACATAGTGGAAGCCCTGGAAACCGGCTTCATCCGCCCATCCTCTTCTCCTGCCTCATCTGGATTCTTCTTTGTCAAAAAGAAGGACGGCACCCTACGGCCGTGTATTGACTATTGGGGCCTCAACTCAATCACTGTTAAGGACCGTCACCCCCTTCCGCTCATCGGATCCATCATGCACTCGCTGTCTCAGGCCACCATCTTCACCCGTCTGGATCTGTGGAACGCCTACAACCTTATCCGCGTAAGAGAGGGCGATGAGTGGAAGACGGCATTCAGCACCCCAAATGGCCACTGGGAGTACCTGGTCATGCCGTTTGGCCTTTGCAACAGTCCGGCGGTCTTCCAGCGCTTCCTCAATGACGTGCTCCGTGACATGCTTGGGCGCTGGGCCTTCGTCTACCTGGATGACATCCTCATCTACTCCAGGTCAACGGTCGACCACGTCCACCATGTCCGGGCTGTCCTCCAGCGCCTGCTCCAACACAGACTGTACTGTAAACTAGAGAAGTGTTCCTTCCACCAGTCCTCCACCACCTTTCTGGGCTACGTCGTCTCATCCCGTGGCATCTCTATGGACCCACAGAAGGTCGCAGCTGTGGCGGAATGGCCGAAGCCCACCACGCTGCGCCAGCTCCAGTCCTTCCTGGGGTTTGCAAACTTTTATCGCTGCTTTATAAGGGACTTTGGCAAACTGGCGGTCCCCCTCACCTCCCTCACCAAGCCGACTAACCAGCCACGCCCTTTCAGTCTACCCCCGGAGGTTTTCATCAGCACCGATCCTCGGACACCCCGACCCAGCCAAGCCCTTTGTCGTGGAGGTGGACGCCTCCGAGGTGGGAGCTGGAGCCGTCCTGTCCCAGTCCGGACCGGATCAGAAGCTCCACCCTTGTTGCTTCTTGTCCAGGAAGTTCTCCCTCACTGAACGCCGTTATGGAGTTGGAGACCGGGAACTTCTGGCCATTATGTGGGCGTTGGTGGAGTGGCGGCACCTCCTGACGGGGCCGCAGAGCCCTTTATGGTGTGGACCGACCACCAGAACCTCATCCACGTCAGAAGGGCTAAACAACACAACCCCCGCCAGGCTCGCTGGGCCCTGTTCTTTGAACAGTTCAACTTCCATCTCTCCTACCGACCTGGAACCAAGAACGGGAAAGCGGACGCCCTCTCTCGTCAGCTGTCTGCCACCACCTCTCCGCAGCAGGCTGACCCCATCATCGCTCCGCACCAGGTCGTGGCCGCTCTGCGTTGGCCTCTGGAGGACTCCATACAAGCCGCGCTTCCTTCCGATCCAGCACCCCCGGAGACCCCAGCCAACCGGCTCTATGTGCCGTTTCTTTGCCGCTTCTTTGTCGTCAGAAGGCCCTGGTCTGGGGCCACTCCTCTGCTATCAGCGGCCATGCAGGCCCGGCCAAGACTCTCTTGAGTTCGCCAAGGCCTGCCCAACTTGCGCTCGATCAAAATCTTCCTCTCAGAGACAAGCAGGTCTCCTTCAACCTCTGCCTGTGCCATCTCGCCCATGGTCCCACATTGGGTTGGACTTCGTCACGGGACTTCCGGCCGCTGGGGGCATGTCTGCCATCGCCACGTTCGTGGACCGCTTTTCCAAGGCAGTCCACCTGGTCGCTCTGCGGGGGCTCCCCACCGCCAAGAGGACGGCAGAACTCCTTCTCGAACATGTAGTCCGGCTTCACAGATTTCCGTGTGACGTGGTAACCGACCAGGGACCCCAATTCACTGCTGGGTTTTAGAAGGCCTTCTGTCAACTCGTTGGGGCGACCAGTAGCCTCTCATCCGGTTTTCATCCAGAGACAAACGGACAGACAGAACGGGCCAACCAACAGATCGGGAAGTATCTCCGGTGCTTTGCCGCCTCTTCCCCCTCCTCCTGGCCGCGGACGCTGCTCTGGGCAGAGCTCACCATCAACCTGCAGGTCTCATCAGGCACCGGTCTCTCCCCCTTTGAGACGTGTTTCGGGTACCAACCCCCCATCTTCGCCCACCAAGAGGTCAAGGTCGACCTCCCCCAGGCTCAGCTGTTTGCACGTCGCATGAAGGCGGGTTGGATCTGGGCCAAAGCCTCCATCACCAGAACAAACTCTGATTACCAGAGGCACCAAGCCCGACGACGGCGCCCCGGTCCTGCCTACCGGCCAGGGGACCTGGTCTGGTTGTCCACTCGACACCTTAAACTCAACACGGAGGCCCAGAAACTCACTCCCCGCTTCATAGGACCTCCACCTGTGCAAACTAACTCACCTCCACCTAATTGGCTCTGACCACAGTTAAAAGACAGCTTCACTCACCACAACACTGTTCTGTTATCTGGTCTTCAGCCTGCTTATCCTTAACACCACGTTTCTTCTCAAGATCCTCCAGACCCCTCTACCAGCCTGATCTGCAGCCTCCTCTCGAACTGTCTGTCTCTGCGTGTGAGTTGTCCTCCTTAATAAACACTGTTAAAAACAATCCAGGCAGTCTCCTTTACATTAGCAAATGGAAATAATTCAGATAGTTCTAACTGATCTAAAACAAGAGAACTTTGGTCTGATTTAACTTCAGACAGTGAGAGTAAACGGTGGATAGGTCTTTTTACTTCTGGTTTCAACTGTACGTTCTTCATTGTTTGAACAGCCATATCTTAAGAAAGAGAAGACATAGAACCCACAGGTAAAACATAAAAAAATAAAACAATTTCTTTTAGGCATTCTGTACATGTTAGATCAACGTTTTAGTAGACTGGAGCGGAGTCTGGTTTTAAGACTTGAACTATGAAATAGAAGATGTGTAAGAACCTGGGTAATAAACTCAAGTCTACCTAAATTATGAAGGTTAGAGACAGTTGGATTATCTTTTTCCAAAAACTACGATATAAGTTGAACAGTTTGAACTTCAATAGGAGATTACTGCTGAATTCACCAAAGTGGATAATGCGGTCAGTGCACCACATCCTGTTTGACATGAAGCCTTGTTGAGTGTTGTCATGTGGAGGCAATGTGTCTTTGGTAAACAGCAGATTGGTTTTCCAGGACTGATTCTTGGCTTGTTGCAGGATCACAACGGATCTCACACACAGTTCTCATTTCTGAAGGAAGATAGTCTCTTGTTCTCACCACAACTGTGCTTTTTAGGCAGTGGAGAGAGGCGTCTCTGTTCCAGCAGAACATTGATGAAGAAGAATGTCATTTAGCTCAGTTGAATCACTCGACCCTGCCACCCCTGCATACAGAGAGCCTGCTGTGCTCTGTGCTTCCCTGTAACCAACTGTCTTACCATGTCTTCTGCCATTGCCATTCAAACACAGGCGGTAGCTCACTGAACCCAAACCACGTTCAGGCTGCTGTATTTGATGTACATCAGTTGTACTTTTTTTCATCCAGAAATAACAGAGACTTTTTCAGATTTGGTAGATTCCATACCATAAAAGCTGTTGAGAAAAATTTAAATCCAACCAATGTACTACAGGTTTTCAGACAAAACATTCGCAGTTATTTAGCCTGTTCTGTTTTTTTCAAGTGGGCTGTTGTTCAAAGAAAAAAAAACCTTTTTAATTCAATTCAGTTTATTTATATAGCGCCAATTCAAAACATATGTCGTCTCAAGGCAATTAACAAGAAAAGTCATTTCAATTTAATCATACATACATTCCAATCAGTTTAAACGTTTTCTAAGGAATTCCAGCAGGTTGCATCAAGTCTTTGACTTGCAGCATTCACTCCTCCTGAACGAACATGTAACAACAGCAACAGTCACCTGTGTTGTGTTGTTGACTTCTAAAGCAATCCCTCATACTGAGCAAACATGTAGCGACAGTGGAGATGAAAAACTCAGCTTTAACAGGAAGAAACTTGCCAAACTTGATGGTGTACTGGAGAGGTTATTCAGTCATTTGATTCTGCTGGGTTGGAGCAGGGATTCACCTAAAAGTTGCAGGGCAATAGCTCTCGAGGAGTGGAGTTGGAGACCCCTGGCTCAGGATAACCTTAGCCACTCTAACTATAAGCATTATCAAAAGCAAAGTTTTAGGCCTGGCCTTAAAAGTAGACAGAGTGTCTGCCTCACGGACTAAAACTGGGAGCTGGTTCCACAGGAGAGGAGCCTGACTATGATGGATCAACTGAGGGCTTTTAATTACTTTTTGTGGACTTCCTGATAGTAAAGACAGTAGTCCAGCCTTGAGGTAACACATGCATGGACTAGTTTCTCAACATTACTCCTGGACAGAATGTGTCTAATTTTAGCAATATTCCTGAGGTGAAAGAAGGAAATCCTAGAAACCTGTTTAATATGGGATTTGAATCTCATATCTTAGTCCAAAGTAACGACGAGGTTCTTTATGTTATTACTGGAGGCCAATATAATACCATCCAGATGAAGTGATTGACTAAGCAGTTTCTTTGTTAGAGCTTCTGGTCCAAAGACGGCAACCTCTGTCTTGTCAGAATTTAAAAGCAGAACGTTTATAGACATCCAGGTTTTTATGTCTTCTAGACATGCCTGTAATCTACCCAACTGATTGGATTCATCAGGATTTTTATGTATAAATAAAGTTGTGTATCATCTGCTAATTGTGGACATTTATTCTGTGCTGTCTGATCATTTTACCAATTGAAAACATACATATATATATATATATATATATATATATATATATATATATATATATATATATATATATATATATATATATATATATATATATATATCTTTACTTGAGCATGATTATGTTAAATTTCCAGTTCTTTTACGTTCTTTCATGAAAATCGTATCCATCAGACAGAAATGTGTTTACTTTGTTTGGTATATGTTAAAGCTCAAGAGATCTTTTCTTGTGGTTTCAGGCATTCCTCCTGCCAGTGGCACAGGAACCCTTCAGATGTACCTCCTGGACATAAATGACAACGCGCCTAATGTATTCCCTCCTGAGGTGGAAATGTGTGAGAAGCCAGATCCTAATTCCTTAAACATCACAGCCAATGACCTCGATCTGAACCCCAATGCTGGGCCCTTTGTGTTTGAGCTGGCAAATCGTCCATTAGATGTACGGCGCAACTGGACCCTCAGTCGCCTCAATGGTTAGTGCAAGATACATTTCAGGTATTTGGCATATACGGTAATGCAGTTCATTCACCAGGTTGCTTTGATATTTCTCCTTAAAGAGCTAAATCCATTTATTGGTAAAGCATTAGGTATTCAGTCACAGTTCATTTTGTTATAAAATTAAATTACACAGTGACATTACATATAAATGGTAACTCCCCAACCCTGATCCTTGGGTACAAATTGCAGTTCCCTGGAGGTGACAGTCATCTGTTCAAACAATTATGAACAACAAATTTATAGCCAGCTATGATAATATGTCCTGGTGCTTATTGTGCATATCAACGCCAAAACAAAACCAAAAGATCTTGTAGAGATGCTGGTGAAACTGCTTAGAGGGTGTCATTATCCACAGTTAAACAAGTCCTGTACTGACAAGCTGAAAGGCCAGTTAGTTTGGAAGAAGCTATTACTCCAAAAGAAACACAAGAGAACAGGTTACAGTTTGCAATCCAAACCTGACTTAATTACACCGGTTCTGTCAGGAGGAATGGGCCAGAATTCCAGCAAATTTATGTGAGAAGCTTCTGGAATGAAACCCCAAACATCTGATTTAGGTCACATAGTTTAAAGGGAGTTCTACCTAACCATAACTTTTTAGGAAAATTAGGAAACCTTTGCATATACATTGTTTTCAAGATCAGATAGGTGCCATCTCAAATAAGTCTTTAACACAAATTTAATTGTCAACCTCTGTTATGCATGAAATACTGTTTTGACTCTTCAAATCTTTTAGGTAAAGCACTTGGATAGTCCTCACTTTATAATGTGTAAATGTCATGGCAAAGAGAACAACCAGCTATGCAGAATAACCCAGAAACTTTAGAGAAGAAATGCTGCAATTAAGGATTGTTCTCTACTTTAGAAGCAGAGCTTTCATGAGAACACTAGGATGCAGGTGTAGTGGCCACAGTTCACCCACCCCTACAAAACAAATAATCCCCTGTTTGCTGAATAGCTTTCATCACTCAGGTACTGGTGGGCAGCTCAGTGGAGAAGTCATTCTGTTTCTTACTCTTTCCTCTGTATCTCTCTGTATTCTAGGCGAGTATGCCCAACTTCGCCTGCGGATCACTTCTCTTGCCAGCGGCATCTATAAGCTACCTATCGTGATCACAGACTCTGGCAACCTGCCCATGTCAAACACATCCTTCCTGAGCGTCAAGGTCTGTCCCTGTGATCGCCATGGAGACTGCGTGGCCATGGATAAAAGTATTGCGACTGGATTGGGCACAGGAGCTATTATCGCCATCCTCATCTGTATCATCATACTTTTAGGTGACCGTCTCTTTCAAGCACATTGCACATACAACCCCTGGCTGATAAATATGATCTGATCACTGCTCTTGGAGGATGCTCATTCCGTTGTTTTATTTTGCAGCCAGAACAAATGTTGGACAAAACTGATTCACTGAACAGCTGAATCTTGGTCCAAAAAAAGTCATATTTAGTGTTCCAAATCGATGGAGTGGGCATAACAGCCGTTCGCCTGCCCCAGCGGAGCAACAGAGATTCTACTTCTACCCATCATTAGCCACGCCCATTTCTGCCTAAATAGATTTTTCGCTGTATCGCAAAAAAAAGAAAAATCTAGTTTTGATCACTCCTCCCACATTGTCAGGTGGATCAATGTGAAACTTAGTACATGATATTTAAAGAACAAGCCAACAAAACTATATGGACATTTTTTAAACATTTTTGAAAATTGTGCAACTCAAAACCGAACATTTTAGCGCTTGCTACCACAGGTTAATTGAGTATATCTTCAAAATAGTTAATGATTATGCAGCAAGAATTTAGACTCTAATAAAAATAATAAAAAAAAGGCATTATCAATATGTATTGAGTTTTATAAAGCTGTTGCGATAGGCGGTGCTATAGAGTCTAAAAGTTTATATCTGCATAATGCCTTGATGGAGTTACACCAAACTTGTTACAGATGTTCAAAATCAAACCTTGAGACCATACTGATAATAATTTGGTCGTGGTTTATATGCTATCTCAGATTTCACCTTTGAACTCAAAGCATTTTGTTGGGGAAATCATAGATCAATTGCGGAGCGCAATTCTGTGTATGCTCTAGGCTTTGACAAAAAATTATTACATTTGAACAGTAGGTGGCGCTATTATGAAGGTCATTTTAACTCCTAAACCGTAAGTCCCACTCATAAAAGAGTCATGTCAAGGTAATCTGATTTCTGGATCAAGTTATCTAGGCCATGCCCAGTTTTGATAGAAAAGGTCTTTGTTACAGCGTGACAAAGTTAGCTAAAACTAAAGCCTATTTAACAACCCAGGATCAAACCCAATCGGCCTAGAAATTTACATATATCATTTAGAGAGCAAATCAAAACAGGTTTTTCGGGGCTGATTTTTCAGTTTTTGTTGCATCAGAATGTTATGCATGAATAAATGTTGACTGTGACCTAGCCACAAAATTAAATTGGCCATAATTTAAATAGAGACTGGGGAATAAAAAAGGTTTAATCTCAATCTGAATTGTTTAATAAAGTTGAATAGAAAAAAATCCATCATGTACAACATACAAGTCTATGGGAAAAGGCATTGAGTTAGAAGAAAAGAATTCTCAGACAGTATTTGTCCAGCAAACATCCTAAAGCTCAAGCTTGTAGCAGATGCACATTTGGCCATTTGAAAATATTTTGAGAATTTTTGGAAAAGGCATGGATTTTTTGTGAATATTTTTGTCAAAATGGTATTGAAAGGAGTTAACTTCTTATTTCTTTATCCAGTCTAGGGACATGAAAAAAAAAGATTATTCCAGATGTAGACTTGACCATCTGAGAATATTTTAGTAATTTTTTGAAAAAACATGGAATTTATCAAGCTCTGTTTTCTCAGCAGCTGGTTGCTGGAAGCCACGTCAGCTAATTTTATGTTCATGGTACTCTGATTTCTCAGGTCTGAGAGCAACCATTGGTTGTGGTGACGGGGTAAGCCGTATTGCGTCATTTCCTGTTGTCACTGCTGTGGTCCGTGGAGCTGTTTTGGTGTTCAAACGCTCTTGAATTGATCTTATTTTCTCTGTGCTGAGGCTTTTCTAAGTTATTTTAACACACAATCACACTAAAACACACATTTTGTGGTGGTGTACTTTACGTTTTGGGAACTCCTCGTGTTTCACACAGTTTTTCTTTGGGTGGAAGGTCTCGCTAGCTCTGTTAGCTTAGCTTCATTGCGGCTATGGCTACTCTTCTTTCTCCTGTCTCTAACTCTTCTCTTCTCTCTTGCTCTCTCTGTCAGATGTTTAGTTACTTCCCTGCCTCCTTTAGTGATAATGGTAACTGTAATAAATGTAATATTTTTGTAGCTTTGGAGGCGAGGGTATCAGAATTAGAAGCACGGCTCCGCGCTGTTGAAAAACCAGCAGATAGCCGAAGCCCATTAGCCAGCGTGGAGCCAACAAGAATAGAACCCCCTAGCTGTCCTCCGGTAGAGCCCGCGCAGCCGGGACCTCTAGGCGGCTGGGTGACTGTACGTAGGAAGCATAGTTCTAGGACCCAGCCCCCGGGCCACCACCAACCGGTCCGCGTTTCTAACAGATTTTCCCCGCTCAGCGACACACCCGCTGAGAAGCCGGCCCTGGTAATTGGCAGCTCCATAGTCAGAAACGTGGCATTAGAGACATCATTGACCATAGTCAAATGCTTGTCAGGGGCCAGAACGGGCGACATCAAATCCTACCTGAAACTGCTGGTTAAAGATAAGCGTAAATACAGTAAGATTGTTATTCACGCTGGCGGTAATGACACCCGGTTACGCCAATCGGAGGTCACTAAAATTAGTGTTGCTTCGGTGTGTAAGTTTGCCAAAACAATGTCAGACTCGGTAATCTTTTCTGGTCCCCTGCCTGATCGGACCAGTGACGACATGTTTAGCCGCATGCTGTCATTCCATCAATGGTTGTCTGGGTGGTGTCCTGCAAACGATGTGGGCTACATTGATAACTGGAGAACTTTTTGGGGAAAACCTGGTCTGATCCGGAGAGACGGCATCCATCCCACTTTGGATGGAGCAGCTCTTCTTTCTAGGAATATGGCCGAATTTATTAATCCTCCAAAACACTGACAACCCAGGGTCCAGACCAGGAAGCAGAGTCGTAGTTTAACCCACCTCTCTGCTGCTTCTGTACTGTTACCCACCCATTACCCTATAGAAACAGTGTCTTGCCCACGGCCAAAATTAAATGGATTAAAAGTTAAGCCAACAAAAGCAAATTATGGAAATCTCATAAAAATAAATACAACTTTGACTGAAAATAAATCTATTAAATGTGGTTTATTAAACATAAGATCTCTCTCCTCAAAGACTTTGTTAGTAAATGACTTGATTTGTGATAATCACATTGATTTCCTTTGTCTCACAGAAACCTGGTTGCAGCAGGAGGATTATGTCAGTATAAATGAGTCAACTCCTTCCAGTCATTTAAATTTTCACATTCCTAGAAATACTGGGCGAGGAGGAGGAGTTGCAGCCATTTTCCGTTCTGATTTACTAATTAGTCCCAGACCAATTGATAGCTACAGTTCTTTTGAGCATCTAACCCTTAATTTTCCTCATCCAAGTTGCAAAACATTAAGACCATTTTTGTTTGTGGTTTTGTATCGTCCACCAGGCCCTTACTCTCAATTCTTGGATCAGATCTCACATTTTTTATCTGATATAGTATTAAATACTGATAGGGTTATTATAGTGGGGGACTTCAATATTCATGTGGATACTGAAAGTGATAGCCTAAATGCAGCCTTTAATGCTATTTTAGACTCAATTGGCTTTACTCAAAAAGTACAGGGATCGACCCACTCAGGTAAACACACTTTGGACCTTGTACTGACATACGGTATTGAGTGTGAGGAAATAACAGTCCACCCACATAACCCGGTCCTGTCTGACCACTTCTTGATAACTTTTGAATTTACTTTAACTGACCATCTTAAATCTGAAAGAAAATTTCATTATAGTAGAACTTTATCAGACAATGCTGTAACAATTTTTAAAGAATCTGTACCATTCTTACTTTCCTCAGTGTCTCAGAGTAACACAGTGGATGGCAGCAATTCTATCTCTAACCCTTCAGAAATTGATGGTCTGGTTCACAGCGTTACGTCCTCATTGCGTTTGGCATTAGATAGTGTAGCTCCATTAAAAAAGAAAGTGGCTAGCCATAGGAGGCTGACTCCTTGGTTTAACGCAGAGTTGCGTACTTTAAAGCAGAATACTAGGAAGTTGGAGAGAAAATGGCGCTTTACACATCTAGAGGATTCCTATTTAACCTGGAATAACAGTCTACTGCTGTATAAAAAGACCCTTCGACAAGCTAGAACAGCATATTTTTCATCATTAATAGAGGCGAATAAAAACAATCCTAGGTTTCTTTTTAGTACAGTTGCCAAACTTACACAGAGTCATAGCTCTGTTGAGCAAACTATTCCCCCGGCTCTTAGCAGTGATGATTTTATGAGATTCTTCATAAATAAAATAAATTTTATTAAAAATAAAATCATTGGCACCCTCCCAAACATGATTACTTCTTCCTCAGTAAATGAGTCAGTATCGGAAAGAACTGTAGAACCTCAGTATTGCTTAGGCTGTTTTGATTCAGTCGAGCTTTCAGAATTATCAAAAATATTAGCCTCATCTAAATCTTCAACTTGTATTTTGGACCCAATCTCAACCAAATTATTTAAAGAAGTGTTCCATTTGGTTCCTGGCCCCATTTTGGATATGATGAATCTATCCTTAGTAAACGGATACGTACCACAGGAATTTAAAATAGCTGTAATTAAACCTTTACTCAAGAAACCTTCCCTTGATCAAGATGACTTAGTGAATTACAGACCTATATCTAACCTTCCTTTCTTATCCAAAGTCCTTGAGAAAATAGTTGCTAATCAAGTCTGTGAACATCTAAACAGTAACGAGCTGTTTGAAGAGTTTCAGTCAGGTTTTAGAGCTCATCATAGCACTGAAACAGCACTGGTGAAGGTTACTAATGATATTCTCATGGCCTCAGATAATGGACTGGTGTCTGTTCTGGTTTTGTTAGATCTCAGTGCTGCTTTTGACACAGTCGATCATAATATTCTCTTAGAAAGGCTTGAACATGTTGCAGGGATCAAAGGAACAGCACTAGGCTGGTTTAAATCATATTTGTCTGATAGATTCCAGTTTGTTCATCTAAATGATAAATCATCTTCACTCTCAAGGGTTACTTGTGGAGTTCCACAGGGTTCTGTCCTTGGACCAATTCTTTTCACCATATATATGCTTCCAATTGGTAGAATCATTAGACAGCATGGGATAAATTTCCACAGCTATGCCGATGATACACAACTATATTTATCCATAAATCCTGATGAACCCAGTCAGTTAGGTAGATTACAGGCATGTCTGGAAGACATAAAAGCATGGATGACCCTAAACTTTTTGCTTTTAAATTCTGACAAGACAGAAGTTGCTGTCTTTGGACCAGAAGTTCTTAAACAGAAACTGATTAGTCAATCACTTCATCTGGATGGCATTAAATTGGCCCCCAGTAATAACGTAAAGAACCTCGGCGTTATTTTTGACCAAGACTTGACATTTAAATCCCATATTAAACAGGTTTCTAGGATTTCCTTCTTTCACCTCAGGAATATTGCTAAAATTAGAAACATCCTGTCCAGGAGTGATGCTGAGAAACTAGTCCATGCATTTGTTACCTCAAGGCTGGACTACTGTAATTCTTTACTATCAGGAAGTCCACAAAATGCCATTAAAAGCCTTCAGTTGATCCAAAATGCGGCAGCAAGAGTTCTGATGAATATTAAAAAGAGAGATCACATTTCTCCTGTTTTAGCTTCCCTTCATTGGCTCCCTGTTAAATCCAGAATAGAATTTAAGATCCTTCTTCTTACATACAAAGCCCTTAATAATCAAGCTCCATCATACATCAGAGATCTAATTGTTCCATATGTTCCTAAAAGAGCACTTCGCTCTCAGACTGCAGGTTTACTTGTAGTTCCTAGGATCTCTAAAAGTAGAATGGGAGGCAGATCTTTTAGTTTTCAGGCTCCTCTCCTGTGGAACCAGCTCCCAGCTTTAGTCCGTGAGGCAGACACTCTGTTTACTTTTAAGGCCAGGCTTAAAACTTTCCTTTTTGATAAAGCTTATAGTTAGAGTCGCTTAGGTCATCCTGAGCTATCTCTGTAGTTATGCTGCTATAGGCTTAGACTGCTGGAGGACAGACTTACCAATTTTCTTCACTCTGCTACTTCCTTTTCTCCTACGACTCTCCAGTTGTATTACAGTACATTCTGTTATTTCGACTGTTAACTTTGTTTTCTCTCAGTGTTTTTCTCCCCATCGAAGATACACCTGGTCTGGTATCCTGCTTGGCTGCAATGCCCTGTTGGACGGGGGTCATCGACTGGAATGATCCTCTCAGTAACTGAAGATCCACTGTGTCCTGTTATCAACTTTTTCCTTTCTGTAACATAGAAAGTTCTCTTATATCGGATCTTCTGTTCCTTCTGTGTTCTGCTCTGTCTTCTCAAACCCCCAGACGGTCGTGGCAGATGGCCGCTCCTACTGAGCCTGGTTCTGTTGGAGGTTTCTTCCTGTTAAAGGGGAGTTTTTCCTCTCCACTGTCGCTACATGCTTGCTCAGTATGAGGGATTGCTGAAGGATTGCTGTGGTTGGAAATCTGCCCAACCTCACGCCAATGACTGACGCAATCTGCTGGGATTCCTTAAATAGGAAACTTTTTAACTGATTGGAATGTTTGTATAAATGTATTGAAATGACTTCTTGTTAAGTGCCTTGAGATGACATCTGTTGTGAATTGGCGCTATATAAATAAACTGAATTGAATTGAATTTATAGAATTAATTTTGATCTGTATGGGACAAAATGGGTGGCTGACATTTTTTTATTAAAGATTCGTTTTTATCTATGGACATGGAAATTAAAGGATATGATTACATGTAAAGACATGACCATCTGGGAATATTTTGGCAATTTATTGATGGATTATGGATTTTTTATGAATTTATTAAGTTAAGTCATTGTATAAAATGACAGGGCAAGGCCACTTTATTTGTTAAGCACACTTTCAACAACAAGGCAGTTCAAGCCAATGCTAACTTATTACATGACAATATAATGTTTATAATGACAGACGGTGGGGCAAATAAGTATTTGTCAGCCCCCAATTGTGCAAGTTGTCCCACTTAAAAAGATGAGAGAGGTCTGTAATTTTCTTCATAGGTACATTTCAACTGAGAGACAGAATGTGAAAAAACAGGCGATCACAATGTTTGATTTTTAAAGAATTTATTTGTACAATGGTGCATAAAATAAGGCAAGGCAAGGCAATTTTATTTGTATAGCACACTTTCACCAACAAGGTAATTCAAGGTGCTTTACATGATTAAGTGGTAAAATAAAAATTGCAGTAAAACACAGACAAAGCGTATAAAGTAAAAACATCAATAAAGCAAGAAGCACACACAAATTCATCAAAGCATTACAAAGTATATAATGTAAAAACAGCAGTAAAACAAGAAGAATACACAAAACATGATACAACAAAGCATTACTCAAAGGCAACTCTAAACAGATAAGTTTTTGTTGTGATTTAAAAGAACTCAGTGTTTCAGGAGCTTTGCAGTTTTCTGGAAGTTTGTTCCAAATTAGAGGAGCATAGAAACTGAAAGCTGCTTCTCCATGTTTGGTTCTGATTCTAAGGATGTTGAATAGACTGGAATTAGAGGACCTGAGTGGTCTGGTGGGTTGGTATAGTAACAGCAGGTCTTTAACATATTTTGGTGCTAAGCCATTCAATGATTTATAAACTACAAGAAGTTTTTTGGAAGTCTATTCTCTGAGCTACAGGGAGCCAGTGTAAGGACTTTAGAACGGGGGTAATGTGCTCTTCTTTCCTGGTTCTAGTGAGGAACACGAGCAGCAGCGTTCTGGATCAGCTGCAGCTGTCTGATTGACTTTTTAGGCAGACCTGTGAAGATGCTGTTTCAGTAATCAATCCAACTAAAGATAAACGCATGGATGAGTTTTTCGAGGTCCTGTTGCGACATTAGTCCTTTAATTCTAGAAATGTTCTTCAGGCTGACATTGTTATTGCCTTTATGTGACCCTGGAGGTTCAGATCTGAGTCCATACCTACACCTAGATTTCTGGCCTGATCAGTAGTTTCTAGCTGTATTAACTGGAATTGTGTGCTGACTCTTGATCTTTCCTCTTTAGGTCCAAAAGTAATAACTTCTGTTTTGTTTCTGTTCAATTGGAGGAAGTTATGGCACATCCATCCATTGATTTGCTTGATGCATGTACTTAGCGTTTGGATGGGTTCAAAGTCACCTGGTGATATCGTAATGTAGCGCTGAATTTGATCTGCATAGTGGGGTAGTGGGAGCATGTAGATATTAAATAAGAGAGGCCCCAGCATGGAGCCCTGGGGCACCCCACATGCGACTTCTGTTTGTTCTGATGAAAAATTGCCTATTGACACAAAGAAGTCCCTGTTCTTAAGGTAAGACTCAAACCAGCCAAGTACTGTACCAGAGAGTCCAACCCAGCTCTCCAGTCGTTCTCCAGTAGTATATCATGATCAACAGTGTTTAATGCTGCACTGAGGTCCAACAGAACCAGCACTGTGGTTCTACCACAGTCTGTATTTATGCGGATGTCATTGAAAACTTTGACGAGGGCAGTCTCGGTGCTGTGGTGAGCATGGAAACCAGACTGAAAAACATCTAAAACAAAAACATCAAAAACATCAGCTATTTAACTGCTGAAACAACTTTTTCAATAATTTTACTGATGAATGGAAGATTAGAGTAAGTATTTAGTCAGTAACAAAAGTTCACCCCAATACTTTGTAATGTAACCTTGGTCTGCAATGACAGAGGTCAAAGGTTTCCTGTAGTTCTTCACCAGGTTTGCACACACTGTAGCTGGTATGATGGCCCATTCCTCCATACAGATGTTCTCTAGAGCTGTGACGCTTTGGGGCTGTTGATGGGCAACACAGAGTTTCAACTCCCTCCACAGATTCACTATTGGTTTATGGTCTGAAGCCTGGCTAGGCCACTCCAAAACCTTGAAATGCTTTTTACGTAGCCACTCCTTCGTTGCCCGGGCGATGTGTTTGGGATCATTGTCATGCTGGAAGATCCAGCCACATTTCATCTTCAATGCTCTCACTGATGGAAGGAGGTTTTTGAACAAAATCTCATGATACATGGCCCCATTCATCCTTTTCTAAATACGGATCAGTCTTTCTGTCCCCTTTGCAGAAAAACAGACCCAAAGCATAATGCTTCCACCTCCATGCTTCACAGTAGGTATGGTGTTCTGTGGATACAACTCAGCATTCTTCCCCCTCCAAACACAGCGAGTGGCATTTATACCAAAGAGTTCTATTTTGGTCTCATCTGACCACATGACATTCAATCCTCCTCTAGATCATCCAGATGGTCTCTGGAAAACTTTAGATGGGCCTGGACATGTGCTGGCTTTAGCAGGGGGACTTTTCGAGCGCTGCAGGATTTTAATCCATTAGGATGTATTGTGTTACTAATAGTAACTATTGTTGCTGTGGTCCCAGCTCTCTTCAGGTCATTGACCATTCCCCAGTGTAGTTCTGGGCTGTTTCCTCACCATCCTCACCTAGATCATGTGTACACCACAAGGTGAGATCTTGCATAGAGCCCCAGGTCGAAGTAACAGGTCTGTGAGCTCTCGGGTCTTGGCCATGGTGGAGGTTAGAGTCTGACTGTTTGATGGTGTGGACAGCTGTGTATTACAGGCACCTGTTGGAAGTTGTTATCCGTATAATAGACAGCTGTCCACACCATCAAACAGTCAGACTCTAACCTCCACCATGGCCAAGACCCGAGAGCTGTCCAAGGACACCAGGGACAAGACGATCCACCTGCACAAGACTGGGACGAGCCAATCTACAATAGGCAAGCAACTTGGTGAGAAGTATAGATTATTAGAAAATGGAATAAATACAAGATCACTGACAATCTCCCTCGACCTGGGGCTCTATGCAAGATCTCACCTTGTGGTGTACATAATTACAGACCTCTCTCATTTTTAACTGGGACAACTTGCACAATCGGGGGCTCCCAAATACTTTTTTGCCCCACTGTATATAATGTTGACTTTTGTTGTGCCTTGAGATTACATGGGTTGTCACACAGTGGCGCTCTATACACAAACTGACTTTTTAAAAAAGTTAATTGAATTCCCATACAGAAATTTCATCTGATTCTAGCTTGACCTAAAATAAAAACCCTATTTATGTTGTACATACAGAACCAGGTATCGTGCATCCTGTACCACATACCTATGATCTGAGCCAGACTTTAGAAAGGGCCTCCAGGAGCAGTAGCCCAGGGCCCCAATTCTTTGGGGGGACCCTAGAGACTTTCTTTTTCTTTTTCTTTTCTTTTTTTAAATAAATACATGTTTTACAAACAATGTACTTTATATAAAAATCATTGGCCCATGTCAAATAAGTCATATTAATATTTGGGGATTTTATCGAATATATAAATATAAACAATACTCAAGTATTGGAAGATTTTGAAGTTATAGTACCATTCTTCTGGAAAACAGCATGGAGCTACTGGCCAGGGGATGTATACAACCAACAATTCATTCCTGCTGATGCATAGTACTACATTTTAACTTACTGAAATTTGCATTAGTTTAATTATGTTTTTAGTGGATAGGGCACCAAAACTGAATCCAGCCCATGGGCCAACACCCTTGTAAAACAGTAATTTTATTCACTATTTAAAAGATCTAAATTAGAACAAGGTATAGCTCATGAACAAGTGCTGCAGTCTCTGTGAGATTTGTAAATATTGCATTTTAACAAATGGTAAATGTTTATAGATTAAAACACATGTAAATACTTGAGCTAACACACAGGAGTTTTCTGTCTTATAAAAGACTGAATCCAAAGTAATTTTAGCAGAATATTTAGGCTCCAAGCTGATTTATTATAGATTAGGTTCTTAAAGCAAAGCTTGTCTCCTGTTATCTGTTGTTCCTGTTCTCTCTACGGGGTTTAATACTTTCAGATTGCACAGCAGTACTCTGCCCCACAGCCAATGAAGTTCACTGAAGATTGATTTGTTTTTTCCTTATCCTTCTCTGTTATACTTACTTTATAGTACTGGTTCTCGTTTTTGTGATGTGGATGAAGAGGAAGGATAAAGAGCGTCAGGCCAAGCAACTCCTGATCGACCCAGAGGACGATGTCCGAGACAACATCCTCAAATACGATGAGGAGGGAGGTGGAGAAGAGGATCAGGTATCTACAAGCCTGTTGCACACCCATACATAAACACACACAATATTTATTTCCTACAAAATATAAACGACCACTGGTATTAAGGAAATAGATTTTTTTCTTAATAACCCTGATGGTCAAAATTCAACCTACTCTTTTCTTAAAGTCAAACATTCACTTTCAAACACACACATGCAACAGAAAGCTCTACAGCACATGCATGAATCAGACATTCTCCCTCTCTATAGTTTGGAGTCTTTTGTCCAAAAGCAAAGATTAAGTGTAATACAAAGAGGGATCTGGAAACAGGATTAATTGGTCTCTGTTGAAGAACAATTTCATCTGTCTATCTAAACAACTTCTCTGCTTATGCCAAGCACATAAGCCGCTTTACACTTCACTGGGGAAATATTAACCCTCGGTCACCCAACCAATTGGTATTGAGGGCGTTATAGTTCATGCAGAAGTGGAGAGTGGAAAGTGTGCTCCAATATAAAATCTGGTTACCATCCCACAATAATAGCAACAGATGCAGCAATAAATATCTTCTACAGGGAAACTTAAAATTTTTTTAACTGTTTGGTAGTGATCACATTACCATGCTTTACCGCAGGTGCTCCATGTAAGAGCTTTTAAAGCAAATAGCTCTATCAAGACGTTCACAACACAACAAACTTGTGACACTTTTTAGTGAGCTCCACTATTCGAAAGTGGAAACATATGTATATATATGTATGTATGTATGTATGTATGTATGTATGTATGTATGTATGTATGTATGTATGTATGTATGTATGTATGTATGTATGTAGGTAGGTAGGTAGGTAGGTAGGTAGGTAGGTAGGTAGGTAGGTAGGTAGGTAGGTAGGTAGGTAGGTAGGTAGGTAGGTAGGTAGGTAGGTAGGTAGGTAGGTAGGTAGGTAGGTAGGTAGGTAGGTAGGTAGGTAGGTAGGTAGGTAGGTAGGTAGGTAGGTAGGTAGGTAGGTAGGTAGGTAGGTAGGTAGGTAGGTAGGTAGGTAGGTAGGTAGGTAGGTAGGTAGGTAGGTAGGTAGGTAGGTAGGTAGGTAGGTAGGTAAAGAAAACGGCATGTGGGCCAATATTTAATACCACACCAATTTCACTAAATTATTATGACTGATCATCGGTGTTTACTTATTGAACTGAGAGGTTGCTGTTTAGTTTTGAGAACTGAGGACTTGATGTACAATAATTATGTTGTGCTCATCAGCCTGTGGATGTTTGACTCTCACTGGGCATTTAGGACTATGACCTGAGCCAGCTACAACAGCCGGACGCCCTGGAGCCAGAGTGTGTCAAAGTGGGGATCAGACGTCTGGACGAGAGACCCCTCCATCATGATCACCAGTACCCCCTTCGCTCTGCTGCCCCTCAACCAGGAGATATAGGAGATTTCATCCATGAGGTATGGTTCTCGCTTCACAGATTGTAATGAGCCACATGTTGAGTGAAATAGAAACTGTCTGAGAGCTGTAAAATAAGCAATTCCCATGTTTTTTATTGCTTTGATTCCCTTTTCAGTCATTTACTGTTCATCAGAGACAAGCTTTTCTCTAAAACACTGTGGAAGAAAATCAGGATCTTTAAGGTCTGTTTTTATCATTCGTTCTGAGCTACTATTTACAGAACAGAGATATTGGCAACATATTACAGGAAGTACTGCGATGGACTGGCAACCTGTCCGGGTGTACCCCGCCTCTCGCCCGATAATTGCTGGAAGCCTGCATTGGATAGACGGTGTAGATAATAGATAGATGGATTACTGGAAAAATGTGAACAAAGGCCAAAATATTGTATTTGTTTTGATGAAACTGGAGTTTGTATGTGACAGTTGTCATTCACTTTCTGACAGATTTGGAGAACTTTAACCTAAAACATACATTGAACACGTTATACTGCTGTTAGTACAAGTAAAGTAGTAATCTGAAGTTAGGTGCTGGGAGACCCGGGGGTCGCGTTAACCGAATATTTTCCATATTTAATCGTTTTTTTAAAGGTAACGGAAAAATCTGAAGGCCGTCTGTCATTTTGACAGATTACTATTCACACCTCTGACACTCAGACATTTTCAACTTTATGCACAGAGTTCAAGAAACTAAATTCTCAGACCCAAACTCTGTACTCAATACACCTCACTCACTAACCGGGAGCTGACAGCCCTTTTACGAGTTACGGAGGCTTGGGAGCCTGAGTGTGAGCGGTGGGGATGGTTACAGACGGGGTCCCAAGAGCCCAGCGCCGTGCCAACCCCCTGTGCAGAAGTGGTGGATGCTGCAGGATTACCTCCCGCTGAAGCGATGGCTTGCGGGTCAGGAAACGGCTCTTTCAGAGAGTCTTAACAACTTCTGATCACTTCAATTGGAGAAATGTTCCCTGATTTCAAAACGGCAGCGGAGTGCAGATTTAGCCTCCAGAACAAAATCTAAACCCCCATGAGAAGTCATCTGTCTGAGGCAAAAATCCAAAACCTCTGCAGTAATCCCACTATTGGATTACACACAAGCAGGTGAGCATTTCAGTTCCATGTGGAGCAGGTGGAACATGTGAGACTGTGGGTTCAGGGCACAGCAGGAGAACTGTTAGCATTTTAAAGGCAACCGTTGAATTTGATTGTTTACATGTAGTTCTCTGTTCAGTTTGTTTGGATGTAATATTAATCAAAATGAACTACTATAATACTATTGTATATGTTATCATTTTAAGAATTGACAGGTAAAAATAGATTATGACCGGATTTTTTTTTTTACCCCATTGGTCAAAATGATGGACAACTAACAAAGTCTAGCACGACCTCTGTGGGAGAGTGTGTTGGTTCTGCCTTGGATGCTTGCTACAGTGAATGCATTAATGTGACCCACTGAGGTAATCAGATAGGCTGCTTGAAGCTGATGCCTCTACCGCCTGCACTAATTCCCAGCCTCCTCCCTCTTCAGGGTTTTACAGTGACAGGAGCATCTTTCAGTCACACTGGGCCCTAAAAATGTTTACAGCTTATCAGATTTACTTCTTTCATTTCTGACATTCCGAGTCCAAAAAGAAAAGCTGCAATTTTTACTGGGTTATAATTATTTGGATAATATTTGGACAGTATATGCTTTTGCAAAAAGAAAAAAAAATTGTGTGACAAGTTTCTTTCTAAGCTATATAGTATATTACATAGTAGGATTATGATTTAAAAGCAAAGCTAAAAGTTAACAGAAATGCTGACAGAAAGTGTGGAAACATAACATTTGTTTTATATTGCCTACTCAGCAACTATGAGACTAAAACCAGTTTGCTACTAAATCACCAGGGCTCCATCTTAAACTAACCAAACCTCAGTTAAAACTAAGCACAACTTGGTTTGATCAATCATCAATTATTGTCCCTTAGGCAGTTGAAACCAGAGGAAAGGCCATATTTCATGTTGTTGGGGGAAAACTAAACACAGCTTAGAGCACAAACACCCCATAACTATGGTCAAGCACAAAGGTGGAATGTTAATCGTTTGGACCTGTCAACAGTTGTTGTTGTTGTTGTTGTTAATGGTGGTTCTACAAGCTGTTGAACTATGGGGTGGGTTTTATTACTTTTAAATTACACTCGTCTGATGCTGAAAGAGACTGTAAGGTCCAGCTCATTTTTATGTCCTCATACAAAGTAAAAGACAAGATGCTTACTTTTCCCATGACTGTTCTTGAAGCAACCATGTATGTGGGCTGCTAGCTTAACTTCAGGCCAAACTGGGTAATCGGCTGAATCTACTCACAGAGACGGCAACTGTCCAGGCTGACCCAAATCCTCGTCTTTTCTGTGCTCCTCCATAATCCCTCCTTCTCCCTCAGTTCCTCCTAGTGTCTGTCTTGACACTTCAACACAGACAAACATACAGCCCTTACAATTCTGTCTGCTAAAGCCCTTCCCACTTGAATTTTTTTTTCTGTAGGACTGATGTCCCTGTTGTGGTGGCAGGAGTACATGGGGTCTGGGTGGAAGTGAGAGGGTGGTGTAATAATCCCAGTTGTTTGGTAAAGTGAGCTATGCTTCTCTCTGAGGGCCTCAGTCAGTCTACAGGGGTCATCGGATGGGGGTTTTATGGTTTTAGATTGATCTTCCATGGCTCTGCTTTGGTATGAAAGCTGAGTCCATAATAGACTTAGACTTCCAGTAAAATGTTTGTATGACTATGGGACTACTTTAATCCTCTGTTACATGCAGTAAAATTCTTGTTGTTTGCTCTCTCTCGGAGAGAGAGAGAAAGAGAGAGAGAGAGAAAGAGAGAGAGCATTAAGTCTTCAAAGGGGACTGTTTGGAGTGTATAACTGTGAGCATATGCAGTATATGCTGAGCAGTGTAATAGTGAGTGTTCATCATACTTTGTTTTCCAAAATGAACTTACACCAACGTTAGGGTTTGCTTACATAAAGTCACTTACAGGTCCACAGAACAATAATCACCAAGCAGCCACAGCATGGTAGTAATGTAAAATCTTAGTCCTTGTAACTGTTGACAACTTATTTGGGTCAGGTTTTGGTGGGCTCTCTCTGGTTCAGGCAGTGTGGAAACACCTCCAGACCCATCTTCTGCATCAGAATCTCATGTGCTTTACTAACTTCTCAGCCTTTTGGGATGTCTAGTATGAGGACGTCAGCTCGCCATGAGCGGTTCTTCAAGTCATCGATGTGCTTCAGGAGTGACAAGTTTTGGTTCTGAAGCATTTCATTGGTAGATTCCGCTGCTTTCAATTTTTAGAGCTGTCCACAGCAGAGAGGCAGCTCTGGCAAAATTCACCTTTACCTGGAGCGATTCTGGTGAAGTCAAACAATTGTAACAAATAAATGAATGAAAACTTTTCATTGGCTAATTAACAGCCTCGTCTGAGTTTAAATGCTATTTTCAATGAATCGCAGATTCTCTTTTATCACCTGCTAATGTGTCTTTTTTTTTATTTTGCATTGTGAAGCTAAACTTCCAGCCTCATTACAATCTGGCTCCTTAACGTGAAAGATTTTGATCGGGAGTTTAGTAGTTTAAGTTCCCTGAGTAAACACTGTTTTAACGAATAGAATGTTGAGCTGATCCACAGTTAGCATTGATTTAGGAATACAACAATCTAAAATACAATGATAATATCGTTTGGTTACTGTATTGTTGGGGTTGTGGTAGAAATAGAAATAGAATGTGAGAATGTGACTGTTGGTGAAAACAACCCACAGTTTTTTCTGTTACTCTGCCATGTCCCTTTGTCTCCTTCATGCTTTTTCTTCTTTTCCAGCCTGACAAAGGGAATAGCTTACTCTAAAAGCCATTGCCATAGCAACACATCGAGTTCCCTGGCAGCACTCTTTGCTTACCTCTCTGTCGTCTCTTTCTTTTCAGGGTCTGAGGGCTGCAGACCATGACCCCACAGCTCCCCCCTATGACTCTCTGCTGGTGTTTGACTACGAGGGGAGCAGTTCCACCGCCGGCTCCCTCAGCTCCCTGCACTCCTCGTCAACCTGTGGAGACCAGGATTACGATTACCTCGGCGACTGGGGGCCACGTTTCCGCAAGCTGGCCGACCTGTACAGTGGAGGGGACGACTAGCGTTATCGGCTCTCCACTAATGGATCCCGCTCTACATCCCTTGCTGCAAGGTTTAGGTAGTGGGTGGGTTAAAACAGATAATATTGGATTACGTTTGGGATTTGGATCGGCACTTCTGTATTTCAATGGAACAGCTTGTTTACGAGACCTGCTGCCTCTTGAGGGCAATTGATGACGGCAATGGACCATGGGGACTCTTGGCCTAGCAAGGCCTCCCACTGACGAGCATTCAATGAACCGGATCTGAGAGTTAGCTGTTGTGCTTATAAATGTGTGCCGTCTGAACAAAGTGAAGACTGAGAGCTACGATAGCCATGCTACAGACGCTCACGGACACTTGAATCTTACAGTACAGCAACACTGGGGTCAAATGTGCCTTTTTGTGCATTCTTTTGATTGTGTTCACTCTTGATACTGTATGTAGATTTAACGTTCCCTAGGGTTTTGCAGCAGCAACTACAGGGACATATGCCATTATGAGTGTATGTGTATGAATTATCCCCTTCATTATTTGTATTTATGTTCATGTGTGTGTGTGTGTGAGTGTGTGTCTGCGTAGGTGTGCGTGTGTATGTGAGAGAGAAAGAGAGAGATAAGAGACAGTGAATCATTACCATGACGATACACTGGATAGATTCTTTAAAGGATGAAGACTGCTTGGGAGGCCTTGGATGATTCTACCAGCAAAAACATGGCCTAACTGTGCAGCTCTGTGCCCAAACAGCTCAAAGGAAACACATGCAGGGTGATTCACGCCAACCTTCTGTTCTGTTCTGTTGTATTGTGTTTTTTTATGGAGTCAGCACCGTTTAAAAGCATAATGTTATGTTTACCAGTAACTGGAAAGATACAAAACATCAGCATATAGAGGCATCATGTGAGTGAAAGTAGTTGCATCAAGTAGAGCTTCAATCAGATATTTCTATACACTTTACAGACACAAAACTGTACACATTGTTTCTCTCTATTGATATTAAAGCAGACTAAACTCTTACTGATGTAGGACAGTTAGGAATACCAAAGTTATTTCTGTGTGCTTTCATATTTGGGAAAATTGCCTTTTAAAAAGTAGGATTTGGATCAAACATTTTGAGTTTCCTTCCACAGGTGTCTCTCAACAGTTTGCTGGAATTTTGGCCCATTCCCCCTGACAGAAGTGGTGTGAATGAGTCAGGTTGGTAGGCCGACCTGCTTACCCACACCTTTTCAGCTATGCCTATACATTTCTATAGGACTGAGATCAGGGCTATGATGTCCACTTCAAACATTGACTTTGGGGACCTTAAGCAATTTTAAAACTAATTTGCGGATACGGATGTTGTTCACTGAGGTCTTTAGATGTTGCTTCAATATTTCCACACAATGTTCTTTCCTCATGATCCCATTGATGCACCACTTGCAGCAAAACACTCACACAACATAATGCTTCCACCACAGCACTTCACAATTGGAAGGATGTTATCAGGCTTGTTCTCCCCTTTTCCTCTAAGTCTAACAAGGTTCATTATGGCCAAACTCTTCGATTTTCATTTCATAAGACCTCACATTTCCACAAAATGTGGTCGTTGTCCCTGAGTTCATTTACAAATTGTAATCTGTTTTTTATGGTGCTTTAGTAATAGTAGTTTTTTCTTCCCAATTGGCTTTTCAACCAGTCTGTAAGAAACTCATTCCACAGTGGATAATGACACATTAATCTCCGGGACAAGGAAGCTGTCCCGGATGTTAGTGTGAATGTGGCATCTTCACGCATCTGGAAATTGCTCCAAACGATGAGCCAGACTTTTGCAGCTCCACAATTCTTTTCCTGATATCTTGGCTGTTTATTTATGTTTCCCATGATGTCACAGAAGGAAGCATTGTGTGTGTGTGTGTGGTTGAGGTGTTGCCTTAAATACATCCATTTAACTCAAATGTGAGTCAACGTATCCGAAGCCTAAGAAGTCATGACATCATCATTTATGCTTTCCTCCAGATTGTCCAGACATGGTAATCTGAGGCTGGGGACACACTGCATGATTGTTTTGCACGATTTTACCCTTGATTCCCAGTTGGAAAAAATCTGCATCAGTCTCCAGTGGTTGTGGTCGAATGACAGAACGAGTTGGCCTAAAAATCTGAGATGGGGGGGAAGACTGGAGTCTGCAAGTGTGTGAGGGGAACCAACCCCACCCGTCAGTCACACAAACATGTTTGAATTTTTTGACCTGAATTTAGTCGGGTAGGTAGGGTGAACTAATTACCAACCCAACCGCAAATGAGTGTTAGCCAATGAAAAAGAAGCTGGTACATGACATCATCTCTGAGCCATTTGTTGTAGTGATAAAAAAGAAAAGGAAAACTAACAAAAAACTAGAAACAGAAATCCAAGAGAAAAATACAGCAAATAATGTACAACCATATCGAAATAAACCAAACGATTCAGATATGGGACATACTGATTTGCTCTTAAATTAACAGGTGTCAGTAATTTATAAAATAAATGTTTTTTTTTATTCGAGCCTAGTTCAAAGAATTGGAATCGCAGAAAAAATATTTTCCAACAAGACCAGAGTTTTATCATACATTCATAACTGTTATTTCTGGTATCCAGTCCAAACATCATTTTTGTCTGTTAAGATACAAATAATAACATGTTTAGAAGAAAGCCAACATTAAGTTAGTCCAAACTGTTCAACAATCTCACATGGAAAAAATAAATGTTCCAATCGACAAACTCAACACGAGAATTACCAAAAATACCGTCAATACATCATAAAATGGAATCGCTTTCATTTCATAGTGGAGAGGAACAGAATATGGTCTGTCTGAATTCCCACCACCTACTGGTATGTTGTTTACTGGTTTCCGTTTCCTGGAAGGTAAACATATTTCACAGGGTCTGGAAGATTCAATATTTTTTTTAAATGCTGTAATATTTACTCTCTGATTTTCTTTTATTGTGAGTCTTTTTATGCATGTACAATTTTAAAATATAAAGCTTTATTTTCGTATGTAGAGGCCAAATAAGAGCATGATAGAAGTACAATTTGTGGTTAAAAGTATCTAATCTAGGGACATGAATGGGCACTGATATTCCTCTAGTATTTGGGGACATAACCATTGGATCTTTTATGATTTTTTCATTTTATAACTTGCAAGTTCTCAGCTGTAGAAGGAAAGCAGAATTTGAGCGACAGTCAAAGTATTTAATTTTACACAATGTAATTATGATTTTCAACCACCAGGTGGGGGTGTCTGCAAAGTTCCAACTCCATGCTGCAAGTCTGGGACTCTAATGTATTTAAAAGGGTTAAATGATGGCCCTGTGTGGAGCTCATCATCCCTCAGCAGTAACTGTGAGGTGTGTGATCCCAGGTCAGGAGGCAAAAATCTGTTCAACTAGTCAGTTAGTGTGAACTCCAGGTCTCTTCACAATCTGAAGACTGAAAGCTGTGTAATGTGTCCCCAGCTTTAGTAAACTTCAAACTTTGAAGAAGTAGTAAGAGAAAATAACTAAAACATTATGTCCTTTATTAATCCAGTATTAAGCAAGTAGAACTAAATTTTGGTAATCCAAATAGACCTAAAACAGGAGTATAAATGAGGTAAAATACGTAAACAGAGAGTAAAACACAAAACAATGTATATCTTTAAAACCAAGGTATTTGTGTGTCAAATTCTTGCTAGAGTCTACAGTCCCTTAAGGCCTTCAGCATTCTTGTGTCTTTGCAGAATGTCCACCCCATAAACCAAGTGAAGAAAGTCACTGCAGTGTCCCACATTCATTTCAGATACAGAACAGTTATGGCTGAAAGTCATGCAGCTGTGCTTTATCAGTGCTTTATGGTTCTGTCTAATCAGAAGAATGTTTATGATTACTGATATCACACTGTATGATACAGGCAATGCATGCATATGTATCATATCACACTGATATAGCTGCAGCCCAATACTGACAGCTAAGATTTTTCTCTGCAAACACGTATAATTGAAAATCACTTCATAGGAAACAAATCCATCTTTTAACCAGGAATACACTGAATTAATAATTAAAACACCTGCCAATCTCTTAAAATGTTAACAAGCAGAAAACTGTATTGATGCGGCTCAAATGTTCAAGTTGTGGCTTTTTAAAGTGTCATCTGAAGTGGATATAAAGTTAGCTTATTTACAAAACGAAGAAGAAAATACAGGAAAAAGTTTAGCGTCTTCTATAAAGTGATTTCCATTTGTGCAAGAGTAAAAAACTGAAAGGTAAAAACATCAGTGCTAAACTAAATCCGCACAGAAATTTTCAAATGTGTCAAAAAGCATTTAAAGCTGTTTTTGTTTGTAGAAAAGCGGCAGCATTATATCAGAAATACCGATGGGATCAGGTTTTCCTGCTAAGTCGCAGCTTTCTATACGATCATTGTAAGAAACATGTTATTTAAAGCTAGAGCTGTAGAGCAGGGTGGCTTTTCTTTGCCGGTTTGAGTTTCCTAAGCTGATGAGAGGACTTGTTCAGTGATGGTGAAATCTAGAAAGATACTTTATGTTTTTTTATGTTTTGTTTTGCTTTAATCACAGTGTAACTTTTACAGTTGGTCGCCAATATAGGGTGTTATCAGTTGAAGTTTTGAAGGTGATCCTCTGCTGTGGTGGACTACATACAGAAATGGCTCCGTTTCCTCTGTCTGGAGATGATTTGCCTTAGTGTTTTCTGATAATCTCCAACTGGCTACTTACTGTAAGCTGAAATCTGTACAAATTGTATTTTTTCTTGTGATGTTCTTTTGGCTGTGATCTCTTACAATGACATGCTTATATCCTCAATCCTTGTATATGTCTAATTTGGATCACAAATTAAAATGTTTTTGCATGTTTATCTTTTTATTTTATTACTAAAAGTAATATCTTGTACTTTTTTCGCAACAACAAAGAAAAATGTAATTGGCACCATGAAGGATGCGAACCTAATGATTAAAGAGTTCAGTCAAATTTGAATCCCTGTTGGCCCATCCAGCAGAGAACTCATGTCTTAAATAGTAATATTGTTGTGTAAATTCAACATCTAAGGGGAAATGCAGCAGTGGTTAGAGAAAGATATAACACTCCATATGTTATCTGTATAGAAGTGAATCATGATTGGAAAATAACTCTAGTAAAACCTGCTTAGTTCTTAATTTGGAAGTACTACCTTAGTAATACAAATTTAACACAGGCAGCAGATACACACTAGAAACTAGGTTTACAGTCATGTGTGAAATGTGCAGTGTAATCAATTATTTATTCCCACGTCTTCACTGACAGTAGACATGGGAGTGGTGTAGCGACATTTGCTCTAAAAGTGTTGTGGTCTACTTGAACCTGCAGCGCTGTCACAGTTGGAGAATTTTAACCCAGAAGTCTGAGTTATATATAAAAACCAGAAGATGTCAGGGAACAGTTAGCTCTAACACCAACCACAGAGTGGATCGGAAGTCGCTAACACTGAATCAATACTGGCAGTGGGTGAAGCAGCAGATGTGGTGTGCAGATTTCTGTGCTAAGAATTCAACAAAGATTTTAATGTTAGATGAATGTTAGTACTCTGCTTTTCAATTTTAAATGAAACGTTTCAGAAATAACTAAAGAATTCTCCATTTAGCTAAAATATTAAAAGCTAGCAAGTAAAGCTGATGTGTAAATTGGCTTGTATAAAAGAGGCATGTCTTTATTTGTGTGTGCAAACGTGACACAATAGTAGCCTATTTCTTAAATCGATTATATTTGTCTAGTTTGATATGTGATAATTAACGTTTTTTTCCTTCACATGTAGTACTCAGTAGTAAACAGGGCACAACCAAAGCAGTTCACAGTTTCACTGAGTAGTAAGCAGTTTCTTTCAAATCAGGATGACATGATCAGTATTGTTCATGGTTTCAGTTATATATAGAGCCAATGAAAGCTGCTTATCTGTCTTAATTTGTACTTCAAGGTTAGTTCTTTGTCATTAGACAAAAGATGAATTCAAAAGAAAATGAAGTACAGAAGCTGAGATGTGCTGTGATCTTGCAAGAACTGTGGATGAGCAACATGGGAGGGCGCAATAAAAATAAAACGGTGCAACTTGACAGCCTAATAAAAACAAGCCAAACTTAGAAAAGTTTTAAATACTGACATCTGTCTTACCTTCCTTACACAAGAAACTAAACAAAGAAACATTGGGCAGCTTTCTGCATAAGTGTTTCATGGATATAATTATGGTTAAATCAAGGTCAGAGACCGAACATCCAGAAGGAGAATAAGGAGCTATCCAGCCTAGACATCAGGCTCAGACTAGTCCTTCTTGAATTTCTTCACAAGGAAGTGTTTCCAAAGTGACAAAGGAATTAGGCCAGGAGCAGGTAGCTTTGTTTGCTGTTGACAACCATTGTCTGTAGGTGTTTGGACGTTTAGTTTCATCAAGGGGTCGTGTTAACCAAATATGTTCTGTTTTTGACGGTTGTAACCAAAGCATCTGATGTCCATCCGTCATTTTGACAGATTAGTATTCACACCTCTGACCACAACATGGTGCAAATGAGCAGACAATTTAAACTTTACATACAGGTATCTAAATTAATCAAAAAGAAAAGATTCCCATGAGAGCATCAATTTAAACCTGGACACCGTATTCAATGCATCTCGTTATCTGGCAGCGGACAGCGCATTGAGGACATAATTAATGACGGAGACTCTGATTCAGGCAGCAACCACTAACAGCAAATGATAGTTTTTAAAAGGTTCTGGGGCAGGGTGATGTGGGGATGTTGTCAGGGGCGGTATCCGAGCGGAAAAACAGTACTGAGGAGGATAGGTGAGGGGTTAATATTTCAGTGGTGATTATAGTTTCAAAGTTTTCCAGAGGAAATAGATAGTCCTACGTTCCAGTACGATGATAAATTCCTGGAGGAGGTAAGTAGGAAGTCAGTGATTGAGACTGACTGGGACCCGGTGAACTGAATGATGTGTGATCCGGTGTCTCCTTGTTGCAGGTGGTGAAGCGTAGGAGGGTGGACAGGCAGGAGATCGGCTGGAGCATCTAGCAGGTGAGTGTTTACATGAGGATCCAGGGAGCAAACAAAGGACAGGGAACTTGACAAGAGCGAGGGATCAAAGACTAGGAAGGAACATCCAGGGACAGGAACCTACGAGGAAGACATGGAAGGTATGTAACACTTTTGCAAAATAATTCTTAAAGCACGAGCTGAGTTATTGAAGTGGCCTGTTATCAAAGATCTAATTGTTTCATATGTTTCCAACAGAGCACTTCGCTCTCAGACTGCAGGTTTACTTGTAGTTCCTAGGATTTCTAAAAGTAGAATGGGAGGCAGATCTTTTAGTTATCAGGCTCCTCTCCTGTGGAACCAGCTCCCAGCTTTAGTCCGTGAGGCAGACACTCTGTTTACTTTTAAGGCCAGGCTTAAAACGTTCCTTTTTGATAAAGCTTATAGTTAGAGTGGCTTAGGTCATCCTGAGCTAGCTCTGTAGTTATGCTGCTATAGGCTTAGACTGCTGGAGGACAGACTGACCAATTTTCTTGACTATGCTACTTCCTTTACTACTACTACTTTCCAGTTGTATTACAGTACATTCTGTTATTTCGACTGTTAACTTTGTTTTCTCTCAGTGTTTTTCTCTCCATAGAAGATATACCTGGTCTGGTATCCTGCTTGGCTGCAATGCCCTGTTGGACGGGGGGCATCGACTGGGATGATGCTCCCAGTAACTTTCTGTAACATAGAAAGTACTTTTATATCAGATCTTCTGTTCCTTCTGTGTTTCTGCTCTGGCTTCTCAAACCCCCAGACGGTCGTGACAGATGGCCGCTCCTACTGAGCCTGGTTCTGTTGGAGGTTTCTTCCTGTTAAAGGGGAGTTTTTCCTCTCCACCGTCGCTACATGCTTGCTCAGTCTGAGGGATTGCTGAAGGATTGCTGTGGTTGGAAAGTCTGCATCAACGGGCCCCAACCTCACGTCAATGACGCAATCTGCTGGGATTCCTTAAATAGGAAACTTTTTAACTATTTGGAATGTTTGTATAAATGTATTGAAATGACTTCTTGTTAAGTGCCTTGAGATGACATCTCTTGTGAATCAGCGCTATATAAATAAACTGAATTGAATTGTTACCACGCTAGGCGGGTAAACCATGTGGCATCAGCCTCAGGGAACCGCTCCTCTTTTAAACTCCGCCTAATCTAGCACTGATGAAGATGATGTGAATCAGCTGGTGGTTTTAGGTCCAATCGTTTAATTTTATGTTTTATTTGTAGTTCTCTGTTCAGCTTAAATATTATTTAAAATGAAGAAATAATACTATTGAATATGTTGTCATTTTAAAAATTGACGAGTAAAAATAGATTATGCCCGACTTTTTTGGAATCCATCAATCAAAATGACAGACAACAAAAATATATAGTGCCACCTTTGGTTTCATCTGTTTTTCTAGTTTGATTTTTCCTGTTAATGTACTTAGATCCATTTTCCTTCCACTGTGTGTTTTACTTCTTGGTTTATTATTATTTGGGTATTAGATCCAGGTTCCTTAGATTCGTGTTCCTTTCTATTTACTGTTTATGTTAGGCCTGGTTCACACAACAGGCCACTTTTTGCCCCGATTTTCCCCTTCCGATATGCCCTGATTATCAGAAAGGCTCTTAAGACAATTCTAACAGATATTCCTGCTGTGTGGGGAGTGTTCATAGTGCTCTGGCCTGCTCAGAAGGACGTTGAGACTGCTCTGATCACAAAACATGTTGGGCCTGGTTCACACGGCAACATTTTAAAGTGGTCGCATGATTTCCAAACCTTGAGAGAGCACACACATAGTAATATAAAATCATGGATATAACCGTTTTGATCCTACAGTGTGTGGTGTGCGGACACACGGCAATTACAAGACACCACACACAAACTGATTTTACTCATGAGAGGTAAAGCCATTCAGGAATCAAGGTGATAGGCAGCAATACGACTTGAAAGTGTCTGTTTTTAGTTTTAAAGTGTCGACTCACCTGACCACAGTCCACAAATGAATAGAAACATAAATCCGTCAGAGCAAAGTGTGTAACGATGTTTCCCAGTGAAAACAACCCAATAATTCACCTCCATATCTCTGAATAGACAGTATAAGTCCCTGCTCCTGCTGTGTCCACTCCTTTATCCAACCCCTTTTCTTTTTGTGTCATTTTTTTCTCTGTTAACAAGTCCACAAACTATTGCCAATGCCTCATCCTCGGCACCCATATTTATTTACTTCTTTAACTTTAGTCACACTTTATGTCGTGCCGTTTTGTGAGATTTTCTGTCTGAGCTTAGAATGTTTGTGAGTAAAATCGGATTTTGTGTGGTGTCTCATCATTGCCGTGTGGCTAACTTTAAAATCCTGCCATGTGAACTAGGCTTGAGCCTAACTTTAACATGTCCTAATTTCCCCTGCCTGCTCTCTTCCCTAGCTGCATCTTTCTACCTCAGGTTAGACCCTCTGATTCCTGTGCCGCTCTCCACTGTGTATTTAAATCTGGCTATCCTCAGTGCTCTCAACTGGTTCTCCGCTGCACTGCGTTGTTTATCTCCATTCTTCCCAGTGTTTACTTCCATGTCCTCCAGCATTGTACATTGTAAAATTGTTTTTGTTCATTTTTTTTTATTATTAAAACCTGCTCCCTCAGTTACCCACACTTGAGTCCAATCTCAAACCGCAGCATGACACAGACACTGAGGGACAATGTAAAAAAAAATGGTACCAAAGGAATGATGCAGCTGTCCAGACAGATAGGTTTGTGTATCTTGGCACACTTTCTCTTCCACACAATAACCCTAATAAATACAGTTTTAACAATTTCAGACTACTCTATTAATTGGAACAAATCAAAGTCCTCTAACATTAATCTCAGTCCAACCATTCTTTTACAGAATGAGAACATCAGGTACTTGCTGAAAGCAACTCTAAGTTTAAGTGTAATAAAAGGTTTAGTGTAAAGGACTTTGAGGGGTCAGTATGACTGGAAAAGTGCAATTTAAACTCAGTCAAATTGCCACAAATCCCAAGAAAAAAAATCATGTTGAAACTGGAGCATAAAACAGGCACTAGTAAGTTTCAATCAATTAAATATGTTTGAATAATCTTAAACATTACTTGGAATTTATTGGAACCCAACAGAGGATATTTGTTGGTATGAGGGCCCAATAATATTATTTTTTTTTCTACTGCGCTTGTGGGTTCAATATGAATGAAACGTACAAGTATCTTGTTAAATGATTAAGTAGCACATGTGTTCCAGTAGGTCGGAAAAGTTTTTCTTTTGACATGTAAAATTTTTTGTTTTTGAAAAAAAATCTAAATAGTGATTAGGTTGTACCCAACTCTGCCACCAATTCAGCAAACTTCTTTCTATAGCAGCAAAAGCAAGTTCGATCATGTTTGATGGGAAGTATCGGTGCACAGTCATTTTAAGATCTCTCTAGAGATGTTCAATGGGATTCAAGTCTGGGCTTTGGCTGGTGTTTGGCTGCATTGGTAAAACAAATGCCCCCTCCCTCTGATGGAGGTGCTATGTGGTTACAAGAATTTGATGTGCTGACAGCTGGACAGACTTTGGCTTTGGGTGATTTCAGGGCTGTGATTACTAGCTCTGTGAGCTCACATGATGTGCTTGATATTGAAAGATGTGCTGGCACAACACATACATCTGACGCTACTCAATTTTTACAGGCAATCGCTAATATTGGGTTGGCAATGAGGTAGAAGTATCTACTCCCACCCTGCGCTGGACACCAAAAAAAACTCCCCGTGAATATTTAGACAACTCCAAGGACCTGTGGATTAGACACACTGGTCACCACCCAGGAAATCAGGAGGTTCAAAGGGAGTGGTTTAGACAGGCCATCATAGAAGGGGTCCCCATTGGAGTAAAAGAAAAAATGTTAGCCAATCCTGACTTGTCTGGCAGTGCATTACATGTATGGGAAAGACACTTAATGCATCATTTGCAGGGGCAAAAGGAAAAATCAACAGCTGAGGAAAAGCAGATTAAAGAACTCCGAACCCAGGTCCTAAAATTACAGCTTTGTGAAGCCAGGAAAAACATAACAGAGGATAAGAAAAAGACCAAAGACAGTGCGGAGAGTAATCAGATGGTGACACGGGCAGCTGCCCACATGGGAGGTGCCCTTCCCCACACAGCATCCACGACAGGGGCAGGGATACAACCAAGGGGGGGTTACAGAGGAGACTATATGGGTGGTTTGAACCAGAGGGGCAGATATGGACGAGGCAGAGGAAGGGGTGGAATGCAAAGGGGAGGTGCTTGTGGTCAGGATGGTCATTGGACCCGGGAGTGTCACTTTAACAGAGGCAGAGGGCGTGGTTTTGGAGGAGGACCACCAAGAGGAGGCGCAATAGCACCCAACCCACACGCTGCAACACCACCAACACCTGGTGGTCAATACCCACTGGCTGGATGGGATCATGGCTAAGATCCTAACCATTATTGACACATACCCCTGATAAATCCTGACAGTAGGGGAGGGGCAGACCCTATGCTGTCATTAAAGGTTTTAACAACAACGTTGCCATTTTTGGTGCATACACGAGCAACTTATTCTACTGTTCAACAAACCCTTCCGAATGTGTGAATGTTGTTGGATTCCCTGAAGAGAAGCAGAAAATGCCAACGACTCACCCACTGCCTGTTTCAGTGGGTAATCAGACTGTCCTATATCCTTTTGATGTTTCTCCACATGTGTCTGTGAATTTGTTGGGGAGAGACTTGTTGATCAAGCAGGGAGCATCTATTCTGTGTGTTGCTGATGGGCTGAAAGTAACTTTAATGGAACTTCATATGTGTGCTCCAGTCTTGCTTCCTCTCACGCTCAGTGCCTCCTTTAACCGCTTCCTGAACTCAACAAATATGCTGACATTTATTGGGGCCTCTTGTAACCCAAGAGCCCTGAATGCCCAGGGGTGCTTGCCCTTTACCAGCGCTGGAAGTCCTGGATCTCACTCCTCCACCCATATATCGCGCCTACTGATCCTACCCATGTCACTCTTTTCTATGATAGAGATGTAGATGAGTGTTATAATGAATCTTTTCAGACAGAACTAGAAGGAATAATCTGGGACATCACATCTAGCTGTATTTATGTGTGGGCTGAGGGCAAGGCCGCCTTAATGCACGGGCCAACCGGGGCGGTTGCCAGGGGCCTATGACGCTCAGGGGGCCATCATTTCAGGTAAAAAAGAACGCCAAAAGAAACAATGTTTTATTACTTGTCAGGTTTTCTGTCAATCATCTTATATGCTAATTTAATGCTGCTGATTGATCCAAATTACAAGTGACCTACTTCACCCACGTGGCCTCTAAAGTTCCCATTGCATCATGAGCTCACCAATCAAACAATTTAGACAATTTCAGGGCGTGGTCATCTGGATGTAAAGAAACGTGGAAAAATGTCAGGGAAGTAATTTTAGACTAGTGCTCAGAAAAGAAAAGCGATTCGTGAGAAGGAGCTTCGAGACAAAGAAATAAGAAAGAAAATGCCTAAGCTGACAGAATTCTTTAAGTCAGCTAAAGAAGTTGGACATGGCTAGCTCTCTGACACACCGGGCAGAGAGGAGGATGCAGCAGCACCTGTAGGCATGGAGCAGCCCGCGCAGCAGGGAACCGCAGGTGAGGAGGCGCAGCCGATCGGAGCGAGACATGTGAGATTTTTGGATACATTCTACTGCAGGTTTTCTTTAAATGTAAATCAATAAGCACTTGCTGACTGTCACATTGGCCATATTGCTGCCCATGGTGCTGAAAGGGGTAGGTGTGTGTGTGTGTACATGTATAGCTATACTTGTGTGGACCAACCTTTGACAGGCCACCAGCATTGTGTGGACATTTGTAGTTGTGAGGACATTTTGCCTGGTCCCCACAATGTTTAACAAGCTATTAAACTCTACTAGTTAGGTTTAGAGGTATGGTGTGAATTAGGTTTAGGTTAAGGTTAGGGTTAGGCATGTATCACTAATGGTTAGGTTTAAGGAAAGTGTCACGGTTAGGCATAGTAAAATCAATGGAAGTCAATACAATGTCAACACAAGTATAGCAAGATGTGCGTGTGTGTGTGTGTGTGTGTGTGTGTGTGTGTGTGTGTGTGTGTGTGTGAGAGAGAGAGAGTGTGCATGATGCACACCTTAAACTCTGTTCTTTAAAGAGAAGGTCCTTGCACTGACTTGTTAGCTGCTGTTCTTTGTTTCTGCTGTCATCACTATTTGATGTTTATGCATCATGTTTATGGTGGTATTCACTACTTTGTTATATGTTTTATGGTGTTTTATGGGCTACTGAGCCTCTCTGCCCCGGGGCAATATATCCATCTCATCAGGCTAAAGATTTGGGACCTATGGTAAAAAAAAAGACCTTAAACTTATCTGACTGGACACCCACTCAAATTCCAAATGTGTGGGTTTGCCAACCCTCTAAAATGTTTAAAATACAGGGAACCGCACAAAAGCTAATTCTTTTACAACATGAACAGGTGTCAAGGCAACATGAAAGGGAATGAACAGATCACCCAGATGCAGAGAGTTTATTGAGCAGCTTACCTCTCACATTTTGGTCACTGGGCCCCACTGATGTTGTATTGTGTGCAGAATGTCCCCCAGTTATGTTGGAGCTGACCCCAGGACCACCCATCTGGCAGCCCCAATACCCACAAAAACCAGAAACGGAGGAAGGGATGGGTGAAACCATTGAGGACTGAAGCTGACAGTGTACCAGAAGTCTAGGAAGATGATTATGTAAGTCATTTTAATCAGTTGCGAGCTCTTGTTTCAGGATTTGCTGACCAGGTGAGGGACCAGCATCCCACCAGGACTGGTCCAGATCCAAACACAGCTCGGTGGGTCCTTTTAAAGGTCATCAAAAGAAAGTGGTCAGCACCAAGGTGGACAGGACCTTATGAAGTGGTGGAGAGAACCTCCCATGCAGTAAGGCTGAAAGAAAAAAAAGGTGAAACCTGGCATCACTGGAGCCAGTAGGGATTAGTGGCTGAGAAAGCAACAAGTGGCCTCCAGGAAACAGCAAAGGACCTCAACCGACTCCAAGAAAAGAACTCTGACTGGGCTGAGTTAGAGACATCCCAGACCCCACCAAAAGAGGCAAAATAATCCTCTGGTCTGTGGCTTTCAGTTGCTGAGGTGGTCTTACCCTCAGGAACAGAAGAAAAACACTGTTAGCTGTATCATGGTGAAGTGCTAGTAACCTCTCCCCAAGGTCATAGAAGGACGATCACAATTCCCAGCCAGAAGAAGGAGCCAGTGTCTCCAGACAACAAGAAGACCAACAAATAAATACCTGCACTTTGTGCATCGTGATTACTGTATAGTTTATCATTTCTGTTGGCTTTTTGCTGAGCTTAGTTTAGTTTGCAGTTACAGGACACACCCACCTGAAATGATCCAGTTAATTAGGTCCAATCTGGATTGCTGAGAAATGGAAGGTCTGATTTACTTTTTCTTTGACTGCATTCAAGTTGTACATTTTAACTATAAGTTTGAATATATTTAAGATTTTAACATTTGCATTTACAGCATCTAAGTTTCACATTTTTAGCTTTAAATTTTAATACATCCAAGATTTCAATATTCCATTTGTTTGATTTTACATCTGTAGCATTAGGTTTCATTAGCATTTGAATCCTGTAGCTTACAGTAGCTTTAAGCTCTCATACACTCAAACACCCTTGGTCTAAAGCAGTTTTATTGTATGCCTATTTTGGTTTCTTTGTATCCTCATTACTTAAATTCATTTGTTGCCTCAACTGCATAAAGTTGCGGTATACTGTTGAGTGCTAGACGATTTAATGCTCCTGTCCCAGAGGTTGCTGGGATAGTACAAGGAAAAGACAACTCCAGTCATGAAGGGTGTAGGTTACCAGGTAACTGGAGGGGGTGGAAATGTATGTTAGTTTTGGGAACAGTGGCTGTAGTAATAGTTACTCTGATTCTTTGGGGACATGGGGAATTCTGCAGTCTGATCTCCTTTTAGGCAGATCAAAATGGAGAATTGTGGGATGGGTTATATGTATTGTGTGATTTGCTATGATTAAACCTGCCTAATTATACTCTGACATAACTTGTAATATTAAAGGTCACTCCGTTGTTACATGCACAGGATGGGGGTTCGCTTCCCTTGCTTGCCTGCAGCTGTAACCATTACTTAGACACAAACCAACTGTCTGTTAGATAAGAGAAAGTTAATTTTTGTTTTTCAGCCCGGTGAAAAGACTGCACTCCCTGTACTTTGGATACTATGATGAGTGAATAGACGGTGGGAAAATACTGAGTGCTGGACAACGAGGAGTGACCAATATAGACATAACACAGGCAGGCTTAAGGTTGTGTCTCCAGATATATCTGTAAACTTCTTTGTGACAAATAAAGAGGTTGAAATTAGAAGTCTTAACTTGGCTGAATCCCTTTTCATCAGCCAACCTGGAGAGGTTGACTTTTTACTGATATTTTTGCCTCAACACACTGCAGTGAAGAGCAAGGGACATTTAGGTGCCCTAAAAGTAGCCAGACATGTCTAAGTTCAACGCAGAACACACGCTTAGAGATAGTCACACTCTTAAAACTGAAAGGATTATTAGTTTCCCATTTAGAATTTAAATTTTTTAGGTTTTCTGTGAGCCCTAATTCTGCATGGAGCGAGTTTACAGCCCCCATTCAGTACCAGGCCTCTTTACAACTCGACATGCTGAGAAAGCCATTTTCCATCTATCAGTTGTGTTGGAGCAGGAACAGATCAACCAAGCACCTTTCACACCCCCTCCAATTTGGATTTAGACACAACCACTCCACAGAAACAGCCACATGTTTGCTGTTGGAAAAGGTTAAACACTCTCTTGACATTGTTGGTGCAGTGTTATGATTTATAACAGGCCTTCGATATTGTGAATCATAATCTACTCATTTTAAAGCATTCAACTTTTAATTTCTGAGAGCGATCAGCGTCTTGGTTTCAATCACATTTAAAAATGCGTGAACAATGTGTCATCAACCATACTAAATCCTCTTTTCACAAAATTGAAACATGAATTCCCCAAGGAACTATCTTAGCCCCCATTCTTTTCAGCTTGTATATTAACAGCCTTCCTGACATTTTTCCTTAAGTTACAGTTTACAGTTTGCAACTGTACGCTGATGACACGGTCATTCACGTATCTGGTAGAAGATGGGTCACAGTCAATGAAAAATTAAACAGTAGCTTACAAAAAATATCAACTTGGCTCAATGACTCCTGTTTGATCCTGAATACAAAGAAAACAAAGTGCATTTGCTTTTCCATCAGGAAAACTTAACTGGAGTCTTTGCCAGTTCAAATTAAAGGGGATTCTATTGAGCAAGTTTTAGAGGAAAAATACTAGGAATAATTTTAGATTCCAAGTTGAATTTTAAGTCATGTTAAAAAAATCTGCAAAAATCTGTCAGATCAAACATAAATTGTTTTAGAATAATAAGAAAATGCTTGAACTTTGAGTGTGCAGAGATGTTCTCAATTTCTATAGCTGTCCTACGGAGCTACGGTCTGGTCACAAACTCACGAAACCACTCCCAAACTACTGGAAACTCTTTACAATTGGGCTTTGAAAGTTGTACATCAAAAGCCAATTAGATTTCATCACTGTAATATTTTAGCTAAGTTCAGTATTTTAGATTTCGCAAATTTTAATAATTTCAAGCTTTTAAAACTGATTTTTTTAAATGTCTCAGTGGTCTTCCACCTAAACCACTAAGTGATTGTATCAATAAACTACAGGGCTGTAGCAGCAGAGCAGCTTCAGGGGGAGACTGTAAGGTTCCTTTCTGTAAAACCTCTTTTGCTCAAAGTACTCTATCTGTAAAACGTGCTGGACTTTGGAAGTCACTTCCGGTTCACCTAAAATCTGAGATCAGATTTAATTATTTTAAAAACAAATCAAAAACTGGCTGTGTCAAAAAACAGTACTGTGATCATGTTTAATGTATTAATAATTTGCTACCGTTTCATTTATCAGCTGACTGGTCTGGGAACGCTGTCTAACCCTAACCCCCAGACCAGCTGCTCCTCCCCACATCGCCGCTGGAGGATGGAGTCCCAGGTGTGTGACAGGGTGTACGCCCCCTCATCCCGGTTGATGGTGTCACCCGCTCGCTTCTGTATTTCAATGGACTCCCTGATCCATTGTTTTAATCTATTAGTTTCTGTTGTGATGATTTTGCGGCTGGTCTGGGGGTTAGGGTTAGGGTTTGACAGTGCTTTTGCTCAAAGTACTCTATCTGTGAGAGGTACTGGACTTTGGAAGTCACTTCCGGTTCACCTAAAATCTGTGACCAGATTTAATGATTAAAAAAAAATTATAATCTGGCTGTGTTTAAAAACAGTACTGTAATCATGTTTAATGTATTAACTGTCAGGTTCTAGTCTGATGTATTCTGTACTGTAGTGTCCATTTTAATATGTTCCTGCTATCACTGTATTCCATTTTACTCTGTTTATTGTAGAACTTTAGATTCTGTTATAAAAGCCCATCTAGGGACAAGTGCTGCAAATTAGCTCACGCAATAAGCACCCGGATGCACGCTATGTCATTGTGTATCTGTCCCTATTAAATAAATTCTATAAAGAAAATAATCCACTGCTCTTGATTAAGATCATTTAACCTCAACCTCAAGTGTTCATTCGAGCTACCTATGAGCTAACATATGTCTTAAGACAGAATGCTTGTAAAATAACACAAAGGCATAGTTAAGAGAAATGTGTTTATCTCTACAATGACCTATTAGAGAAAAATATACACAACACACAGTGAGGTTAGGGGTTGGCAATATGGCAAAAATATATCACAATGTTTTGATGGTTAAATCATGACACATACATAAAGACATAGTTATGCATCTTTAAAAGAAACAGTTCACAACTTGAAATTTACAAATTGCTGCCTTGACTTGTTGACCACCAGGTTTTGAAAATGTTTCCAGCTGTGTTGGTCCTGAAATATTACAGATAGTCAATACTTCCCTTCAATCAGGCCATTTCCCAGAAGCCTTGAAAACTGTAGGGACAATACCTCTGTCAAAGAAAACAAATCTAGATCCATCAATAAGCGATCACAGGCCCGTATCCAACCTAACTTTTCTGGCAAATATTGGTGAAAAAACTGTTTATGAACCAATTTACCGCTTTATGATAAAAAAAAAAAAGTGTCTTCAGTGCTTTGCAGTTTAGACTACGCCACAGCAATGAGACTGCATCTGTAAAACTTTTGAATGGTTTTATAACTTGACAGTAGATCTAAGATTTGGAGGGTGACTGTGGCAGTGGGTAGTACTCTTGGAATCGGTAAGTTGTAGGTGCAGTTCCAGCTTCCTTCCCGGTGTGCAGATTTGTACGGGTGAATGTGGCTCAAGTGAAAAGCGCTATATAAATTTAGTCTATTTTGGGAAAATGGATGGGATTTTCTGTTACTGTATTCGTGCAGCTCTTATTTGGCAGAAGGGATTCCTCAAGCGTCCATTCTTGGGCCACTATTATTGGGTCTATGATCTCACTAGCTCAGATTATACTACAAGAAAATCTCCTATACATATGTATGCCGATGACAACTTTATATGTCTGAATCACCACATGAGCACAGCCCACTAAAACTCAATGAGTCGGTGTGAACATCAATCAGTGGATGGGTCAGAACTTTGTTTGACTTAGCATATAAAAGTCCGACGTCATTGTTTTGGGTCCCAAAAATGCAAAAACAGTAATACGCACCCAACTAGACTCAATGGTGCTAAGGTTTACAGAGCATCCAATGAAACTATATTGCGGTTTTAGACTCAGATTTAAATTTGAACCACAGTATGTTACAAATCTGCTTACCATATCCTATAACTATAACATTGCCAAGATAAAGAGTTTTGTGTCAATGCAGGACACAGTAAAACTGGTGCACGCTTTAAATTTCAGTAGGCTACATTATTGTAAAGGCATCTTTACTGGACTCTATAAAAAAAAACAAAAAAAAACAGAATTTTATCAGCCAAAGCCAGGAAATGTATCATATTACACCAGATCCAAAAAAAAAATTTAAAACAGCATCAGATCTCCCTTATCCATGCAAGGATTCGCCTCTTTTTGTTGGGTGTCATTTCATCAAGAATATTTTAACCAGTAAATAATTTAAAAAGTAAATAAAAAAAGAAGCCAGCATATTTGTTATTGAAATTGCATCATTAATAGTAGAATGGCTTTGTGCCTATAGAACACTGTAGCTGAGGAATAAAAATTGATTTCTAAAACTTAAAATAAGTGTTTATTTATGTGTTACCACACCACTTTGCAGGTTTAAATGCATTAAACATCCAATAGAGACACATTTTACACAAATTTCTATGAAACTAAGAGGGAAAGGTGACTTGATTATCTGGTTTATTAAACTTGTTTCTTTGTAATAACAGCCAAGTTAAACATACAATCGTTGTTACTTTAGTGTTAACTTTTCCGTCAGACGCAAACACACCAAGACAGGACGAGGAGGAGGTCGATGCAGCATGTTAACACTAAAATAGTATGATTGGGATGTCGTGCCACTCTGATAACTGGTAAACGAGAAATATTTATAAGAGGTGAAAAGCATCCTGGGTAGAAAACTCCAGCCCTTAGATCCATGGTGAAATAGATCTCACTGATGGCCTCAGTCGGTAGATGGAGGTTCTTGGGTTTCCCGATTAACTGAAATAAGCAATAATAAAAAATAAAAAAGGTATTGTCATTATATTTCAGGAAAGAAATTCCAGATGCAGCGATATAAAGTGATCTATTAGAGTTGTGTAGTAAAAGAATTCAAGTCTATTACCTTCCTCTCTTGCTTTCATACGAGCAACAAAGTTGTAGCTTTTATTCCTTCTGTAGTTCTCATAAGGATCATCTAAAGACACTCCAACACCTTTGTACTGGTCCCATTTATCCCTGATATCTCCTCCTTTGATAGGGTCCTGGATACCTTGTTCTTTAGCCCCCAAACCACCAGAACCACTCCAACCTACAGCCAAAATACCAGTAGCAAAAGGAAATCTGGTCAAGAATTCAGGAGTGAATACCTGCACAATGTCAGCATCACAGATAGAAACATGTATTATTTATACAGCAGTAAACAGAAATGAATGTGCATACCCATCTTCAATAAAAGCTGGTGGCCCTTGTTCTCCTCTCCTAATCTGGAGTCTGCAGACATTTTAGATGAGGAACTGCCTAACCCTGCAGTGGACCTGTAGTGAGAAGCAGAGACTTGGTTCTGCATCTTTTTGTAGCGAATATTGTTAAGAAAACTGATCACGACAACCAGGGAACTCACGAAGGAGAAGAGCTCCGGGATTTGGGACCACGACGGTGCTTAGTTGGAGAATTTGAGTGGGACCTGGATCTGGAGCCAGAGCGACTCCGTGAAGACCTGGATCGACTTCTAGACCTGAACAGCCAGATTAGATAAATATACAGTTAGAGGGAAAAACAGGAATTAGAGAACATTCATGTGGGGGAAGAAAAGAAAAACACGTGAGCTTTGAAGGAATGCAATTAAGTCACACCAGTGGCTCATGAGCTACCAGCTGATTCGACGGGGGTAAGCCGCATTGCGTCATTTCCTGTTGTCACTGTTGCGCTCCCTGTAAACTGTTTGGTGTTCAGAGTCTCTTGAATTGATCTTATTTTCTCTCTGCTGAGCCCTTTCTAAGTTATTTTAACACACAAGCACACTAAAACACACGTTTTGTGGTGGTGTACTTTACGTTTTGGGAACTCCTTGTGTTTCACACAGTTCTTCTTGGGGTGGTAAGGTCTCGCTAGCTCAGTTAGCTTAGCTTCATTGCGGCTATGGCTACTCTTCTCTCTCCTGTCTCTAACTCTTCTCTTCTCTCTTTGTCAGATGTTTAGTTACTTCCCTGCCTCCTTTAGTGATAATGGTAACTGTAATAAATGTAATATTTTTGTAGCTTTGGAGGCGAGGGTATCAGAATTAGAAGCACGGCTCCGCGCTGTTGAAAAACCAGCAGATAGCCGAAGCCCATTAGCCAGCGCGGAGCCAACAATGATAGAACCCCCTAGCTGTCCTCCGTTAGAGCCCGCGCAGCCGGGACCCCAGGCTGGTTGGGTGACTGTACGTAGGAAGCATAGTTCTAGGACCCAGCCCCCGGGCCACCACCAACCGGTCCGCGTTTCTAACAGATTTTCCCCGCTCAGCGACACACCCGCTGAGAAGCAGACCCTGGTAATTGGCAGCTCCATAGTCAGAAACGTAGCATTAGAGACACCATTGACCATAGTCAAATGTTTGCCAGGGGCCAGAACGGGCGACATCAAATCCTACCTGAAACTGCTGGCTAAAGATAAGCGTAAATACAGTAAGATTGTTATTCACGCTGGCGGAAATGACACCCGGTTACGCCAATCGGAGGTCACTAAAATTAGTGTTGCTTCGGTGTGTAAGTTTGCCAAAACAATGTCAGACTCTGTAATCTTTTCTGGTCCCCTGCCTGATCGGACCAGTGACGACATGTTTAGCCGCATGCTGTCATTTCATCAATGGTTGTCTAGGTGGTGTCCTGCAAACGATGTGGGCTACATTGATAACTGGAGAACATTTTGGGGAAAACCTGGTCTGATCCGGAGAGACGGCATCCATCCCACTTTGGATGGAGCAGCTCTTCTTTCTAGGAATATGGCCAAATTTATTAGTCCTCCAAAACACTGACAACCCAGGGTCCAGACCAGGAAGCAGAGTCGTAGTTTAACCCACCTCTCTGCTGCTTCTGTACTGTTACCTACCCATTACCCTATAGAAACAGTGTCTTGCCCACGGCCAAAATTAAATGGATTAAAAGTTAAGCCAACAAAAGCAAATTATGGAAGTCTCACAAAAATAAATACAACTTTGACTGAACAGAAAAATAAATCTATTAAATGTGGTTTATTAAACATAAGATCTCTCTCCTCAAAGACTTTGTTAGTAAATGACTTGATTTGTGATAATCACATTGATTTCCTTTGTCTCACAGAAACCTGGTTGCAGCAGGAGGATTATGTCAGTATAAATGAGTCAACTCCTTCCAATCATTTAAATTTTCACATTCCTAGAAATACTGGGCGAGGAGGAGGAGTTGCAACCATTTTTCGTTCTGATTTACTAATTAGTCCCAGACCAATTGATAGCTACAGTTCTTTTGAACATCTAACCCTTCATTTTCCTTATCCAAGTTGCAAAAGATTAAAACCATTTTTGTTTGTGGTTTTGTATCGTCCACCAGGCCCTTACTCTCAATTCTTGGATCAGATCTCACATTTTTTATCTGATTTAGTATTAAATACTGATAGGGTTATTATAGTGGGGGACTTCAATATTCATGTGGATACTGAAAGTGATAGCCTAAATGCAGCCTTTAGTGCTATTTTAGACTCAATTGGCTTTACTCAAAAAGTACAGGGATCGACCCACTCAGGTAAACACACTTTGGACCTTGTACTGACATACGGTATTGAGTGTGAGGAAATAACAGTCCACCCACATAACCCGGTCCTGTCTGACCACTTCTTAATAACTTTTGAATTTACTTTAACTGACCATTTTAAATCTGAAAGAAAATTTCATTATAGTAGAGCTTTATCAGACAATGTTGTAACAATTTTTAAAGAATCTAACAATTTTTAAAGAATCTGTTCCATTCTTACTGGGTAACACAGTGGATGGCAGCAATTCTATCTCTAACCCTTCAGAAATTGATGATCTGGTTCACAGCGTTACGTCCTCATTGCGTTTGGCATTAGATAGTGTAGCCCCCTTAAAAAAGAAAGTGGCTAGCCATAGGAGGCTGACTCCTTGGTTCAACGCAGAGTTGCGTACTTTAAAGCAGAATACTAGGAAGTTGGAGAGAAAATGGCGCTCTACACACCTAGAGGATTCCTATTTAACCTGGAATAACAGTCTACTGCTGTATAAAAAGACCCTTCGACAAGCTAGAACAGGATATTTTTCATCATTAATAGAGGCAAATAAAAACAATCCTAGGTTTCTTTTTAGTACAGTTGCCAAACTTACACAGAGTCATAGCTCTGTTGAGCCAACTATTCCCCCAGCTCTTAGCAGTGATGATTTTATGGGATTCTTCGTAAATAAAATTAATTCTATTAAAAATAAAATCATTGGCATCCTCCCAAACATGATTACTTCTTCCTCAGTAAATGAGGCAGTATCAGAAAGAACTGTAGATCCTCAGTTGTGCTTAGGCTGTTTTGATTCAGTCGAGCTTTCGGAATCATCAAAAATATTAGCCTCATCTAAACCTTCAACTTGTATGTTGGACCCAATTCCAACCAAATTATTTAAAGAAGTGTTCCATTTGGTTCCTGGCCCCATTTTGGATATGATGAATCTATCCTTAGTAAACGGATACGTACCACAGGAATTTAAAATAGCTGTAATTAAACCTTTACTCAAGAAACCTTCCCTTGATCAAGATGACTTAGTGAATTACAGACCTATATCTAACCTTCCTTTCTTATCCAAAGTCCTTGAGAAAATTGTTGCTAATCAACTCTGTGAGCATTTAAACAATAACGAGCTGTTTGAAGAGTTTCAGTCAGGTTTTAGAGCTCATCATAGCACTAAAACAGCACTGGTGAAGGTTACTAATGATATTCTCATGGCCTCAGATTATGGACTTGTGTCTGTTCTGGTTTTGTTAGATCTCAGTGCTGCTTTTGACACAGTCGATCATAATATTCTCTTAGAAAGGCTTGAACATGTTGCAGGGATCAAAGGAACAGCACTAGGCTGGTTTAAATCATATTTGTCTGATAGATTCCAGTTTGTTCATCTAAATGATAAATCTTCTTCACTCTCAAGGGTTACTTGTGGAGTTCCACAGGGTTCTGTGCTTGGACCAATTCTGTTCACCATATATATGCTCCCAATTGGTAGAATCATTAGACAGCATGGGATAAATTTCCACAGCTATGCAGATGATACACAACTATATTTATCCATAAATCCTGATGAACCCAGTCAGTTAGGTAGATTACAGGCATGTCTGGAAGACATGAAAACATGGATGAACCTAAACTTTTTGCTTTTAAATTCTGACAAAACAGAAGTTGCTGTCTTTGGACCAGAAGTTCTTAAACAGAAACTGATTAGTCAATCACTTCATCTGGATGGCATTAAATTGGCCCCCAGTAATAACGTAAAGAACCTCGGCGTTATTTTTGACCGAGACTTGACATTTAAATCCCATATTAAACAGGTTTCTAGGATTTCTTTCTTTCACCTCCGGAATATTGCTAAAATTAGAAACATCCTGTCCAGGAGTGATGCTGAGAAACTAGTCCATGCATTTGTTACCTCAAGGCTGGACTACTGTAATTCTTTACTATCAGGTAGTTCACAAAATGCCATTAAAAGCCTTCAGTTGATCCAAAATGCGGCAGCAAGAGTTTTGATGAATATTAAAAAGAGAGATCACATTTCTCCTGTTTTAGCTTCCCTTCATTGGCTCCCTGTTAAATCCAGAATAGAATTTAAGATCCTTCTTCTTACATACAAAGCCCTTAATAATCAAGCTCCATCATACATCAGAGATCTAATTGTTCCTTATGTTCCTAACAGAGCCCTTCGCTGTCAGACTGCAGGTTTACTTGTAGTTCCTAGGATTTCTAGGAGTAGAATGGGAGGCAGATCTTTTAGTCATCAGGCTCCTCTCCTGTGGAACCAGCTCCCAGCTTTAGTCCGTGAGGCAGACACTCTGTTTACTTTTAAGGCCAGGCTTAAAACTTTCCTTTTTGATAAAGCTTATAGTTAGAGTGGCTAAGGTCATCCTGAGCTATCTCTGTAGTTATGCTGCTATAGGCTTAGACTGCTGGAGGACAGACTTACCAATTTTCTTCACTCTGCTACTTCCTTTTCTCCTACTACTCTCCAGTTGTATTACAGTACATTTTGTTATTTCGACTGTTAACTTTGTTTTCTCTCAATGTTTTTCTCTACATAGAAGATATACCTGGTCTGGTATCCTGCTTGGCTGCAATGCCCTGTTGGACGGGGGGCATCGACTGGGATGATCCCCCCAGTAACTGAACATCCACTGTGTCCTGTTATTAACTTTTTACTTTCTGTAACATAGAAAGTTCTCTTCTATCAGATCTTCTGTTCCTTCTGTGTTTCTGCTCTTTCTTCTCAAACCCCCAGACGGTCGTGGCAGATGGCCGCTCCTACTGAGCCTGGTTCTGTTGGAGGTTTCTTCCTGTTAAAGGGGAGTTTTTCCTCTCCACCGTCGCTACATGCTTGCTCAGTATGAGGGATTGCTGAAGGATTGCTGTGGTTGGAAAGTCTGCATTAACGGGGCCCAACCTCACGCCAATGACTGACGCAATCTGCTGGGATTCCTTAAATAGGAAACTTTTTAACTGATTGGAATGTTTGTATAAATGTATTGAAATGACTTCTTGTTAAGTGCCTTGAGATGACATCTGTTGTGAATTGGCGCTATATAAATAAACTGAATTGAAAACTGAATTGAATGTTGCTATGTGGCAGTAAAACCCACAGGCCGACTCAGTTTCTTGCCTGTTTCTGTATTTCAAAAGTAGCATTGTCATGAAGAGGTTGCAGCAAAGTGTGGCGTGGGACCACTTTGACTAAACAAACTAACAAACAAAAAAGTCTCGGTTCACTGCCAACACTGCGAAGCTGTGTATAAGTACTTGAACGCACTTCCAACCCTGGTTAGAAGCGGAGCATTCTGCTCTTGGTCTCAACCTAGCATCAAGTCGGTGTTAGCTCGGAGGAGCCCAGATGCACAACGAGCAGAGAAACTTACTCACCGATTACTTTCTGAGGGAGGCTCCACCACCCCTGGATTGCACCCCTAAAGACTGGTGGAAAATGAATCAAACAAGATTCCAGAGGCTTGCCAGGTTAGCACGAGGTATGTGTATCACAGCGACGTCTGTCCCCTCACAGCAGGTGATCTCGACGCTGCAGGTCAGACGCCACAGCCGCCTGGACCGTCAGTCTGCTCACCAGACTGCTTTCACTTCTGACTACCAGCGCATGTTAACATGCTCATCTTTCTCAACAAAAATCACTAGACTGCTGCTAAAGTTGTATATAAGTTACGGTTTCTTTTGTTTTTGTCTTTTTTACTCTGTTAATGAGCCTAATTCATTGTTAGGTACGCTGATCTCCCTCATCCTCGTTCTCGACTCTTTTTGCCAAATGTAACACAAAACTATCAGACCTATAAGTATTTTTTTTTTTTAGTTATTGTCAACATAACTTTTAGCTGACGGCTCTGCTGCTTATAGCGCATATTTTCTTTGTGCAACTACCGTGAATTAATTCTGTTTAACTGCCACATGAGGTGCCCCACTTGTAATGAAGATCTCAGTGAGGAAACACGCTATTTTTCTATTCTCACTGCACTTTAATTTAGCCTATGAACACTGTATTTTAATATAAAAATATCAATGATTAATCGAAAATCGATCATAAATTCTCCCGATGGTGGGAATCAAACTGAAAACAGACTACTTCTAGATATGGCAGGTCAAAGACTGCCATCTGCATACAATACTTGATCATTGACCTAATATTGTTAATGACCACTGATACACTTCAATCCACTAAACGGTCTATATGTTGATGGTGATCTGTTTCTAAACATGTTATTGAGTGTGTCAGATGTGTGCGCGATGGGAGTTTTCAGACCTGGATCGTGAGTAGGAGCGGGAGCGGCTGCGGGAGTGAGATGAACCAGAACGGGACCTGGAGGACTTTGAGGAGTGAGAGCTTGAGTGAGAAGAAGATCTCCTCCTGCTGCGAGAGCGACTCCTGGAGCGACTTCCTCCCTGACCGCTGAAAAAAAAAACCCCTGCCAAGATCAGAGTTTGACAGGAAGAGCAGAAATACCATTTTGGACAAAAAGCTAAATTAGTCAAGCTGTATGAACCTTTAGGTCTTCTCAGGAAAGAACTACATTAAAGTCACTAACTTGTAACTTGCATAAGCTCCAACTCTATTGTGACAAATGGGTGAGAACCAAAACAACTAGAACAAATATTCATATCCAGAGGAGACTCACCTGTTCCTTTTCTCCTGCTCCTTTTTTCTTCTAGCTCTCATCTTGGCCCTGAAGAACTCATACAGGCCATTCTGCTCCCAACCTTCACTGGAAGAGAAATAAACAAAACATGGCTGAAAGTTTACTTCAAGGTCAGTCAGGTTTATTTGTCAAGCACCATTTACATATACCAAGTAAATCAAACTGCTTTACTTTACTGCATTTTACTTGAAGCAACCCCATTAGTTTTTACAACCTCTTTGCTGATCAGGAGGAAGTCTGAAAGGGCTTAAAATATTGCAGTAGAACAAAAAGTCGACATAACTGTCTTAAGTCACGAGTCCAAAAAGTTCCTTAGTATAGGGTCAAGCTACACCTTTTTGTAAAGTTCCCCTTGCTTCAGGAGAGAAACCTGGGAGACGTGTGGTCCAGGATGATAAATAGAAGAATGTTTAGATGTTAGAGTAGGCTACAACAGCGCTGCCTCTCGTGTGATATTGCTTTAACAGTCTACAGGGAGATCAAATAACGTCCACGTTATTCAACGTGCTGTGGCTTCAGTGCTTGATTTGTAAATCATTAGGTGCCAGAACGCTAAGTACATGACAGCGCAGGAATGACCAGAGACACACACAGGTCCGGGAAACGCAATAAATGGTAGCGGAAAAAAAAACGTGCAAAAACATGATGTGGGCCTTACAGACCTGAATGTTTTAAATATTGTAATGTTCTCCGATAGATGCAGACAATGGTTGTAATCGAATGCTTTAATGCCGACTGCTGTTGGCCGCAATCATGCCGTACAAAACAGTAATCAAAAGAACTCTGACATAAACCGGTTGTCTGTCTAGCTCCATTTACAGACACACACCAGTTCCCAGGCAGTCAACTGCGCACTCCCCCGCGCGCAGCCTGCAGAACAGTGCAACAACACTAACGCATAAACTTGGCATAAACCATTACATATATAAATCTGAGCTTACAAAAAATAAAACACACATTCCACAGCATTACAATCTCGGGATTTGTTCTAGGAATGCCTACGCATATTATTTTATAAATTTAAAATAGTTTGGTTTTATTAATAATATTTTACACATGAGAGGGGTGCCGGATCAGCCAAAATAGGTCCCGGAACGCGGGTAGGTCACAATCAACAGGTGGGGGATCCTGTTCCAGCAGGATCCGGCTCAAATTAAGCCCTGTGTGGCTTGCTGAATATTTTTGTTTAGCGTTTACTACAGTGAGTCCTCTACCATGTCAAAGACATCGGCAGTGTGGCAGAATTTGGTTGATTACAGCCCTATTTATTTTGTTTCATTTTATTGCTAATAATAACGAACATATGGTTCCCTTTTATTATTGTGCAGATTTATTTCTGTTTACTGGATTTGGTCCGGTTTTTATTTTTATTTTATTGCCTAATGCGCAATTGCGCCGTGCCCACAGTCTTTGTTTTGAGCCCAATGCACAGCTTTATTCCATTTGTACTTGTCTTGATCTGGCATGTTTAATAAAGATCATTTTCCCTGAATTGCCTTGCCGTTTAGTGTAACTGCAGTAATCATGGCATATTATATTGCGCAGATGCACAAAATGCTAAATGCGGTCAGAACGGCTTTTGTCATTGTGCTTAACGTCGCTAGCTTAGTGTCAGCTTCAACACTTCTATAGTTAAACACACATCATTTACAGGTAGTTTTGATTTAAAAAGCCTATTGCTCAGCCTTTTATGCGTTTTGGGTGTTCTGCTGTTTCTGAGTAACACTGGGGCCAGGCCCGTCCATTCAGGTATCAGGCCCAAGTCAGATTGCAACGCCCGTGCAATGTATTGACCCAAGATAACCAACAGAGGGTGCTGTCATTATTAATCGACACTTTTGGAGGCAGTAAAGAAGATACTTCAATACAATTGTATTTCAAAATGGACATTAGAGCTTGGCTTAATAAAAACAAGAGCAAAGCTAAAATGTGAAACTAATATATGATATAGACTCATTACATGCAAAGCGAGATATTTCAAGCCTTTATTTGTCATCATCAATGATTAGGGCTTACAGTTTATGAAAACCACAAATTCAAAATCTCAGAAAATTACAATATTACATGAAATCAACACATGGATTTTAAATAGAGAAATGTCAGACCTTGGAAAAGTATAATCATGCATATGTACTCAGTACTTGGTTTGGACCTCTTTTGCATCAATGACTGCCTCAATGCGGCGTGGAATGGATGCTATCAGCCTGTGGCTCTGCTGAGGTGTTATGGAAGACCAGGATGCTTCAATAGCGACCTTGAATCTGTATCATATATTAGTCTGACCTTCTAAGTTGAATTACTGAAATAAATGAACTTTTGCATGATATTCTAATTTTATTTTATTTTCACCTGTATATATACATCGAAAGGGTGTAGCCAAAAATGCAGATTTAAAAGAATTTACTTTAACAGGCTGATGCCAACTGGCTGCTTGGGTAGTGAAACAGTAGCCGGCTCCTTAAGAGAAGTTAGTTTTCAGACAGCGTTACCATAATAAGAGTGACAGTGGGTGCTCCTTTAATTTCCGCACAATGACGGCCAACTGTTCACAAGTAAAACCTCTTTCAACTATGAAAAAAGTGCAAGAGTCTTTTTTTTAGCTCACTGACCAGTTGATTGCAGCAACAGGTGGTGGAAGGGGATTACCGCGTCACTATGACCACTGTAACATACAGCATCAAGTAGGAAACAGTATGGTGTCAGATTTAACAGACTGAAACTAGGCCTTTGTAATGCACTAGTGAACCTTGACAAGAGACCAGCCTATACCAAATGAGACATTTTGCTTTAAGTTAACTGCACATCTTTATGCAACTCCCTTCAGACCAAAGCTAAAGCATGTGTACCTGTTTCTAGGTCGATCATGTGAAGGAGGGCTGTAGAAAGCCTCCACAGCAGCCAGTAGCCTATCACTGGGTGGCATAGGAGGGGGTAACCTGATATCCTTAGGGTCCAAAGGTTTATAATCACAGTCTTCGAGCTGTGTACAGACAGTACAAAGTTTACAAGGTATGCAGCCTTCAGTAGTTTAATTTTCCAAGATGATAGAGCAGATTGCACTCTCCACAACAGACTTATAGAAGATCTTACTACCACTATCCCAAAATGAGAATCAGCTAACTTACCTTGACCAATGGAGCCATAAGACCTGCAGGAAGGTCAAAGTAGGGTACATTGGGAACCAGACTTGGGTCATCTTGAACAGGATGCTGTCGATGGCGCATGTGAGGGGAATGCCCATTGAAGCCATGTTGAGGTGGGCCAAAGTCTGGATGTTGGCCTGTCCCCCACGGAGGATGATCGGCTGCTATAGCTGGTGGAGGCATTCGTTGATTGGGATGGTGGTGAATTGGAGGTCCTGGCAAGTCTAGCAAACAGAGTTCATTTTGAATTAAGTCTACACAATTCCAAAGGATAGAACAGGAGAGGTGGTATCACTGGTCTGTCTCTTCATGTCGTCACTAACCTCCAGGATAATCTCCTCCCTGAGGATAGTCAAAGCGATGTGAGGTGTAAGGTGGTCTGTCAAAGTGATGTCTGGGAGTGAATTCTTCCTGCACGAAGCGTGGTGGGAATCGCCCAAAATTATGAGGGGGTGGTGGGGGCTGGTTAAAAGGTGGGGGCTGTTGGTGTGGAGCAAAAGGTCCTCTGAAATGGGGAGGTCTCTAAAAGAGTAACAACATGGAAAACTGTTTGGTTTTTAAAAAAAGCAGAAATATTATACCAAGGAACACTGAATATAATTCTTTTAAAGGTCGTTTTAGCACCTGATATTCTGGTAGACTGTTTAATTGGGGTTCAAAATGGTGCTTTTTTGAAAATCGTGTGTGATTCGCTTTCACATGGCACTTTGTCAAACAAACCAAAGTTGTTGAGCAGCATACCTGTGGTGGCGCTGCAACAGAAAGCAGTCAATACTGAGAATCTTCCTGTTCCGTAAAATGTAAACAAACATGGAGTGGGGTCAGATTTGAGTGGTTTTAGGATTGCTCTGTTGTTTTCGGTAAATGTTCCAGACAAATACGTTGCAGCAATGGGCTCCGCTTGAGCAGAGAACAAGGCAGAGTTGTTGTGTGGATCTTTTGGTTGTATTTACCCAGAATGCCCTGCGTTATTGTCTGCTTGCTGCTTTTGGAGCGGCCCTGGCCCGCTTGGGATTCACGTATGCAATTGAACCGCACAAGAGTTCACTTCCACTGACTGACGCAATCTGCTGGGATTCCTTAAATAGGAAACTTTTTAATTTTTTGATTGGAATGTTTGTATAAATGTATTGAAATGACTTCTTGTTAAGTGCCTTGAGATGACATCTGTTGTGAATTGGCGCTATATGAATAAACTGAATTGAATTGAATTCCACCGAGAACCACCGACCTAAGTTTATTGGTGGACCAGAGTTCCTTTTTTTGTCTGCATCAGTTTGATGGTGAATCCACAGCTCCCCAAACAAACCGAACTTTCTGGGCAAATTAACTAGAGTTTGAATAAAGCGGACTAAAAACCAGGTTAAGAGAATGCTAAATTGTTACAGACACCTTAAAAGTGCCTAAAAACAGAAAGTTCGAATTTTCCCTGCAACACGGTCTGCGATTTAAAAGGAAAACTGGAGAGGGCCTCAGCCATCCAAGGTACCCTGTTCGGTCAGACACCAGAACTTACGGACAAGAGCATACATACAAGCATAATCATGGCTGAAGAGTAAAGCAACTTGTTCACACTTAAAATAATTCCCAGTAAAATGCCATGATACCTTTAGCACATTTAAATCCATTGAACTGTAGAAATTAACAGATCAAAGTGAAAGCAAAATCAAATCAGTACATACCTGCATTCGTGGTGGAAATGGAGGTTCTCTTTGGCCCCATGGAGGTTGATCCGTCTGATTCCCCCAGGGTGGCTGCTGATCAAATGAGTTCCATGAGGGGGGACCAGGCTCGGACCCCCCTGGCCCACTCCAGGGGCCTCCATCTCTCGGACCACCTCCACTCCAGTTTCCTGGTTCCCTCTGCTCATTCCACATTCCCTCATGACTGTTCCACGGAGGACAGGGAGGTGGGGGCTGGTTCATGTCAAAGGGAGGCTGGGGAAGTTAGAGAAGCTGTGAGTCTTGTGTGACATCATGCCTGCTGTTTTTATAGACAGGTCTGAACAGGGAGCTTCTTTCAGTAAGGAACCAAAGACCTGCTTTAAATGTCGGTTTCCATTTCTTCTGTATATTTTCCTCTAGACCACTTTATCAGGCAGTTTTATAATGTGTCGCATCACTTTTCTACTGATGATATTCTGCTGTTTTTTAAGCCAACTGAATATTTGAAGTTGTCCTCCTTAATACGGTTTCACCTGCAGGTGAACTCTAAGACAGAAGCTTCTTTAAATTTGTCCAAACTTCTAGTTTGATCCTTTATCTTCAACTTAATTTAAAAATACTTTATTTATCCTAAAGGGAAAGTAATTGTTTGTAACTCATATCATTCAAGTATTGTCAAACAGTTTTTGTGAATAGTGATGCAGTGGAAAGGAAGAATCTCCAGTTCCAGCCAGTTTTGCAGTCTGAAGAGGCCTCTGACTGAAGACTGTTTCTGCATGACAGTCTCATGAGATAATAACAGCCCAACATCCGGGCAGCGGAGACGATATTCCACAGTAGCATATCAAGTCAAGTTTATTTGTACAGCATATTACAGCAACAAGGCAATTCAAAGTGATTTAAATGATAAAAATATAATCGATGACACCATCAGTTGTTGGCCAGCACTGCTAATCCACCTCATTTGCTTTTGCCGCTCCTCTTGAAACCTCTGTCTGGCCGTGTGGTCAGGAAGGCAGGCAGAGAGACGGTGAAGGGGAGATGATCCTTGCTCCTTATAATGGATGGAGACGATTTGAACTTCCTCCTTCTCTCTCTGCTCTTTGATTCTGCTCTGCATCCATGAAACCGCCTTTTCAACTCTTCTGGGATTTGGGATCATAGTTCAGGTATTATTTAGGCTTTGGAGATGCTAACCAGCTCCTCCTAGTTGTAAACAAAATACCTTATTGCCACCGTTACAAATAAAGTGAACTGTCCTAAAGTAGAAAAAAAAAATCCTTCTAGCTGCACAGCATCTGCAACTGAAAGGAATAATTATCCAAAAAAGCAACGCCCCAACCAAAACAAGATGGAAGTCTTGAAAATATACAAATCAGGAATAATTAACGGGCTGCATCAACATGCTGCCAGTATGAACGACACTATTGTAGAATTCTTCCTAATGTTCCAACTGCTACCAGACAACAAAGTTGTATTTCTACATAAGGATGATGTACTGCTGTGATAGGTCGGTCCAGAGTGTAGCCCCCCCTCTCGCCCAATGACAACTAGACATAGGCAGTCTAGTCTTGTCTAGAGTTATGACTAATTTACATACTAATTACTAGTTTTGAATTTGGGGACATTATACCACATAACAGGTTCAGTTCAGTCACAAAAATAAGAAACCGTATCATTGTTTAGCTAAAGCAACCGTTTTCTATGACCTGCTGTAGGCACTGGTCAAACCCATCTTCTATTTTTGCACTCTGATGCTGAGAAAACAAACTGGAAGGAGCTTTATGTAATAATGCCAGCTGTTAAGGCTGCTTGGTTGACCTTCTGGTGGAGTAGGCAGACGTGTGAGTGATGCTCTCCAGCTTCAACTTGATCGATAAATGTCAAAAACTCAGCACTCGCGTACAAAGGAAAAATCAAATGCTACAGTGAAAAGTGGAAATAAAATAGCAAGAGGCTAACATTGACTGTGTTTACATGTGCAAAATGTCTTTAATCTGATGATAGTTCGGATTAGAATTGACTGTGTACATGGGCGCTGAACAAATGAGTTAGATTATAACAAGCGTTTACATCCGCCACAGGTTCGATTGAAATAAATCATTTTGACAAGTGCAGAACTATCTAAAATACCAGAAACGGCCGTAGAAGAAGAAGCAGTAGACATCCGCTGTAAACAAACATGGCTGCGAGTGTTTAAAATGGAGCGGTACGATGTTCTTAAGAGTGTGCTTTTATTTTTTTCTGGTCACGGTTTTACATCTACAAGCTTTTATTGTTGTGTACACAGTCAAATTCTAATCCGAATCTCTATTGTTTTATGCTGAGGCAATGTACGTCTACGCATGACGTAACAGACATGCGCAGTAATGATCAACATTCGGAATAAGTGTTTAAATGAACAGCGATCGGATTAACAATCAGCATAACCCAGCCATCTCAATCCGAATGAAATCTTGATCAAAATGATTGTGATCGGATCAGAGTATTCAGAATGCCGTGGTTTACATGAAGCATTTTTATTCCGATCTGTCTTTTAATCTGATTACTTGTGTTCATGTAAACGCAGCTACTTTTAAACAAACCAGGCCAAAATATCAAGATAAAAGTAGCACTGCTTTCAAAGTTAGCAAAGTAACTGTAAAAGCTAACCTTAGCAGGCCTGATACCCCAGGGCTGAGCGACCTGTTGGGACGCCATAAGAGGGCTCCAGTCTGACCTCAAGGAGATTATGACCAGAAAGACTATGGATTCCATACATGAAGAGATGAGTAGCAAGCTAGACATCATCACTGAGTGACAGAGGCTGAAGGAACAAGATGGAGCGATGGAGATTCACTTGGAGCAGGACTGGGTAGTTGAGTTTTCTGAAGCTATGATAACAGCCATGAATGAGGAGAGGAAGATGCAGTGGAGACCTGTATGAGTCCAGGTGGAACAAGATCTGCATCTGTGGAGTGGCCAGAGACCAAGAGGGAAGCTCCACAATGCTGTCTGTCTTGGATCTCTTTAAAAATTGATGTTTTTCTTATGAAAATTTGTGACAAAAAAATTTAATTGTACAGCCCTACAAGTTGTTGGTCTCCTCTTTCCAGCTGATCAAAAGCCAGATTACTTGGTACTCCACTCTCTGCTGATAACATGACAGATTTGTTCCATGTTGTTCTGCAAGTCTATTATGAATCTTTTCTGCCATAATCATTTTTTCTAAAAAAGCTCAGATTGTGGGATTTTGCAAATAGAGATTCTTCGTAAAACCAAGAACATTACGGACATCCCTGCGGATCTAAAAACACATCTGAAACCACCTTTTCCTTTCCACAAATGCACACACTCAAGCACATGGAGTTTTACCGGCTGGTTGGGGTTCCAGGGTCCAACATGCTGGGGCTCAAACCACCCAGGCTTGTTGGGAGGAATATCAGACGGTCCACTGGAGTTTTTGGAGTCCTGTGGTCTGGGTGCAGCTCCATCAAAGTCCCCTGGGGGAGGACCAATCACAGGAGGCTTCACATCTCCTGCACATAAGATGAAATTAGAGCTATAGCTCATGGTGACATGCATTCTTCCATTTGGGTTGAACTGGGATTTTGTATTGGACTCACTTTTTAATTCCTTTATTCAAAATCTTTTTTTTTTTTTTTTACCATGTACGGAAATACAGTGTTCTATATTTGATAAGCTAACCTAATATAAAAAAGGAGCTTTCAAATCCTAATTTCATTCAGTAAGGGAAAAGAAACGGTCCAAACCAACTGGTCCTCTAGTAAAAAGTAATTGCATCAATGTTTCCCACACACAGACGAATCGGTGGCAGTGCGCCACAGATTAAACTTCGACCGCCACAGATTCAACACCGTCAAATTATTATTCTTTTTTTTATTCAACTCCGGCTGTCACACGTTGTTTCGTTTTTCTTTTTTACGCTATTTTAAACACGCAGCGTATTCCTTCAGCTGCATTTCCTTTCCCTGCTCTCTCTTCACTCCCGCGTCTCTCTCGCACGCACGCGTGCACACACACACACACACACGTGCGCGCACACACACACACACCTGTCTGGATCACCCGTAGAAGAAGTGGCTGTGAATCAAATAAACGTATTATAAATTAGGCTGTGTTTTTGGTACGGTGTGTGTATAGGGTGTATGTGTATATATGGTTGTATAGGATGTTAATATTAATGTTATAAAGTCTGTGTAACCAATTATTTACTTTATATTAAATTATTAACCATTAGGAATTTGGAAATCCCTTTAGAATGTAGCTACTGTCTGTCCCGAAAGTATAGAAGACGCCAAATGATGTAATCTCTTCATTTGCATAATGTGCATGTCATTGTAATTATGGCTGGACAATAATTCTATAACAACATATTTCGATTGATAGACCCCTTTAGTCTCAAACACAATGTGATCGTTGGCAGAAATGGATCTGGAAAAGTTAACTTTTTCCATCCTATACGTCTATGCAATCACAAACACAGACCCGGGCAGCTCCGTCACTGAGATCCTCGCTCCTTTCAAACCACAAAAAAGAGGAAATGACTTCAACTGTAGCACAGCAAGGAGCGGCAGAGGAAATTGTCCCATAACAAGGTTTCAGTAGTTTACCAGCAGGTAAATGGTGCGTCCCGTTTTGAACCGATACAGGACAAACATCAACACTAAATGTAACTATAATAAACAAAATAGAACATAGGAAATACTACATATGATCAGCAAAGTTGTCGTGGCAGGATCTAAGGAGCCTTACAATACAGGCTGTAGGCTTGTTTAACATCTCTAAACTAACGCCTTCAACCAGATTTTAATTCAGGGTTCCATTCCCACTCCTTTCTTTATTTCTGAGAGTCTACTGTAGACTGAGACTTGATGACTGTTTACATGTGTCACAGAGAGGTAAGTGCTCTGAGATGGGGGAGGAGCCCACAGCAGCACCGCTGCTCGCTGAAAAGAGTAAGGATACCTGCTTGACATCAGAGTCTCTAAAAGTCTCCAACAACACTCACAAGTCGCAAGATGGGTCTAAAAACTTTCTAAATATAGCGACAAAAGGTTCTAATTTGGCAACGCTGTTTCCTTCTGACTACAGACTGGATGAGGTGGAATCACGTGATTCCACCTCATCCAGTCTGTAACGTAGTACAGCATCTTAAAGGGAGATGAGCATCGCCAAACTACACACATCTTTTCATTTTTTTTAAACCCAGAATACACAAACATGGGCAAAATGACAATGGTTATAGTCATAAATTACATTATCTGTAAATGTTCTGTTCATCACCCAGCCCTAATTAGAACGTAATTTTTTTTATCTGAATGAATGTATAAAATTTCCAAAAATGTTTTTAAATATTAGACGGACTAAATAACTTTTATTCTAATAATAACTTAGATTGGAACATATCAGGCTGTACAGCCAAGTTTCTTGGACGGGTTCTCTTACCAGCTTGTGTTGTCATGGGTGGGGCTTTATCAGCTTCAGCAGGGGCAGCTGCTACTCCTACTGGGCCAGGTTGTTGCTGCTGCTGCTTCAGACTAGCAACAAACTTGTCATGTTGAGTCTTTAAAACTTGGATCTGCTGCTGGAAGGCCAGCTGGATCGGCTGAACCACAGCAGCATACTCCGTTATCAAGGAAGCCTAAAAACCCGAAAATATGGAGTGCAAAATATTAGGCGGCATACCAAACATATTTTCCTAATTTATGAACAAACAAATCTAAATATAAGCCAGAGACAGAAGATCGTTTATTTAAAATTTAAGTTAATAAAATAATGTTCAGTAATGGAAAAACTAGTTTCATACACAATTAACTCCTAGTTCTAAAACTGTATGTGAGATATCTGAAGTCAGTGATGAAAATGTCCATAAATACTGTCAGACTGAATGACTTTTACACATACCTGATACTGTCCAATGCCCAGTGCTGGGTTCTGCAGCTGCTGGATGGTCTCCTCATCAAAATACCCATTCTTCTCCCAAAGCTGCAACAACTGCAAAGATGCATGGAACAATTGGATGTAATCAAATAGAGGAGGAAAAGAATCATTGCAGGTCTTCTTTCAAACCTTGCACATTATCCAGCAGCTATGAATGGAAAACAAGTGTAGTCCTCATAAAAACCTCCTAACTAAAGATCTCCTGTGAGAACTTCCAGGCCTCAGGGCCCTAAAAAGCAATTTCTTCATTACCAGACTGCAAAAAGGTCTTTAGCTTCAATACTTACAATCAGATGAAAACTAAAAATATCTATTCCCTCCTATATTCATTTGTGACTGAAGGCTTTTCCACTCTGTATTACGGTTTGTTGTTTGAGAAAAGAGTGATCATGCTTTCTCACTGTGGATAAACCTCATCTTCCCACGGTTCTACAGGAATCCACAAAATGTCATAGTTGTTAACATGCTTTTCATAACCATATACTTTCCACTGAAAGAACTTGGGCCAGAAGAAAGAAGTACTTTCTTTCATCATGTGTGACATCCTGCGGTCTCATGGGACGGTAGACGTGTTAAAGCTGCTATACTGAACCTGCAGAACAAGCTAGCTTTTTAACATTAACACAGTCACAGACCGGGGAGACAGACAACAAGATGATTTAATCGTTGGTTTCAGACCAAGCCGTATTGGCTCAGGTTTTTAGACATGCGACAGAACCACTTCCTTAGAATTATTATTTATTTATTTTTTATCTCAACAAAATATTTATAGCTATACTATATTAGAACGTGGTTATGAGGAATGGTGTACTGAGAGTGAATTAAGGGTTTTTATTCTCTGTAAAACCATAATCATCCAGATTACAAGAAATAAACTGTTGAAATATTTCACTCAAGGTGTGGTGAATCTATAAAATGAGTTTCATTTTTTTTTTTTTTTTACTTTCAAGTTTTTTGGTGATCTACTGTATTAAAAGTGAGATATAAAACAGGACATTTGGTTATCAGGATGATCTGGGTATGGTGCAATCTGACTGATGACAGCTCCCCATAGAAAAAAAATACACATGAGCACAGCTGGTGTTGAGCACGTCCACTTCTGTTCAATGATTGGTCATGACAGGCTTAGTGGTGGTGGAGTGGTGGTGTTTAGCTTTCATAGAGTTACTCTTGTTATAAAACCGTCTAACTAATTACTGTTAAACTGAGCGCCAGTGTTTCCTTATGTTGAGAAATGTCTAACAAAGGAAAATAGGTCCCAACTATTTATTGTGTTATAGTGAAACATATATAGATCAGAGATTGGTGACTGTAGTAGTATTTACCCGGGTAATCTTCTGCTGCTTCTCTTCCTCTACTGCTAGAAAACTAGTGCAGTAGATGGGAACAACGACCTTCTGCAAGGCTGCCAATAAATCCTTCTGCTGCTTCCGCTGGCTGGGAGAAGGTAGTAAAACAATCAGTATATAAAAACATGACACTAATACATCAAGATGTTGCATTACACAACCCAAGTACAAGGGTTCTAACTGATCCAAACAACAATAAAACAATAGTGCTTCTTTTTCCATTCAGCTTAGTTATTTTAAATGATGCCAATTCACAACAAATATTTCAAGGTAAAAAAATGTCACTTTATAATATGAGTTCTGTCATTTATTCCAGAGGTCAGCAGTATGACACGACAAGCTAATAAAACAAGCAGCATTATTGAATTATTCTGATGAGTGAGTAGCATAACATAGTTGGGTATACCAGTGATGAAGAACGTCATTGGTTAAATAGATTAGGTGTAGGCGGAGCTCAAAATGTGCACTGTCAACAGTGATGCGATTTCGAAGATGTGACGCCATTAATTCACAATGCGGGGGACTCTTGGCGTTGTTGAACATCCAGTTTTTACCAGCCTGAGAGGAAGACCACATTAAAAGTCAGATAGAGGACTTCTCTGAAGATATCTGAACAGATCTGGACCACGCCATGCTTACAGAGATGGCATCTTTGGTGCAGGTGTCAATGATGGGCTGCAGCAGGTTGTCGAACTCTGTGATGTCCAAATGAGTTTCTACCAGAAGCTTCTGGATCTGCTGCTCCATGGCCAGGGTAATGGCTGCCGTCACTTGTTCCTACATGTAGAACAAAAACATTTAACTGAAATGTAGCAGGTAGTAAGAGAATAGAATCAGATAATGGCTTCCTTGTTTTGTGACCGCAATCAGCTCTTGTTTGAATGTTTATTCAGTTTAGTTACTTCACCAAAAAGATAGAAACCATTTATGTTGAATAACTCCATGTTAACATTTAGCATGATACTGAAGGATCTGTTATTTATTTGATTTATTTAATTTATCAAGTTTATTTAATAGGGACAGATACACAATGACATCGACAGCCCCATGCGTGAATCCGGGTGCTTATAGCGTGAGCTAATTTGCAACACTTGTCCATAGATGGGCTTTTATAACAGAATCTAAAGTTCTACAATAAACAGAGTAAAATGGAATACAGTGATAGCAGGAACATATTAAAATGGACACTACAGTACAGAATACATCAGACTAGAACCTGACAGTTAATACATTAAACATGATTACAGTACTGTTTTTAAACACAGCCAGATTATAATTTTTTTTTAATCATTAAATCTGGTCACAGATTTTAGGTGAACCGGAAGTGACTTCCAAAGTCCAGTACCTCTCACAGATAGAGTACTTTGAGCAAAAGCACTGTCAAACCCTAACCCTAACCCCCAGACCAGCCGCAAAATCATCACAACAGAAACTAATAGATTTAAACAATGGATCAGGGAGTCCATTGAAATACAGAAGCGAGCGGGTGACACCATCAACCGGGATGAGGGGGCGTACACCCTGTCACACAGGATGACGCTCTGAGGAAGACTGCAGTGTGCAGTTCAAACTGTCAGCAGGTAGGATACAACATCTTTTGAGAAATAGCTAACGTTGTCTTAAAAAAAGAACTAAGATAAATAATTTACCACGAAGATAAAATGAACTTATAAATAAAATACTATTTGACATCAAGTTTACCTATCAAAGTGTCAACCACTTGTTCACAGAAATTTTAAGATTTTATTTTTACCCAAGTCATTCCCATTTTTGCCAGCAGAGGGAGCTGCATATAAAAGAACCAGCCCTAGCAGCTGTGCATCAGAACAGACTACTCCTCACCAATATTTGAAACATCAATGTTTCACTGCATAACTTACACCTAGCATGTCATCAGTCTGCATCCATTTGCAGCCAGCTTCAATATTTGTCCATAAAAACAAATTGCATTTCCCTGACATTTTGAACTCTTCATTTTAGCTTACATATGCTGGATCGCCAACGCCTTTAAAGGCCTTGGAGAGAGGCGTGTCACCTGCCTGACTAAAGAGAGTCCCCGACTTCTATTTATGGATCCCTTTCTTATTTATTTTGCACATAGATTTTATGAAATTCCAAAACTTTTCCAGGACCTGGAAATCTGACTTTCAAATTCCATTACTTTTCTAGGTTTATCATGACTGTGCAAACCGTGTTTAAAGAGTAACTAAACCCCAAAACAACTTTTTTTTGCTTTTAAACTGTATAAATGGGTCTTTACCAATGCAGTTTTTCAGTTTCTGGGGATTTTTTTTACATTTTCATGTAAACTTGTTTAATTCTACACTTTTTGGTCTACAAACGCCTTAGTGCTGCCCTCTTAGGGTTGAACGGTGGTTACTGCATTCGAATTTTGTGATTGGTGGAGAGCGGTACATCTCTACGTCACAGGCATCGACTGCGTCACAGAAGTCATGGTCTCACAGACACGCCCCGTGGGTTTGGGTATAAAAATATCAGACATACCGGCTAATGATGGGAATTCCAGCTCTTTTTGGAGAGCCATTTTTGTTTTGGCTTGGCTCACCATAAAGAGCCGGCTCTTTCAGGTCCCAAGTGGCTCCTCAGATTTTCTGTTGATTAAAGTGTATGTATCACCAAAATTAATGCAAAACGATGTGTACCAAATGTACACAAACAAGCGAAGGAGGCATGAAAAATTAAAAAAACGTCTCCCAATGACGAGCCGGCTCCTATCGTTCACTTCAAAGAGTTAGCTCTTAGAGCCGGTTCGTTCGTGGCCGACACAGCACTAATACTGGCCCCGTGGTGAGTTTGGAGTTGGAGGTTGGATTGCGTCTTTCAGGTTACCATTATTATCACATTAGCACTTAGTTAGGATAGCTAACATACTGTATTGAACGTTACCCTATGGGTTAGAGGTAACGTTAGCCTATGTTAGCATCACCACTCAGAGACCGGACCCATCCTGTCTCTCTCTCCCTCAGCAGCAGCGCCGGCCTCGGACAGCGCTGACTCAGCCCCCCGAGCCAGTGGCTCGAATTGATACTCCTCTGTCTCTGGTGACGACGGAGGAGACCCGCTAGCTCAGGGCGCCGAGCCAGCGCCGCCTAAGCTCGGTGCTGCTGAGGCAGAGGGAGACAGGATGGGTCCTGTCTCTGAGTGGTAATGCTAACATAGGCTAACGTTCAAAACAGATGAATGTTGATCAGATCGATCAGTCGCAAAACTGCCAACGTCGCTTTGGTAACTGTCCATGTTTCAGTGTCACATTAAGGTAGCTGTCACTGTCCTCCGGAACCCACCCCCACGTCCCCCCCCTCCGCTTTCCCCCCCCCCCACACTTGGCCACGCCCCTCCGTTCCTCCTGGCACCGCCCACTTTGTAGAATTTTTCAAATTTTGTCTGGGGGCGGGGTTATGCTTTTTCAGGGGGTTCAGTTACACTTTAAATACAGATTTTCAAATAAACCAACAAAACTGTTGTTATCAGAAGCCCATTAAACATCTGGGACAGACACACAATGGCATTTTGAATGATTTAAATATTGGGTTTAGTAAAAACACGATTTCCTTCTGCCAACATCTTTTTAAACCCTTTCTGGATTCCAGACTCTTTTTCTGCTTTGTAGAGGATTTGAATTATGTTATGTTCTACTGAGTGCTGAAGAACTTAAATGTGTAATATATATTAAAGGGGACATATTATGGCTCTGTTTAAACAAGCTATAATAAGTCTATGGTCTGTACAAACCATGTTAATGAAGTTCTTTGCACAAAAATCGATCTCTCATAAAACGATCTCAGCAGCTCAATTCTTGACTATTTCAGTCCTTTTCACAATGAGCTGTTTAGAGGACTCAGTCACTTTGATGCAAATTAGTGGGAGCAGACCACGCCCACCCATCTTGTTACTAGGCTGCGGGACTTGCCACGGCATGGAATTGGAACTGCTGGGCGGGGTTTGACAGGTGAGGGGCGATGATATTTAAATTCCACTTATTGTGACATCACAATAAGACACTTTCTAACAGCTTGTAGAAGCACAAGATTACTGACAGCAAGAATTGCATTAAAATCGAATGGATGGTTATTATTCATGTTTAGAAACACAAGAGGATGAAAAAAGTGAAATTTGCATAATATGTCTCTTTTAATGGCTGGAGCGGGCTGAACTGAAGGACAACATGAAGGCACCAATCATGGCAGCACACCAACAGGAGCTCAGCACAAGGCCAACAGAGGCCGGGGTCTACCACACCAGACAGGACCCAAAATGCACCACATGAAACTCTCTCTCTCACTAGGTTGGTTTGTCTCATTTCACCACACATATTCTCTGGCTTTTTAACTGAATGCAGCACTAGCTCCAGCGTGCTGAGCAACCTGCGAGTAGAGCACAACTTCCACAACGCCATGGAGGTGCTCGCAGTTCCAAGGAGCCTGGTTTGCACTAAGACCACAGCTGAAATTTGCTGAACATTGACATACAGAGAATTAGGACAATTATCTGTATGGTTGTTGCAAGAAACCCAATAGATCACCATGTTTTGAAATACGACACTAAGAAATGTTTCACATCCAAAATCCCTTCAGTTCCACCATTTTACTTTAGCCCAAGTCAGTGTTTGAATATCAACAAGACGTCTTCAACACCGGTAAAAGTTTAAAAATGTAGATATGAAGAATTGGCTGACTTAGAATTGACTATTTGACTTACTCAGCACTTAAACGTGTTCTTAAAGTGAGTTATAAGTGCACTCAGAGTATTCGGTATCTGTAGATAGTCTTATACAGGTTGCATGGCCTCATCCATGTTGTCCCATGACTGTCTCTGACCTGTCTGAGGGTGTGCAGGTGCTGCTCTTGTTGCTGCAGGTTCCACTGGCTCTGTTGGATGAGCTCTTCTATGGAGGGTGCAGCCGACAGAGGGATAGGAGGTGGAGGAACCAGCTGCATTGATGGAGGGGGGATGTCAACCACATCTTTGCTTCCAGGATTGTAAATATCTACAGAAACAAAACATTCACCTTGTATTATTATAAGGCTAAAGATAAAAACCACTCACTGAAATGTTGCGACGGTGAAGGTCAAACACTAAAGTTTTTAAACAGAAAGCCGTTGCTTTTAGAACCATACCACCGAAACATGATATCTTAGCGTCAAACCTCTCATGGTTTTAGTAATAAACAAAGTCATGTGGAGCTACATGAACTGCTTTGTTTCTCTAACTACATACGCTGCTGTTGCTCCAGAGCAAGTTTGCACTTGTAGTAGCTAAAATATTCTCCACCAAACAGGAAGGAGAATTTGGGGTTGTCCTTCTGCTTCTCCATCGTCATCTTTTCAAACTCGGGTCCATTTCGAGCCACAAACTGGGCCAGCTTGTCAATCACATTCCTCAGCTCTTGATCTGCAATGGGAAAGAATGAAGAGACTCAGATGAAACTGTGACCACAAATCATGGAGAAGTCTTCTTCACTAAATGTCATTTAAACATTCTTCAGCATTTCTTACCCTTTTATAAACAACTGGTTAGACAAGGACCTGCAGCTTCCATTCCAGAAACGGTTAAATGATGATCCCACCCTTTAATCTGCTCTAATGTAAAATATATATTTTTTTATACATCTGGACCAAACTAAAACTGTTCTGACAAACTACAAAACGAATACTCTTCAATTCTGAGCTGGATTTTTTTTTTTTTTTTTTTTTTACAAAAAAAGATCTTCTGAATATAGTTTATGATTTGTGAAACCTTGGTACTTTTTATTGTTCCAGAACCAAAGCCAGTAAAAAAACAACATTGAAATGTAAGTATTTTAGTTAAAATACAAGCTTTGTGTGATTGAACCTGTTAAAATAACTATCAGAGAATTGTTCAGAGGCAATAACTTAAGAGTGAAATAATGAAAACATTCACACCCTGCATGTTTTAGATGTTTCAACGCTTTAACACACATGATTCAGATGATTATAGCTTAATAAAAAATACTGTTAATCAGCCATCAATTGAAATCAGTTGTGCTGAAGCAGAGAATCAGTTAAACCCTACAGTAGAGTACTACTGGGAAATGGGAGCATCAAATATATTTGTGTTAAAACAGAAAGAAAGAAAAAAAAAAACATTTTTCTGAGAATAACTCAAAGCTTAAATGTTTTCTTGCAGCGAGAGAAGAGCTTCTAATACTTCTCAGAGCTAGAATTGAGAGATATGTGGGTCTTGAAATCCCCCAGAACTGTTTTTTTTTTTAGAAAGTACTGTTATATTAACTAAAATGCTTAAAGCTTACATTTAGATTTTGACTGCTTGTAGCTTGGTCCGGGTAAAAAACAAAAAACTAATATGACCCTTAATTTAGCTTTCACAAATTTTAAACTATGTTTGGAATACTATTGAACTAAATAAATAAATAAATAAAGGTTTCACAAATCATAAACTGTGTTAGAAAGGTGTGGGTACTAAATAGAATAATTTAGTCCTGGATTGAAAAGTCTACATTGTTTACTTTTCAAACTAGCTATAAAAGAAGGTGTAGAAAAAGTGGAATCGCCCTTTACTTGTTTCCTTAATCCTATTTCAGATCCTCGGATTAAGTCTGATATTATTATTCCAAAAAAATCTAATCAACCCATTGTAATCAGCTCTAACACTTTGATTGTGTTTGCGTGTATGACTAATCTGTTTACGCTACTGATCATTTTCACATGTGAAACGCTTTAGTCAGCTTTTGTTGTTGTTAAATGTGCAATAGAAACACGCTTTGACTAAACTTGAAATGTGATGCAGCGCTAGCAGGAGCTAAACGCCCCCAATTACCAGAATTCAACGTTTAAAGACAAAAAAATATCCGTTTGATTCACTGAGTTAGCTGCAGCGGCTAGCATCGTGGCTGTTAGCTCTGCAGCAGCACAACTCTGCTCACCTTCAGGAGGATTAGGGACGTCCATGGTTGTCCTGTCTTATAGCTAACCGCTATAGCTGAATGTATAAGGCGGCTAATGTGGCTGATATAGTTTGTCTTTAATAAAACGATCTCCCAACATCTAGGTAAAAACGCTAATCCTTCGCTGTCGCCCGGAAGGACTTCACAGAAGCAGCGCAAAGAGGGGAGGAGTTCCGACTTGCCTGATTTGTTTCCCTCTATTTTTTTCTGTTACGTTTATAAGTTCTCCCATTCTTCATTATACTGTAAAATTTGTAACACTGTGATAATCTTTTGATGTAGCCTACAAATTATATAAAAATTGTAAAAACAATATCTAAATAAAACTTTGGGGGGGAGTTCCAACTCCAGAGTCTACGTCAGACACTGCCCCCTGCTGGGAGAAACTGTAAGTATACAAAAAACAAATTTCTTATGAACCCGAAAATGGTCTGATTAATGCTTTATTTTTCCATACTTTGGATAATCCATCCAATATAAGTTGATTAAAACAGTAAATCCTACCTTCATTGGAACACTATGCCGGTTCATATTCTAACCATCTTGGCTCACATGCATTTCTTTCTTTTTAGTAATTTTGAAAAAACCCGATTAATCATCCGGACCGGTGGGTGGCGCTACTTCATTCATGTCCAGTTTCCAACCCGCGTCAGATAAGAAGAAGGAAGTAGTAAAAAGAAGCATTTTAGTCGGTGGCGGTAATGCACCGTTTGTTGTTTGCCAACCGCCAATAAAATTCAGAAGAAGAAGAAGAAGAACGAAGCATTTTGGCTTGTGGACTCACGGTTTGTGAGGTTCGTGTGTGTTTATATCAGAAAGATTCTGTTTCTGTGTTGTGGAGGTAAGAGGCCGTCAGGGACTTTCTGTGTGAGTGCTCGCGAGAACAGAGACAGCTGGGGTATGTTAGCGGACACGTGGCTCTAGTTCAGCCTGTCTGGTTTATTTTCAACAAACTATAGAATTAGGTTTTAGCTGCTGCTTGGATTGTGTCATGGGCAAAAGACTAATGATGACGACATAAATCTTCACGGTTAAAGCCTTCTAACGACGTTTATCTCTCTGTTTCATGCGAGCACACACACATTCCCGGCTGGTCATGAACAGTAACAGGTAAAAAATACTGTTTTAATCTTCTCAAAGCTACAATGGATGTCGAATTCCTTTCACTCTTAATTAGAACAACCTAATTAACCAATCATATTCAGCAGAGAGACGTCAGATGTAATCAATGATGAAATTCACTGTAAACAATATAAGCAAAGTAATTAAATCTTCCTGGATTTCCGGCCATACTTCTAGAAGTATTTACACAGGAGTTCGACAACTCCCCCTAACCGATATCTTTGGGCCCAGTTGTGTTGATATGTGGTTCTGTTACAGGATGGCGACGGTGGGGCAGGTGACGGCGATAGGGCGGGTTCTGGTCGACCCAGGTCTGGACTTGACTCAGCGTTTCAGAGCTTTATTCACGCTTAGGAACCTGGGAGGTAAAATCTGCAAGGAGTTTTATAATTATTTAAAACTAAAAACATGTCAAATCTTGGGCTTTCAATGCCAAAATGGACGGTGGCCCAGAAGGCTCAACAAAACCCAAAAAGCCACAGTAGAAGTTGTGGGAAAAACTTGCTAGCTTAGCTCCCGTTGTGGCTGTTGCAGTTATTGACCCTTCTGGGCCACCATATAGATACTCTAAGATTCTGTTTTGATTGGCAGAATGAAACAAAAGAACGTTTAGACTCCTACCTAATGATGCTGACTGTTCTGTGTGGAACATCTGTATTTAAATGAACATGTTCTGCCAGGTGCTGAAGCCATAGAATGGATCAGCAAGGCTTTCAGCGACGACTCGGCCTTACTGAAGCACGAGTTGGCTTACTGCCTGGGCCAGATGCAGGATACACGGGCCATCCCTGTTCTGACAGCTGTTCTCAAGGATACCCAGCAGGAGCCAATGGTCAGGCACGAAGCAGGTAAAACATGGAGATGAGACACCTTTCTGTCAAATACGTGACATAAAGTTTGTCATCCATGTACCAACAATCAGCTGGTACTAAATAGACTTACTGACAAAATAAAAGTACACCCCCAGAAGGAGCGGTTCAGTTTGGAAGACAGGAATGATTTGATTAGTTTGTAGCCGGGAACTTCTAAAGCAGGCCTTCAGGAGAGAAAGTGTTGTCAACTAGTCAAACATCTGACAGCTGCTTAGAATAGAGAGGGAAGACCACCAGTGAAGAAAGAAGACAGTATTATCAGCAGTTCAGCTTTGGTTGGCCAGGTGGACGAAAGGTTCTGTGATAAATAAAATCCATGGAACCATCAAAAGAAAGCATGGTGTTATTAGTTTTGTCTTTCCAAATTTTGCTCTTATAAAAAAAAAGTCAGCTCAAGTAAAGATGGCAGAACGATTTGGAGAGCATCAAATTTACAAGTATGCATTCATGCTCCGTATGCCAGGAAGATAATTGGTGCAGTTTATTGTTTCATACAGCAAAAAATATTTAAGGGCTATAAATTAGATCTTCTATTAATTTGTTTATGCCGGGAAGGTTCAACTAGAAGGTATAAAGGAAAATGTTCTGTTCACTGTTTGAATTGAATTGTTTTCCCCAAACTCTCTGAATAATAGAATAGTCATGATGATCACTTTTCCCCATAATCGTTTACCATGCTGGATATGATGTTAGAGCAGTGGTTTCTTCTGACCCGCAAAATCAAAATGTAAGAGGCTCGTGATCCTGACTCTTGGTTGAGCATAGGAGCATCATCACTGAGTCAGTTAAAAAGTGGTACAATGGCAACCCAGTCAACTTCAACAGCCAATATATTAGTCGATTTTATTTATTCAAGTCCTGTTTTTTTAATATTTTTTTTTTATCTGATTTATGAAATGCAAAAACAGCAATGAGGAATCATTGCTGTTTTTGTAGTGAGTACTACAAAAACAGCCGTCTAATTCTTTGGAATTAGGCTTTCTGAAGCTTGTGTCAAACGGTTTATTACTCGAAGCTTTCTACCACAGTGCTCTTGGAAGACATCTAGTGGTGTTGCTGAATCACTCACTTCTTCTTTACGTCACTCACTTGTTCAGTATTTGTTGCCACTCACCTCCAACACACACACCACAGATTCAGCCAATGATTCAGGTCTTGAATCGGGTAGCAAAGCGGTGATGACCAAATGGGCCTTCGGTCGTCATTGATCGCGTGACTCTGCTCAGACCAATCAAGCCTTGACACGGTGCTTCTAAAGCACTGTTTTGGGTTTTTTAACACATGCACCTGCGCTTCAGCTTCAAACGGACTGTTGCTATATTTTTGGTCTATCAGTGCTTACATGTCACAGCACGTCCTCCCGTGTTTCTCTTAAATATCACTATTCTGAAATGTACAAAAATAACCAAAGTTGCATTTATGGGGAAGTTAAAATATTTCTGCCGGTTGAAAAACTGGAAGCTGTTTTTGACAGCTTTCTGGTGGTTTTCACCCAGGATGGATGTTTTAATGTTGACACCTGACCATAGGCATCATATTAACCGGGACGCCAGGGACATGTCGCCACCACTTTTCTAAACCTGATGCGGAATTTCTTACCAGCGCAGATCTAACACTTGTATCCACTTGTGTTCCCAGCTCAATTTCCACATAATCATTATCTGAATGGACTATTATTTAAATTGTACTTTCTTATACTCATACTCATGGTTTCTTTCTGTGCAGATTGTGCAGCATTCTTTGCAGTGGATACTCAAAGTTTTAAAAGACTGCCCCATATCAAAACACATCATGCAATGTCGCTGGTACCTGTTTCAAGATGGAAAAATGCATAAATTAAATTTCATGGGTCTGACTGAAGTTTCTTTACTGCAGGTGAAAAAAAAAATAATTTAATACTTTTGTTTAAGACTCCTAAAGAGAATGGTGTTGATATATTGTGTTTGTGAAGAGAGCATGCCAGAATATTCCCCCAGCTTTGCGCTGACAGCAGAATGTTCCTGCTATCCTGCGCTGCCAGAGAGATTTTTCTGCGACTGAATTTGTGATTCAGGAATAAAGAGCCCAGATAAAGCCAGGGACTGTGGACAATATTTTGTTTCTGCACAGTGATCTCTGCATCAAATACATTTCAGCTGTACAATGTTTCAAAGAAATAAAAGGGACATGATTAATTAAGCTACTTTACAATCAATTGAGGATTGTGTTGTTTTCCGTCTTTGATCGATTTTAAAAACTGTAATGAAAAAATGTAAAGGCCGTAGTTAGCAGGGCTTCTTAAGGTGCTGCAGGAAAATCGAGTGAGAAAATGAAGGACATCACACAAAAGTTCACTTTCTGACGGGCGGCTCAACCACTCCACTTCTCCATCAGGTAGTGAGTGCGTTCACAAAAAGGAATAGGAACACAATCTGAAGAGTGTTTGTGTGATGAGCATTTGCCGTCAGTTTATTATGACACAACCTCTATTCATCAGTACAATAATCAAAAACACCTGTGGACACCCAAACTAACAGCCGTCCTTCATTTTGAAAGTTTACAATTCACGCCACTGACCACTTGATGAAGATGCACAGTCATTTTCAATTTTTTTTCATTTTTTTTTTTCTAACGTGTCCTGTTTGGCAGTGTGGAGCTCAGAATTGGTGTCTGAGTACCAAGTAGAAGCCCAACAGATTGACTTTCACAAGCGGAGCAGTACAGCTTTTGCTATTGTACTCCACTTGATATATGTGTGAAAAATCTTTATTGCGAATTGTTGGGGTTTTTATTTCCTGATGTTATGGACACGGAGACGGAAAATTAAGGAGAAGAAAGAAGGAAGATGAAGAAGAGAGGTAGGAAACAAAATGTCATGAGAGAGGGTGAGTTGAAAATACAAGAGAGGAAGGGGAACAAAGAAAACACAGGAAGACATTGAAGTCTGCCTCCATACCCACAGGACGGCAGAGAGAGGGGGAAAAACAAAACAAAACACGAAAAAGGAACATCGAAAAAAACCAACCAAACATTGTGAATTAAGAATTACACGACCACATCACACAAAAATAGATTTAAAAATACAACAATGTCACAGAAAAACTCATGGTACCGATTAATCAAGCTCTAGTAATGATAACCTCAGCCCAAGAATATTTCCTTAAACACCAGAGACCCCACATCTGTGTGTGTGTTAGCATGCTGGTGCATATAAGGTTTCTCCATAAGAGTGTTCGATAGTTGGTGTGAGCAGACATCAATCCGTCTCGCAGGAATCGATGCAGACATGAAGGAGATCGGAGGAAAGACGTCCAAAGGACCGGCAGAGCCCCAGGCGGACCAGTGCGGGGCCGACCGCATCCCCCGAGAGAGGAGCAAAGGAGAACCCCAGGGGAACATCCAGCGGCCACTATGCAGGGGCCCGGGGAGCAGCAATGACGAGCCCACGGGCCCCGCCGGCAATTGGCATCGCCGGGGCGGGCCGGTCAACGGACCGGGGGAGCCGTGGCCCAGGGGCACCCCACCCCCCAGCAGGGACCCGACGAGGGGCCGCGGCCAGCCGCCGCTTCCACCCTAGGTCAATCCCCACCACCAACATCCCAGCGCCCCACCGATAGCCGCAGGGGACGGACAGCATCCCCAGGCCGGGCTCAGCCAGCATCTGGACGCCAAATTGTACCAGCTCCCGGGTCCTGATCCCGCGCAACGCAGGGCGCCGAGACCAGGCATCCAACGAGGGCCAGGGCCGGTCCAACCCGCCAATGAACCGGCCACGCACGGTGCGCACAGAACAGGTGATCAAACGAGCAGAGACGCCGGATCCGCATCCCGCAGAGCCACCGAGCAGGCACCACCCAACAATCCCAAACCTGGCACCTCTAAAAGAGGTGCCCCAACCAACCAAAGGAAGATATCGGCCCAGCGCATCGGCCAACCGACACACCGGCCCCCCCAGGCACGCGCCAGGTCCGAACCGGATTGACCACCGATGCAACGGCAGGCAGGGGCCCCCGTCACTGGCGGGGGGTGACGGAGGGGAAAAAGGCCCCGCATTAAGTGTAAGGCCTGAGGTGCGCCAGGCGAGGGGGCAGACCAAGATCCAACCTGACAGGTAGACAAAGACATACAGACACAGTCATACGTTCCCTCCCTCTTAAACCCATACATTCTCACTGACTCACCAAGACACCCAAAAAAATGACGCTGTACCCTCACTCACACACCCCATGCACACTTTATGCTCCCAGGTCCAGGTACCGATGCCCCAGTAGAGCCACCAGCCCCCGGACCCGGGAGGTGGACCCCCTACCTTCTAGGACGGAGACAAGCAGACCGCCCAGGGCCCCACAGTGGCAAAGCAGCCCGACAGCCCAGGACCCCGACCAGACTGTCTGTCCTCCTCCGGACCCCAACCCCTGATGGCCCGTAGTGAACAGGGGTGTGAAAAGACCCCTAGCCTCCATCCTCCCGCTCGAGTATGGTGTTGATGCGTGTTGTTATAATGTGCATTTAAAACAGAGGGGTGGGATGTGGGGAAGGCAGCCACACATCCCCCAACCCCCACCCCGAGCCCTCAGTGTCTATATGTGGTTTAACAGTGGGCACCGGCACCAGAGGTGAAGCTGATTGTACCGCTCCCCCTCTGGATGCCGAAAAGCCCACGGGATAGCGAGGAGGGAAGCCCCTCCTTGCACCCCAGTGATGTGCCCATGCCCCACGACCCTATATGAGTGGTAAAGTGATGGAGCGGGTGGACAGAGGTGTCCAGGGATGGGGAGGGAAGGACTGGGAGACAAAATGTCTTCCCAGGGAGCCAGCTCCCCCACTGACCCCAATAGGCACAGCTGTTCACCGGGATCCACCAGGGGAGGGAGGCCATGGCACGTTCGACCCGGGGCCCACGGCCACATCACCACAAAGCCCCACGGACCCCAAGGCAGTCCCCCCAGCCCGATCCCAGAAGGGGAACTAAACCCACCCTGACATTCGCTCTACTCTCAAAACACAAAAGACACTAGACACTCAGGTTAAGTTCCACCCCCACGACCCCCACAGCCAACAGAGACCCCACGCCGGCCGACCCCCCAGCCAGGACCACAGCTAGGGGGCGCGGCGCCCCGAGCCCCGAATCCCCAGGCCCACCCCAGACCCTACCCAGGCGCAGCACGGCCACCAGGCCAGTAACCCATGTCCGCCTGTGCAACCCCCCCAAGGCACCGCATGCAGCCATCAGGAGTCACCACCCAAAGCCCAACCCCAGGCCGGCCACGACGTCCAGCGCCCCATCCGCCCAGTGATCCCACCCCCCGGGGTCCCCCCCAGACGCCTCCAACCCCAAAACCCCCCACATCAGCAACAGTGTCCCAAACGACAAAACCAAGTGCCCCCCACCCCCACTAGGTGATGGAGCCGATCAAAGGAGCCCAGAGATATTGATCAGATGTGGAGCCAGATGCCGTCTCAAGACCAATATGGTCCAACAAGAGATTTCTATACTGATTAATATTAAGAGCTTTTTTATTTTTCCAGTTCAGGAGGATAGTTTTCTTAGCGATGCATAAGGCAATGTGAACCATTTGAACTGGCTTTGTGTCCATAGTGACATCATTTAAATTTTCTAACAGGCAAATTGAGGGAGATAGTGGGATGTTACATTTCAGACACTTTGATAAGTCCACACATATCTGGCACCAAAATTTCTTAACAGGTGGTAAGAACCAAAGCGCATGAATATAAGTATCTGGTATATTGCTTGTGCATTGTAAGCAGGTATTAGACGATGTAAAACCCATCCTAAACATTCGTTGACCTGTATAGTGTACTCTATGAAGGATTTTGTATTGTATTAATTGCAAATGAGGATTTTTTTTTTATTTTAAAGGTTCTTAAACATATCTGAGACCAGACGTTTTGGTCAAAGCTGGCTGATAAATCCACCTCCCATTTTGAAATAGGGATGGCTATTGATTCATCTAATGTAGATAAAGTTTTGAATATTTTAGACAGCAATTTGGGGGGGTTGAGATTAAGAAAATCTAAAACTCTTGCTGGAATTTGTAATTCAGCTGTATTGAGCCTAAATTTACCTTTAATAATAGATTTAATTTGTTGATATTCTAAGAATTTGTTTTTATCAATTCCATATTGTGTAATTAATGTATTAAATGGGATAAAGTCTGTTCCTTCAAATATATGTTCCAGGTATTCAATTCCATTGCACCTCCAGACTGGGAAACTTATAATAATTTTCTTTTTGCAAGATATCGGGGTTATTCCAGATGGGTGTGCGTCTGCATGGGATTATTGTGGACTCTGTCATTTTTAGAAACTCCCACCATGCTGTCAGAGGAGCTGATATTTTAAAGCATTCATATTGTTTTATATTTGAGCTAATAAATGGTAGGTCTGAAAGTTTTATCTTATTACATAGTGTCTGTTCTACGTCTATCCAGGACTCGTCTTGGTAGCTATGTTTTAACCATCTTGATATGTATTGGAGCCTGTTGGCTAAGAAATAATGATGGAAGTTTGGTAGATCTAGACCTCCTTTTTCTTTGGTCTTCTGCAGTGTTTTTAAGCTGATACGTGGGGGTTTATCTTTCCAAAGAAATTTAGAGACAGAGGAGTCCAGAGATCTAAACCAGTCTAGTGATGGTTTACTTGGGATCATTGAGAATAAGTAGTTGATTCTGGGCAAAACCATCATTTTTACTGAAGCAACCCTTCCCATAAGTGATATGGGTAGAGATTTCCATCTAGCAAGATCATCTTCCACTTTTTTTAAAAGTGCGATGTAGTTTAGCGTTATTAAATCTGCCAGTCTTGGCGAGACATTGATACCTAAATAGGTAATATTCCCTGACTGCAGTTGTGTATTAGTTGGATTCTGGACAGAACAATTGATTGGAAGAACTGTAGATTTTAACCAATTTATAGAATAATCTGAAACATTTGAGTAAGAGTTTATCAACCCGATTACCTGAGAGAAAGAGGTTTGTGAATGCTGGAGAAAAAGTAATACATCATCTGCATAAAGACTGATTTTATGTTCTATGTTATTGCATTTTATGCCTTTAATATTGTGAGTTTGCCTGATTGCTGCAGCTAGTGGTTCAATAAAAATAGCGAACATGGAGGGAGAGAGAGGACATCCCTGCCCGGTACCTCTCTGAAGATGAAACCCAGATTATGTTTGGTTATTTGTCCTGATACATGCTGTTGGTGAACTGTATAATATTTTCAACCAGTTTATAAAATAATTTCCAAAGCCAAATTTATGTAAGGTTACAAATAAGAATTTCCAGTTAACTCTATCAAATGCTTTTTCTGCATCTAAAGATAATATATTAGTTTTAATGTTTTTACAGTAAGAAAAACCTATTAAATCTATTAATCTACGTGAATTTGTGGATGAATGTCTCCCTTTAATAAAACCAGTTTGATCAGGATGTATTATAAGAGGGGTTACTTTCTCTATCCTTTTTGCGAGGGCTTTGCAGATTATTTTAAGATCAACATTGATGAGGGATATGGGACGATAGCTGGTAGGAAACAAAGGGTCTTTACCTGATTTTAGTAGAAGACTAATGTAGGCAGAATTCATATTTGGTGGGAGTCGGCCATTTTCCTTGGTTTCCTGCAGCATTCTGTGGAATGTTGGTGCCAGAATATTCCAGAATTCTTTATAGAACTCTGCTGGAAATCCATCTGGGCCTGGAGCCTTGTTATTGGGCATGCCTTGGAGGGCCTCCTGGAGTTCAGCCGCTGTTAGTGGTGAATCCAGGGCCATCGCTTGACTTTCAGATAATTTAGGTAGTGTTATGTTATCAAAAGAATTTTCAATTTCATGATCGATGGATTTATCTCTGGTGAGTATAAAGCCTTGTAAAATTCTTTAAATGTGTTTATTCTTCCAGGATCATATACTGTATTCCCGGTCTGATCTTTAATAGCAGATATAGTTGTTTTTTTCTTTATTAATTTTAAGATGGTTAGCCAAAAATCTACCTGATTTATTACCTTGTTCAAAGTTTTCTATCCTAAGTCTTTGAATTAAGAACTGGGTCTGTTTATTAATAATTTGATTTAATTCTAGCTTTGCTTTACAGATTTTGCCTAGTCTCTCCTCATCTAGAGAAGCTTCTAATGAATTAATAGTTTCTTCTAATTCCTGAATACGTTTTTTTTTCCATTTTCTTTTTATTTGATGAGAATGAGATTATTTTACCTCTAATCACAGCTTTTCCTGCCTCCCAAAGAATGGATGGTGACGTGCCAGGGAGGTCGTTATATTCCAAATATGAGGCCCACTCTTTTTCGAAATATTTAATAAATTCTTTATCCTTAAGTAAGGATATATTAAATCTCCAATTTTTGCTTTGAGGTGTTTCTGTTTTATTTACTAAAGTTAGAGAAACAGGCGCATGATTGCTAACAGCTATAGGGTGTATCTCAGTGTCTGAAATGTCAGTCAACAGTGAGCTGCTGACTAACAAATAATCCAGTCGAGAATATGAATGGTGGACATTTGAGAAGAAACTATATTTTTTGTCATTGGGGTGAAGAGATCGCCATGCATCGCAAAGTCCATAATCGCTCATGTACTGTTTGACTATATCTATAGATTTCCAGCTGCGCTGAGTCCCTGCTGTGCTGAGTCTGTCTATTTCTTCATTTAAACCAAAGTTGAAGTCGCCCCCAAGAAGAAGTGAGCAAATCCATGTGTTCAAGGAGCACAGAGAAGAAGGAATGAAAGAATGAGGGGTCATCAACATTTGGACCATATATACTGACAATACATAACTTTTGGTTATGTATAGATAGTTTTACTATAATAAATCTGTAACTGTATCTATTACTGTAAAATTTACATTTTTATTTATTAATATTGCTACTCCCCTTTGTCTGGAGTTATAGCATGCAGAAAACACATTAGGAAACTCAGGGGATTTAAGATCATCTGCAGCTGAGGTAGATTTATGGGTTTCTTGTAATAAGACGACATCTGCCTTCAATCTTTTAAGCTGGTTAAGAATCGTAACTCTTTTCTCTGGTACCAGCTCCATGAATATTTCACGTGACAAACCTTAGAGTAGTCATAGTTTTGAGATAAAAGTTGTAAAGTCCATATCACCATAGAAACTGATAAACACAGGTGTATTGTTAGTTTGTGCTTGGGGTTGCCTGATTGAAAATCCAAAAGCCGAGATATAAGAAAGAGAGAAATAGAAGAAAGTTGTGAAGGTGTGAATGGTGGGGGTGAGAGAGAAAGAAATAGTTATGTTATGAAAAAATTATGTGTGTGTGTGTGAGTGATAAAAGAAGGAAAAATGAGTGACAAAGACATTTGGTGATAGACATGTGAAGATGAGAATAGAAAAAAGAGCCAGTATCCCAGTGCTTAGCCCTGGCCCCGCCCACATTGAGTGATGTAAACAACTTTACAGAGCTGTGCTAACATTAGATTATAGTTGACTGATAAAACAACTCTTATCTAGCCAGTGTTACATGACTAATAAAGCCAAGGAGTAAGCTGGGGGTCCCTGAACAGCTGCCCATTAACATACAGTTTATCTACCGCTACTGTAGCTCTGGTGCCTTCACTTATATATTTCTTCCTGATTGGGAACAAAACGCGCCTTCTATCCAGGATTTCCTTCGGATATTGATCGTTAACGCTATAATTCGTTCCCCGCAGCTCTCTGCCCTGGCCTCTGACCTGCTCTTTTTGCTTGTAATGCTCGAATTTAGCAACAATAGGTCGCGGCCGGCTGTTGTTGGGCTTCTTACCTCCGAGCCGGTGGACGCGGTGAAAAGTGGTGTTTTTTACCGTGTCGCTTGGGAGCTTTAACTGATGTTGGAGAAAATCTCGGACGGTGGATTCAGCGTCTTCCTCTGCCTGTTCTGGGATCCCGGAAAAAACAAGATTGTCCCGCATTCCCCTGGCCTGTATATCCAAGATAGTTTCTTTCATCCTCTTCCTTTCTCCGGACAGCTGCGTCATCCCCTAGGTGAGTTTCTTTACACTCTCCCTAAGCGTTTGGTTTTCTGCAGCTAGCGATGCTACCTGTTGTTGGCTGAACTCCAGGGATTCCCTTAGAGCTTGAAATTCTTTATGGAGAACCTCAACCAGGCCCAGAAGGGCGTCTAGGCTGGTTAGCTTCTTATCTATTGAGTCCAGGACATCGCTGTAGCTTTTCTCTGGAGAGAAGGTGGAGGTGCTGGCCTCAGAACGAGTGCGTTTTTTTGATGGAGTGCTTGTCGGCACAGCAGAGGTGGATTTCTGTGGCTTGCCCATAATAATGTTGTCAAAGCACTCGTCCAAGTAGCTTTCCAGGCTGTGCAAGGTTTCCTCGTCCAGTTTGTTTATGGAGAAATACAAAATAATGGTTAATATTATTAAACGTTTGCTATATTTGGCTCAAATATTATGGTTTGTTTTTACCCGAGTTTGTTTGTTTTACCAGTTTACCGCCATATTACTTAACGCACAGCTCTCGCGAGATCTCAGCAGCAGCTCATCCTCTCAGTTCCCCTGAGCGGTGTCAGGCTGGTAAAATCCAACTGAACTTGATTGAATAATTCATCCACTTGATTGAACAAGTCATTTTCAAATTTACGCACAGAGTTTAGGAAACTGAATCAATCAAAAAAGATTCTAATGAGAGCATCTGAGCATCATCATCTCAGACCTGGACACCGTACTCAATGCAATGCTATCCAGGAACTGACAGCACCTTGGAGATTTATGGAGGCTTTAGAGCGCTTAGCTGCAGCGGACACAGACCACCATCTTATCCACTGATCCAGAAAGAGAGCATGCTGTGGATTTCCTCCTACTGAGGCAATACGGAAAGTCTCCATTTAGAAAGAAGTGGCGCTTGTTATTCCAGTCTGCAGTGTGCGACCGGAGCAGATTCAGCCTCCTTTACGCACAAGCAGGTGCACAATTCATGTCTATAGACCATGAGAGACTGCAGGTAAAATGTTCATATTTAGTAGCCTACATGTTTTCATCTGCTCCATGTGTGATGGCACGATGAAGATTCTTTGTTCAGTTTGTTCGGACTGAATATTAACTAAAATGAATGAAGAATTAAATAATATTGAATATGTTTCAGATTTTTTCAAAGTTTAAAAAACTGTCAAAGACAGAAAATAACAGGTTCCTTGATTTAATGTAAATTATGGTAGAATTATTTGCATTTTATTGCTTTGGAATATTCCACCCGCCCCATTGCAGGACTCTGAACTGTTAAAGTTTCCCCGTTTGAACGGCAAGGCTTATAAAGGGAACGCCTTTTATTATTGTGCATATAGCCTATATAGCCAACATTGTTCTTTGTGATGATGATTCTTGCAGGCCAACAGCCCAATGATGGTTTTCAGTGCCTTTTGAAAAACGAAACACATAAGCTTATGGCTTTCAACTTCTGATTGAATAAAGATACGATTTTCAACACCTGTTTATACACTGCAGTGCATGTTGTAATGAAACCTGAAACAGATGAACAATTATAGCTTATATAGGCTATATGAATAAAAAATAGTTGTCCCAAAGAATTTTTAAACAACACTCAAGTTTATGGTTATTGTCCCCAGCAGTTTTAAAAACAAACGGACGCCCTTGCACCTGACACTAACATTGATCTTACAGACATAAGGCTGAGTGTTATGTTCCCCTGTCTTCCTGTAGGGGAGGCCCTCGGAGCGATTGGTGACTCAGTGGTTGTGGACCTGCTGAGAGAGTACAGTCAGGATCCCGTCATAGAGGTAGGATCACAGACACAACACGCTCATGTAATAGGAGAGAAGAATTGCTTAGAATCCTGGCTTTTCATTTTCAGTAACACTAAATGGGCAAATTGAGTAAATCAGGAATGTAGTAAAAGGTTTAAATGTTTAATATTTTAATGATTTGCAAAAGGGACATATTATGGCTATTTTTAAACAAGTTATAATAGTTCTATGGTCTGTACAAAACATGTTAATGAAGTTCTTCGTACCAAATTACTCTTACATAAAGCAATTCTTGACTATTTTTTGTCCCTATCACAATGAGGTGTTTAGAGGATTTTGTCATTTTAATTGGCAGTTGCAGACCCCGCCCACTCATCTTAATACTAGCCTGCAGGTTGGCCACACATGACAATGGCAAGGAATTGGAATTAGTGGGCGGAGTTTGTGCAAATTTTGCTTATTGTGATGTCACAATAAGGCACTTTTTTTTTAAAGGGCTTGTAGAAGCACAAGAGAAATTTTGAAGGAAAAAAAATGATTGTTTTTATTCATTCAAATGTTTATAGAGGCAGCAGAGACCCAAATGGCAACACATAAGGATGAAAAGTGAAATTTGCATAATGTTTCCTTTAAGGCTGAACTTATTTAGTCGCCTCAAATAAACAGTAGCAGTTTTAGATCCTTTCAGCCTTATGATAAAGCTTGAGTCCCTTTTTTTTCCCCTTCCGATGTTCAGGTGGCAGAGACGTGTCAGTTGGCTGTTCGTCGCCTAGAATGGCTTCTTAGTGGTGGAGAGTCACAGCTGGTGGATGGCAGCACCGATCAGAACCCCTACTGCTCCGTAGACCCAGCTCCTCCTGCACCTAGGAAGAGTGTACCAGAGCTACGCTCGCTGCTGCTGGATGAAAGTCTGCCGCTGTTCGAACGCTACCGAGCCATGTTTGCTCTGCGGAACCTGGGCACAGAGGAGGCTGTGGTTGCCCTGGGAGATGGTAGGATGCTCCACTGAATTCTGCAGTTGAATCTAGACCTGCATATGTTCCTACACAAAACGTTACATTTGTAACAAACTTGTAACGTGTCTGTCTCCAGGGCTGCAGTGCTCCAGTGCTCTATTCCGTCATGAGATCGGTTATGTTCTGGGCCAGATGCAACACCCGGCGGCCATACCAGCACTGCGTGAAGCTCTGGAGCGTTCTATGGAGAACCCCATGGTCAGACATGAGGCAGCAGAAGCTCTTGGGTCCATTGGAAAAGAGGAGTGTCTGGCTGTGCTCCAGAGTTACCGTAAAGACCAAGAACGTGTTGTCAAGGAAAGTTGTGAGGTTGCTCTGGACATGCTGGAATATGAAAATAGTGATAAGTTCCAGTATGCAAATGGACTGGTCACTCTGCAGGGTTAATGTTAGCACCACCCTGTACCTCCAGAGAGACATGCATGTCTGCGACCCTATGGGTTGATGCATTGCATTGGGTTCCTAACAAGTCTGGATACATGTAGAATTTTACTTCACTGCTTTTCAAGTCTGCAAAAGTATGAAAAATTATTTATTTCTTAAATGTTCTTAAGTTTCAATCCTGTTTTAGCATTGTGACATTCCTTCTTTGTGTCAGCCCTTACCTACTATCTTAGTTCCTTCCCTCCTTTTCTTCCTTGTATCCTTCCCTTCTCTCTTTGACCTACCTTCAACAATTTGACCTTTCCTTCCTTTTTGCCCTACTTTCTGTTTCAGGCTTTTGCAGGTTCCACAATTAAATCCTGTCTACTGTAGTAATATCTGTCATAAATACATATTGAAGTTTAGTACTCAGTTGTTACAATAAAATGCAAAAGACTAATCATTCTAAAAACTTTAGACTGGAAAAATCTGTTGGAACTCTGACTGCAATCTGAAAAAAAAGAAACAAAACAAAAAAACAACAAATAAACCAAAAAATTATGAATGTGTTTGGAATACACTTTGAGTAAATGGTCTTTTTTAACAAAGTGGGGAAAAGGCATGTTTTCCTGCTGAGTTTTGTGTGTCAGTATACGTATATATATATATATATATATATATATATATATATATATATATATATATATATATATATATATATATATATATATATATATATATATATATATATATATATATATACTTGGAGGTTCACCTCCAAGATCGTCTGAGACCAGCCACTCAGACAGCTGCTGAAACAATTGGTTTGCATAACCAAACAATTTCTGCACAAACTGTCAGAAACCGTCTCAGGGAAGCTCAACTGCATGCTCGTCGTCCTCATCGGGGTCTTGACCTGACTCCAGCTCGTCGCCGTAACAGACTTGAGTGGGCAAATGCTCACATTCGATGGCGTCTGGCACGTTGGAGAGGTGTTCTCTTCACGGATGAATCTCGGTTTACATTGTTCAGGGCAGGTGGCAGACAGCGTGTGTGGCGTCGTGTGGGTGAGCGCTTTGCTGATGTCAATGTTGTGGATCAAGTGGCCCATGGTGGTGGTGGGGTTATGGTATGGGCAGGCATCTGTTATGGACAAAGAACACAGGTGCATTTCATTGATGCCATTTTGAATGCACAGAGATACCGTGATGAGATCCTGAGGCCCATTGTTGTTCCATACATCCATGAACATCACCTCATGTTTCAGCAAGATAATGCACGGCCCCATGTTGCAAGGATCTGTACACAATTCTTGGAAGCTGTAAATGTCCCAGTTCTTGCATGGCCAGCATACTCACCGGACATGTCACCCATTGAGCGTGTTTGGGATGTGCTTGACCGGCGTATACGACAGCGTGTACCAGTTCCCACTAATATCCAACAACTTCGCACAGCCATTGAAGAGGAGTGGACCAACATTCCACAGGCCACAATTGACAATCTGATCAACTCTATGCGAAGAAGATGTGTTGCACTGCATGAGGCAAATAGTGGTCACACCAGATACTGACCGGTTCTGAGTCCCCAGACCCCCAATAAAGCAAAAAACTGCACATTCCAGGGTGGCCTTTTATTGTGGGCAGTATAAGGTACACCTGTGCACTAATCATGATGTCAGATCAGCATCTTGATGTGGCACACCTGTGAGGTGGGATGGATTATCTCAACAAAGCAGAAGTGTTCACTATCACACATTTAGACTGATTTGTGAACAATGTTTGAGAGAAATGGTAAAATTGTGTATCTGGAATGAATTTTAGATCTTTAAGTCCATGAAAAATGGGAGCAGAAACAAAGGTGTTGCGTTTATATTTTTGAGTGTATATATATATATATGTGTATGTATGTGTGTATATATGTGTATGTGTGTATATATATGTGTATATATGTGTATGTGTGTATATATATATGTATATATGTGTATGTGTGTGTATATATATATATATGTATATATGTGTATGTATATATATATATATATGTGTATGTGTGTGTGTATATATATATATATATATATATATACACACACACAACTAATGATTTCGAATGCAGTGATGGATTTTGTTCTTTTTTTAAAAATGCCGTTCCTAATGGAAGTATAGATGAGTGGCCGCTATCATGACTGTACTGCAGTGAGCAGGTTTCACTTTAGTCTGATCAGGCCTGTTGTATTTTATGTGTATTTGCTTTCAATGCTTTATGGTTTTATGTCATACTAGTTGATCTAAGATCCCAGCCCAGTTTGTATACACAGCGTATTCTAGGGTTCTGGACCCTAAAAGGGTTTGGTTCACCTTAGCAATGCATTAGATGTGACGATGAGTTTGTATGCAGCCTTTTCAGAGCCATTCAGTTGACAACTCAGTCATTCACATGGAGCTGCTGGTGATTTCGTATTTGTCACATGATGGCTGGTTCTGTTCGGGGAACTGCTCTGGAACATCTGGAGATGATCTTGCAAATAAAGATCTTCATAAAATGAAGAACATTAAGGACCACCCTGAGCATCCTCCTAATGAGACTGTTATATAACTGTCTTGAGTCAGAAGCTTGTTCAGAATTGCTGTAATACAGAGCTCAACAGGACACCTCATCTGTCAACAGCCATCAGCCTTTACAACTCTGAAGAAACTTGGATAATGAGTTACTTTTAATGATTTTAAAAGTTGAATTGGAATTGATTTTCTTTTGTACTTGCAAAAACTCCATGCATTGTTTTATGTCAAATCTTTCCAACCAGCTTTACTAGTTAGCAGCAGCCTTTTCAATTCAAATATACTCTACTGATCCCAGTCCAGTTTCTCCATGGCCTGTTGGGAAGAGTATCCGGAAATTTCGTCAAGAAGTCACACTAGTTTGGACTTCTGGGATATCTGTGTATTATTTTGGCTAACAAGCAGAACTTTTACTAGTTTGCCAGAAGTTCCACTAGTTGGTAAAACAGTGTTACTATGAGAGTATTTTATTTTTAAGCTATTGAACGAATATTAACAAGTGTGGAGGAAATGTAAAACATTCCGATAAAGAATATTGAATAAATATATAAAGGTATTGTCCTCTCGCTACGGTGGGTTTGCGGGAGAAAAATAACAGCGAGCAGTTACCCTGGCAACCACGCTGTTACTGTAACCATAGAAACGGCTGCGCTTCGCTGTGAGAGGTGTTTGAAGTTGTTTTGGCCTCCATGTGAAGTTGAGGAAGATGGAAAGTTGTTTAGAAAACAGGGAGGCTGCGGCCTTCAAGGCTTTCCTCATGAAAAACAGCACAAAGAGCAACCGCAACGTGTAAGTAGTGATGGCCGCCCGCCTCTCATGTCGATAGCTTCTGTGTTCACAAACGACGCATTAAAGCTCTGCATGAAGTATATTGTTTTCCCTCATTATTCGCAGCTAACCCATGTATTAAGCATAGTTATGTTATCATTTTGTAATATAGTTGCACCCAGATTAATCATCACCAGTTCTAGAGTTTCTTAGAAGATAATCATTTAGAAACGGGGTATGCAGAAAGTACAGGTCCTTCTAAAAAAATTAGCATATTGTGATAAAGTTAATTCTTTTCCATAATGTAATGATAAAAATAAAACTTTCATATATTTTAGATTCATTGCACACCAACTGAAATATTTCAGGTCTTTTATTGTTTTAAAACTGATGATTTTGGCATACAGCTCATGAAAACCCAAAATTCCTATCTCAAAAAAATAGCATATTTCATCCGACCAATAAAAGAAAAGTGTTTTTAATACAAAAAAAAGTCAACCTTCAAATAATTATGTTCAGTTATGCACTCAATACTTGGTCGGGAATCCTTTTGCAGAAATGACTGCTTCAATGCAGCGTGGCATGGAGGCAATCAGCCTGTGGCACTACTGAGGTGTTATGGAGGCCCAGGATGCTTCGATAGCGGCCTTAAGCTCATCCAGAGTGTTGGGTCTTGCGTCTCTCAACTTCCTCTTCACAATATCCCACAGATTCTCTATGGGGTTCAGGTCAGGAGAGTTGGCAGGGCAATTGAGCACAGTAATACCATGGTCAGTAAACCATTTACCAGTGGTTTTGGCACTGTGAGCAGGTGCCAGGTCGTGCTGAAAAATGAAATCTTCATCTCCATAAAGCTTTTCAGCAGATGGAAGCATGAAGTGCTCCAAAATCTCCTGATAGCTAGCTGCATTGACCCTGCCCTTGATAAAACACAGTGGACCAACACCAGCAGCTGACATGGCACCCCAGACCATCACTGACTGTGGGTACTTGACACTGGACTTCAGGCATTTTGACATTTCCTTCTCCCCAGTCTTCCTCCAGACTCTGGCACCTTGATTTCCGAATGACATGCAAGTACTTTGGACCACTGAGCAACAGTCCAGTGCTGCTTCTCTGTAGCCCAGGTCAGGCGCTTCTGCCGCTGTTTCTGGTTCAAAAGTGGCTTGACCTGGGGAATGCGGCACCTGTAGCCCATTTCCTGCACACGCCTGTGCACGGTGGCTCTGGATGTTTCTACTCCAGACTCAGTCCACTGCTTCCGCAGGTCCCTCAAGGTCTGGAATCGGTCCTTCTCCACAATCTTCCTCAGGGTCCGGTCACCTCTTCTCGTTGTGCAGCGTTTTCTGCCACACTTTTTCCTTCCCACAGACTTCCCACTGAGGTGCCTTGATACAGCACTCTGGGAACAGCCTATTCGTTCAGACATTTCTTTCTGTGTCTTACCCTCTTGCTTGAGGGTGTCAATGATGGCCTTCTGGGCAGCAGTCAGGTCGGCAGTCTTACCCATGATTGCGGTTTTGAGTAATGAACCAGGCTGGGAGTTTTTAAAAGCCTCAGGAATCTTTTGCAGGTGTTTAAAGTTAATGAGTTGATTCAGATGATTAGGTTAATAGCTCGTTTAGAGAACCTTTTCATGATATGCTAATTTTTTGAGGTAGGAATTTCGGATTTTCATGAACTGTATGCCAAAATCATCAGTTTTAAAACAATAAAAGACCTGAAATATTTCAGTTGGTGTGCAATGAATCTAAAATATATGAAAGTTTAATTTTTATCATTACAATATGGAAAATAATGAACTTCATCACAATATGCTAATTTTTTGTGAAGGACCTGTAAATTAGCTCAGCTAGTTCGGTAATCCTGACCTGAATCTGATCTCACACCAGAGGGTCCTGTTCATCGTAATTACTTACAAAGACCACCCTACATTAACAAGGTCGAGGACCAAAAGGCTCAGCAAATTTATTTGGACAGCACATTTTCAGCAACAAGTCAATTCAAAGTGCTTTACATGATTAGAAGTCAAATAAAATCACAAACAAGCTAAAAGACTACATTTCAAGTAGGCAAAAAACGATGATGGGTGGAAAAACAGACTACGGTTTATGATCTTCCAGTTATTAATCAAAGGTAATTCTAAGCAAAATAATTTTTAGCCTTGGTTTAACGGAATAAACTGTTTCAGCAGTTTTGCAGTCACCTCCCGTAGTGTGGTATTTAAGAATAAAACATATATAAATAATAATAAATCAAACTCCAAAGATAAAAATTATTTCAATTGTCTCTCAAGTGTCAGCAATTTATCAAATTAGGTGGTTCAGTTTGGGCTTAATTTAAATGATTTACATTTCTGAATAAAATATTTTCCAAATAAAATCATACTTTTTGTCAACACAATGAAGCCCAAACATAGTCTTATCTAATTCGATCGTAATAATAATATCTACGGTTGAGAAGAAGAGGTTGGATAAGTTCATCAGGAAGGCAAGCTCTGTTAGGATGCCCCCTGGATCCAGTGTAGGTGGTGGGAAACAGGACTGTGGCTAAAATCACATCTGTCTCCATCCCATGTATGAAGAGCTCCTTCAGCGACAGACTGCTGCTTCCCAGGAACATGAAGGGACGTTATTATAGGTCCTTCCTCCCACCAGCAGTGGCCTCTGTAACTATCACCGCTCCCAACAAACTCAATCAAGTTTTACATCTATTTGCACTTTTTTTCTCACTTTAAATAACATTTCTGCTGTTATTTGACATTTTTGTTTGCACAATTTATATTTTGCACTTCATGTAAATAAGTTGTTTTTTAATGCACAAAAACATATGCATATTCCATAAATAATGTTAATCTATTCTGATCAGTTGTATATTCTTCAAATCTAAGTATGGTATTTTTATTTTACAGTAAATAACTGCGCAGTACTTTAGTTTTGTAATTTGTCCTTTATGTACATATGTTATTCTCAATTCTGTGGTTTTATATTTGTCATTTTTTAAATTTTGCTGCTGATATTGCGGAATTTCACCTCCGTGGGACAATAAAGGATGGTTTAATTAAATTCTAGTATTAGATTAATAGAGTTTATGTTCAAAATCATTCCAAAAAGAAAAAATCTCACAAAGTGTTTCAGTCTCTCAACATGAATATAACAAAAATGTAGTCAACACTATGCAGATCTTATTTAAGTGTGAAATAAACATAAAGCATTGTTTGATAACTGGGCTCAAATTGGAATGTATGTAACTGAGTTAGAATCTATTTGATTGGATAAAATTAATGTTTTTTTCCTTTTATGATAGTTTTATACAGTGACATGAGACAGAATTTGTTGTGAATTAGCGCTGTAATAATAAACTGTATTGAATTGAAAGTATTTTAAATTGCATCTCATTCATTTCATGGGGGAGTGGAACAGAAATAAAGCCTTTCTGAATTCTGATACTACCCTTTATTACTGCCACCCAGTGGTCTGTTTGTTCCTTCAAACTGTCCAAACTTCTGGAAGTTTTCATGGGTGTTTGATGCAGTCATTGGGTTTTAATCAATCTGATATATCTTTGATATTTGAGTTATTCAATGTGTGATTTTTTTTCTTCTTCCAGCTATGAACATCTTACACAGCTACTCACCAAGGTGATGGATGAGCATCCCAACAATGCTGTGGATGTGATTGAAGAAATGAGCCATGATGTAAAACGAGCTTTATTCAACGGCATGCAGAAAACTTTGCGAGATCTTCCACAATGTTCAACTGCTGAGCTGCTGACGGAGCAACAGCGCACGTTGTTTTCCCAGCCGGATGAAGTGGTCCACGAGGAGGATATGGTACTGGCTTTATATGCTCACACTAATATTAGGTACGTCATTCTACGAAGTTGAGTTTACTTTATGTTTGTTTGCTTTCTCTAGGGAGAAACAGTTCTACCTAATGTGAATGAGATTGGTTTCTATCTGGAGCAGGCTGAAGTAGGTTTGGGCAGAGAGGAGATGCAGAGGACTTTCCTTGCTCTTAAGCATCTTGTTGATTCTGAGGGACTGCCACGCTGCCGGCTGTGGGGAAAAATATTGGGAATAGAGAGCAACTATATTGTTGCAGAAGCTGAGTACAGAGAAGGAGAAGAGGATCAAGAGAGCATTGAAGAGGAACCTGAGGAGGAGCAAAGGGAGCCTGAAAATCTGGAGAATGAGGCAGTGGAGGTGAGAAGAAATCTTAGAAAGCTATTCATCCATCCATCCATCGTCTAAACCTGTTTATCTGTTCAGGGTCACGGGATTGGGTGTTTGGTGCTGGTGTTAACAGCAATGCATACCATACAACTTTATTTATATAAAACTCTTAACAAGACTGATCCCAGGAAACATTGATACAATATAAACAAGACATAAACACAGGTACAACAGTGTAATCCATTCCTAAATCTAAGAACAGATGAATAATTAAGGCCATTTAAAAAGCTTGCTGTCATGGTACAGGGTTGTTTTGGTTTGCTTTTGGATTATTCTTTATTAGTTAAGTATTTTGATGGTTGTTGTGTTTTCTTTATTTTCTTGTGATTATTTATTTTCTTTCCTTTGTGCTTATGTTTTGTTAGGTTAGTTGTGTTGTTCATTTCTACCTTTTATTTCCTGTGTCTCCACTTTGTTTTCTCTCTCTTTTCAGTCTGCGAATTTGCCCTCCTCCCAGCTGCTTCTCATTTCCTGATTGTTTGCTGCCTTTCCTTCTCCCAGCTGTTTTCATTTTCCTCCCAATTACTCTCTCTAATTCTCCTTGTCACTTCTCCTTCCTCCTCAGTATTTAAACAGTTTACTTTCAGTCATACCTCTCTAGGTTCTCCTTCAAATTTTCCATGTTCTGTTCCTGCACTCCTTATGTACTGTACTCCAGCTGTGAGTTCCTTAATTTTCCATCCATCCATCTATTTTCTTCCGCTTATCCGGGGTCGGGTCGCGGGGGCAGCAGCCTAAGCAAAGAGACCCAGACTTCCCTCTCCCCAACCACTTGTTCCAGCTCCTCAGGAGGAACCCCAAGGCGCTCCCAGGCCAGCCGAGAAACATAGTCCCTCCAGCGTGTCCTAGGCCTTCCCCTGGGCCTCCTCCCGGTGAGACGTGCCTGAAACACCTCACCAGGGAGGCGTCCAGGAGGCATCCTGACCAGATGCCCGAGCCACCTCAACTGACTCCTCTCGATGTGGAGAAGCAGCGGCTCTACTCTGAGCCCCCTCTGGATGACTGAGCTTCTCACCCTATCTCTAAGGGAGAGCCGAGACACTCTGCGGAGGAAACTCATTTCAGCGGCTTGTATCCGTGATATCGTTCTTTCGGTCACCACCCAGAGTTCGTGACCATAGATGAGGGTAGGAACGTAGATCGACCGGTAAATCGAGAGCTTCGCCTTTCGGCTCAGCTCTCTCTTCACCACGACAGACCGGTAAAGCGCCCGCATAACTGCAGATGCTCCACCAATCCGTCTATCGATCTCCCGCTCCATTTTTCCCTCATTCGTGAACAAGACCCCCAGATACTTAAACTCCTCCACTTGGGGAAGGACCCCATCCCCGACCCGGAGAAGGCACCCCACCCTTTTCCGGCTCAAGACCATGGCCTCGGATTTGGAGGTGCTGATTCTCATCCCAGCCGCTTCAGACTCGGCTGCGAACCGCTCCAGCGAAAGCTGTAGATCACGTTCCGATGAAGCCAACAGGACCACGTCATCTGCAAAAAGCAGAGACCCGATCCTGAGGCCACCAAAACGGATCCCCTCAATGCCTTGGCTGCGCCTAGAGATCCTGTCCATAAAAGTTAGGAACAGGATCGTTGACAAAGGGCAACCTTGGCGGAGTCCAACTCTCACTGGAAACAAGCCCGACTTACTGCTGGCAATGCGAACCAAACTCTGGCACCGGTCGTACAGGGACCTAACAGCCCGTATCAAGGGGCCCGGTACCCCATACTCCCGGAGCACCCCCCACAGGGCCCCCCGAGGGACACGGTCGAACGCCTTCTCCAAGTCCACAAAACACATGTAGACCGGTTGGGCGAACTCCCACGCACCCTCCAGGACCCTGCTGAGGGTGTAGAGCTGGTCCAGTGTTCCATGGCCAGGACGAAAACCGCATTGTTCCTCCTGGATCCGAGGTTCGACTATCCGTCGGACCCTCCTCTCCAGAACCCCTGAATAGACCTTACCAGGGAGGCTCAGAAGTGTGATCCCCCTGTAGTTGGACCAACCCTGTGGTCCCCCTTTTTCAACAGGGGGACCACCAACCCGGTCTGCCAATCCAAGGGAACTGCCCCCGATGTCCACGCAATATTGCAGAGCCGCGTTAACCAACACAGCCCCACAACATCCAGAGCCTTGAGGAACTCCTGTCGAATCTCATCCACCCCCGGAGCCCTGCCACCGAGGAGCTTTTTAACGACCTCTGTGACCTCAGCACCAGAGATTGGAGAGACCGACCCCAAGTCCCCAAACCCTGCTTCCAGATTGGAAGGCGTGCCGGTGGGATTGAGGAGGTCTTCGAAGTATTCCATCCACCGACCCAAAACGTCCCGCGTCGAGGTCAGCAGCACACCATCCCCACTGTAAACAGTGTTGGTGGCAGACCGCTTTCCCCCCCTGAGACGCCGGATGGTGGACCAGAATCGCTTCGAAGCCGTACGGAAGTCGTTTTCCATGGCCTCTCCAAACTCCTCCCACGCCCGAGTTTTTGCCTCAGCAACCATCCGAGCCGCATCCCACTTGGCCTGTCGGTACCTATCAGCTGCTTCAGGGGTCCCACAAGCCAAAAAGACCCGGTAGGACTCCTTCTTCAGCCTAACAGCATCCCTTACCGCCGGTGTCCACCAGCGGGTTCGGGGGTTGCCGCCGCGACAGGCACCGACCACCTTGCGGCCACAGCTTCCATCAGCCGCCTCGGCAATGGAGGCGCGGAACATGGTCCACTCGGATTCTATGTCCCCCGCCTCCCCCGGGACGTGTTCAAAGTTCTGCCGGAGGTGTGAGTTAAAGCTCCTTCTGACAGGAGACTTCCTTAATTTTGATCCATTAAAACTTTTACAGAATCTTAATCCTCTTTAAAACCGAAACATGACCCTTACTCATTAAAAGCCAGGGAGTAAAAGTATGCTTTTAAATAAGAATAGTGAGTGATGCAGGTAAGCTAAGCGTTCCATGATATAGGAGCTGGTTTTGCAAAAGCTCTCTAAGCTTTAGGAATCTTTAAAAGCACCTGATCTGCTGACCCAAGATATTGAGACGGTGTCCTGCAGTTAAGCAGAATTGGAGGACAATGCTCCTGTTTTCTTGTCCCAGAGTTCTGCACCAGCTATAAGTGAACCAACAGCAACATGGGAGACACCAAAGAGTGGTCCATTACAGTGATCCAGCAAGGATGCAACTAAAGCACAGATTACGTCTCGAGGTTTTTGATAATTTTCCAAGCTGGATTCACTTAGTCGTCCAGTTATAAAAGTGGGTGCCCTTTGACCCCTACATTTAGAGCTAAACTGTAGTGGGGTGGTGCGTGGTGTCGGGGTACGGTAGCTGCCCTATTCAGAGGGTTTTAGTCCTTGCTGCAGTTGTCCAGTGCTCCATTCCCCACTTTGGAACCTTTTCTGCATGTCTTCCCCTCATTTCCTGTTTAATCTGCTGTAAATAAAAGCCATTAGTACCAAAAACACCTTTTTTTATCTGAGGTAAACTCTTCCAATATGATGACAACATCCAGTTAATGCTCGGGGTCTTACTATACAATTCAATTCAGTTTATTTACATAGTGTCAATTCACAATAGATGTAATCTCAAGGCACTTTACAAGAAATTAATTTCTATACAACAGTCCAATATGTTTAAAGTTTTAGTTTTTGATTTAAGGAATCCCAGCAGATTGCATCGAGTCATTGACTGGCAGTTGCGCCCCGTTGATGCAGACTCCAACCACAGCAATCCCTCATACTGAACAAGCATGTAGCGACAGTGGAGAGGAAAAACTCCCCTTTAACAGGAAGAAACCTCCAGCAGAACCAGAACCGGAACCTGGCTCATTAGGAGCGGCCATCTGCTACGACCGTTTGGGGGTTTGAGAAGACAGAGCAGAGACACAGAAAGAAGAACTGATGTCGGAGTACTTTCTATAAAAAAGAAAGTAAAAAGTTGATAACAGGACACAGGGGATGCTCAGTTACTGGGATGCCCCCAATCCAACGGCATTACAGCTAAGCAGGATACCAGAGCAGGTGGAGCTTCTATGGAGAGAAAAGCACTAAAAGAAAACAAAGTTAATAGTTGAAATAACAGCAACTAATGCAACTGGAGAGTAGTAGAAGAGAAAAGTAGCAGAGTGAAGAAAAATGGTCTGTCCTCCAGCAGTCTAAGCCTATAGCAGCATAACTACAGAGATAGCTCAGGCAGACCTAACCCACTCTAACTATAAGCTTTATCAAAAAGGAAAGTTTTAAGCTTGGCCTTAAAAGTAAACGGAGTGTCTGCGTCATGGACTAAAGCTGGGAGCTGGTTCCACAGGAGAGGAGCCTGATAACTAAAAGATCTGCCTCCCATTCTACTTTTAGAAATCCTAGGAACTACCAGTAAACCTGCAGTCTGAGAGCAAAGTGCTCTGTTAGGAACATATGGAACAATCAGATCTCTGATGTATGATGGAGCTGATTATTAAGGGCTTTATATTTTTTCGAAGGAGGATCTTAGATTCTATTCTGGATTTAACAGGGAGCCAATAAAGGGAAGCTAAAACCGGAGAAATGTGATCTCTCTTTTTAATATTAATCAGAACTCTTGCTGCCGGATTTTAAATCAACTAAAGGCTTTTAATGGCATTTTGTGGACTACCTGATAGTAAAGAATTACAGTAGTCCAGCCTTGAGGTAACAAATGCATGGACTGTTTCTAATTTTAGCAATATTCCTGAGGTGAAAGAAGGAAATCCTAGAAACCTGTTTAACACGGGATTTGAATGTCAAGTCTTGGTCAAAAATAACACAGAGGTTCTTTTTTACTAGAGCCTTTGGGTCTTAGCAGCATGACCCAAGTTGTCTTTTCATTAAAAAGCTGCCATCTAGCTCTTCGTGTTGGCATTACAGTCAACAACTCCTGGACCAAATGTAGCCCAGTGTTCTTTATACGCATACAGACCTGACAGTCATCTGCATATAGATGGAAAGAAGTGACTTGTTTAGGCAATCTGTATAACAAAGGAAGGGTCCAATATTGGATCCCTGTGGAACCCTACAGGGTACAACAGTACATCTAGAGCTGTATCCACCAATATAAACAGAACAGGTCTGGTCAGTGAGATACGACCTAAACCACTCTACAGATGTAATGCCAACCCACTGCTCCAGCCTTGAAATCAGAATGTTGCGTTTTAAGGCGTTAAAACCTGATGTTAAGTTGCATAAAAGTGAAACAGTGTCAGCAGCATATGTTACCAACATAATATTTAAGCCTCTAATAAAGCTCACTCTCTGCTGTGGAAAGCTTGACAACACAGAAATGTCAGAGTCACATTTTACACAACAGGATGTTTGAAATTAGTTATTCCCACAACGGAGGCTAAACTGCTATTGATGATGGAGTCAATGCAAGGATCCCCAAGTTACTTAATGCATAGTGTAGTGGAAGCTTTCAGACTAACAGAGACCTAAACATTTAAAACTGAGCTTTGTGTGGGGTAAAAAACAGATGGGTCAGTGGTGTGTAAAACTATTATGTTTGAGTAGATATGAAATCTTTCAGCTTTTTACAGCTGTCTGATAACAACAAAGACTCCTATTTGTCCTTTTCCCATCTCTGTTCAGCTCACCTTTAACGCTGCCTAGAGCTGCAAACATGCTCCAAACCCATACAGACAAATAGGCAGACCTGTCCGGGGAGACAGAAATATGTCAAGAAAGTTATTTTTAGAAAACTTCTTGACTTGTGCTAGTATGAGGAAGGTAAAGCCTGAATTAAATACTTTAGAGCCAAACGTCAAGAAATCCTAAGAAAGCTTTTAGAGAGCTTCAAAGTCTGAGTTTGGCACCAAGCTCTTCATCAACACAAAAGTATTATTTCACGTCTGTTATAGAATCTAAAATGTTTACTTTTTTTTCAGAATATGACTTTTACCAAACTTTTATGACTTTTAAGACTTTTAGGAAACACAAAGGAAACCAAAACACAAACGATCGTGAGTTGTTTTTCACAGTTTAAATTCTGTTAACTTTTTTTAAATAATAAGTTTACTTTTTAATGCACAACTAAACATGCACTTTCTGTAAATATTTTCTGTTTCTAAATTATCCTCCTTAGGTGCACATTCAAATCTTAGTATACCACTTTATTTTTAATAACTGCACTTTTTATTTTGTCCTTAATGTACATATATTATTCTTATTTCTGTTTTTTATACTTTTATATTTTTCTTGTGTGAATCTAAATGCTTCTGTTATCTGTCACTTTGCTGCTGTTACAGCTGAACCTCCCCTTTTGTGGGACAGTAAATGATTATTCTATTCTATTATAGAATTAGATTTTGTCAAATTTTCAAAGGATTGACAATCTCAATACTTTTCTTTAGCTGAAATATAATCATCCATCCTCCATTTTTATTATTAATTGGAGACTCTCACTAAATTGCTTTGTTAATTCCAGGTGTGGGACCACTAGGACATGCAAGGCAATTTTATTTGTATAGCACACTTTCAACAACAAGGTAATTCAAGGTGCTTTACATGATTAGGGGATAAAATAAAAATTGCAGTAAAACACAGACAAAGCATATAAAGTAAAAACAGCAATAAAGCAAGAAGCATACACAGATTCATCAAAGCATTACAAAGTATATAATGTAAAAACAGCAGTAAAACAAGAAGAATACACAAAACATGATGCAACAAGGCATTACTCAAAGGCAGCTCTAAACAGATACGTTTTTAGTTGTGATTTAAAGGAACTTAATGTTTCAGCAGCTTTGCAGTTTTCTGGAAGTTTGTTCCAGATCAGAGGAGCATAGAAACTGAAAGCTGCTTCTCCGTGTTTGGTTCTGATTCTAGGGATGTTGAATAGACTGGAATTAGAGGACCTGAGTGGTCTGGTGGGTTGGTATAGTAACAGCAGGTCTTCAACATATTTTGGTGCTAAGTCATTCAATGATTTATAAACTAGAAGAAGTTGTTTGAAGTCTATTCTCTGAGCTACAGGGAGCCAGTGTAAGGACTTTAGAACTGGGGTAATGTGCTCTACTTTCCTGGTTCTAGTGAGGAACACGAGCAGCAGCGTTCTGGATCAGCTGCAGCTTTCTGATTGACTTTTTAGGCAGACCTGTGAAGATGCTGTTGCAGTAATCAGTCCGACTAAAGGTAAACGCATGGATGAGTTTTTCGAGGTCTTGTTGCGACATCAGTCCTTTAATCCTAGAAATGTTCTTCAGGTGATAGAAGGCTGACATTGTTATTGTCTTTATGTGACCCTGGAGGTTCAGGTCTGAGTCCATTACTACACCTAGATTTCAGGCCTGATCAGTAGTTTCTATCTGTATTAACTGGAGCTGTGTGCTGACTATTGATCTTTCCTCTTTAGGTCCAAAAATAATTACTTCTGTTTTGCTTCTGCTCAGCTGGAGAAAGTTATGACACATCCATCCATTGATTTGCTCGATACATTTACTTAGGGTTTGGATGGGTTCAAAGTCTCCTGGTGACATCATAATGTAAAGCTGAATATCATCTGCATAGTTATGGTAGTTAATCTTATTGGTTATTATAATCTAGGCTAGTGGGAGCATGTAGATATTAAATAAGAGAGGCCCCAGCATGGAGCCCTGGGGCACCCCACATGCGATTTCTGTCTGTTCTGATGAAAAATTGCCTATTGACACAAAGAAGTCCCTGTTCTTAAGGTAAGACTCAAACCAGCCAAGTACTGTACTAGAGAGTCCGACCCAGCTCTCCAGTCGTTCTAGTAATATATCATGATCAACAGTCAACAGTCAACCAAATGCTGCTGCACTGAGGTCCAACAGAACCAGCACTGTGGTTCTACCACAGTCTGTATTTATGCGGATGTCATTGAAAATTTTGACAAGGGCCGTCTCAGTGCTGTGGTGAGCACAGAAACCAGACTGAAAAACATCAAAGCGGTTGGTCATTGTTAGGAAGCTATTTAACTGCTGAAACAGCTTTTTCAATAATTTTACTGATAAATGGAAGATTAGAAATTGGCCTGTAGTTCTGCATTAACGTGTTGTCCAGATTATTCTTTTTTAGCAGGGGTTTAGTAACTGCTGTTTTTAAAGCCTAGGGGAAGACACTAGTAGTGTATATTTCTAAAGTTCAAACCAAGGACCAGGCACACTAGCTTTTCTTCCATTTTTTTATTTGAATAGTTTTGCCTTAAGGAGAAGAGTCCCAGGTAAATTCTATTTTCTGCTCTTTGATGTCTGTTTTTCCAGATAAATCCACTTCCTCAGTCAACTTATAAACACCAGCTGGATGTACCAAAGGAGACCATTGGAACAGGTGCTAACAAATTTTGTTACTATGTGTGCAAAGAGCCAGGTCTTCCTTGGACAAAGCTCCCCGCAGTTACTCCTGCACAGATCAACATTGCTAGACAGATCCGTAAATTCTTCACTGGAAGGCTGGATAGCTCAGTTGTAAGCTACCCACCTTTCCCTGGAAATGAGGCTAACTATCTGAGAGCACAGATTGCTCGGATCTCTGCTGGGACACAGGTGAGCCCTCAGGGCTTCTACCAGGCTGGGGAGGAAGAAGGGGACGAGGAAGATGAGGTACCCCGGGATAGCTTTGAAATAAATCCTGATTTTGAGAGCATTCCTGTTGGTGAAATGGCTGAGTCATTGTCATCATGGGTACATCATGTCCAACACATCTTGCAACAGGTAAATCACTGCTCTGCTCTAGAAACATGACCATTTTGTCAAATTCTCCCCACATTTACTGTATGAAAACTGAATACAGGGCCGCTGCACTTGGGTGAACATAGCTGTGAAACCAGATGAAGATTCTAATGAGGAAATGGAAGCTGATGAGAGGGAGGAAGAGCATGATGAGGTGGAGCCAGAGGTTGGACCTTCTCTGCTGACTCCTCTATCGCAAGACGCAGGTCAGACGATCTTTAGCAATAACCTTTTAATAGAATATCTTCAAGTCATTGTTGTGTAATACATTGGGGTAAAAAAGTATTTAGTCAGCCACTAATTGTGCAAGTTCTCCCACTTAAAAGTAAGAGAGAGAGGCCTTTAATTTTCAGCATAGGTATACCTCAACTATGAGAGACAAAATGAAAAAAAAAAATCCAGAAAATCACATGGTCTGATTTTTAAAGAATTTATTTGCAAATTATGGTGGAAAATAAGTATTTGGTCAATAACAAAAGTTCACCTCAATACTTTGTAATGTTACTTTTGTTGGCAATGACAGAGGTCAAACGTTTTCTGTAAGTCCTCACAAGGTTTCACACACTGTTGCTGGTATTTTTGCCCTTTCCTCCATGCAGATCTCTTCTAGAGCTAGGATGTTTTGGGGCTGTTGCTAGGCAACATGGACTTTCAACTCCCTCCAAAGATTTTCTATGGGATCTGGAGACTGGCTAGCCCACTTAAGGACCTTGATACGAAGCCCCTCCTTTGTTACTCGGGCGATGTGTTTGGGATCGTTGTCATGCTGAAAGACCCAGCCACGTTTCATCTCAATGCCCTTGCTGATGGAAGGAGGTTTTCACTCAGAATCTCACGATACATGGCCCCATTCATTCTTTCCTTTACACAGATCAGTCGTCCTGGTCCTTTTGCAGAAAAACAGCCCCAAAGCATGATGCATCCACCCAATGCTTCACAGTAGATATTGTGTTCTTTGGATGCAATTCAGCATTCTCTCTCCTCCAAACACAAGTAGAGTTTTTACCTAAAAGTTCTATTTTGGTTTCATCTGACCATATGACATTCTCCCAATCCTCCTTTGGATCATCCAAATGCTCTCTAGCAAACTTCAGACGGGCCTGGACATGTACTGGCTTAAGCAGGGGGACATGTCTGGCACAGCAGGATTTGAGTCCCTGGCGGTGTAGAGCGTGACAATACTGATGGTAGCCTTTGTTACTTTGGTCCCAGCTCTCTGCAGGTCATTCACTAGGTCCCCCCATGTGGTTCTTGGATTTTTGCTCACTGTTCTGATCATTTTGACCCCATGGGGTGAGATTTTGCGTGGAGCCCCAGATCAAAGGAGATTATCAGTGATCTTGTATACCTTCCATTTTCTAATAATTGCTCCCAAAGTTGATTTCTTCACACCAAGCTGCTTACCTATTGCAGATTCAGTCTTCCCAGCCTGGTGCAGGTCTAAAATTTTGTTTCTGGTGTCCTTTGACAGCTCTTTGGTCTTGGCCATAGTGGAGTTTGTAGTGTGACTGTTTGAGGTTGTGGACAGGTGTCTTTTATACTGATAAGGAGTTCAAACAGGTGCCATTAATACAGGTAACACGCACAATTGATGGCTGACTAAATACTTTTTTACCCCACTGTATATTGTATTACACAGGTTAAAATACCAGGTTCTAATCACATATCAAAACTACTCTCTCAACCATACCTCATTCCCCTTGACTGGGTGGATGTCATCTCGACCAGGACTGAGATGTCAGATGTTTTACCAGGTTTTTATTGGACCCACTTCTCCAGTGTGGGGGTCAGTGTCCCGAGTGCTCCAGTTGCCTTCACCTACCAGGCTCTTTCCTGAGCCCTTGGTATTTTTCCACTTTCTTATATTCCTTTCTCCTGATGTTTCCATCATCTGGGGTGGCATCAGTCCTCATCAATCACAACACCTTATCAATAATCTTAATGTCCGGTTGGTCTGTCATTACCATTTTGTGTGTTTGAATATAAAAGTTACACAGGATCTTGGCTCGGTCACTCTACAAATTCAACTCAATTCAAAAATATTTTATTGATCCCAGAGGGAAATTAAATGTTGTTGTAGCTCATACAATTAATTCTTTAAGGAGTTGTTGTAGATTATGATGGCTGTGGGCAGGAAGGATTTCCTGTAGCGGTCTGTGTTGCAGCAAAACTGAAAAAGCATCCGACTGAAGACACTCTGTTTTTGTATGACAGTCTCATGAAGAGGATGCTCAGGGTTGTCCATAATTTTTTTGATTTTTATGAAGAATCCTTCTTTGCATTATCATCTCCAGATGTTCCACAGTCATCCCCAGAACAGAACCAGAACCTTCTTTGTCAGCTTGTTTAGCCTTTTTAAGTCCCTGGCTCTGATGCTGCTACCCCAACAGATGATGGCTGAAGAGATTACACTCTCCACAACAGACTGCAGCAGATCTGCAGCATCTTGCTGCAAACCTTGAAGGACCTAAGCTTCCTCAAGAAGTACAGTCTGCTCTGTTCCTTCTTGTAGACGGTTTCACTGTTCAGTCTCCAGTCTAGTCTGTTGTCAAGGTGAACTCTGAGGCATTTATACTCCTCAACCACCTCCACTTCTTCTGCCATGATGCAAACAGTGTTTGACTTATCCCTGTTTCTTCTGAAATCTACAATCATCTCCCTTATGTTCACATTCAAGGTAAGAGAATTGTTTCCACACCATGTCACAAAGCGGTCCACCAGCTCTCTGTATTCAGCTTCTTGTCCATCTCTGATACACCCGACAAATACAGAGTCATCTGAGTATTTCTGTAGATGATGATGATGATGATGATGATGTATGTATATATATATATATATATATATATATATATATATATATATATATATATATATATATATATATATATATATATATATATATATATATGATTTTCTGGACCTATAATGAAAGCTTGTCCTTTCTTTATGAGCATAAAAACTGTTTTTAGTGGGCTATAAGACATGAAAAGCACCAGTACATTCACTTTGATTTTCCCATTACATCAGAAGATGAAGGTAATCATGTTGTTACATACATCATTTTGTTATTTTTAGCTTAACCCAACATTGGCTGTTTTTAACTTAAAATAGTCCATATTACACTTTCAGAATGACACCAGTTATGAGAATTTTTGGGTCAAAACACACAAATTGCCGCAGATAATATTTTTCTCACGGTTGTTTGGAAAAAAAATACGGATGGTACATTGCTCTGTCACATTTAAAAGTCATGATCTAAAGATTCTGTTGGAATATACTTAAAATTCCAGTGTTGTTGAGCCATCTAAATATCAACTTATTTTTTCCATTAATGTTCCTGTGTGTCTTTCAGACATGTTCCACACTCCTCCATGGAGCTCCAAGTTGTCCTCTGTACTGACTTCTCAGCATGCAATAGCTGTGCTGCGTTCTAACCTCTGGCCTGGAGCATTTGCTTATGCATGTGGAAAGTATGTACAGGAAATAATTATTGTAATAAGTATTGTTCCCTTGTATTGTTTTCTCACTTTATCCTGAAGGTAGTACTATAACTAACAGACATGTCTTTGTCACCACCTTTAGGAAGTTTGAAAACATATATGTTGGATGGGGTCTGAAGTATGTCGGGGAGGTGTACAGCCCACCCATTCCCCCACTACCACTAATGGAATACCCCAGTGGATCAGAAATCACCGAGGCCCTGGACCCTTCCCCTGAGGAAGAGCAAGCTTTGAAAGATGATTTAGAAGAGCAGCAGGCTGCCCTAGAAGAGACAGAGGAGTCAGAAGAAGATGAAGACTAACAAATATGTCATCTAAATATATATTTGGAATGTAAATGTAAAGAGAATTCAATTGGAAATTAGAATAGAATTAATTGCATTTCTTACATGCGTCACAAAAGAAAGTGCTAACTATTTTTTCACTAAATTAAATAAACACTCTGCTCCTTCCAAGGTCATAAAAGTAGCCCCTAGTATGCCAGTTCACCTATAACAAGAACTAGTTCTAAACTCCCTTTGTCCATTAAAATGAATTCACTCGTGTTCCTTTATTCACTATCTTAACATTGTGGAATAAATCCACAGCTTCTACAGTCTAATTCTTCTTCATGTATGATATTTTATCTAAAATAAAAGTTTAAAAATGATACATACAAATTATGACATCATTCACAAATTATTCTCTTAGTGTTGTTGATCACACAAACTGTATTTCATAATGCCAGAATTTCCAAAACAACTGCCCTCATTCACAAATGTTCATTATTTTATCGTCAGAAACTTGAAAATCTGACGTAAAATGTCCATTTTGTGAACTTTTATAATTGCTGTCTCTTTTAACCCTATTATTACCATCAAGTCACCGCAGATGAGATTTGGTATTTTGTTTTGCTCTTTAAGCTGTTATTGCACAGTCAAACACACATAGGAACACTGAAAAGCTACCAGATAGTGAAGTGAAGTTGAAGTTATCTTGGATAAAGCAGCAGAAGCACAAACTCTCTCCGCAAATTTTAATAATTCCAAAGCCACAAAATAAAAAGATATTCAGGAAGCCTTTATATTTGGTCATGAGGGAGTTAAAACTACACTATGTTCTGATTAAGCACGCTAGCTGACAAGATTTTCAGATATTCTGGGGTTTTCAGCTACGTAGTCACAGTATGGTCTGAGAGAAGAATTACAAGCTGAAGCTTCTTTGCTTGCTTTTGCTGTTTCTCCCACCCATAAACAACTAAACCGGGCTGCAAAATCCCCCTCAGTTTAAGCTGTAAGGTTTAATGGTTGGGGCTTGAGCCACCAGTTAATATCCCTATGTAGAAAATAAAGCCAAAGCTGCATATTCAAGTTTAGAGCTTAGACCTACATTACATTTTAAAGATGGCACCATGAATGAGAGCCTCAGTGCTTTGCATGCGTGGTGAGACGAGGTAACTGGCAGTAGATAGTAATTGCAATGTCAGCGAGAATATGGTCCCGCACCAGATGCAACAAGGGGTTTTGTTTAGATATCAGGTTCATTCACAAAGCGGCAGCAGGCGTAGTTCCAGCTCTCACACAATTTTATGATTTAAAACGCTATAAGCATAAAAAGGAGCACATAATACATAAAATGAAATACCCTGCAAGAAAAACAAAACTTCAGAGCTGGAACTTACCAGTGGTGGGACCAATCCAGGAGGAAGGGAATACAAATCTAATCCCTGGAGACACACTAGGATCACCCCAGACACACGTGCAAGAAAACCACACAGCAATTAGACAACTCTAATGATATATTTGATGAAGATCCCCTGGTTCTATAGGATTTTCTGGAAACACAGAGTAAACAGGCACGGATGCCTAACAAGCTTCAGAAAAAGGGGCCTCTGCACACCGTTGCCCACAATCCACCTGGCCAATGTCGGCTCCACCAGCTTCTTGACTGACAGGCAGCAGCAGATGAGAATGGGGAGCATCTTCTCGCCATCTTCAACAACACTGTCTACTGTGGGGTCACCTCTGGTTTCTAGGGTAAACCTTTCTAAGGATGAGAGATGCTCTTCACACAAGGACAATATTTGGAAGAAGGCCTAGCAGAGACTGTACTTCCTGCAGCACATAAGGAAGTAGAACCATCCAAAGAAGCTGATGGTCATCTTCTGTGCCACCATTATTGGGTCTGTCCTGTGTTCATCCATCACTGCGTGGTTTAGGCTCGGTCACAAAACAAGACAGGTCCAGACTACAATGACCAATCAGGTCTGCAGAGAGAATCATCAGGGCAGGGTTGACCTTCCCTGCAACTGGTTCTGATTACCATTTTGGGTTCTAACCAAGATGGTAAAAAGGAACCACATGTGAGCAAACAGCCTAACTTCGTCTGTATAGGTAAGCAAAGACGCAACAATTCACCATGTTTCCAACATGGTTGCTAAAATGTCTTGTAAAATCCAACATTTAAAAAGTCAGTGAGTGGAGAGTGGAAAGAGAGGATTTTTTTTCCATCAAACAGCTGCAGAAATGGGGGCATCTCTGTGAAAAAAATCACCTTCCTGACTAACATGAAATTAGCACATGGTCTTTTCCAGCGGTGGAAAAGAGAACAAGAGGCACATGGTCAAAAACAAAACACAGAGAAAAATCAAAGGACAGTTGTGTTTATTCTGACAGTCATTTTTTGAGACATGAGGAATCAAAACTACGTACCGGTATTTTTTCAGCTCTCAAATTAGCCCTCAAAATTAACCAATGTAAATTTGACATGACAAATTTCCTAAAAGAAAAAAATGATTTGTAAAGTTTCAAATCAATGGTGTGCAAACTTTTTGTCCTGAGGGCCAAATTTGCCAAGTACAACCAATTAGGGATGACAAAAGTTTTTTTTCTTCAAGTTTAAAAATAATTTCTTATGCTTTTTTATTTTATATAAATCCGACATCAGAAAAACTACCAAAATAGTCTGATTTCTTAAGAAGAAAGATCTGTAATTCATTTTAGATCCAAAACATATAAAGGGTCTGTCACCGTTGTGCGGATAAAAGACATGCATACAGTTTCCTAATTTTTTGGATTGATTGATTTCTTGTTTTGGCTAGAAAATGTATTTTGTCTTAAATTCAACAACAGGAATATGACATAGGTCACTCTTTCTTGCCGTTGCAGTATTAAATCAATGTGGCGGGGTACCCATGTGTGGTTTTGAGATGTTTGTGGTTCTATTAACTATGAAATGAAGATGAAAGCAGAAGTCTTGTTAAATGAGCAACATTTTTGTAACCAACATTACATAACACCAAAATAGTGCAGGTCAGATTTGCTCCATTCTAGATTTGAGATTGAAGGCCGCAAAAAATAATTGATTGCAAAAGCCCTAGCCCAACATAATGGATGAAGCTTTATTCTGTTTATGCAAACAATAAAAAATACCCTCCTCTTTAGAAAGCCAGAGACCCAATTTAAGCTTTTTCATGAAAAACACATTTTTTTCATCAGAGTGGTGGAAATTGACTTCCACAGAACCAGCTTGGCCGATAGATACAATATAGGGTAGGGTTTTCTTTTTAATCCCTCGTTTCACACTCTAGTTCAGCAGGTGGCGGTAATTCTCCTTTAATCTGGTTTGCCAACCGCCATATACAGAAGAAGAAGAAAGTTGCGACGGTCCTACTACGTGATCAACTATTGACGGAAGTTGGGGGTCAGTATGTCACGTGCTGTTTTAGAACCCTCCAGAGAAACATGGCGGCCTGCTTGAAGATGGCTGGTGCTGTTAGACGGCTCCACAGAAATCCATATCTGCCTGGAAAGCTGCTCAGACACGGAGCGGTTCCGTATCTGACAGAGCCTACCGGCCAGCTCCAGCTCCAGACATCGACACGCTTCAGCAGCCTCTGCTCCAGCGGCAGTACGCCGATGACGGCGGCGGGCTGCAGGCTGACCCGACACCACCGCTGGGTTCGGGTCGCGGGCGTACCCCTTGCTCAAACCGCTGTCTCTACGTCCCCCTGTGGATTCAACGCTCAGGCTCGGCTGTTTGGTAACCGGGCCAGTGGGGCAGGCTTCTCTGGGGAGGACGGCGGGGAGAACGCGGCTTCGGGGGGGGATGAGTCAGGAGGAGATGGAGAATCTCCCTACAGCGGACCGCAGATGACGGCTCTCACTCCCATGATGGTTCCGGATGTGTTTCCTAACGTTCCGCTGATCGCTGTGAGCAGGAACCCGGTGTTCCCCCGTTTCATAAAGATCATCGAGGTGAGGATGATGTAACGTTACGTGTTTTCACTGGCTCCAAGGTCACGGGCCGGGTGGGGGTTGTTGGTGGGAGGCCCCACGGTACAGTTAAATCCTGCCCGTGTTTTCTCCTTTACTTCACTGTAGTTAAATCATCTGAAGCTTTGAGCTCCGCTCCAGCAGCAGATCAGCCAGAATAACTCAGAGATCTGATATCAGGTCCTGGGTTCGAATCCCAGTATGGGGTCTTTATTTTCTGCATGTTTGCATGTTCTCTCTGGGCACTCCAACTCCAACTCCACTGTCCAAAATCCAGGACTGTTAGGTTAACTGGTCTCTCTAAATTTTCCTTAGCTGTGTGTGTGTGTGTGCGTGTGTGTGTGTGGTTGTTCTCTGTTTTGCTCTGCGATGAACGCTAACCTGTCCAGGGTGGACCCTGCCATTGTTTATTCAGAATGTAAAATACATCATAAATCCCTCAAATAACTTTAAAAGCTTCTAATATGAAACTGGTCTTCCAGTTATTTTAGAGCTTCACATTTAGACAGTTTTGGGATAATTTCCCTATTTGTCAGTAGGATAAGTTCATGATTTACATGAAAAATTTATGGAGCTTTATTGGAATGTTAAAAATGACTTTAAACAATGGCCAATTAATGCCAAGCGGCCCAGTGCCCTTGGTTCTATTCTCTGCTGGGCAACACAGACTTTCATCTCCTCCCACAGATTCTCTATTGGATTGAGGTCTGGAGACTGGCTAGGCCACTCCAGAACCTTGAAATGCTTTTTACGTTGCCACTCCTCCGTTGCCCGGGCGATTTGTTTGGGATCATTGTCATGCTGGAAGATCCAGCCACGTTTCATCTTCAATGCTCTCACTGATAGGAGGTTTTAGCGCAAAATCTTACGATACATGGCCCCATTCATCCTTTCCTTAAAACGGATCAGTCGTCTTGTCCCCTTTGCAGAAAAGCAGCCCCAAAGCATAATGCTGCCACCTCCATGCTTCACAGTGGGTATGGTGTTCTGTGGATCCAACTCAGCATTCTTCCCCCTCCAAACACAGCGAGTGGCATTTATACCAAAGAGTTCTATTTTGGTCTCATCTGACCACAGGACATTCTCCCAATCCTCCTCTGGATCATCCAGATGGTTTTTGGAAAATTTTAGACGGGCCTGGACATGTGCTGGCTTAAGCAGGGGGACCTTTTGAGCGCTGTATGATTTTAACCCATGGCGACATAGTGTGTTACTACTAGTAACCATTGTTACTGTGGTCCCAGGTCTCTTCAGGTCATTGACCAGTTCCCACCCTGTAGTTCGGTGCTGTTTCCTCACCGTTCTCTAGATGATGTGTACTCCACCAGGTGAGATCTTGCATAAAGCCCCAGGTTGAGGGAGATAGTCAGTGATCTTGTTGTATTTATTCCATTTTCTAATAATCTAAACTTCTCACCAAGTTGCTTGCCTATTGTAGATTGGCTCATCCCAGTCTTGTGCAGGTGGACAACCTTGTCCCTGGTGTCCTTGGACAGTTCTCTGGTCTTGGCCATGGTGGAGGTTAGAGTCTGACTGTTTGAATGTGTGGACAGGTGTGTTTTATACAGATAATGAGTTCAAACAGGGGCCATTATTACAGTTAATGAGTGGAGGATAGAAGAGCTTCTCAAAGAGGAAATAACTGCATCATTATACAAATAGATTCTTTAAAAAAAATCATACAATGTATGTTCCTGTTTTTCATTTAATTTTTTTAAAATTCTGTCACTCAGTGGAAGTGTACCTATGATTAAAATGACAGACCTCTGTCATCTTTTTAAGAGGGACAACTTACACAATTGGTGGCTGCCACATATTTTTTTGCCCCGAAAAAATGATGGCCGCTTCATAGTTTAATTCCAGGTTCGGACCTTCAGTGAATCAGGCGGATGTGTGTGTCAGCTGTGTTCTTCCACTGTGTGCTGCCAGGTAAAGAACAAGGCCCTGATGGATCTGCTGAGGAGAAAGGTGCGTCTTGCTCAGCCTTATGCTGGAGTCTTTATGAAGAAAGATGATAAGTAAGTCTGATTATTTCCTGCTTTAGAAGTGCTTCTATTATTTTTCACGTGATTTGTGTTCACTGTTGCTATTTGTCTGTTAGGTACACCTGTCTGTCTTACCAAACAGGAAGTTACCAACTAGCAGTGACTCTGGCTAATGACTGCCGTTGTCTCTTCCAGTAATGAGTCAGATGTGGTGGAGTCTCTGGATTCCATCTATTCCACTGGGACCTTTGTTCAGATCCATGAGATGCAGGACTTAGGAGACAAGCTGAGGATGATAGTCATGGGGCACCGCAGGTCGGATCCATGTATATCTGCTGATATGATCCAAAGCTGTTGTCGGTGTGTACACCTCTGCTAATTCTGTACCTTGGTTCACTAGGATCCGGATAACAAGACAACTGGAAGTGGAGGCTGAGGAGGTATCAGCATCCCCTGAATGGTCAGAATCTGAGCCAGAGTCCCAGGTCAAGTCTACGGCAAGACGCAAATCCAAACGCAGCCGGAAGGACCAGTCCACCTCACTGGCAGAGCAGCTTGAGAACAAGGTCTGTTCAGTGCTGTTATTTACCTGCTGTCCAATTCGAAATCAGCATTTCAAACAAATAAATAGTCTAAACTAGATTGCCCCCCATGCCCACCTTGTGATTGGTGGAGGCTTGTGCCATGTTTTTAATCTGCTGCAAAGCACTTTAGGTTTTCCTCTGTGTGTGTGAGGTAGGCCATACATTATCACTGACACACACACCTCCCTGTGAGTGAAAGAAAAATGAAGCCTAGATATGAAAATAATGGCACAACTTAAGGCCCAAACATGTATCTAATATTATTGCAATGTTCATTATTTCAGTAATAATTCCGCATTCTGATGTTTTCAATACATTATTTCTGGTAATTATGATTGTTTTATTTTATGTACAGGTAATGAAAACAAAACATTTAGGGTTGCAATATGACATCAGAGCAATCAGCAAAACATTTTAATACAGAAATGTGGGCTTAATGGAAAATATGTTTAATACCTGATTAAAGGTTGTTATTTTTTTAAAAGTGTTTTAGTCTAATTTATGAGCCTCATCAGAATACATAATCCAACATCACACAACTAATAGTTCTTATTCAGTCAATTTAAAATACTTTTTTGATCCCAGAAGGAAATTAAGTGTTGTTGTAACTCATGTTATTTAAGTTTCTTCAAAGAGTTGTTGTAAACACTTATTAGCTGTCTGTGTTACAGCGAAACTGAAGAAGCCTCTGGCTGAAAACACTGTTAAAGTAAATGCCCTGGGTTGTCTGTACAGCTCTTCTTTTTCAGAAGAATCCTTCTTTGCATCATCATCTCCAGAGGTTCCATAGTTGTCCCCAGAACAGAACCAGAACCTTCTTTATCATCTTGTTGAGCCTTTTTAAGTCCCTGTCTCTGATGCTGCTACAACAACAGATGACGGCTGAAGAGATTACACTCTCCACAACAGACTGCAGCAGATCTGCAGCATCTTGCTGCAAACCTTGAAGGACCTAAACTTCCTCAAGAAGTACAGTCTGCTCTGTCCCTTCTTGTAGACGGCTAATATAGTTGTTAAAGTATTAAACATTAAAAAAAAAAAACTAGTTTAATTCCCAATATCCCTTTTTAATGGTAGCACCAGAGTTCAAAATTAATAAAAGAGTGACATGAAAGAGATGCTGCTGAATTTGGAGAGAAGGATATTAACTATACGTCCAGTCTAGATTTTGCAGTATTATCGCGTTGAAACCAAGAATATGTCTTCATATCAGAGACTTTAGACCTCCAGGGATCTGTTCATGTATAAGAGCTGCATAGCTCTGCCAGAACAGGGTTAAGAGAGCTGTTTTAGTTTGGGTTGTTAAAACCATCAACATTTATCACAAAGCCATAATGATAATCTACGTTACCAACAGAAATGAACCAGTGGTCATTGATATTCAGTCCCCCCAGGATGTTGCAATCGAAACTGTTATTGCAAATTCAGCCAATCCTCACGAATTCTGCACGTCCAATTTCTAATTATCACAACTTTAACGCATGTTTGACCAATTGCAATTCTCCTTCTCATCATCTTATGTCTGATGAGCCCCTTTCAAACAGGCCATGAAAAACGGTAATTTTCCGGACTTTGTCTGTTTTGCTTTTGTGTCTGAAAGCAATCTTCCGGACTTTATCCGGATACCCTTTGCCGGTACTTTTACGGATGAAGACCTAGTAACAAGAGCAGACTTTTCGCGGTATGGTGTTTGCATTCAGACAGTCAGATAATGTTCCGCAAAAGCTGGAGAGGTGTGGGGCGGTGGGGAAAAGGGGAGAGGGGCAGGGAACGCTGTGAGCGCACACATTGATGACATATAAATGTCATTATTTTCCTTTCAGAGAGAGAGAGAGAGAGAGTGATTGATTGATTGATTGATTGATTCCAAATGCTGTAGATTTATCTTCCAACTGGATACCATATTTGATAATATCAAAAGTTAGAACTGGACAAAAAGTTTTACAGGCTAACCAATTCGGGAGAGTTGCCCAAAACATTTTGGTGTGATTGCATGAAAAGAAGAGATGTTCCACAGTTTCAATTTGAGAACGACAGAAAGTACATGTATTAATATCGATATTGAATCTATTGTGTAAGAAATCATTTGAAGGATAAATGTCATTCAGTAATTTAAAATGAATTTCCTTAACTTTCGGTGAGACTGGATAAGAACGATAACGGGTTCTTATCTTTGAAATGGTTTTCGGAGTGAAATTCTTGAGAAGAAAATGCCTCTTTAGTTGAGCTGGAAAGTAGGTAGCTGTAAGGTGAGACCTTAACAATTTGTTATTAAAATTTTTTTGTCAACAAATTGGACACCATCCATAGACAGACTAGGTACTTGTACTTCAGGTGAATTATACATTAAGCTCCCTTTAATTAACTGAATTAGTGCTTGTGACGACGAGGTCACCATTACACCTGCCAATTATTTATAATAATTATTTGTTTTTTTATAATTTCTAGTCGACATATTGTATTAGAGGAATCTAAAAAATAAACAGACAGTTGTTGAGGAATAGTTTGGGTTTTTATTTGATGTTGGTTGGTTTGCATGGACGGTTGTTGTCCGCTGGTGTCTCTGGGTGCGCCTCTCACGTGGCGTCAGCCTGTGCCGTGTAGTGACAGCAGCCATCTACGATTCTAAAAAACCCACAGAACAGAGATCGTTACATCTAATAAAGTAACTTCAAAATAATATACATGATACCAGTAATAGTAAGACAAAACAACGAAGAATGAATGTTTCCTTAGCCTTTTCACTCACCTCTGCTGCTTCCTGATGTAATGTTGTGCGCGGGGGAAATTGTGTCCCCGGGACCCGCAAGCAACTTATTAGTTCCGGTTGGAAGGCAAGAAGTGAGGGGGACTCAAGAAACCATTTTTCATGATATGGTTATTGTGGAGTAATATTTTAAATATGAGGTAGCATGCAAATATGTGTAAATGGTTGTAAATATTGTAAATATTTTCCTTATTTCCTTATTAATATTGTTACTGTTATGTAACTTATGTTATGTACTGTTATGTACTCTTTTATTTTTTATTTATTTTTTTTTCTTGAAGAATGCTTTTTTAAAATTTTTTTTTTTTTTTTTACGTATATACTTTCTAGTTTTAGGTGCTGTGAAGCTGGAAGGATTTTTGCAGTAAATTTTTCCCTTTTTGACAATTTGTTATGATGCGTAACCATGGCAACACTGTGGTTTACAGCCGGGAGCAGCTGATTAACATCGCAAAAGCCGAAATAATACCTCAACTGAAACCACAAATCCCTGATGAGTTGATAAGGAGGAGACGTGGATGCAGAGCAGGAGCAAAAAGGAGACAGAGAAAGAGGAAGTTCAAGCCATCTCTTCCATCGATCAAAATGGGCAACGTAAGATCACTGGCTAACAAGATGGATGAACTCCAAGCCCTTACAAGGACTCAGCCAGAGTACCGTGAATGCAATGTTATGTGTTTTACGGAGACGTGGCTACTGGATCATATCCCCGACTCAAACGTCTGTCTGCCAGGCTTCCTGACTGTACAAGCAGACAGAGATCTGAAGACGAGCAGAAAAAGGAAAGGTGGTGGAGTAGCAGTGCTCGTAAACAACAGATGGTGTCATCCAGGACATGTTACTGTGAAGTGTCGTCTCTGCAGCCCAGATGTCGAACATCTTGGCAGTGAGTTTTCATCCATATTATTTACCAAGAGAGTTCACCAGTGTAATTTTGGCAGTTTACATTCCACCTTCAGCCGTTGCCGACAATGCATGTGATGTCATCAGTTCCATTGTTGCTAAGCTACAGACACAGCACCCCAATGCATTTGTGGCAATATCTGGTGATTTTAATCATGCCTCGCTTTCTACTACACTTCCAACATTTCAACAGTTTGTCAGCTGCTCTACAAGAGAAAACAGGACCTTGGATTTGTTTTATGCAAATGTAAAGGATTCATACATGTCCAAACCAAGACCTCCTCTGGGACAATCAGATCACAATCTTGTTTTTCTCTGTTCAGAATATAAACCCCTTGTTCAGAGGCAACCTGTGACAAAACGAACTGTGAGAAAATGGTCACAGGAAGCTGAAGAAGCCCTGCAGGGTTGTTTTGCAACCACAGACTGGATGAATCTTTGCCAAGCACATGGAGAGGACATCAATGCCATGACTGAGTGTGTGACTGACTATATAAACTTCTGTGTGGACAACATCATCCCCACCAGAACAGTGAGATGCTTCCCTAATAACAAACCCTGGATCACCAGTGACCTGAAGGAACTGCTAAACAAGAAAAAAAGAGCCTTCAGGGAGGGAGACAAGGAATTACTGAGGAGTATACAGAAGCAACTTAAGGTCAAGATCAGAGACAGCAAGGAGGCATACAGGAAGAAGCTGGAGAACAAACTACAGAGGAACAATATCCGAGATGTCTGGTCAGGAATGAGAAAGATCACAGGTTTTAAGGACAGGAAGGATTAGATAGATGGAAGTCAATGAACTGAACATATTCTTCAACAGGTTCAGTTCAGGAACTAGCTCAGCATCCTGCTCTCCTGTTCCCACCCAAACAGACATCCCACTCTCCTCTGATCAACAGCTTTCCTGTTACACCTCGGATGTTTTATCCTTCACCTCAGCCATGGACTCTCCTAATTCCACAAGTTTGACTTCAACCAAGTCAGGAAATGCTGCTACCCCCTTTGCCTCCCCCTCCCACTTGTCTGTCTCCAAAAGTCAGGTGAAGAGGCAGCTGGAGAAACTGAACCGGAACAAGGCTGCAGGTCCAGATGGTATCAGCCCCAGAGTCCTGAAGGCCTGTGCAGAGCAGCTCTGTGGGATTCTGCAGCACCTCTTCAACCTTAGCCTAACTCAGGAGAAGGTTCCAGTGTTGTGGAAGACATCCTGCCTTGTTCCAGTACCCAAAACAACTCACCCATCAGTCATCAATGACTATAGACCTGTTGCCCTGACATCCCACATCATGAAGGTCCTAGAGAGACTCCTGTTGGCACCCGTGAGTAAGCAAACAAGAACGTTTCAGGACCCACTGCAGTTTGCTTATCGCTGTGCAGTTGGAGTTGAATATGCCATCATCCACCTACTTCAACCAACCCACTGTCATCTGGACAAAGCAAGCAGCACTGTGAGGATCATGTTCTTTGATTTCTCCAGTGCATTTAACACAATTCAGCCTGATTTGCTTTGTCAGAAACTCCTGAAGACACAGGTGGAGCCCTCAACAATCGCCTGGATCAATGACTACCTGACAAACAGACCACAATTTGTGAAACTGAAGAATTGTGTGTCAAACCAGGTGATCAGCAGCACAGGAGCACCACAAGGGACCGTACTCTCACCATTCCTTTTCACTCTGTACACCTCAGACTTCCAGTACAAATCAGAGACCTGTCATCTGCAGAAATACTCAGATGACTCTGCAATTGTCGGGTGTATCAGAGATGGACAAGAAGCTGAATACAGAGAGCTGGTGGACCGCTTTGTGACATGGTGTGGAAACAATCGTCTCAGCTTGAATGTGATAAAACAAAGGAGATGATTGTAGATTTCAGAAGAAACAGGGATAAGTCAAACACTGTTTCCATCATGGGAGAAGAAGTGGAGGTGGTTGAGGAGTATAAATACCTCGGAGTTCACCTTGACAACAGACTGGACTGGAGGCGCATCAGTGAAGCCGTCTACAAGAAGGGACAGAGCAGACTGTACTTCTTGAGGAAGCTTAGGTCCTTCAAGGTTTGCAGCAATATGCTTCAAATCTTCTACAAGTCTGTTGTGGAGAGTGTAATCTCTTCAGCCGTCATCTGTTGGGGTAGCAGCATCAGAGCCAGGGATTTAAAAAGGCTTAACAACCTGATAAAGAAGGCTGGTTCTGTTCTTGGGACAACTGTGGAAAATCTGGAGATGATAATGCAAAGAAGGATTCTTCATAAAATAAAAACAATTATGGACAACCCTGAGCATCCTCTTCATGAGACAGTCATACAACAACAGAGCGTCTTCAGTCGGAGGCTTCTTTAGTTTCGCTGCAATACAGACCGCTACAGGAAATCCTTCCTGCCCACAGCCATCATCATCTATAACAACTCCTTAAAGAAGTAATTATATGAGCTATACCAACACTTAATTTCCCTCTGGGATCAATAAAGTATTTTTGAATTGAATGTAAGGTTTGTTTTTGTATATTGTCTGAGTCCTGAGTTCCCCTGTAAAATGGTATGTTCCAATTAGGTACATTTTACTTCAGGTATTTAAACTTCTCTGTGTTAGTCAGTAAGTGTTGGTGGTAGGATGATGATGTGTTGGAGCACGGTGAGCATCAAAATAAACCTCTGAACGGTTAATTTTTTTTTACTCCTGGTCCTTTATCGGATGTTTGCCTCCATGGCCCCTCGACCAAACTGACAGTGCTGAAGGGACAGCCTTAATTATTTTGTCATATTTGGTTCTGGAACATGAAATGTTGTATTTAACAATAAAGTCGCTATGTCCTAGAAGGTTCTTTGCAATAATGCATTTGTTTGGGGAAATGACATGTACGCCCGGCACACTAAGTTTACGTCATATCCACATAGAACTCCCCCGCACCCCCCACGCCACAGACATTCATCAGGATCCTCCGGTACATTTTTTGCTGTGTGAAAGCAGCCAAAAGGCAATGTTCCGGAGGAAAGTGGTGTGTCTGAAAACACAACTCCGGTTAAAGACCGGATGGAATTGTCTGCAAATATTCCAGAACTTCTGTCTGAAAACGACTATGCTGTCACATATTGTTTCTTATGTGAGAGGGAGCGAGAATGCAATATGTTACATTTACCAACAAAAATTATTACCAAAGACCGTGCTATAGGCTACAGTTTCCTCATTCTCTACATGAAAGTGGAGGTAAATTGTTTGTACCTAATGCAAAATGGTGGTCCAACACAAACGCAAAACATCATTTTGACAGATTACAATTCACATCAATCCCTGATCACTTGATGCAGATCCGCAGACATTTTCAACTTTACACACCGAGTACAGTTAATTAAAACAATAAAACAATAAAAAAAATAAAGATTCCCATGTGAGCTTCTGAGCATAGTCCCAGACATGTACCCTCTACTCAATGCATCTCAGTATCTGGAAGCTGACAGCCTGTCTGTGACCGGTGCAGCTGATCACAGACTCGCTCCAAAGAGCTCAGTGTTGTGTTGACAACTATACTGCAAAAGCGTGATGATGTAGGATACGCCCCACTGAGGCAGTAGCTTGGTAGTTTAGAGATTCTTTCCTACTTCTGATCTCTTCAATTGGAGAAATGTTCCCTGATTTTAACATTTTGGCTGAAGTGGCGCTGGTCAGTCTCCGGTTGGGCAGCACAGCGCAGATTTGACCTCCAGAATAACATTAAGCGGGGAGACTTTCCATTCAGGCCACAGCAGATGAACTGTTCGTATTTTAAGTGCGATCATTTAATTTTGTTTTTTAATTGTAGTTACGGAGGTCACAGTCAGTAATTTTTGTCACTGCAGGGAAAAAGTATTTTGGTATTCATCTGGTTAATGTGATGGCATGATGTGGATTATCTGTTCAGCTTATTTGGATTATGACTTCATATGAATAAATATAAATACTATTGAATATGTCATTATCATCTAAAAATTGACAGGTAAAAATAGATTGACAGGATTTTTTTCCCACCCTGTCGGTTAAAATGACAGACAACAATATTTTTGCGATTTTCTCTACTTTTATTATTTATGCCTCTATCATTTCATTTTGTGTATGGATGGATGGATGTCATGGTTTTTTAAAAACAATTCATATGTAATTTGGTGAAAAAGAAAAGAAAATCACAAAACCATTGCAACTTTTTTTGCAACTTTTCACAAAACCTGCTGCAACATCAGGCATTTTAAGCTACAACAATCACAAAAAAAGTGCGGCAAAATCCTGGAGTAACTGGATATTGCATTTGGATCAGTTTAGCTGGTAGATTATAGAACATGATCAGAATTCATATTGTCTTGGTTAAACCCAAATATTAAATAACAGACAGCCTGCTATTTCACTATTTATACATTCTTGTTTTTATTTCGCAATAAACAATTAAAACTCTATCTACTACATTAAAGTTAAAAAGTGGTGAACAATTTAAAATGTTCATAATTCGGAAAAAAGTGAGGTGAAATATATTTTTTACACTGACATGAGTTTGAGACAAAGGACTATCTAGGATTGACGGCATTTTTGAGCTGCTTATTAACTTAAAAGCATATGCTTCCACTCAACAAAAACTGAACAATAAATCCAAACTGAACTCTCAGCTCGCCATTAACTCAGAAATTCAGTTATCTGTGTATACATTTTATTGATTTGAACCCTGCATATTGAGCATGTATATACAGAATTAAATGATACAGGAATAAAGAATAAAAAATAGCAAAAATACTGTACGCTGATTAATGCTTGGTGACGTTTTTGTCGTCTGTCATTTTTACCGACGGGATGAAAAAAAATCCCGTCATCTATTTTTATGCTTCAATTTTTTTGATGATGGCATTCAATATTTTTTTTTCTTTGTCTTTGCTAAGTCTCACATGTTGATGTTGTCCTGGAGGCCAAAACCACGCTCCGCTGCCCAACTGGTGACTGACCAGCGCCACTTCAGACAAAGTTTTGAAATGACTGAACATTTGTCCAATTTAAGTGATCAGAAGTTGGAAAGACTCTTTGAATGAGTTGTTTCCTGATCCACAATCTATCACCTCAGCGGGAGGACATCCTTCAGCATCCCGCTTTTGCATTAGTGGTTGGTTCAGCACCTGGCTCGTTGGAGCTAATCTGTGGTGAGCCTCACAGGTCAGAGACGCCCTGCTAGCTCCCAGATAGTGAGATGAATTGAGTACAGGGTACAGGTCTGAGACGACGCTCTCATGGTAATCTTTATTTTTATCATTATTGTTTTAGTTAACTGTACTCCTTAAAGTTGAAAATGTCTGCGTCAAGTGGTCTCCTTTCATGTCGAGAATGAGGAAACTGTAGCCTATAGCTCGTTCCTCGGAAGTGATTTTTGTTGGCAAATGCCACATGTTTCATTCGCGTTTCCTTTCACATAGGTAACAGGAACTGTATGTGATAGTTGACAGCGTCAGATATAAAATGATGAGAAGGAGCATTGCAATTAGTCAAGCATGCTTTAAAGTTGCGTTACTTGGATGAAATTGCAAAACGTGCAGAATTTGCGAGGATTGGCTGAATTTGCGTTAATAGTTGTGATCGCAACATCCTGGAGGAACTGATGTCTTGTGGACAGTTTCTAAATTGACCTAGGTGTCGTCTCCTAAACCATATAGTCAACACAAACATTTGAAATGATGTCTAGCTTGGCTATAAATGGCCTAGATTTTCTCCTTTGTCTTTTAATATGATGTCTTTTTGCTGTAAAACCCCAGAAAAATTGCATTAGAAGCTGGGCTGTTTTGGTACAAAGGAGGTACGACGATAATTAATAATGAAGGTGGCTAATACTGCATCTCCACAACCGTCTTCTTCTCCAGCTTTCATCTCCTTGAGGAATGTTGGTGGAAGGAAGGGTTTATTATCATCATGTTGTAAATGAAGTGTGTTATTCAGGTTTCAGAAGCTGACCTGAGTCCAGAGCTTCAGCCGTTGCCTTACTCCAACATCCTGATGGTTGAAGTGGATAACATTCAGCATGAACAGTTCACGGTCACGGAAGAGGTCAAGGTACCCAAACACATCCCGCCCAGCAGAAATGTCCTGAAAAATTCTGGAATATTCTAAGAGGATCTTTGTGACTTCGTGTTGTGCAGGCACTGACAGCTGAGATAGTGAAGACCATCAGAGACATCATTGCCCTCAACCCCCTCTACAGGTTAGCCAGCAGCTAAGTTAAGCATTTTCTCTCTTTGTTTACTTTTGGTCCAAATTTTCTTCATGTTGTAGTCAGTCATTTAAGTTATCACATCGACTCCTTTAGACAGCACTGATATAGTGCTAGTGTTGCCATATTTGAACAGCTGGACATCAGGCTTCAATCTTTTTCTGCACTGTTACTTTTCTTACTGAGTTTTGTTACTTTGAGTCCAGAGGTTACCAGAGTTTTTTCTGAGGAGAAGGAAAGGTGAAAATAATTAATGAAGACCGATAGAGAGCAAACAGCTGAGCTTTTCTTTGTGTTTTGGTTTTGTTTCTGCTGTTCCTAGTGGATTTCGGCATCATTCCTACATTCACATATTCATTTCCAGATCTTAGATCAGTGATAGTTGTAAGGCTTCATTCTGCTGCTCTTGTATAGGGCTTAAGCTATGACAGCCTAAAATGAAACTGAAAAGAAATATTATAGAGGCCAACACTAGTGCTGACCGAGCTATTCATGCTCCAGTTAAAAAATATCCAATGGCTGCCTAAATTTTAGGTTGACCCTCTTAACCAGTGTTCCCTTCTTTAACCCACCTGATTTCAATTGATGGCTTATTAACAGACTTATGCCTGCAATCATCTGAATCAGGTGTGTTAAAGGCGGCAAGGCCACAAATAACTACTTCTGTTTTGTTTCTATTCAGCTGGAGAAAATTATGGCACACCCATTACTTGATTTGGTCGATGCATTTGCTTAGCATTTGGATGGGTTCAAAATCCCCTGGTGACATTGCAAAGTAGAGCTGAGTATCATCTGCCTAGTTATGGTAACTAATCTTATTACTTGATATAATCTAGGCTAGAATAGAATAGAATTGTTCTTTATTGTCCCACAAAGGGGAAATTCAGCAGCAAAGTGACAAATAATCGAAGCATTCACAATCACACAAGAAAGGTATAAAAAGTATAAAAACAGAATTAAGAATAATATATGTACATTAAAGACACAGCTGTCGCAGGAGCATGTAGATGTTAAATAGGAGGGGCCCCACAATAGAGCCCTGGGGCACCCCAAATGTGATTTCTGTCCTTTCCAATGACAAAGGGAAACTTTTGAAACCCCTCTGCTCTAAACTGCAGGTAAGTGACCTCATTATCTTTGTTCGCTATTCCATTGGACTGAATCGTTAAACCATTAGCTAGGTCAGCACTACTGTTGGCCTTTATATTCTATGCAAATGACATGCAATGCTGAAGCCCCGCCCCCAAGCATGCCCTCGGACACCAAGAGAATTAAAACTGAAACCACAGCAGCATTGTCCGTGTGAAACCTTGGTTGTTGGTGACCTAACTGTTTTACTGTGTAAATTTAGAATTTCAATGAATCTCTTCTCACTATCAATTTTTTACATAATTTTACATTGTCCAGTTTACGGTCTACACTAATATTTTCTGTTGCAATTATACTTTTCAATGCCAGTTAGTTTTTTTCAGAGCCAATATTTACTTTTGTTTAAGCCGTCATCATTTTAACCCTTTGCTCTTAAGTAAAGGGAACTTTTATAGTTATCCCAACAATTATTTTATGTGAGGTGCACTTTTTTTTATTTGTTACAAAATATATCTAAAACTCTAAAACGTTTTTTTGGAAAACATGCCTGAACTGCTGTTTGTATATCTATAGTCCGATATGTAGCTAAATGTAGTGTTTAGTGTTAATAGTTTTGTTCTGAACACTGTCTGTTATTGTTAGAGAGTCGGTGCTTCAGATGATGCAAGCCGGTCAACGAGTGGTTGATAACCCCATCTACCTGAGTGACATGGGGGCAGCGCTGACAGGAGCCGAGTCCCGTGAACTACAGGACGTCCTGGAGGAGACCAATGTATGAGCCTGTTTGCTTCTACAGTTGCTGTAGTGCAATGCTTCACAGTGATGAGCAGTGAATGAAATGTTGCTCTGATTCTAAAAGGACATTTGAATGTTGACTGAGAAACAACAGAGACGACAAATTTGGAGTAATAAGAACCAATGTTAAAGAAACTTTGTCAAAGCAGAATTTTACAACCTTCAAGTTAAAAAACAATTATTTATTTATTTATTTTTGCTTTTGCAGATTCCAAAACGTCTCTACAAGGCTCTGTCTCTTCTGAAGAAGGAGTTTGAACTGAGTAAACTGCAGCAGCGCCTGGGCCGTGAGGTCAGAGGTCATGATCGAGGATGTGAGCCCATTCTGCCTTTCCACAGCTCACTGGGGCACTCACTCGTGACTTTCTCTGCTTTGGCCACAGGTGGAGGAGAAGATCAAACAGACCCACAGAAAGTACCTGCTGCAGGAGCAGCTCAAGATCATCAAGAAGGTACGGGATCAGGAGCTTCCCAGCCACCCTGTCCTGGCTGCTGGACTTGAAACTTGGACTGGACCTGGGATGGAAGGGAACTTTCACCTGGTTCTCATCCCAGATTTAGACAAACTTAGCAGAACTCCTGTCAGTGCACAAACAATTATGGTCTGTATGATGCCTGGCACTCATGTCACCCATCAGATAAGGGGTGACAAGGAATCCCAGCAGATTGCATGGATTGTATCGAGTCATTGACTGGAAGTTGCCAATTGGACTTTTACACCAATAACTTGGGACTTGACTTAGACTTGAACCTGTTTACTTATGTTTACTTAGACTTAATAGTTTACCCAATATCTAAAGTTTAAATGCCCATTTCATTGCAAACTTTTCAGTAACTTCACTCATCATGTTTCTACAAACAAAGACCATCTCTCTGTACGTACGTGTGCAAGAACCACAGCACAGCCAATCATATTAACCAGAATCTTTTTTTAAATACAGATTTTAAAAAGAACACATGGTCTATGATTGAACATATAACTGCAACATTGTTCTTTAAAAATGACTCAAAATGACATGAAATTCAAAGTTTCAGTCTTGAGACGTGACTCTGACTTGCCTTCAATTACTTGAGACTTGACTTGAGGATAACGACTCGAGAGCTAGAGTGTTCTTGTGTGACTTGAAAGCAATGACTTGCTCCCACCTCTGAAACCCAGTGTCATCATACTGGTGGCTGTGCAAATATTTCCAGTTAACAGTTTCTGTAGCAAATCATTTCCTTGTCTGGTTTCACTTTTAAATCCTGCTGGTGTTACAAAACATACGTGGTCACTACAGTGACCTATTAAACCCTCCCTTTGAGGTGTTTGGTGAAAAGGGTTTCGTCCAATATAGGAACAGATGGGTAGTGCAGTCGTGGCTCTCTTAACTGTTTGTGTCTTCAGGAGCTGGGTCTGGAAAAAGATGACAAAGAAGCCATTGAAGAGAAATTTAGGGATAGACTTAAAGAGCGGACTGTCCCTCAACACATCATGGATGTGATCAATGAAGAACTGAACAAACTGGGGCTGCTGGACAACCACTCATCTGAATTCAAGTAGGTCTGTTTTTTTCTATCCTTCGGCTGGGTTCAGAGCAAGACAGTCACAATGACTGTAAGAACAACAACAACATAACAGTTATTTTCTCCAGTATTCAAAGTACACTAATACTCCCATGTTGTTGAATAAACTATGTCCTCCACTTTTGAAAGTGAGCCGGCAAATTTTTTTTTCTGCTCTTCTATTTTTTTTTGGACCCCGTAAAATCTGGTCTCCCTGCTGTCTGACAAATTTACTGTCTTTACTGTCTTTAACTATCTGTTAATTTCCATTGTAGTTTTTTGTTTCCTTAGCAAGAAAAACGTAGAAATGTATAAATCATTTTTACACCTCAATCCCACCTTCACTCAATTAAATGAAATTCAGTTTATTTACATAGTGTCGATTCACAATAGATGTAATCTCAAGACACTTTACCAGAAAGTCATTTCAATACAAACATTCCAATCAGTTTAAAGGTTTAGCTAGTTTTCTATTTAAGGAATCCCAGCAGATTGCATCGAGTCATAGACTGGGAGTTATGTCCCGTTGATGCAGACTCCAACCTCAGCAATCCCTCATACTGAGCAAGCATGTAGCGACAGTGGAGAGGAAAAATCCCCTTTAACAGGAAGAAACCTCCAGCAGAACCAGAACCTGGTTCAGTACAAGCGGCCATCTGCTACGACCGACTGGGGGTTAAGACAGAGAAAGAAAGAACAGAAGATCTGATGTAAGAGTACTCTCTATGTTACAGAAAGTAAAAAGTTGATAACATGACACGGGGAATGTTCAGTTGCTGGGAGCATCATCCCAGTCGATGCCCCCCGTCCAACAGGGCGTTGCAGCTAAGTAGGATACCAGACCAGGTGGAGCTTCTATGGAGAGAAAAACACTGAGAGAACACAAAGTTAACAGTTGAAATAACAGCAAATAATGCAACTGGAGAGTAGTAGGAGAGAAAAGTAGCAGAGAGAATAAAGTGGTAAGTCTGTCCTCCAGCAGTCTAAGCCTATAGCAGCATAACTACAGAGATAGCTCAGGATGACCTAAGCCACTCTAACTATAAGCTTTATCAAAAAGGAAAGTTTTAAGCCTGGCCTTAAAAGTAAACAGAGTGTCTGCCTCATGGACTAAAGCTGGGAGCTGGTTCCACAGGAGAGGAGCCTGATAACTAAAAGATCTGCCTTCCATTCTACTTTTAGAAATCCTAGGAACTACCAGTAAACCTGCAGTCTGAGAGTGAAGTGCTCTGTTAGGAACATCTGGAACAATCAGATCTCTGATGTATGATGGATCTTGATTATTAAGGGCTTTGTATGTAAGAAGGAGGATCTTAGATTCTATTCTGGATTTAACAGGGAGCCAATGAAGGGAAGCTAAAACAGGAGAAATGTGATCTCTCTTTTTAATATTCATCAGAACTCTTGCTGCTGCATTTTGGATCAACTGAAGGCTTTTAATGACATTTTGTAGACTTCCTGATAGTAAAGAATTACAGTAGTCCAGCCTTGGACAGGATGTTTCTATTTTTAGCAATATTCATCCCCGTTGGTTCGATCCCATTTCTCCCATACACCACAGATGGATTAGGAACAATCTCAATATAATTAGGCCGACTGTGGCTCAGTCGGTAGAGTAGTTGTCTTGCAATCAGAGGGTCGTGGGTTCAATTCCATCTTCCTCATGCCACATGTTAATAGTGTAAGGCACTTAACCCCAAGCCATCTGTGTATCAGTATATGATTGTGTTTGCATTTGTGAGTGCGAATAGGTTAATGTGACTCCAGTGTAAGGCGCTTTGAGTGGTCAGCAGGACTAGAAAAGCACTATATAAGTCCAGTCCATTTACCAAAATTCTGTTGCCTATAGTTGCTGCAGCGTATCCCTATCTGTTGAGGTGCTGTGATTGTGGAGGACAATGATATCATGTTTTGTTTGTTACTGATGCTCCCCTATATTCTGCAAACTTGAACCAAGTCAAACTGTGTTTCAGTGTAACTCGCAACTACCTAGACTGGCTAACCAGCATGCCATGGGGAACCAACAGTGAAGAGAACTTATTATTAGACAGAGCCAGAGAGGTCCTTGAAGAAGACCATTATGGAATGGATGATGTTAAAAAACGCATATTGGTAAGAAACAAAAAGCATAGATTAAACACCAAAATAAATCCAAAGGTAAAAGTTTCCTTTATCTGCTTCTGGTCAAAGTAAATGACTGTTGGTACTAAGACTTATTTGCTTATGTGCAGGAGTTCATCGCAGTGAGCCAGCTCCGAGGCTCCACCCAGGGGAAGATCCTGTGTTTCTATGGCCCTCCTGGTGTAGGAAAGACCTCCATTGCCCGATCCATTGCCAGAGCGCTTAACAGACAGTACTTCAGGTTCAGCGTGGGAGGCATGACCGATGTGGCTGAGATCAAAGGACACAGGTCTGTACAACCTGTTATTTCTCCAGTCTGAGAGAGGAGACAGTGATTGTGTCTGAATATTCATTCCTACTGGACCATTGGAACATAAAGTTCCGTTAGGATTTTGTTTGTGGGGACTGGGCTTAGGTGCTGGGGTCCAGTCCCCCCAGCTGCTAAATTAAATTATGCATTGTTAAAAAGTGCAGCCCAGGGGTCTCATTTATAAAAGTTTGTGTAGAATCATTACTAAAACCGTACTTAAGCTCCACAACTTTTCTTTCAACTTAAGCCTAGTAAGTTTCCGATCTATCAAACTTGGAGTACGCACTGCTGCTCTCCGCTTTATAAATCCCACTCTCTCTAGAAATGTGCGCAGGTGTTTTTGGATCAAATCCCGCCTCCTACACACCCACTTTCTTCCATAAACGGTCCATGCAAAGTGTCTAGTGAATATTCTGCATCGACCTAAGCCAGCTAATATGGGGTGTTTCCTATGGGCATTTCACGGGTAACCATGGCAACAGAGAGGCAGAGAAAGTAAGTCCACAGCGACAGCTGCAGGCTGGTAGAGGCACAGAAAACAGTTTTATTTCAATCAATCATTCAATCAGCGCTTTACTCAGCCAAAGGAAGCCAGAGTGCTTCACATTAAAAGACAAAAATACAGTTGCAAAACAAAAATGTGTAACAAATGTGTAAAAAATGTAATAATAAAAGCAGCACAAGCAATAAAAAAAGAGAAGAACAATAAAGTTTCAATTAGGCCTATATGATTACTTCTTCTAGCAACAATAAGACTGGAATTTATTTAAACTAAATTATTAAAACAATCAAATTATTAAAAAAAATAAAACTAGATATTTAAAGCCAGACAGGAAAGGTGTGTTTTAAGTCTACTTTTAAAAAGTATCATCCTTGCAAAATATTGATTTAGGGTCACAAACAAACGGAAGAGCTGCAACTGACGCATCATTGATGCAGCAGCGTTCCTGGCATAAAAAAGAAGAGCGGGGGACGGGGTGCACTGTTCCAGCGAGTCAGTAGATCCAACACCAAGTCCAGTTCAACACATAGATTTAATAAGACTGCTTTAAGGAATCTACACCGGGTCCTCCAACGAGATGCTTCCAGTGGCGTGATCTACAATGAGCGCCAGCATTCAATTAATACAATAAGTGTAATTGCTATATAATCTAAAGACATAAATACATATGAACATACTGTGATATAATTCTTATGTGCAACGTATTTTCATTAGGATTCCCATTTTTATTCTCATTTCAGAGACGGGATGGGGGGAGGGTATGACTGCTGGTTGTGTGTCTGTGTGTGCTAAGCTCTACAAGTCTGAAATTGTGGCTTAAATTCGCATTTTTGCCATCTCTCCTGCTGCGCTGTCTGTGTCCTCTGTGTCCAAAAAGTGTGTAAGCAAGATCCTTAGTGTGCTTAAAGTTGTGCACATTTTTCCCCAACGTTTTTTTCTATGAATCCTAAACTTTGTGTAGAAAGTTGCTTACATAGTTTTCACAGCCTGCTTTGTGTGGAAGCAAGCTTTTTAAATGAGACCCTAGAGCTCTTTGCAGCTCTTGAACTGATATGTTGCAGCCAAGGACCCTGTTTCAAAAATGGTAAAAAATCTGGCACACCAGCACAGTGATTCTACCAGATGGACACTTTTATTTTAACAACGTTGGGCCGAGTTTTAGCTACAATGCATGATTTGTCTTTTATCAAAGCCATGTGAGTTTTTTTATTTCGTAGTAAAAAGCATCCAAAACCTCCTGTTATTTTTACACAAACTGATACCGTGGCAAAACTTTTGATTAAAATGAGCTTAAAACGGCTAGCTTTTCTGAGTGTTCTTGTTGCTGTGCACAAATTTATTTATAAATCAACAAACCAGAAAACAATGATCCCCAAAACATTTTAAAACTTAATACATAACATACTTTTAATTAGGCAAGCATGTTTGACCCTCTCAGGTTTACAGATCTAAACTCAGCAAAAAAAGAAACGTCCCTTTTTTAGGACTGTGTATTTCAACAATAATGTTGTAAAAATCCAAATAACTTTACAGATCTTCATTGTAAAGGGTTTAAACAATGTTTTCCATGCATGTTCAATTAACCATAATCAATTTATTAACATGCACCTGTGGAATGGTCGTAAAGACCTTAACAGCTTACAGAAAGTAGGCATTTAAGGTCACAGTTCTAAAAACGCAGGACACTAAAGAGACTTGTCTACCGACTGTGAAAAACACCCAAAGAAAGATGCCCAGGGTCCCTGCTCATCTGCGTGAACGTACATTAGGCATGCTGCAGGGAGGCATGAGGACTGCTGATGTGGCTAGGGCAACAAATTGCCATGTCCGCACTGTGAGACCCCTAAGACAGCGCTACAGGGATTTGGAGGTGGGGGGTCCGTCATGGTCTGGGGCGGTATATCACATCACCATCGGACTGAGCTTGTTGTCATTGCAGGCAATCTCAATGCCTTGCGGTACAGGGAAGACATCCTCCTCCCTCATGTGGTACCCTTTATGCATGCTCATCCGGACATGATCCTCCATCAGGACAATGCCACCAGCCATACTACTCGTTCTGTGCGTGAGTTTCTGCATGACAGCAATGTCAGTGTTCTGCCATGGCCAGCGAAGAGCCCGGATCTCAATCCCATTGAGCACGTCTGGAACCTGTTGGATCGCAGGGTGAGGGCTAGGGCCATTCCCCCCAGAAATGTCCAGGAACTTGCAAGTGCCTTGGTGGAAGAGTGGGGTAACATCTCACAGCAAGAACTGACAAAGCTGGTCCAGTCCACGCGGAGGAGATGCACTGCAGTACTTCAAGCAGCTGGTGGCCACACCAGATACTGACTGCTACTTTTGATTTTGAGCCTCCCTTCATTCAAGGACACATTATTCTATTTCTGTTAGTCACATGTCTGTGAAACATTTTTAGTTTATGTCTTATGGTTTTGACTCTTTTAGTGTTCATACAAATATTTACACACATTAATTTTACTGAAAGTAAAAACAGTTGAAAGTCAGAGGAAGTTTCTTTTTTTGCTGAGTTTAGTTTCTACAAATATCAGATTGCTTTGTGCATTGCATTAAAATATTTTATGTTCATGCTGATTAGGTAAACATAAAATGACTTTATTTTTAAATCAGAAACGGTAAACTAGATTAAAGTTTATAAATTTGATTCTTGTAAGTACTTTTATGTTGGTGGACTTTTACACATATGGCAAGAAATTTGGACACCACTGGTTTAATTCAATTACATCAATGACTATCTTGAACCAGAAAGGCATTTAACCTGATTTGATTATATATTAACTTTAAGTTATTCAGTTAAATTCCACATGTGTCAGAAAACAATGAAACCACTCAATTAGATTTTCTGTATTTGGCTATGAGCAGAACCCAGCTGTAGGATATCTGAGCCACTCCACTGCAGGGATTATGAACAGACAATGTTTTCAGTGTTCCCTCAAAACAACAATATAAACAGAATCAGTAAATGACATTTTTCCTCTATGTGCTCACAACTGTTCTCCACCAACTCTCAGGCGTGCTGTGATTGATGATCAAATCATTTTGAAGGAAATAATGAGTATGAGGAAATGATTGAAGAACATTGTATGATAATATTTTGTTTCCAGGAGAACTTATGTTGGAGCGATGCCTGGGAAAATGATCCAGTGTTTGAAGAAAACCAAGACAGAGAACCCTTTGGTGTTGATAGATGAGGTCAGTGTGCTGCTGTTTGCTTAGCCTTGTTGAAAATAATCCACATTGGAACAAAATGTGGATTTCAAGTTGAGGGGTGGGTGGTAAAACAAAAATGCCATGGTGTCACAATTTTTGTACAGTAACAATAATGATTAGTATATGGTTTGCTAACAACGCAAAAGAAAAAGGTTTTGGGAGTTTGTACTTGAGTTTTAAAGCCGATTTAGATCCGTGACGCCAGATTAAAAGTAACATAACTATAACTTAATGAATTCATTTATAGGTTTTATTATGAAATTTCACTATAGTCTTGCTTAAAAATTTCTAAATGGTTTCCTAAGATATTAAAAACAAAACATCAGGAAAGGCTTAACATTAGCTGAACCAGAGGGCAACACCGCACTCTGGACAAGTAAAAAAACAAAAAAAGGCGATTTAGAGTTCATATTTATAATTCCATAAAGATTTTATAGTCACCCGGAGTCCGCTGTCGGACTTCCACTGCTCATCTTTAGCTAAACTGTCCTGAAACTCATCTAGAATTGCGGCGCTTAGTGTGGAAGCAAGATAGACTAGCTTCTTTCCTTTTTGAAAAACTTTAATTTTCTTCTTTTGTGGGTGAAAAATAGCTCTCTGAGATGATTATACCCACTGATTTTGGATGCTAGAAGCTGGAAGAATTCTTGGTGAAACTGAACCAACTTAACTAACAAAAGCAACAGTATGTTTGTTGAGGTTTTTATTTATTATTATTATTATTATTAGTTTTTTTTAACCGGGAATAGCTGATTAACATCTTAAAACCTGAAATAATACCTTAGCTACAGGTCCAAATCCCCAAAAAATTGAAGAGCCAATAGACTATCAGCAATCTATTATTGTGTTTCACTGAGACATTGCTCATATTCCCGACTCCATCTGTCTGGCTATTTGAGTAAACCTAAATTTAAAGAGCAACAGCAAAAGTAAAGGAGGTGGATTAGCATTGCTTGTAAGCACCAATGGTTTAATTGAGGACATGATATTGTGAAATATTGTCAAGAGCCCAGATATTTTTACGTCCATATTTTTTTAGAGAGATTCACTTGAGTTATTTTGGCAACCATGCATATATTTCACCAGTTTCATCAGCAGTTTCCAACACTGCATGTGACGTCATTAGCTCAGGTTTTGCTACAGACCTCACACCCCAATGCATTTGTGGCAGTATCTGGTGATTTTAACCATGCCACACTCTCTGCTAACTTTTTGCCAGTTTGTCAGCTGGTCTATCAGAGAAAACAAGATGTTGGTTGTGTTTTATTCAAATGTCAAAGATTCATACATCTGCAAAGCAAGACCTCCTTTGGGAAAATCAGATCACAGTCTTGTTTTTTCTGCTTAACGTGTAAACCACTTGTTCAGAGGCAACCTGCAATGAACAGAAGTGTGAGAAGATGGTCACCAGAAGGTAAAGAAGCCCTGCAGGGTTGCTTTGAGGCTGCAGACTAGGATACACTGTGGCACATGGAGAGGACATTTATGCCATGACTGAGTGTGTGACTACCGTAACTACATAAACTTTGTAGATGACAACACCCCCACCAAACCAGCACGATGATTCCCCAATAACAAACATACAACATAGCAATAATACAACAACTAGGGACCTGAAGGAACTGCCTAGTTAGAAACAATCATCTTATCTTGAATGTGAACAAAACAAAGGAAATCATTGTGAATTTCAGGAGAAACAGGAGTAGGTCGAACACTCTTTCCATCGTGGAAGAAGGGGAGGTGGTGGAGGACTGTAAATCTGTGTTTACCTGGACATCAAGTTAGACTGGAGAGAACAGTGAAGCCATCTTCAAAAAGAGACAGAGCAGACTTTACTTCTTAAAAAAGTTTAGGTCCTTCAGTGTTTTCAGCAAGATGCTGCATGGCTTCTATAAGTGTGTGGTTAATGGTGTAATATCTACTGCCATCATCTGTTGGGGTAGCAGCATCAGAGTCAGGGACTTAAAAAGGCTCAGCAAGCTGATAAAGAAGATTCTGGTTCTGTTCTGGGGACGACTGTGGAATATCTGGAGATGGTGATGCAAAGAAGGATTCTCTATAAAATTAGGAAACATTAAGGACAATCCTGAGCATCCTCTTCATCATACCAACTACAGAATATCTTTAGGCAGAGGCTTCTTCAGACTTGCTGTGATACTGATAATTACAAAAGATCATTCCTGTCCACAGCCATCAGCCTTTACAACAGCTTACAGAAGAAAATAGATCACATTTAATTAACCCCAAATTTCAATATTAAAACTATAAAATTCTAAACCTGTTTTCATTGGCTGTACTGCACTGTACTGTGCTGTAATAAAGGCATGAAAACATCAGTTTGTGTGAAATTGATCTATATAATGTGTTGTCACTTGGTGATGGGTGTACTGCATTAAACTTTTTTGCAATGTCAGTTAAATAAATTATTGGATATGACGTAGATGCGTTTCCATTAATGTACTTAACAATTTTACCCAATAACTTGTCTTACACGCTCTTCCTCTTCTAGGTGGATAAAATAGGCCGTGGTTACCAGGGTGATCCATCCTCTGCTCTACTGGAGCTTCTAGATCCTGAACAGAATTCCAATTTCCTGGACCATTACCTGGATGTTCCAGTGGATCTGTCTAAAGTAGGAGGAAGAGCTTTCACAGTTTAGCCTAAAACTTGTGAGGGTGTGTGAAAGTCTTATAATAGTTAGCTGTCTGGATTGCATTACAGGTTCTGTTCATCTGCACAGCCAATGTGACCGACACCATCCCAGAACCACTCAGAGACAGAATGGAGATGATCAACGTGTCTGGATACGTGGCCCAGGAAAAACTGGCTATTGCCGAGGTAAACCAACATGTGCCCGTAGCGACTATTGCTATCATTACTGTAAAAACATTGTCTCCTGCTTGTCTTTACTCTGAGGTAGGGCTGAGTGAGATTTTGATATTTAGAAAAACATAATCAACACTTCTGCCATGTAAGATATTCTAATGACTCCATTGCTGATATAGCTAGAAATGTTCAAAGAAATCTTTGCATTTGAACAATTGGGAGCTTTTATTCTTCCCTTATGTGGCTGATGTCATTTTGATCATTTTGAATATGACTTGTATTGCTTTAAATATTGTTTATTTATCCAATTTCCAGGCCATAGCAGCCTGTGAACAGTTCTTACTCGGCATACCAGTAATATGAAGTCCCTTTTAAGCTCTGCTCACAGAACAGTGGTCTAAAGTATGCTCCTCAGCTTCTTTTTAACTCTTATTTAGCTCATTGGCGCTCCCTACTCCAAGGTTTGGATAGACTGAACAGTTTTATACTACTTTAAATGAATCAACCTTTTATTATGGTGGAATAAAGTCCACGGCATAATATTTTGAATATTGGAGATTCATTTTAGCTATGGATTTCTAAGGACCACACACGTCCACCTTTTGTATTTTTGTCCTTATTAAGACAAATGTTTAGACTTTTTAGACTTTTATTCAGTTAATGAATTTGGTCCTAAGACTTACTTTAACCCTAACCTAAATTCAATTCACACCTCAGATATAACCTTGACAGTACATTAGGATCAGGCTTTGGTCCCCATACGGACTATTGTTTTTGTGAAGGTGATTGATAATAGCCAAAAAGTTTCTAAAAAGGCAACATGAACAAATACACACACCACAGAGTCAGACTTACAGTCAGGCTGCTGTTTTTAACTGTGTAGTTTCTACAGAGTGAATATTTTCAAGCCACAGTGCAAAAGCACACAATGTTATAAGATGTATGAATTAAAATAAAAGCTGTTTGCTAGTTTTCTTGTCTGATTTTTAAGCATTAAATATGCTGTTTTTGTTTGTGTGTGTATAGCGTTATCTGGTCCCTCAGCTGCGAACACTATGCGGCCTAACTGAGGAGAAGGCCTCCATCTCATCTGATGCCCTTGGTCTGCTCATCAGACAGTACTGCAGAGAGTCTGGAGTGAGGAACCTGCAGAAACAGATAGAAAAGGTGAAACGTCTCCCAACGATCATTTTCTTCTAATAGAGACAAAATGTCTTAATTTTTCTACACACTGACAGTTTCATAACATTTTCATGGCTCATGGTTCTTGTGAACTTCTTCTGTTCAGTTGTATTTTGGACTTTGATTATTTTTTCATTCATTTCAGTCCAGAGCTTTACTATCCTCAGTGAATTATCTACACTTTAGGTCATCAAAGTCCTGCTCCGATCATATTTTGAGTTATTTTTTTTTAACATTCTCAGTGGTCTTTAAATTATGAGTAAGCCGTTTTTAGCCAAAATCACAAAACCTGTGCTGTTTTCTGGGACTTTGCTTCAGCAGAGCTGCAGTAGCTCATTAGCAATTCGCCTCTGCGTTGTGGGCGGAACCGTTGGCACGGAGATACCCCCCCCCCCCCCCCCCCCTTTTGCTCTGCTCTGGCGCTCAGCAGCTGGGCGTGCTGACAGCTGGTGTCAGGTTCCAAACCTTTTTTTTCTCAGATTCTTTTCATAGAAACACACCCACAAATTATGCCAGTATTGAAGCTATATGTAGCGGACATCTAGTAGTACCAAGCAGTAACAGCACAAGGCAGTAGATTTAAAGAAAGGGGCTGTTTTATTCAGCAATGTCGCCTGTCACAATAATCCAACTTTGGCGCCTAGAGGGTTAATTCATCTAGTTCCTAACACACAATAGCCTGCACACAGACACATATATGGGATTAAACAAAGCATTATACTAAGACATCATCAATGAACAGATATTTCATTCTAAAAACATTAAAGACCATAGCAATCATTTGATCATGTCATTACACAAATCAACACTAACCTTTACTTCGAATGGATTTGAGAGTATACTCTGACAGCTGGGTGGCCAAAGTTGCCCTTCCCCTCTTCTGTGGCTCCCACTGACAGCCTACATCTCTTGTCTGTGTGGCAGCCGCAGAAGTGACGTTACTAGCTCCCGACAGAAAAGAAAAAAACTTACCGGTAAAGACACAGGCTGTCCAGTTGATGGTGTCTTGATGGAAGGCACTGCATCCGGCTTCAAAAATAATTTACTTACGAAGCCTATTTTTTTCTCCTGCCAGTTGGTGAAAGCGTCTTCTGTGAAGTGCTGACCGCAAACTGATGTGTGGTTTTTAACATTGCTGTGACCAAGGAACGTAATCCATTCATCTCTCACAGCAATGTGTTTTGGTAAAGCATGTAAGCTAATACCAATATCTCTCCTCTTAGCATTGCAACCCGCTACAGCACATAGGTGTTGATCTGCCATTGTCTTCTCTACTCCTCAGAACCTGAGCGGGCGGGGCGGAGCAGAGTTGGAGCTTGTGGCCCCGCCCATTGGAGTTACTAGGTCACAACTTCAGTCACAACTCAAGTCTTTTTTTATCCGGCATTTTAACGTCTGCTTCTGATTCACAGCCATTTGAATGCAGAAATACTCAGAAATACAACTTTGAGCTTAATTTTCTCAAGTTATTCAATTCAATTCAGTTTATTTATATAGCGCCAATTCACAACAGATGTCATCTCAAGGCACTTAACAAGAAGTCATTTCAATACATTTATACAAACATTCCAATCAGTTAAAAAGTTTCCTATTTAAGGAATCCCAGCAGATTACGTCAGTCATTGGCGTGAGGTTGGGCCCCGTTGATGCAGACTTTCTAACCACAGCAATCCTTCAGCAATCCCTCATACTGAGCAAGCATGTAGTGACGGTGGAGAGAAAAAACTCCCCTTTAACAGGAAGAAACCTCCAACAGAACCAGGCTCAGTAGGAGCGGCCATCTGCCACGACCGTCTGGGGGTTTGAGAAGACAGAGCAGAAACACAGAAGGAACAGAAGATCTGATATAAGAGAACTTTCTATGTTACAGAATGTAAAAAGTTGATAACAGGACACAGTGGATGTTCAGTTACTGGCAGCATCATCCCAGTCGATGCCCCCCGTCCAACAGGGCATTGCAGCCAAGCAGGATACCAGACCAGGTATATCTTCTATGGAGAGAAAAACACTGAGAGAAAACAAAGTTAACAGTCGAAATAACAGAATGTACTGTAATACAACTGGAGAGTCGTAGGAGAAAAGAAAGTAGCTGAGTGAAGAAAATTGGTCAGTCTGTCCTCCAGCAGTCTAAGCCTATAGCAGCATAACTACAGAGATAGCTCAGGATGACCTTAGCCACTCTAACTATAAGCTTTATCAAAAAGGAACGTTTTAAGCCTGGCCTTAAAAGTAAACAGAGTGTCTGTCTCACAGACTAAAGCTGGGAGCTGGTTCCACAGGAGAGGAGCCTGATAACTAAAAGATCTGCCTTCCATTCTACTTTTAGAAATCGTAGGAACTACAAGTAAACCTGCAGTCTGAGAGCGAAGGGCTCTGTTAGGAACCCCTTGGCACCCTCCTTTTTTCTATCTGCTCCTACTTGGAGCAATAACAACTTTGTATCACCTTTCCTTTAACTGCTACACAGATGGTCTTCGGATCTACCCGTCTTTAAAACCTGGTAATGGTGACATTCATCACTTCTTCGTTGACGGTATCTGCACAGTGAAGCCGTGGTTGCCTAAGTGGGGGGCACACAGTCATTGCGGGGGGGGAACAGAATGAATGGATGAAAATTTCAAAGTTAATATAAAAGACTTTTTGACTAGGCTTCAGCATAAATGCAAAGCAGAAGATAAAACATTGCCAAATAAGCTTCTTAACCAATTCTTTCCAAGCCAAAGAGTAGAAAATAAGACAAAGCATAATTTCCCTTATGGTTTTGTTCCACCAAACACCTGCAAATAATTGACTGAGCTCATATATAAAGTTTTGTACATCGTGGCACTGTGAAAAAACGCACAACTGCGGAGGATTACATGCTTCCCTGCACTATGGACATGGTTCCATCTATAATTCATAACAGAGGAAGAATCTTCAATTAACCAAATTCAGTGATTAATCAAGATCTAGTAATGATAACCTCAGCCCAAGAATGTATTTGTAAACACCGGAGACCCCACACCTATGTGTGTGTGTGTGAGCATGCTGGTGCATATAAGGTTTCTCCAAGAGTGTTTGATAGCTGGTGTGAGCAGCCATCAATCAGTCTCCCAGGAATCGACGCAGACATCAGCTACAATGCAGGGGCCCGGGGGACCGCAGTGACGAGCTCTGCCGGCAATCAGCTACGCCAGGGCGGGCCCAGACATGGACCCGGAGCCCAGGGGCATCATAGAGACATACAAACACAGTCATACATTGCCTCCCTCTTACGTTCATACACTCTCACCGACACACCAAGACACCCAAGAAAGGACGCTGTACCCTCACTCATACACCCCGTACACACTCCATACTCCCAGGTCCAGGTACCGATGCCCCAGTGGAAAACCAGCGCCCGGACTCGGGAGGTGGACCCCTACTTTCTAGGATGGAGAGAAGCAGACCGCCAAAGCCCCCACAGTGGCGAGCAGCCCACCAGCCCAGGTCCCCGACCAGACGACCTGTTCCTCCAACCGCTCATGGCCAATAGCAAACAGGGGTGTGAAAAGACCCTAGCCTCCATCCTTCTGCTCCAGTATGGTGTTGTTGCGTGTTGTTATAATGTGCATTTAAAACAGAGGGGTGGGATGTGGGGAAGGCATCCACCTCATTTATAGTTTATCAGCAAAAAAGAAGTTGATTTGGGGCGTCGCGTGTTGCAGTGGTTTGAAACGGGCGCCCCCTGTTCAGAGGTCTTAGCCGTCGATGCGATCTTCCCAGGTTCAATTCCGGCTCGCAGACATTTGCCGAGTGTCTCTCCCCCCCTACTTGCCCCTTTCTGTAACCTATCCACTGTCAATAAAGGCCATTGTGGCCACAGAACCTTAAAAAAAGTTGATTTGGGGATGAGTGACTGTAAGGAATGCTTTCAATACTCAGTAGCAATGTGATATTTTACCTCAGCTTTTTACCTATATTTATTCTGTTTCTGTTTCTCTGCTTTTTAATGGTTTTTGTAAAGCACTGGCTATCTGATTGACTATTTTTAAAGGACTATATAAAATCAATAAATGAAATTAAATTGCGCATAGCAAATAGTATGCTAAAGAACCTGCTTCAAACTGGTCACAACAAAGCTATTTGGTCCTGTTTGAATTTGAAAAAGCCTTATGATCAATCTGAGAGAGAGAACTCCTACATGGTGATTCCAAAAGAGCTGCAAACTGTTTCTTTTCCCCAACAGATGAGCAGCTAATGCTGCCAGAATTTCCAAGTTCCAACTCCAAATGAAATGGAGAATCACTGAAGCAAGTTTTCAGGTGTTTTACTGCAATGTTTTGACTTTAGATTTACAGACAATATAACAGAAACATGAGCACAGCTGAGCTTAGGGTGAGTCTGTACTAATACTACAGGAACTAACTATTAGGGAAACCTATTGATTAAGGATGTGTATTGGCAAAAATCGATAGAGACGATATATCGCGATACTATGAGTAAGACGATATATTGTAATTTTTAAAACTCAATTTAACAGTAGGACAACTGTCACAGTATTCTAAACACTCAAACCTGTATCATACTTTAACACATCCAGTTTTATTAGTAGCTCTGGGTGATCAACTGGAACGAAGAAGGTGACAACCGCACAAACCACCAGTCGTGCTTTTAATTTTGCTACAAAAATTACTGTCATCATTAACGATTCCATTCAAATCCTAAAAAAGAAAAAAGAGAAATTGATACTTTTATTTTGAAAATCGATA